>PVHT021183518.1:13632869-13934243 GCA_004024745.2 Catagonus wagneri | reverse complement strand
AGGGGAGGGGTCGGGGGAGGGGGAAAGGTAGGGGTCGGGGCAGGGAGGGGCAGTGAGGAGCAGGAGAGCAGAGGGCAGAGCAGATGGGTGGCTGCTGTGTGAGCAGCTGGAGCGCCCGCCAGCCTCACGCAGGCACTCCGCCCCTCAGGTCCGGACACGCAAAACTCCAAACAGGTCCTTCACGGGGCACAGATGCCAAGGATGTGGGCAAACTGGTTTGAGCAACACAAAAAACCAACTCAAAGCTCTCTCCCCTTTCCCACACAAGGCACCAGACTTGCCCCCCTCATCCCTATGCCAAGGAACTCTCCAGAATGACGCTTGCCCAGCCCCCAGATCTGCCTGACTTTGCCAGAGCCGCTTACATGTATGTCTCCTCAAACTATCCACACACAGAGTGCACCCCAGAGTCCCAGCCCTCCCCGACCGGTCCCCCCAAGCTGGGCCCCTGCCACACCGGTGGAAATTCTTTGTTCCCATCCTGCAGGGTCTTCTCTGGGCTTTCCGGCCGTACTTTCTGCTCTCTCAGGCCGGCTCTGGTCCTTCTGCCCTGGCTCCGGCCGCCGGGGCCTTCCACTAGATTTATGCCCGAGGGTAAGACGCAGTCCCTGCGCTGGGTCAGGGGTCACAGACGCCAGCCTCCTTACAACAGCCCACACACACCAGGGAGCCCCGGGGACTCAGCACTTATCACACCTCCCTGAGGCTTTGACCCAGAAGCCACAAGGCAGCGATGAGGAAATGCACGAGGGAGGCGGTGGAGGTGGGGACAGGTGGCAGCCCACACACTTGCCTGTGTTAGTCACCGAAGGCGCCCAGCAGAGCAGAGGTCATCTCGAAAGCTGGCGCAGGGGGGAGAAGGAAGGCCTAGGGGCAAAACCAGCCAGAAGAGGTGCTGTATCAAAACGTCTCTCTCCCTCCCTCTCTTTTTTTTTTCTTTTTATGGCCCCACCTGCAGCATGTGGAAGTGCCCAGGCTAGAGGTCAAACGGGAGC
Source organism: Catagonus wagneri (assembly GCA_004024745.2). Taxonomy (NCBI): domain Eukaryota; kingdom Metazoa; phylum Chordata; class Mammalia; order Artiodactyla; family Tayassuidae; genus Catagonus; species Catagonus wagneri. The sequence continues at coordinate 13,933,248 of PVHT021183518.1, read as the reverse complement.
TATAGCAGCCGGCCTATACCATAGGCACGGCAAGGCTGATCCAAGCCCCATCTCAACCTACGCCGCAGCTCGCGGCAACTCCAGATCCTTAACCCACTGAGCGAGGCCAGGGATCGAACCCTCATCCTCACAGACACTATGTCGGGTCCTTAGCCCCCTGAGCCCCTATGGGAACTCCACCAAATGCCCTTCTCTTGCCAGAGAGGTGGTTTTCTTTCTAGACGCCCCAGCAAGACCCCAAACGGCAGGAGGATGTCTTGATTAATCACCACCAAGTGTTTCGTTTGCTCCACCAGCTCCACGCCCGCCCCACTGCCGGGTGCCAAGCTCCAGAAACAGCGGCCTCCCGCTGCTTCTCAAGGAGCTTTGGCTGCAGTTTCCCTGCCGCCGAGCTGGAACTCTCTCCCCACTGGCCCAGGCGGGGATTACCACCACCAAGAGTAGCTGGCAGTGGCTTATCCATCACACGTTCCTTGATCACCTCCTCTCGCGGTCCTCGTGCTAATAGGGTTCTTATTTCCTTCATGGGATGCCCCCAGGGAGAAGGTTCTAGAGGCTTCATCAAATGGGTGAGGGGTGCTTTGACCTGGGCGGTGTGCTCAGACGTCCCGACTTGCCTGGGGCAGTCCCGTTTTAGGTCTGTTTTCCCGGCCTCATCAACAGAACCCCCTCTTACTACCAGACCCTGGATTGGAAGATATTTGGTAGGTTTAGGGGACTGCCCGCCCTCGGGGACCGGCTCAGGGGAGCTGCGTGTGTGACGTGCCCTTAACCCTTGAGGGGCATCTGGGCCGCTGGAGGCAGACGCTAGAGGGCGCCAGTTAGCCGCGATTGGCCGGCAAAGTCTCCACGCTGGCGCTGGACTGGCAGCCAGGGGGCAAGGCCTGTCCTAGCCCTAGGTGACCCCTACCTGGGCCCACCCCCAGCCTGGCCCAGCTCCTCTCACTCCCCCGAGCCACCCAGCAGAGTGATGGAGCAGCGCCTGGCAGGGAAGAGGGGTCCCCGCACTGCCTCCCCGTCCTGTGTTTCAGGCTGGCCGGGCCTCTCCCAGCCTCTCTCCCGGGCCCTTGGGTGTGGCTTGGTCCACCCTGGGCTGGAGACAGACCTCTAGGCCTGCTCTCCTGAGGGCCTGGGGCTGGGCCTCAGATGGCCCTTCTGGAAAAAGGGCCAGGCCAGGCAGGCATCAGGGAAACTCCACGGCCCCTCCAGGGGTGGAGGTGGGAGTGGGGAGGACCGGAGGCAGGGGGTAGAAGGGACCCGTTTTTCCTCCTTAACCTAGACCTCGGGCACAGCATGGGTCTTGGCATGCTCTCCTGTGAAGAGCGCACGGCTCACCGCCCTGCCCTGGCCACTGCCCCGTCCCCCCCACAACTGGACACAGGACTGGCCTCCGGGCAGGCAAACTCCCTGTTCCCGTTCTGTTCCCGGGGCCCTAGCCCCCCACTCCAGCCGATGAACTTGGGGAGCAGGAGAGAGCAGGCTGCACCAAAGCAGCGCTGGGGACTATTAAACCACAAGCTTTGGTAGCCAGCAGACTTGGGCCTGGGTTGCAGCCCTGCTATCGGGAGCTGTGTGACGTTGGGCGCATTATTTAATGTCTCTGAGCCTCAGTTGACTCACCTGCAAAAGGTAATAAAAGAAAAGAGTATCTGTTTCGCAAGGGTGATGTGGGGATTAAACGCGGTAAGAACACAGAGCGCCCGGCTCAGTGCCTGACAACCGCCCCCGCCCCCACCCGGGGTGGGGTGGGGATGAGGCCCCGAGCAGCTCCAGCAGGGCCCTGCAGCCCCAGCCCAGCTTTTCTCTCTGCAGGGGGAGTCCTTGTTTGCAGGAGAGGAGCCAAGATGGATCGCAAAACGCGTTGGGGTACACATAGTAACGGCAGGGGAAATTTCTACTTGACAGTGACATCAGTGGCTGTGGGAAGCCCTGGCTGCCTCAGTGCCAACAGCCTCAACCTTTTAAGGAATCACTTATTCATTTGTTCATTCATTCTTTAGTCCCAGATTACAACCGTGGTCCTCACATAATAATTAACAGCTTCTTTTCCCTCTTGAATGTCCCGGCTTGGATGATCACACCCTCTTGTGGGCCAGGTCCTGTGCCAGGCACTAGGGATTGAGAGACGCTATACAAAGCCCCTGCCGTCTGGGGCTTACCTGGCAGTAAGGAAACACACAGAGGGAGAAGCGTGCGGCTGCAGAGGTGTGGTCAGCTCGTGCCCCTCTGCCCCTTAAGAAACTATCCAGAAGCATCCTTTATCTATTCTTCTTCGGTTGATTTACTTGTACTTATTTACAAACTAACTTTTTGAGGTCAATTCATACCACACATTTCCCAGCAGACTCATGAAGCAGCAGCCCTCTTATTCCTTATAATATTATTTTTCTCCAGCCTCAAAACCTGCCTGCTATGCAAGTATTTGTGCTATTCTTTTTTTAAATGGTTGCACCGGTGGCATATGGAAGTTTCCAGACTAAGGGTCGAATTGGAGCTGCAGCTACCAGCCTGCACCACAGCCACAGCAACGTGGGATCCGAGCTGCGTCTGCAACCTACACTGCAGCTCATCGCGACGCTGGAGCCTTAACCCAGTGAGCGTGGCCAGGGGTCAAACCTGCATCCTCATGAATACTTGTTGGGTCCTTAACCTGCTAAGCCACAACAGGAACACCAATATTCTTTTTTTTAAGAGGCACAAATATCCCATCTGCTCCTTCATGGTCCTATAAACATCAATTTTCCAGGAGCAGGGTTCTAAGCTATTTCTTCATCTTCATGGACAGGAACTCGGTTGGAAAATGGCAGTGATTTAGAGGCATGACCAGCTCCTCATAGCTTAAGGCCAGAAGGAGCTCTGTGACATTTAATGAAGTTGGGGGGGAGTCTTAGGGAAAAGGAGGGAAAAATGAGAGGAAAGGGGCAGGGGTGTCCTGGGGTCAGCGGGGGTTCGTGGCTGGAGCGTGTCACCTCTGGGCTCCTGCCTGACCGTCTGAGCTGGGCTGGGGGAGGCAGCCAGGCGGGGAGTGCGTGGGCCAGGGTGGGGCCCCTCTCCACCCACACCAGAACCAGGATGCCTGAAACGTGGAGGCTTTCAGGGGCCCAAACTCACCAGGTTCCCACGCCCCGTCCTCAGTCAGGGTCTCACCTCACACTCCGCCTTCCCCCACCCACGGCCTCCAGGGTGCCCGCTCGGTGACTCAGGAGCACCAGAGTCCCACATCTGCCAAAGAGTCTCTGTGCCTGGACCGCTCTAGGTGTCCCACATTCTCACCTGGGCATCATCTCATGATTCTATCTCGTGGTGACCCGAGAGTGTAACTGCGTGAAAATCATGACAATAGCGGCTCCAGCCCCAGGGGAGCATTGCCTTATTTAGCTGTGCCGCCCCCAGAAGAGGAAGGAAAGGAAGGAGGAGGAGGAGGAGGGGGATGAAAAGCGATAGGACCAAAAGGAGAAGAAAGAAGAAGGCATGGGTGATTCTGAGAATTAAGGGTAACTAGTGACGTCATCACGGGGAGCGTTTCACCAGGTCAGTGGGTGGGGGCAAGGCTTGATTACTCATTTTTGAGACTGCCCCCCCAGAAGTCATTCATTTACTAAGTCATTGTCTTTCGACACACGTGTATCGAGCTGCTGCGTGTTTCACTGGACTAGGCACCAGGGAGGGGGAGAGAACTGAGAAGATACGGGGAGCTCATGGCCTGGAAGGGAAGGGGTTCTAGTGCAGACAGACCTAGGTGTGTGGGGGGGCTGGCAGGGGAGATGTGACCAGAGGCCAGGGGGCACAGAGCTGTTCAGAGGGAGTGGCAGGAGAGACACCCCCCGGGGGGGGCAGTGATAAGGGGTGTGGGAGGAGTAGGCAGGAGCCAGACAGAGGGAGGGGCAGGGGGTTTCAGGCAGAGGAAGAGCATCGTGCTGGAAGGCACGGAGCTTGCGGGGTGGGTTGGGGGGGGCAGGTTTGGGGAACTGCAAGTAGTTCCTGAGAGCGTGCAGCGGGGAGGTGGCGAGAAACGAGAGCCAAGTGCTAAGGGCAGCTGATCCTGAAGGCGCTGCCGCGATGCTCCTCGTTTCCGGGCAGGGAGGGCCCCCGAAGGTGCAAAGCGAGGAGCGAGGTCCGATCTCCTTCTCGGGAGAGGAGACAGACAGACACTTTGTCTGGAGCAGGCGAGTGACCCTGTGAGACGGTGACTGGCTTACTCGGGAGAGAAGCTGGCCCCAGTATGGAGCTCTTACGGGGGTCTGGCCTGCGCTGGGGTTTTCATCATGCAGCACCCCAAGCCACCCTCCCGTGACCGCTGGAGGGAGACCCGATTTCCACGGGGCGCAGGGTCGGGGGGGTGAAAAGGCTGAAGAGCAACGGGCACTGGAGCCTGCCCCCGCCCCTCAGCCAACAAGTGGCAGAGCCCAGTCAGAAGCCAGGCTGTCTGAGCTCTTTGGCGCTTCCAGACCCGGCCGCCACAAGGCTTTCCTAGGACCCCCTGCTTCAACCCATTTTCCGTGATTTTTTTACAGCTCCGCCACAGCCGTGACCAGTTTCGTGGGATGCCCTTAAAAACAGCCCAGCTTCACAGCAATGTGAATCGCCCTGCCTCCACCTTCTCGAACCCATGCCCAGTCTGATTCCATCACAAGACAGGAGCCTCACCACCCCTCCGAGTCAGGGGCTGGGGACTCCTAGCTGTGTGTACCCCCATACTCTCTCCCTGTCCCAAACCGCCAGTCTCCGGGAAAGCTCCTGTGACTCCCTCCTGCGGGCGTTGGAGCCAGGCCAGCCTCCAGGCCACAGCCCACCAAGACGACGAGGGTTCCCAGGAGGGACCCTCACCCCGGAAGTCCCTTTTTCAAATGGGAGACCTGGGTGAGAACCACGAGGACGGTCTGGCCTGAGCAACAGCAGCGTCGGGCTTCGCCCAGGCCGCTGGTGGCTCCAATGCTGCACAGGACGAAGGGGCGATCTCCGCCAGCCGGCCCAGGGTGCCAACACGGCCGGTATTTCCTGGCAATAAATTCCCAAACATATTTTTTGTTTCTCCCTCTAACATTTAACCTTGGGTCTATTTCAAGGGAAACGCTGCTCTGTCTGCTTCTGATTCATACCCACTGAGCTCATCAAAACCAGAATTATTTGGTAATCGCTGTTGGGTTTACTGGATGCCCTCTGGGATCTGTAAAAAAAAAGAAAAAAATCTCTGTTCCTCAGAAACAGGAAGTTTCAACAGGAGGACAGAGGCTTGGTTGCAAAAATCAAAATTTGAATCCTCCCTGCCTATTGGAGAGGCATTTCCTCCTCCCGCCCGTCAACAAGCGTGGAGGGCGTGTCTCCTGTGTGCAGGGGCCAAGAACACGGGACTTTTAAAAGGGCCTCGGAATTAATTTTGCTAGGGCTTCCATAACAAAGTGATTTAAATAAAGATTTGTTTTCTCACAGTGCTGGAGGAAGAAAGTCCAATATCAAGGGCTCTGCAGGGCTGCTTTCTTCTGGAGCCCCTCTCTTGGGGGGGGACAGGTGGCTGCTCCTCCCTGCATCTTTATATAGTCAGCCCCCTGTGTGTGTCTCCTCCTATCGGGACAACAGGCACACTGAATAAGGGCCCACCCATGTGATCTCATTTTAACTTAATTACCTCTGTAAAGACCCCATCTACCAATTCAGTCACCTTAGGGCTTCAGCACGTGAATGCGCGGGGGACACAATTTGGCTGATAAGAGGCTCTGTTCTCAAGAAGACCTTCACCCCTAACAATGACTTTCTCTTTGATCTCCATCTGAGATTAACCCCTGAGATGATTTAGGACACATTTCCTGCGCTGTTGCAGACTTTCTAAGGCAGGTCGATTCCACGGAATGGGTACCGAGCTGTCAGATCTGGATTCAGAGTTGTCTTCCTTCACTTCCTAGCTGGGCGAGGTAGCCCAAGTTACATCAGCTCTGACGCTTAGGTTTCTCACTGTTATAATGAGGATCATTCTACCTGCCTCACAGGGAGCTCTGGTGAAGATCCAGAAAGATAATACATGTAAAACAGAGCACAATGTCCGGGAACATAGCAGATGCTCGCAAAGTGGGACCTCCTTTGCCAGGTGTATTTCCTGCAGGGTTCCTCTTCCAGGAAAGAAGGAAGCATTCTGGCCATTGTCTTGGGAGGACTGTGCCAGGAAACCTAAGAAACTCCGGCTCAGGGTTAAGATGCTAGATTCCGCAGCCAATCCGTAGCCGAAAGGCCTGACCGCTGTACTTGATTCCTCAGGCTTGGGCCAGAAGGACATTTCCTTGGTCACCACTCACAGTCTGGGCCAGCCGGGTCACCAACTCTCCATCTACATGTGGTCCCCTGGCTTTTCCACCTTGTCACTGCCTTGGAAAAGGTTTTATCCTACGGGCAGCCAAGCCCCAGAGCGGGAGGAGGGGAAAATAATCTGGACTCGTACCTCATCACGATCACCCGCTGCTGGGACCTCTGTGAGATTGTGATGTAGGAAAGGGTGGGTCCGGGCTGAGGCCAGCTGCGGAAAGCTGGTCTCGCAGAGCAAACAGGTCCAAAGACTGGCAAAGCCTGCCAGCCTCTGGACCTCACAGACCAGAGATGTCGGTGCTGGAATCTCCCCGGGACCTGGGTTCTAACCCAGCTCTGGTCGTTCCCAGTGGTGCGACATTAGCAATTCTCGTGACCTCTCTGACCTTCAGTTCCTCTCAGAGAGGCAAAAGGGAGAATGTGTTAGAACAATGCAAGTTCATATTTTATTAATAGGTCCAAAAGGTACCCTACTGGCAGCCTCTCTCTGGCCTCGTACACTTTCGCAGATGCCTAGGAATGAAGGGAGAAGTCCTTGGTGCTTTGGTTTCCAGTTTCCTTAAACTGCCAGCATGCTACACACACACACACACACACACACACACACTTTCACACTTTGCAGCATTTCCAGAGGGATGAGGGCCTATGCTGGGCCACATGGCCTCTTCAACATCTTCCCACCCCAAGCATGAACCCTCCCCCCCGCCTGCCCTCCTCCCTGAATTACTCACACTCCTGGAAACATGGCTGATGACTTTAGGATGAGTAAGAGGCCCATGCGCGTCACGGCCAGACTGCTGGGAGGGTGAATGAGTTCAGTGCTCCCTCGAGCAGGGCCACTTAGCCATGTGCCAGGAGCCCGCCTGGGGGGAAGGGGCCACAGGACCCTAGACAGGAGCTAGGCTTTACTCAGCAACCAGCTGGAAGTCCTTTGCCCCTCGGCCAACCCCTGGATGGCCATGGCCTTCTCAGCACGGGGCGACAGTCCTGACCCCTTCCTGGGCAGCCGGGGCAGTGGGCTCAGGGCCTCTCACTGAGCCCCGGGGTGCTATGTTTCTCTGACCCAAGCACCCCTGGCCTCACCCCAGCACAGCCAGGCCCTGGGCAACCCTGAACTTGGCAGCCCTGCTTTGGCTGCTTTAAAAGGGCCGTAATCCAGGGCCCAACCTGCAGGGCGCGTATGCGGGGTGGGTGTGTGTGTTTACACTCTCCTGTGCACCCTAATCCACGGGGCCAGGCAAGCAAATATTTTTGGCCTGTTTTCCGTTTTCCTCATGTTCTATTTCTGAACATTTGGTGGCAACGGGATCCCGGCAAAGGGATGTATGAATTCAGTGTGTTTTGAAATGTTTATTTAACATTCTTGGAGTTAAGGTTCAAGCTGAACATGCTACTATAAGCAAAACAACATGCAGACTAGATTGTCCTACGCTTACTAAATAGAACCGAAGCGTCAGTTTCCCCATACCTAAAATGGGTGTAGTCAGGACACGGATGGCACGGAAAATAACGCCAGGACTGCGAAGCACGAGGCAGCCCCACTCAACGCCCTCTGCAACCAGGAAGAGGAGGTGTCCTCACTCGGAGCCTCAGCTCCCCAGGTGGTCCCTCGGTGTGGGAAGTGGGGCTCACCTGCAAGCTTGGCTCTGCACGGCTCTTGAGGGGTCACTTGGGACCCACCATGATGTCCTTTGAATTGCTCAAGGCCAGAACCGTGCATTCAGTGGAAGGGATTTACTCAGGCATTTCAGGAGAGAGGCACTAGAATTCAGAAGGGTATATTAGAGGATGGGTGGTTTGCTGGCATTTTGAGACCCTAAATGCAGGAACTGAAACTAAACGAAGTGAGCAGATGGACTGCCAGGGCACCCCCTGATTCCTCCTCGACAGCTCCTCTCCACCCTTTTTTTTTTTTTTTTTTTAGGGCAGTATCTACAACATATGGAAGTTCCCAGGCTAGGGGTTGAATTAGAGCTGCAGCCGCTGGCCTACACCATGGCCACAGCAATGCCAGATCCAAGCCACAGCTGTGACCTACACCAAGTTCACAGCAACGCCAGATCTTTAACCCACTGAGCGAAGCCAGGGATCGAACCTGTATCCTCATGGATACTAGTCAGGTTCGTTACCCGCTGGGCCACAACGGGAACTCCCCCCATCCTCACTCTTTATTAACATTGGCCTCAGTCATTTCAATGCCGTTTGTTAGAAGTGGCACATAAAGCAGAACATACCTCAAGCAATAAACTCAAGTGTTTAAGGATAATTACTTTTTCCTTCTCCATGACTCAGCTGAGACCCCTTGCTAGCAAAGCGGCAGCACAGTAATCACAGTCAATTCATGATCCCTTCATCCCCCGTTTCTTAGGGTCAGGGCTGATTTTCTGGGAGGTTTACAGAGGGCCAAGGCACTGGGATAACTTTCTTTACCTCCGCGGGCAGGGCTGTTGTGACCGCCCACAGCCTCTTGGGGCGCTGTTCTCCCATTGAGCCACAGCGAGGGTCCAGGACTCACCCTGCTGCCCTGGGCCATCGGAGACGGGACAGGGGCGGTTCTGCAAGGCTGCCCTTGCCTCCCCGAGATCCTAACCCAGACACATGGTCGCTCCATCCCTACCCACGTCCCAGGGTGGGTTCTCTGCTCTTAGAAGGGTTGTAGACTAGAAGTGGAGGGGTGAGCTGTCTATATGGTGCTCTGTTCCCCAAACATTATGTCTCTATTCCTCTGAGGACTGGGCTTTCAAAACCAAATCCAAAGCCTCCCCACATCTTGGGATCGCGCTTACTTCCCCTTGGCAACCTGCACGGAACTGCCCGAGTGCTGGAAAGGGCAGAGGATAAACGCTGGAGGAAGTGGGTTGGTATTTCAAAATCCATGGAGGATTCTCACTACTTGGGTTAGTAGTTGCTATAAAGCTCTAGTAATAAGACAGCGGGCATTGGTATAAGGATAGACAATGGGATCAAGGGAACAAGGTCCAGAAATACAGCCACACACACAGGGGTCAGCTGGCTATCGGCCGATCAGCAAAGGCACCGACATCATTCAACGGGGAAAGGAAAGCCTTTCATTTTCCACGATGCTAGAACAACTAGATACTCGTACACATAAAATGAGCACTGACCCTCACCTCACATCATACTCAAAAATTATTTTGAGATGCATATGGACCTACACAGACAACCTGACACTACAAAGCTTCTAAAAGAAGACAGAGGAGAAAATTTTCATGATCTCGCAGAAGCCACGTTTCTTAAAGAAGTCACGAAAATCACAAACCATGAGAAAAAAAAAGACCGATAAATTGGACCTGGTCAACATTTTTTCAAAACCAAAAGACACTGTTAAGAAATATAGCAAGCCAGTCTACAAAGAAATATTCACTAAACATACAGCTGCCAAAGTTCTGGTATCCGGAATACATACGGAATACTTACAGGTCAATAATAAAGAAGACCCGCCGCAAAGTAAATAAATAAAAGAGAGCAAAAGACTCGACCAGACATGTCACAAAAGAAAATTGGCCAGTAAACAAAATTGCTCAACATCATGGTGTTAATCAGGAGATGCAAATTGAAACCACTGTGCGGCCACATTTTACACCTACTGGAACAGCTAAACTTAAAGAGACCAACAGTACCAAATGTTGACAAGGACGTGGAACAACTCGAACTCAGACGTTGTTGGTGGGCGTGTAAATGGCACGACCACTTTGGAAGACTGGCAATTTCTTATGAAGGTAAACACGCACCTGCCCTGTGACTCAGCAGTTCCATTCCCAAGCATTTACCCAAGCGAAATGAAAATCTAGTCACCAAAAAACTTTTCCAGAAATGTTCAGAGCAGTTATATTCATAACAACAAGAACTGGAAACAACCCAAATGAGTATCCGCATGTGTATAAACAAATTGTGGTATCTTTGTACACTGGAATATTACTCAGCAATGTACAGGAACAACTTACAGGCATATTTTGTTTTACTGTGCTTTGCTTTAGCACACTTCAAAGAGAATTGTGTTTTTTACAAATTGAAGGTTTGTGGCAAACTTGTGTTGTCAGCTGACAGGTAGCATTTTTTAGCAATGAAGTATTTTTAATTAGGGTTTGTACATTCTTTCTTTAGCTATAATGCTGTTGCACACTTAATAGACTACAGTATAGTGTAAATATAATTTTTACATGTGCTAAGAAACCAAAAAATTCACGTGACTCACTTTATTGCAGTATTTGCTTTACTGCAGTGGTCCAGAACCGAACCTGCAATATTTTTGAAGTAAGCCTGTATGGAGAGATGCTATATGGATCAATCTCAACAACATTCTATTGAAAGAGATAAGCCAGCACAAAAGGGTACATTTAGTATGGTGTAATTTATATGAAGTTCTAGAATAGGCAACACGAATCTATGATGATAGAAATCAGGATATTGGTTGCCACGAGTGGGGGTGGGGATTGACAGAACAGTTCCGGGGGAATCTAATATACAATATGGTAACTAGGATTATAGTTAGCAATACTGTTTTTTTAAAAAAGAAAAGGGCAGGGAGTTCCTTTAGTGGCTCAGAGGTTGATAAACCCAGCTAGGATCCATGAAGACGTAGGTTCGTTCCTGGGCCTCGCTCAGTGGGTTAAGGATCCGGCATTGCCGTGAACTGTGGCATAGGCCGGCAGCTGCAGCTCCAATTCGACCCCTAACCTGGGAACTTCCATATGCCCTAGGCGTGGCCCTAAAAAGCAAAACAAAACAAAACAAACAAACAAAAAGGCGCTGTACAGCAGAAACTATCACAACATTGTAAATCAACTATACTTCAGTAAAACTTTAAAAAATGAAAAAGGTAAAAGAAAAAGGAAAGGGGAATAAGGCAAGTTTATGAGGTGTTGGAAGTATTTGTTCGCAGACGTGGTTACATGGATCCATGCATCTGACAAAACTCGCTGGATTTTATATTAAGATCTATGCCTCTCACCGTGGGCAGAGTTACCTCAATAAAAACAAGCAAACAGACAAACAAACAAACGGTTTCCAGATGCTCGGGAGAGGGAGAAACGTGTAGTTGTGTTTAATGGGTCTGAGTTTCCATTTTGCAAGATGCAAAACCCCGGGGATCGGCTGTGACTGCACCTAACGTGACTGAGATGTACACCTGGAAAGAGCCAAGACAGTAAATTTTGGGTCATGTGTATTTTACCACAACTTAAAAAAAAAAAAAAGAAAAAAGAAAAAACGAAATATGCTACCACCTACAGCCTAACACACCTTACTCCTGAGGAGTCAAACACAAACACCAAGTTAATTTCATAATATAATATATATGTTGCCCTTGAACGAGGCAAGGTAAACCAGTGGGCGTGGAGGGAGGTGCGCGTGGCTGTGGAGAAGTAAGTGGGCGCCGACGGGGACATGGAGGCCCCACTGAGGGCTGAGGAACGTGGGGGGACCTTTACACTTGGGTCTCTGGCCACCTCGGGTCCCCAGAGGGCAGAGAGGGATGGCGCTGGAAGGTTCAGGAGACCCCCTCCCACGAACCTATTTTCTGAGAACTTGGCCCAGCCGATCCCCTAAGGTTTGTACTTACGAGAAGGACACGGCCCTGCCTCAGTTGTGTGCGGCGGGGCCAAAGGAAGGAAGTGGCTGAGGGGGGCGAGATGAGTCCCTGCACGGGGAGGCCTCAGCCCGCCAGCCTCAACTCCACCCATAACAACCTCTAGGGCCTTTGCCAAGTCCGCCATCTGTCATCTGTGTTGGGGGACCAGCTCAGGGCTATCCACCCAGAGTTCCTCGGCGCTGGCTGGGACTCCCCTCTGGCTCAGCTGGTCCAAGAACCAGACAGGGGCAGGGCTGGGCACCCAGGGGGCGGAGGGCGGCTGACCCCTGCCACCTGCATGTGGCTGATGGGTGATGCGGTTGGTAGAATGGGGGTGGCAACAGCTGCCGGCCGGGGCGGGAGGAAGGCAGACAGAAAGGGCATCGCAGAGCAGCAGCCAATCGTGGACCACGCTGTTCATTAACTCAGGCTAATTAAGAGACCAGCACGACGGCCGTGGAGCTGGCAATTTCTTAATACCCGGGTTTCGCAGCCCCTGCCACGCTGCTGACTCGTCCCTCTACCTCCTCGTTGTCCTCGGAGTGCCCTGGGGGCCATAAATGCTTTGGGGACACTTCCAGACTGCCCTGGCCTTGGGCGCGGACCGCTGCCTTGAGAGAAAGGAAAGGAGACCTGGCATTTATTAAGCATCTCCGATGAGTCGAGTCTGTGTCAAAAACTTTCCTAAAGGGGTGTATCGCTGGGTTCTCATCACAGCCCGAGGTGGGGGGGGGGTCCCTCATTTGCACTTTGTTGATGGGAAAATAGAGGCTCAGAATGGGGAGTGGACTTGCCCGCGTTCCACAAAATCAGGCCTCGCCCCCGCCCCCATTACCTCGCTCCCTTCATGGCCATGCAGAACTATCTCCTTTGTAAGGCTGAAGCTGTTTCTAGGTTTTTCTACTCGGCACACACACACACACACACACACACACCCGCCCCATGGCTATCCTCTGCTCTAAGGATCTCGCTACCAGGGCGTTCCAACAACCCCCTTCTCTTGCCGAAGATGGAAACGCCCTCCACTGAGACAAATTTTAAGGGCTTGGCTGAAGAATGCTCCCCCGAAGAGGGAAGGTGGGATTTTAATTTTTCTGAAACAAATTGGGAAAAGGGAGGTAAGAGCTGCAGTTACGGTGAGTCCCAGAGGTGGATGGAAGAAGGAGTTTAGGGAGCTCCCGTTGTGGCTCAGCAGTAATGAACCTGACTAGCATCCATGAGGACACGAGGTCGATCCCTGGCCTTACTCAGTGGGTTATGGATCCGGCGTTGCCCTGAGCTGTGGTGTAGGCCGCAGACATGGCTTGGATCTGGCGTGGCTGTGGCTGTGGCGTGGGCCAGTGGCTGCAGCTCTGATTTGACACCTAGCCTGGGAACCTCCATGAGCCATGAGTGTGGCCCTAAAAAGCAAAAAAATAAAATAAAATAAAATAAAGGAGCTAGCAGGAACCAGGGCCTGAAGAAGCCACCGTGCCTGGAGCACAGGCACTGAGGGGGACCGAGGCAGACAGGGGCAGGTTTGCATTTCTTTCACTCCCCAGGTGTTTTCAGCAGAGGTGCTGGTGTTCCCCTGCTGCCCTGCAGAGACAGGATGAGCGGTGTCAGGTCAGTGGCTTTTGACAAGGTCTGGGGCTCAGCAGAGAGATCTGTGCTGGGGCTAGAGCGGAAGCGGAAGCTGTGCTGCCCAGAAGTGGCCCGAGGATGGCTTGGTCTCTCAGCATCCTCAGAGCCTGAGGCAGTGACTGCAAAGTTGCTTCTTTTTTTTGTCTTTTTGCCTTTTCCAGGGCTGCACTCGCGGCACATGGAGGTTCCCAGGCTAGGGGTCGAATCAGAGCTGTAGCCACTGGCCTACACCACAGACACAGCAACGCGGGATCCGAGCCACGTCTGCAACCTACACCACAGCTCACGGCAACGCCAGATCCTTAACCCACTGAGCGAGGCCAGGGATTGAACCCGCAACCTCATGGTTCCTAGTCGGATTCTTTAACCACTGAGCCACGACAGGAAATCCTGCAAAGCTGCTTGATGAGGGAAACGGCTGACTGACGGAATTTTAGCAGATGCCCTCGCTGTGGCCCTGGTGCTTGTGATGCTGGAAGCAGGTTCTAAGAGGAACAGCCTCTCTGCTGGGCCCCGCCCCCGCTGGAAGTCTGGTGTCTCCGCGTCTCCTTATGTTGCTAGACCCACTGGCATCCACCGAGCTTCCAGAACACGTTGCTCGCCTGGCAGTTTTCCTCTCAGGCCCACCCGCCCTTGGCTTCCCCACAGCTTTCCCACCGAGGCCTCTGATTCCGCAGTCCCATGGCTAAGCCGGAAGCCTCCCAGGGGACGGCAGGACCTGGAGTGCAAGCCAGTCGTCATCCCAAGTACTTCAGCATCCTTCTCTCCAGGCCCCTCCCACGTACCCACCTCTGGAAAACAGAGACATAGTCCCCTAAAGACACTCAAAGACGCGTAATTTCTTGAGTCCACCTGATCATCACCTGAAGCACTGACTGGACAAACGCCATGGGCTGCTGGAGATCCTAGGGGACAGCTCCCCGCCACCACCGTGAGAACCAGGCAGCCCCAGGAACCCACCCTCCTGCCAGCCTTTTTCAGCCCAGGAAAGGACAGCAGGCAGTTGCTTGCCCACAAGAGCAGAGAGCAGGAAGCGCATTCTGACAGAGGCGAGGAGGATGTCATGGCCTGAGGTCACCTGCCCACAGTGGCCCAGCGACTGCAGAAGTCCCTTCCTTTGGAAAATCACAGGGAAGGGGTGAGCTGAGGGAGACGAGAGCGCAGTTATGGTTTTGGTGTTTTCTTCTCTTTGTCATTGGGAGAAATTTCACCAATTTATATCAGCGGTCTTAATACAATAGACTTGGAGGCTAAAAAAAAAAAGGGTTGGCACGATGTCTTTTAAATATTTAGAAACATGCCCCACCCCCACCACCGAAGTTGGGTATTTGTGTTTGAAAAATAAACACTTGGCGAGGATGCCGTGTGGTGCCCCCAGCACAGGTGACTGTTGCGCAACCCCGCCCGCCCACTGGCTGTGGGTGGGGACCTGCCCACAGCTGTCACCCGCTCCTAACAACTCCTCGGGGGCACACCCTGCTCATTAGGCCCCGGCCACGCCTGGCCGCCCAGACTCCTGGTTGAACCAGAATGCCAGGAGCAGGCGGAGGCCCCTTAAACGCTGAACAATGGGCTGTGAGGAATTCATCCAGGCCCCGGGGCTGGGGGGCCCCAGGGAGCCAGGCACTGGGTGTTGGAATCTCCCCCAATCATGCCTAGGACAGGCCTGTGGGCCCGCACACAGGCCCGGCTCCCTTGTCCCCAGGGGCCAGGGAGCAACGGGAGCCCCCCCAATCCCCACGGCCAACGTGGGAGCCAGGGGGAGCTCTAGGCACTAAAAATAGACTTGTGTTTAGAGGCTGCCTCCCTCCGCGGAGGGCTGAGCTGCGTAGACAAACCCCGGGCAGGTAAGGGATGGGACTTGCTCCTGCTTTACAGCGGAGGAGACCAAGCAGAGACAAGGGCAGGCAGAGGGGAGGCCGCCAGCCCAGCATCTGTCCCGCATCTGGCTACAGCGGGACCAAGGCCCCTGCCAGCCGTGCGGCCCCCCCACCCTGAGATGGGTGCTACCACCTTAGGGTAGGGATGTGTCCCCATGAAACAAGCTGAACCACCGCCCCCCAGCCCCACCTCATCTCACATCCCACCCCAAGATAATCCAGACCTCACCCCCATTCCCCCAGGGTCCCCTGGCGTTTGCAGCGTGTGGCATGAGGAAGGACAGGGCTGCCCAGCCCGGCCCCGCCTGGGAAGTACACCTCACGGGCGCTGCTGCTAACTCAGGATAAACCGGATTGGGGTTAGGCGGGTGGCGACATGCTGCTATTTGCGGAGGCTCCCTCCCGGCCTTTCTGCTCCTGTGACATCAGGAGGGTGAGGGCGGCAGCCGTCTCTGCCCAGTCACGGGGCTCAGGCCGGCCAGAGGCCAGGACGGAGTCACGGGCTGCAGGCTGGAGGCACAGAGTCTGCAGAGAGCCGAGGAAGCTGCCAGGAAAGGGCCCTGGCCCGGGACACAGGAGTCCCCAGCACAGCGAACCTAGCCCCCAGGACTTGGCCGGGGCAGCCTTCCCCTCCCGGGGCCCCATCTGTCTGATGCGGGGGTTGGACTAGATGAAATCCCCCGCTTTGTGCTCCTCCACTGTCATCAGGCTGGGCCCCGACTCCCAATCCTTCCATCGCTTCTCTGAATAAACCTGTTCTGTTGGGGAATTAGAATTAACCACTGTTGAAATTAAAGGCCGCGTGTGTGCGGCTCTGGGCGGGCAGCCCCGGGGTCTTGTGAGAAAAGAGGAGAACCAACCAAATGCCAGGGGACCCGGTCTTGTACCTTCCGCCTGCCCCACTCACCCCCAAACCCTGACCTCACCAGGCTTACCCGCTCCAAAGCAGGAGGTGGGGGGGCACCTGGGCCAGAGTCCCTCCTGGAGAGAATGTGGATGGGATCCGCAGTGGGGAACCCTTAAGGTGCCAAGGACAAGCCCCAGGGCTTGAAGAGGAGTCCAGAGTCCTCATCAAATGAACTGTGCTCCAGACACTCACTCCCTGGGGAGGCCCAGACCCAAGCCCCGCAAGCCCCTTCGCCTGCCGCTAGAGCCGGCTACTCGTTTGCAGAGCGTGTCTTGGTTGACAAAGCAGTTTCCCATACGTGACGTCATTCGATTCTCAGAACAACACAATGAGGTATTTCTCCGTTTTACAGAGGAGAAAACCAAAGCTCAGAGTTTAAGCATCTTGATTAAAGGATCCCAGTCAGGAAGTGGTAAAACCAGGACAAATGGAATGGTGGTCAATTCCAAGGTCAGGACCCTCTCAAGGACCTCGTGGCCCTCTCTCCTGGCCCTGGGGACCCGAAAGCGCTCCACCAGGACACAGACAGTGAGATGAGGCCTCCCCGGCCAGCAAGGCTGTGCGTCTGCCGTCCAAAGGGCCTGAGACCCGGCACACTGTGGCCCTGGGCCCATGTACGGGGCCATTGACAAGGCTGATAAGGCAAAGCGGCTTTGCAGCAGCACTGAGACTCAGGGCCAGCGTCCCCTGAGGACGGACAGGGCTGGTTTTCTTTCCTCCTACTGAACCCGGTGACGTTCTCTCTTAGAGGACGAGACCCGGTCCCTGCCGCCCAACCCCTCAAGTGCCATAAGGAAGAGGGAGTGGCCGTCTTCTTCGGGGCCATGGATGGAAAGAGCAGCACGCAGACGGCACACAGTGTAAGGAAGGCCCAGTGTAAGGATGAGCTAGCTCCCCAGCCACGGGACCTGCCTACAGATGGGACCAGCTGCTTTGTCAGGTGGTAAGCTCCCCATCACTGGAGGAGTTCAAGCAAAACCCGGGTAACCATTCTGCCCTGAGAATGTCATGCAGCCCAATTCAACCCCTGGAAGGCTGAGTGGTGAGGATGAGGCTGTATTGTATTTGTACTTCACATAACTGTCTCGGCTTCTGTCTGGACCTCGGATCCCCCCCCCACCCCACCCCACCCCCGCAGGAGCCATATTGGATGGAGATGGAGTTGTTGCTGAGTGTCTCTGCCTCCTGCTGCTACAGACCGGGATGGAGTGGAGAGGAGAGGTCCAGAGGCAGGGATGATGGGCTGTTTGGGAGCCCCTGGACTGCAGCAAGCTGTGAGTCTGACATGGGAAGAGTCTTCTGGAGCTCCATGCTCTGAGGCCATCGTTACCTGCAGTCCCCGAGAGGTAACTGGGGCATTCCTATTGATTTGGGAGGCCAGCCAGAGACCAGCCTGGGTCTTAGGGGCAGTTGTCTCCTCTGCCACAGTGACCTAAAGTGCCGTCAGGACAGATCAAGGCACGCCGTGGGTGTTGGCCAGCCACCTGTGCCCAGGAGACAGCTGGCCTAGTCAATGGCCAGCCCTCCTTCACAGCTGGCCTGGCTCATTCATAAGGAAGAGGAGTTTCCTGGGGCATCTGAGGACCTGAGACCCGGCATCTGGAGTTACAGGCGGAAGGATCAGATACCAGCCTCCCAGCACTGTGCAAGGGACACCTCGAGCTAGAAAACTGTCGGCCCCAGGTCCCTGAGGGTTAACGGAAACCCTCCCTGTCACTTAGCCATCCAGGAGTGCGCTCCGCTGCTGAATAGAGTGTGGCCCCTTCACTCCCTCCCGGGCGCCCACCCTCTGCCAACCTGGGCGGGTGGGGGACATGAGCCGCCTTCAGGCTCAGTCCAGCCTGGCCCGTGTTCTTCTAGAACTTCTTGGAGCTATTCCCACTCACTCCTTCAATCAATCAGTGCTCACCGAGCCCCCGTGCACCAGCAGATCAAAAAGAAGACAGTTACCTCATAGAAACATGGGCAAAGGGTATGAACAGGCAATTCCCAGTCCTGGCCTTGTGGCTTCCTTGTTGTGTAAATGTGGGGAAGTAACTCAACCACTCTGAGCCTATTCCCTTAGCTGTAAAATTAGGATAATAATGTCTGTAATCCCCTGGGTTTCTTGGGAACTGGATGAGATAATCCACGTATTATGAGTAGAATTCCCCATACCGAATTTAAATGTTGAAGCCCTAACCCTGCAATATCTCAGAATTCACTGATGACAGTGAAATGAGGCCATTCAGGTGGGGCCCTAAACCTATATGGCTGGTGTCCTCATAAGAAGAGGAAAAGACAAAGAGAAGGGCGCAGAGAAAAGACCATGTGAAGAGGCAGTGAAAAGGAGAGAGGCCACCCGAAAAACGAACCCCGGGGGTGCCCTGATCTTGGACCTCTTGCCTCCAGAAATCTGAGAACCATTCAAGCCACCCAGTCTGCGGCATTTTGTTATGACAGCCTTAGCACGCTCATAAACCACCCGGAGCACCAGAACAGCATCCGGCGTATAGTACACACTCAATAAATACTAATCAGCACCATGGACCTTGTTTCAATATGGTCGTACCCACCATATTGGTTTCCTTTTGCTGTTCTAACAAACTGCCTCAAACCTACTGGCTTAAGACAACACGCACTTACTCCCACAGTTCTGTAGGTTAGAAATCCCACTGGGCTGAAAACAAGGGGTCTGCGGGGCTGCATTCCATCTGGAAGCCCCAGGGATAAATCTATTTCCTTGCCTTTTGCAGCTTCCAGAGGCCGCCTGCATCCCTTGGCCGTGCTCCTTTCCTTCATCTCTAACGCCAGCGGCAAGATGTTCAAATCAATCTTTGACCCTCGCCTCCTTAGGATAAAGACCCTAAGATGCCATCGGGACCACCCAAACGATTCAGGATAATCTTCTCATTTCAGGATCCTTAACTGAATCCTACCTGCAAAGTCACATGGTCACAGAGAAGCCAGCTTAAGTGCTGGTGGTCAACGGGGTGAACCCTCCACGGATTGCCCTGCTGGACCTGGAGGGCGAGGACCCCTTCAGGGCCTCCACGGAGCCACATCTGTCTCCGCCCTCACCCTGTCACCTGTTCACAGGGCTCCTGTGGCCAGGGGGCGTGGCCTAGGCAGCGGGGCCTGAGGCACAGCAAAGAAGGGGGAGGAGTGATAGCTTATCGGGCGGTGCCTCCAGGGGTGGGGACTCTGACATGGCGGGAAGAGGGGACAGGAGGAAGCAGAGACTCCAGTGAGGAGGTCTGCCCAGGATGGATTCAGCGCCTGGCCGTGGGGTGTCAGAGATGGCCTCACGGGAGCCGGAGCTGCCGGCTCTGTTTCGCAACGCTGCGGGGCTGTTGTGAAATATTCCAAACAGAATGACGTGCTTATAATTTACTTTAATTGTGCCAAAGACCTGTATGCCAGGCAGCACTCTGAGGAGGGGAGAGGCGGCGCAAAGTCAGAAAAATACTGATGGGTCTGGGTCCACGCGGAGAGGTGGGGCTGGCTCGGTAGTGATTCCGGCCACAGGCTGAGCAGGCCAGGGGCTCTGGAAGGCTAACGCTGTTGGAGAGGGAGAGCTGGGCCGATCCGATGGAGCCCCGCTGTCTCCCACAGGGAGACGAAGAGGGCGAACATCCGTGCTGCAGGGGAACAAAACCATCCCAGTGTGCAACCTAGGGGCAGGACTGGGAAAAAAGTAGCAGCCTGTGGTTTTCTAATTCCACTGCCACATGGGGCGCAGGGGACAGCCGACTGGGTGTGAAAGGCAGGCGATCGAGTCATCTCATCTGTTGGGGATTCTCAGAAAAGCTTTGAAACAAATGCAGAGGAAGCCCAGGCCTGCCACGAGCTGGCTGCGTAGCCTCGAATGAGCTGCTTCCACTCTCCGTCGTGTCATAATAAGGAAAGATGGCTGCATAAACAGAGCATGAATCACGATGCAGGGCTTACGAAGTTTGAGTCACCTTAAGTACATTATCTCACGTAATCCTTCCACTAACCCAGCGGAGCTATCCTCGTGGTGCGGATGAGCAAATGGAAGTTCAGGGACGCTAAGTAACTCGTCCAAGTTCACTCGCCTAATGCGCGACCCAATGGGGATTTCAAGCCTCGAATGATTGCTAACCCCGCGCTGGATCCCTCTGGCTCAGTTCCGCGTGAAAAATGGGGAGGGGCCGCGCATGTTGCTTTGCGCTCCCCTCACTGCTGTTTGAGGGCCGGGGCCCGGGCTCCGTGTGCACGGAGGGGATGAGGACGCCCCGGACGCCACCAAGACCCCCAGGCCCATGGAGAGGAGGTGAGAGCACGATCCTCACACCTTCTTCTGTTCCCACACGTCTGAGAAAGGCCACTGCCCTTGGTTTACTCAGAACTCTTCTTTCCAAGAGCTCATGACGCAGATCGTTTACACAGCGACTTAATCAAATACAGCCTCTAAGAAAACCTCCACAAAGGACCTCTTCACCCAGGTCTCATTTCGTGCTCACCACCACCCAGGCAAGGACGTTATCACTCTTATCATTCGACAGTTAACCGATGCAGGAAAGTGGCCGAGGACAGGTGCTCACAGCCACTTGGATGAGCAGGTGGCCTTGGACAAGTCACGTATCCGTCAGAGCCTGAGTGTCCTCATCTGTAAACTGGGTGAGGACTAAAGGCAGAGCAGATCAGAACTCTGCTGGGGGAGAGTAAGCACTCAACAGTGATAGCCTTTATGTTTTCAGGTCCCTGTTTTTTAAAATAAAAATAGGTTTTACTTTTTTTTTTTTTTTTTTTGTCTTTTGTCGATTTAGGGCCACACCTGTGGCATGTGGAGGTTCCCAGGCTAGGGGTCTAATCGGAGCTACACCTGCCGACCTACACCACAGCCACAACAACGCGGGATCCGAGCTGAGTCTGCAACCTACACCACAGCTCACGGCAACGATGGATCCTCAACCCACTGAGCAAGGCCAGGGATCGAACCCGCAACCTCATGTTTCCTAGTTGGACTCATTTCCGCTGAGCCACGACAGGAACTCCCTAGGCTTTACTTTTTACAGCAGTTTTAGGTTCATAGCAAAATTGAAAGTACAGAGAGCTCCCATGTACCCTCAGACCCCTCCCCAACACACGTGCAGCCCCCCTCACATCAACATGCCCCACCAGCGAGGTTCCATGAGCCCACTCCCACACACAGCAACCGCGCGGAGTCCACACTTCACAGGAGGGTTCTCGCTCAGTGTTGTACACTCCACGAACAAATGCATCCTGCATTGTAATATGCACAATACTTTCACTGCCCTAGAAATCTGTGCTCTGCCCACCCACCCCTCCTTCCCCCTAAGCCCTTGGCAGCCTGGTCTTTTTCACTGTCTTCACAGTTTTGCCCTTTCCAGGATGTCGTAGAGTTGGAATTACACAGTATACGGCTTTTTCAGACTGGTTTCTTTCCCTTGGCAGTATCCTTTCAAATTCCCTCCGTGTCTTTTCGTGGCGTGATCACTCATTTCTAATGATCACGAATAAGATTCCATTGTCTGGATGTGCCACAGTTTATTTCTCCATCCTCTTTGAAGGACATCTTGGTGGGTTCCAAATCTTGGCAGTTATGAATAAAGCCACTATAAACATCTATGTGCAGGGTTTTGTGTGGCTATGACTCTTCAAACTCATTTGGGTAGTGGCCTAGGAGCACCTTTATGGGCTCAGAAAGAGGGTATGTAATTTTGTAAGGAATTGCTGAACTGTCTTCCGAAGCGGCTGTACCATCTCTCATTCCCACCAGTATTGATTGCCTTTTATTTTTATCCAGAAATGAAAAGTGACTGGTTTAGGATCACACAGCCACTGGGTAGCAGAGCAAGGGCCCACAGGCAGCACCACTTTGGATGGTTTCCCTTTGACCTCACTGCCCCTCTGGCAGGACAAGCCGGTCTCACAAACACACTCACACTCACCACTGCTTTCGAGACCTAATTCTTTGTGCAAATGGGTGTCCAACACTCCTCTCTGCTCCATGCAGGAAAGCCTGCCATCTGGTCCCTGCGTCTGAGAAGACTGTGATGCACCTGCCTGGGTGCAAGTTTTCCAAGCTTACCTGTACCTGGAAAGAACCAGGAGGCTTTTTCTCCTGTCAAAGCAGACTCAGCCAGATGCAGAGTCCCAGGAGTCACTGTGGCTTCATCAGGGACTGGCAGAGGGAAAGAAATGGCCCCTGATCGCTCCCCTTACTCCAGCTCCAAGTCCTTCCTTCCCTCTTCCTGCGTGAAATTCACACAGCAAAATTAACTTTTTTTTCCTTTGGCCATGCTCACAGCATGCAGAAGTTCCTGGGCCAGGGATGGAACCAGGGAACTCCCCAAATTAACCATTTTAACCATTTTAAAAGTGTATAATGGAATGGGAGAAAAATACTTGCAAGCGATGTAACTGACAAGGGCTTAATCTCTCAAATATACAAACAATTCATACAACTCAACAGCAAAAAAAAAAAACAAACATTCAATTGAAAAATAGGCAGACGACCTAAACAGATATTTCTACGAAGAAGACATACAGGCACATGAAAAAATGCTCAACATCACTGATTATTAGAGAAATGCAAATCAAAACTGCAATGAGGTACCACTTCACACTGTTCAGAATGGCCATCATTAATAAGACTACAAATAACAAATGCTGGAGAGGGTGTGGAGAAAAGGGAACCCTCCTTCACCATTGGTGGGAATGTTAAGCTGGTACAACCACTATGGAAAACAGTATGGAGGTCCCTCAGAAAACTAAATATAAAACCACCATATGATCCAGCCATCCCACTCCTGGGCATCTATATGGACAAAACTACAATTCAAAAAGATACACGGACCCCTATGTTCATCACAGCACTGTTCACAATAGCCAAGCCATGGAAACAACCTAAATGACCATCGACAGATGAATGGATTAAGAGATGTGGTCCGTGTACACAATGGAATACTATAAAAAACATAAAGCCAAAAAAAAAAAGACCAAAATCATGCCATTTGCAGCAACATGGCTGCAAACAGAGATTATCATTCTAAGTGAAGTAAGTCAGAAAGAGAAAGACAAATACCATCTGATATCACTTAAATGTGGAATCTAAAATATGGCACAGATGAACTTATCTACAGAACTAAAATAAACTCACAGACAGGGAGAGCAGACTTGTGGTTGCCAGCGGGGTGGGGGAAGGAGTGGGATGGACTGGGAATTTGAGGTTAGTAGATGCAAACTCTTACATTTAGAACAGATAAGCAATGTGGCCCCGCTGTATAGCACAGGGAACTTATCCAGTCTCTTGTAGTAGAACATGATGGAAGATAATATGAGAAAAAAACATATATATGTATGGGTGGGTTACTTTGCTGTATAGCAGAAAGTGACAGCACATTGTAAATCAACTGTAATAAGAATAGATAAAATTTTTTAAAAGTGTACATTCAGTGGCGTTCATTACATGTCACAATGCTGCGCAGACACGACCTCTCCCTGGCTCTAAGACATTTTCATCACCCCAAGAGGAAACCCTGTACCTGCTGATCTAGGCTCCCCCCTCATCCCTCTCCTCAGCCACTGGCTGCCACCGAGGCTCCTTCAGCCTCTTTGGGAGTGACTATTCCGGTAACGGAAGAAACCCAATCATCCAATATGTGACCTTTTGGGTCTGGCTCCAAACGCTTTCCTCAGAGCACACTTTCTGTAACTCCTTGAGGCAGGAGGAGGAGCAGGGGCCTCTTGGGTTTCCTTGTCCTCCATCCTCGCACCCCGGTCCACGTTGCCCTGGGCCCCCTGCCCACAGCTCATCCATTCTATGCCATTTCCTGCCTCTTTTAACCACCCCCAACAGAGGACTTTGCTGCTTCATAGATTCATTCCACAAAGAGCCCCTGGGCTCGCAGAGGGGACAGACAAGGAAACAGTCATTGCGGGGCGGTGTGGGGGGCCACACTGGGGGTGTTCAGAGAACCAGGGGAGCCCAGAGGAGAGGTGTGTAGCCCCCGGGGTGCGGGGCGCCAGGGAAGCAGCAAGTCCACCTGTCGGTCTTAGCTGCGAGCCGAAGGGTGAATGACAGCAGCCTACACCAGAAGCAGGGCTGCTTTCCCCGAAGACTCGTCGGCAGACGGCCAGCCCCTACATTGCCCTGAAGGATGCTGCAATCTAGATGAATCCTGAAGGGGAGGGGGAGGCCAGTGGGAAGAGAAGGAGCCAGATCACACAGGGCCTTGGAAGCTACACAAAGGATCTTGACTTTAAGCTGAGTGACAAGAAGAAGGGTTTCAAGCAGATTTGCATTTTAGAGACTCATTGTCCTGATCTAGGTTCCAGATTATGATGACCTAAAGATGTGGACAAGTGGACAGATAAACAGGTGGACACAACGGACATCATTCTCGCCCTCCTGCGGCTGATGTTCCAGTGGGGGACAGAGATACTTAATATGTCATTTAAAACACTCCCTTAAAGGGTCCCAGAGGTGCAAGGTGCTCTGGAGGACGTTGTGGCAGGAAAATCCGCCCCAGGGCAGTGACCTTTACACTGAAACCCGAGAAAGGAATGGGAGACGGTCAATGAAAGAGGGAGGCAGAGAGCTTTCCAGACTTCACCAAAGCTATTAGGAAGGAAGGTCCTGAGCGAAATGTGTTGAAGGAACTGAGAAAAGTCCAGTGTGGTGGTTGTGAAAACGTGAGGTTGGCAGCTTGATCAAATGAGGCTGGGGAGGTAAGCAGGAATCAGACTCTTACACATTTTGGACTTACCCTCAGCAAAATAGGAAGTCTTTAATGATGTAAACAGGACCCTATTTTGAAAAATAGGATCACTTGCATTTCTCCTTTGCATTTCCGTGCGTGTGATCTCCTTCCTGGTCAGTAAAATCATCTGCTTGCCTTGAAAGCGGTGTTAGAATTATCAAAGGAAAAAAAATGCAGAGAAGGAGATGAGCGATATTGAACTTCTGACACCCAAAATAGGGGTTTTCGGCCAGACCAGAGTCTTGAAAGACAGTCTTTATTAAGGGAAAGGATGTCCTGAGTGTCTTCAACTTTCTTTTTAGGATATCAAGAAGCTCGCCTGACAGAACTGAACTTAGAGCCTTATCTAAAGAAGAGAGCAGAGGAGAGAGCCCTGATGTCTAGCCTGAAGGATGCTGGAGAGGAGGTAGGTGAGAGAGGAAGCAGGTGCAGAAGGAAGTCAAGGGCTCATCTTCGGTTCATCCCCCCAGGTGAAGTCCCAGGCAGCAAAGGCGTGTTACGTGAGGGAGGGAGGCGGGCCCTGGGATGAGCTGTCCTTGTATTTCTGTCTCAAGGTCTTCACAGCAAAGTGAACTGCAGTGAAGTTAGGCAAGAGGGAAGATAACCTTCTCAAGCAACCCTGGGTACTCATTTAAAACTATGGCTGCACTACATCTTTAGCAATAGGTTTTATATAAGAAACTGACCAGAAGCAAATAGTTCAAAAGCCTGTTAAGCCTTTTTTTTTTTTTTTTTTTAATGCATTAAACAAACAGCAAAAGGTATTGGCTCTGGCCTGTCCTTTAATTTACTTACTAATACAATTCCTGGGCCCCAGAACCTGCAGTGGAAGGAAGCAGACTGTGAACAGTCTGAGGCTCCCAGGGGCCCACTCAGCAATGTCCATTTCAAGAGTAGCCATGGGGGATAATGAGCCAGGAAGAACCTCCCAGAAGAAAAAGCCCAGAGACACAGATAACGGACAAAAGAATTCTGCATAGAGAACAGAACAGGGCTGCTGGATGGGCTAACCAAGAATTGTGCTCCACTGCTGGGGAGAGGGTTCCTGCCTCTTCCAGCCTGTCAGTATTCGATTACTGCTCAAGATCAGGGCCAGATGTGTTTGCGTGCCTCTTTTCTCTGGACGGGAGTCTTCACTGCAGTTTTCCTTTCCTACTCCACCCGACATAGTAATTATGGGGTGGAGTGTTCTCATTTGTATGTGTTCAGACCATGTAGAGCTTTACCTGAAGCCCACAGAGACGACTGCGCCTGTTCTGATGAGCCCGGGCCCTTGATCTGCCTGAGGCTTTGGGGTGGTCTCCCCTGGGAAGGAAAGGCAAGAATTTGGTGAGAAGAGGGAAGCACATGAATCTGGGGATGGCCAAAGGGCAACTAAGGCAGAAACAGCTCGACGGCTACTCCGGTGCCCATTCTCCTCTTCTTCTAACACAGCCCCTAGTTTGATGACTACGCTGTACAGCCTGAAGGCTGTATTTAAAATTACATTTCTCAGACTCCCTTGCAGCTAGCTCTGACCGCGGGTATAAGTTCTAGCTAATAAAATATAAACAGAAGGCCCGTAAGGCTTTGCAGGGAAGTCTCTGTAAAAGAGAAGGAATTGGAACAAAAGGGGGAAACGGAGCCTCTCCCCCTCTGCCATATTGCTTCTTGGAAAGCAAATGCAGTGACTAGGATTTGCTGCGACGTGGATCATGGAAATTAGAGCCTTATCTTTGAAATGGACAAGAAAGAAAAGCGAGAGGATCCTGGCCCCTGACAGCTTCATGAAACCACCAGACCAGACCTCAGCCTCTGGCTGCAGACTTTTTACAGGAGAGCATAAAACTCTGGATGTTCAAGGTTCTGTTGATTTGGGTGTTCTGTCCCCAGCAGCTGCCTGTAACCCTAACCGAGATCCCTCTACGACTGGCTTTGAGTGGGAGACTCGCATAATTAGGTTGGTGGTTAGGTCCCAGACCCTGCAGGCTGTGAACACACAAAAACACAAAATCAGTCTGGCGCTCTGGCTGCAGAGTGGGGATTGGAGGTGACAGTACTGGTCCAGGTGAGGGATGGTAGGGGCTTGCACAGGGATGGTGACAGCAGGGCTGAACAGAACATTCGGATCTGAAACATATTTAGGAGGTGAGACAGGAGTTGGTGAGGGAGAGATGAGAGTCAAGGGCAGGAAGAGGGAAGCCGGAGAAATGGCATTCCAGAGACGGAGCCACTGGCCAAGCAGACTGCTGTGCTGCGGTCAAGGAAGATGCAGGCTGAGATGTGTCTGCAGGATTTGGCCGCACGGAAGTAGTCTCAGGGCAGTGGGTGGGGGGGAGTAGCAGACTCGAGTGGGTTGAGGGAAGACCGGGAGGTGAGGAAGTGGGCCAGCAAAGAAGCCTCTGAGGCTGAAGTGGGGGGGCGGGGTCAAGGGAGGGCTCTTATCATTTCTAAGATGGGTGAGACTTGACCTCATTTAATGCTGGTGGTAAGGCCCCTGGGAGAGACAGAGGTCAAGGACAGAGGGAGAAGAGGAGGAAGCTGCTCAGTGAGGGTCCCTGAGAAGAAAAGGGGGAGAATGAGGTCTGAGGAGCAGGGGGGGGGACCCTCCTTTGCTAAAGCAGGTGGAAGAAGACAGGCGGGAGACAGGCTGGCTCTCTCCTGGGCTGTGGGAAACCTTCTCCCAGACCCCCTGCCCCAACCCCCACGCCTGCATGACTGCTGCATTCATCTTCCTGGAGTGTGCTGGTGTCAACTGCCCCGCCCGCCCCCATGCATAACCCCTCTGCAGCTCCCAGCACCTCAAAACAAAGCTCCTGTTTCTACTGACTTTCGGGGTCTCAGTTTACATGCACTAGTTCTAGGAAGTTCCCCAGATGAGGGAAAGCCCCAGTGACACCTGCATCCGTGACTCCTTATGGATCGTCTTTGAGACACACAGCGAACTTTTAATTACTTGGTTGGACCCCAGTTCTACAACGGCAGGGGTGTGTGTGTGTGTGGATGTGTGTACATGAGTGTGCACACATGTGTGTGCTTCCTTATCGCCTCTGTATGCCCAGCCCAGAGGACAAGGCCTGGCACAAAGAGACACTGCGCTGGGCTGAACGACCGACTGAGGAAGGCTCAAGCCTGTCACTGAGGTCCTCACGATCTCAGGTTAAATTTTGAGCATCCCCTAAATCAACCCATGCTCCTAACGCTGGTGACGCCTTCCTGTTCCCCAAAGCTGCCTCACGCTTTCCTCGCACACCGGCTCTTCGTTCAGACCGTCCCCTCTGAAGGGCAGGCCTGCCCTCCGCGCCCTTCTGTGCAGACGTCCACTCCTCCTTCTGGCCGAGGACCCCTCCCACGGCAGATTCGTCTCTGAGGCCACACCTGGCACATTATGTTCATTCCACCATAATGAACAGATTGTCTGTCTCCCCTGGCCCTTTGCTCCTATCAGACTGTAGCCTCTTTTGGAGGGAGGTCTAGTTTGTAGTTCACTGATATTTCGAATGAAAATATTGGACTGTGAAGCAGAAACACCTTACACAGCATGCATATAAATAGTGTCTTCTATAACTGTGTCCCCAGTGGTGCATCATGGTGTCGTGCACTTAGTAGGACCACAAAAACATTTTTGAATGAATGTTTTCTCCCTCATACCTGTAAGAATGTGATGGTGACAGTCTCCATCTGCACATTCATTTTCAAAATTAATTTTTTTTTTCCCAGCTGCACCCACAGCATATGGAAGTTCCCAGGCGAGGGGTCAAATGAGAGTTGCAGCTGAAGCCTACACCACAGCCAGAGCAACACAGGATTCGAGCCACATCTGCGACCTACACCACAGCTCACGGCAACACCGGATCCTTAAGTCACCAAGTGAGGCCAGAGATGGAACCCGCATCCTCATGGATACAAGTCAGATTCTTAACCAGTTCAGACACAACGGGAACACCATCATCTTGAAAATTAATTTAAATGTGGTTCTCCTCTGTTTTCAACACAAAAAAAGTGTTTCGACCCATGAACAAAGTTTTAGATTGAGCTCATCTTTACTTGAGCAACAAAGGCACGCCTTACGCAGATCAAGGTAGCGACTGCATTCGCCGGTGTACCAGACACGCCACTGCGTAAGAGAAAAGGAATTTCTCCTGGAGCTGATAATTTCCAACACGTTCAGCAACATTTGCCTCTTGGGCTTCTGAACAAGACCCCATATGCGAAGGCATGTGAAGTCTACCAAGCACTCAAATGAGGAGGAAATGACATTGCTGTGCACAGCTATTATTTTTCATGCTAGTGTTTCATGGTTGTTTTTTAGTTCAGAAAATTGAGCCATTGAGATTCTCAAAAATGCCACCTAAATATAAATCCATAGAGACAGGAAGCAGAGTGGTGGTTGCCAGGGGCTGGAGGCGGAGGCAGGGATGGGGGTGGGGGATGGGAAGTGACCACGTAACGGGGTCAGGATTTCCATTGGTTCCAAACGTTTAGGAACTAGATGGACATGGTGATTGCACACTATGAAGGTACAAAATGCCACTAAATTCTTGACTTTATAATGGTTATTTTTATGTTATGTGAATTGCATACCACCAGATAATACGAATCATTTCTAAACGCCCTGCAAGACAAGGCAGTACTATATTCTAGAGCAGCCCTGGAGCCAAGGTCCCACAGCACCTGAAACCTCACCTTTGGATAAGGTCCCCCATGCAGAAGCAGGGCCATGTCCTCAAAGTGTCCTCTGAGACACTCAGCTGAGCACCATTGCAAACCAGCCCGAGCGTGTGTGTTTTGGTTTGTTATCCTTTGGCTGACACAAGGACTTCCTAAGTGTTCAGTTTGATTAAGGACTTTTTAGTCCCAGAGGTGGAGCCCGAAGAAGGCTTTTTTCCCTTTAAACCAGTGGAACTTTCCAGAGCCCAGACTTGCAGAGCGGGGATGGCACCCCCTCTGCTTTGCTGGGGCATCTGTCCAGCCCAGGGGGGAGGACGGAGGAGGATTCTGCCCGAAAAGGCAGAGTCATGGGTTCCAGTTTCTCTCCTCTCCAGGCAGGTCCCACAAAGGCAAAGGCTGGCTGTAAAGGAGGATGGGTGGACTTGTCCTAACTGTTCACAGCTTCTCAGGAAACTGGTCTTCTGTTGTCCTATCAGGAGAGGAACAGACTTTGACAGGGAAAGCAGGCGCAGGTGCAAGAGCAGGTCCCGGATCCGGGGCGCGGCTGGCCTGGATGGGAGGCTGGCGGTGGGGTGTGTGGAGGCGGGCCTGGCAGGGCCCTGGGCCAGCGGGGGCTGGGCTGCCCACGCACAAGTACCCATCCATCCTTTGAAAACCCAGGACCCAAAGGGAAATCACACCCTTCCGTATCAAACCCGATCCTCAAGTCCAGAGCCCAGGACCTGTGATATAATCAGGTTTCATCTGTTAGCTTTATAACCAAGTTTCCTCCTTTATTTTTCAGCACTTCATACCTTTTCATATGCCTTCACATATGTCGTCTCGTTCAGCAGCCCGAGAGACAAACATTGCTGACCGCCTTGGAAAATACCAGCTTCTGGAGAAATTCCTTTTCCCTTACTCAACGGCGGCCCAGGGAACAAAGGAAGCCCAGTGACACAGTTGTGTTCACTTGGGAAACTCTGGGTCCAGCAAGAGCTGCTCATCCCAGGAGTCCCTCACCAAGACATCTTTCCCAAAGGCCAGAATCCTCTTTAATCCCTTAAACTCCAGCTTTGCTGGAAATGTAATCAATAGAGTTTACTTCATCCCCGACCTCGTTTGGACCAGGGCAGCCTAGACTCGGCAGGGATTGCAAAACGCCACGACAGACCCTTCAGACCCAGTGGAGGAGGCGGCCCCATATCGGTTTTCTCATCCAAAGCAAAAGCAGTCTGAACGCTTTTAGGGCCTTTACAGCTGCCCGAAGAGGCAGGATTGCTTCTGACTCGGCTAATAAGCGCCTGGCAATTCATCAACCTAATTGCCGTGTGGGTGAAGAGGTGAAGAGGCAGGCAAACGAGGAAGATTTCGAAGCGTTACCAGAAGACGAAACGCGCAATGGAAGGCCCAGCAGCGGGCGGCAAGCAGAGACACATGCCCGTCTCTGGACGGCGTGACCCCGAAAGCCCGCAGAACCCGACGCCAACCTCCCCAGCCTCGGCCTCCTCGACACTTAACGCCGCAAAGAGACACAGCGGTTGCTCGGGAAAATCCAGTACCGCGGACACGCCAGACGCTTTCTGT
Source organism: Catagonus wagneri (assembly GCA_004024745.2). Classification (NCBI taxonomy): domain Eukaryota; kingdom Metazoa; phylum Chordata; class Mammalia; order Artiodactyla; family Tayassuidae; genus Catagonus; species Catagonus wagneri. Next base: position 13,902,006 of record PVHT021183518.1, on the reverse strand, counting down.
GTTGTCTACTCAGGCAGGTCCCGGGGAGGCCCCCTCCCTTAGACCCCAGGCCTTCTCAGAAGGGACAGGAGGAAATAAGGGGATCCTCCTGACGCGGGCGCTCTCACCGAACTACCGGTACCCTCCCCGCTCCGGGCAGGAAACTAAGGCTCCGCGAGGTTGAACCGCCAGCGAGTACTGGGGACAGGCCTAGGGCTCCAGGCCCCTGGGACTCACGTTCCAGTGCTCCGGGGTCCTCCAGGGAACGAGGCTTATGCCTTGAGCTCATCTTCCGCAGACTAGGAGCGGGCGGTGGCATTTCAGGGCCTGACTCTCTGCCCGCCGCCCGCTGACAGGTGCGCCTGCTTACCTCCTCCACCGCAGGCAAACGCCGCCCGGGACGGGTGCTCCCCATTTACGCCGCGTTCCCCGGTCTACGGGGCAGTGGAGTCTGGCTGACGTTTGTCAGTGTTCCACCCCGACAACCTGTGTCCACTCAAAGGGGAACCCAGAAATGCGACCGTCCCGCTTATTTGCACGCCTTGCTTATTTTCAGAGGCCTTTCCTGTGCGTGACCTCAAGTAACCACCTGGACAATCTGAGTGATACTTTTAATTGTTTTTTTCTGAGCAATAATTTTTTTTTTTTTTTTTTTGGCTTTTCAGGGCTGCACCCGCAGTTTATGGAGGTTCCCAGGCTAGTGCTCGAGTCAGAGTTGTAACTGCTGGCCTACACCACAGCCACAGTCACAGCAACGCAGGATCCGAGCCGCATCTGCAGCCTACACCACAGCACATGGCAATGCCAAATCCTTAACCCACTGAGCGAGGCCAGGGATGGAAACTCATGGATGCTAGTCAGATTTGTTAACTGCTGAGCCACGATGGGAACTCTGAATTTTTTTTTTTTTTTAAGATTCTTGGATTTCCAGAGTCCTCATTGAAACAAAATACAAAATACTCCCACGAAGGGCCAGCACCATGAGCTCCTGGTGGCTCATGCTTGGCAGTACTTGGCAGTTAGCCGAGAATCAAGCCCTGAGAAGTGGGAAAAGGGATTGGGAAGGGCTGGCAAGGTCAAGAGGAGAAAGAAGCACAAAAAGGAAGTGAGAAAGTTCTAGGCCCTTCCCAGTAGCTCGCCTCCCAGTTCTGCAGAGTGAGGTTCCCGGGAGCCATTCCCCACTCCCTGCCTCCCACCAGAGAGACCAACTCTGCCCACGTGGCCAAAGGTAGAAAAGTCCAGAAGAAAAAAAAGAAGCGACAGAAGAACTGGGAAGAAAAGACAGAACAAACCAACCATCAGAGGCTCTTCAATCTTAATTCATTTTATTCTACAAAATGCTATTCAATTGAAAGTGGAAAAGCTAACCAAAAAAAAAAAAAAAACAGAAAAAAAGTTGTAATATGTTCTTTCCTCCATAGCAGCAAGCTTTTTCTAACAAGCTTTCTTTAGTGCAAATACTGTACGCTTGTATTACAGTAAAATAACAAAACAACAACAACAAAACCACCAGAGATGCTTCAGAGCTGAGCTACTCCTCAATTTTCAAAACTATACAACGATTTCTGAGCTCACAGTCCTGCCTGGAGAGGCCTATTTAGAAGCCTTTCCAATGGGACCATTTTATCAATACTTGAAAAAAAAGGGAAAAAAAAGGTGCTCAGAAAGATAATTAAATTTCCCCATTGAGCTATAGAATCTTGTACTTTTTTTTTTTTTTTTGCCTCCAGGATCTTATAGCAGTCTTTACCCCACATCATCAACACACCTCAAATACAGATGCACAAAGCTTATGATTTTCCACTACATATCAAAATACTATATAAACATCTCTCGCTACAGAAAAGACACCCTGATACCTATTCTTTATACAAAGGCGAATTTTTGTTTTCTTCCTTGGCATCAAGTAACCACAAACTAAAATAAATGGAATAAACTTTTAATCATACAGAGAAAATAATTTTTGAGGAACAGGGCAGGACCTTTCGCTGTGCTCTTACAATGTAGACTTCTCGGTGACCACTGTCCCCAGAGGAAATGACAGTCCATCTTTAAAAACAGAACCTTTTTTATACAGTTTATACAGCACAAGTCATTTTTGAAACCAAAAAAAGAAAAAAAAAAGGCATCATCAGCCTAATGATGCTTAGGCTAATTTTTAAAAAAAATTACGAAGAAGGAAGAGAGGGAGAGAGGAACCGAGCATCTTAATGCTATCTGTTTCTATTCAGGCTTGGTACAACACAAAGATGTAAACAGTTCAAATAAATAATAAAATAAACGTTAACTTCTTCTCCTTTCCCATACCCCGCTCAAAATTTGACCCAGCCCCTCCTGTCAGCATGGAAAATTAAAACCGTTTGTGGATGTACAGCCAAAATACTAGACTAAGCATGAGAAGATGTCAAATTAGTGCTGGGGTGACTGGGTTTCCTTTTTAAAAGCTGCAGGAGGACACGGGCACACCTAGAAATATAGGCACGCACACACACACACACACACACACACATACACACACACAACCTGTCAATAAATAGTGAGATGCTGGCTTTTAGGATGGATGCCAAGAAGACTCAACAAGCAGAAAGTAGCAAGACCCCTTTACTTCAGTTTTTAAAAGAAAGTTACACACACCACATATCCTATTGGTCCACAAATTCTATAAAGACTCAGGTTACCCTTCCAACCATCTGAAGAGTGCAAAGGAGCAGGTCACAGGGAAGAGAAGTTCAGAGTGGGGAGGATATCGTAGGGGGTGCGTCTTCGAGAAGAGACTTCAGGCCCAAGGCAATCATGCCTTGGGTCTTTGGAGAAAGAACTTCTCAGCTCAAGTGTTTTTGTTTATCCATTACTCAGGGGCCTTTAATTAGGGACGTCCTCATCGCTTAGTCTCGTCCTGAAGAGGGCATCTATCTATCTATCTATATATATAAAAGTGCCTAACACAGTGCCTGGCACATAGGAGGTGCTGTCGTCTTAAAGAAGCCATGTGGATGTCTGATCAGGGGTGGAAATCGACCTGAAAGTTACAAGATGAGATTGCAAGCGGCACTGTTGGTCCATCAAGGAAAGTGGAGAAAAGTCCCAATGCCTCTAAGTCGAGCTCATCCTTAAAATGGAGCCAAGTCGGGGCAGAGAGGAGGCCCCTTTCCTCAGAGCCTGAGAAAGGGAAGCAGTAGCCTCTGATGGTTCTTGGCTTTGAGATGCTCTGTGTGACCGGCCACGGTGTACCCACCTGGCCTATCTCACAGGCAGGACAACGATTTTTTTCTGAAAACTTCCCCAGTGGATTCTCCGCTTCGAGTTGGCACTGGCAGTTACCTGGGATCTCCTGTTTCCTATGTCAACGGCTGTCCCCAACCACCTAGCCAGGAAGAGGACTATTTCCAGAGAGGCCAGCCAGGTGGCCAAGGGGACTGTTTCCCACCAGCCTGTCGAGAAGTACCTGCCCTATGCCAGCCCAGGGCTGCCTGCAGCCCAACTGGAGTCCACACCAGCTGCCTCACGGCTGGGGACAAAGGGGAAGCTCAGCAGTTCTCTGCCCAAGCGTAGAAGCCCCCATGCTCCCTGAGCTGGAGCCATGGAGCAGGAAGCAGCAAGCCAGCCGTGAACTTGGAGAACCAGCCAGAAGGAAGTAACAGGATATGCTGGTGAGTTTGGTGGGAATATCCAGCCTTCTCCAAATAACCTCTGGCTTTGGGGGAGCCAAACTACCTCCTAGAACAAAGCTAGAAGGTCTTGCAGAGAAACACAGCTCGGAAGCCTCAAAATCCTGCTGGACGGCGCCTGGGTTTTTGCTTTCTGCTGGTCCCAAAGCCAGCGTAGCTTGATAGCTGAACTAAAGCCAGACTCTGTCTCGGGAATGTCCAGCCTGGCCCCAAGTCACAGATCGGGGCCTGCCTTGGGATCAGTGCTGTGCAAAGGGGGGCACAAAGGGACTCTGAGAAATAAAACACAAGAAAGCAGCTTCATTCAAGAAACACACACACATATATATATGCAAAAAGAAGCAAATAGCTCCCAATTGGCCACAAACACCACTTGAGATGATTAAGCCTTTCAGAGCTGAACGCACCCCAGGTCTCTCCGCTTGTCTCCTACTATTCCTGGCTGACTTCTGAGTCTTTCTTTAATCTGAAACCGGAAAGCCAGCTGCACCCCCCCCCCCCGCCCTGGCCTTATTAGAAGCACCCTTCCCAGAACCTTGGGGAAACTGGGAAGGCAACATCATAGCCAAGGAATGTGGGAAATAACATTTTTAAAGCATTTGGGGACAAAACCCTTTTCTCTTAATCTCCTCTTTCTGTGTGCCCTATCCCTCCACACGTCACTTCCAGTCACAGCGGGCTGTGTATTTTAGGCACACGGCTGTTCCACTTGGAGTGTCTAGTGCATGGTAAGTGGATAATGGACATGAAATACCGGCCAGCGTGCCAGACCTGGGTGTGTGAAGGGAACAGGTGAGCAACTCCTCTCTCTCTCTCCCCCACCACCCCAAGACCAACTTGCAGATTTAACCCCCACTGGGTTGATTGAAATAATATCTATATAGTTTTAAATGACCACGCAATGATCGCTAGAGCTGAATCACAATGGCGGGGTCTCCCTCAGAGCTCTAGCCCAGCAGAGGCCAATTCTGGAAGATCAGCCCTGGGGAGGAAGAGGCTCAGAAGGGTGGGAGGCGGGGACCCCACTGAGCTCGGGAAGGGGGAAACTTGCTGCTTGCAGGGGGAAGCAACACATCTCCAATTTCCTTGCGCCTGCCCCCCACCCTCCCCCAGGAGTGGCGCATAAGCTGCAAGCCACAGCACAGCGGCAGCTCTGGGCCAGCTGTTCACAGCTGGCTGACCAACCTGAGGAGCACACTGTGGGGGAGGGGCAGGGGAGTGTAAAAGAGAAAGCGCTAGATTCATCAGGTAGCAGATGACCACAGAGGGTGGAAAAGGCCCGGGACCTCACTGAGAGGTGAGAGGCAGGTGCAGGGGGAGCAGCGGCGACCCCACTCCGACTGCCTCCCCCTTCCCTCCCCCAGCCTTTCCAGCCACAGCAGGGGTGCCTGTGAGGCTCGGGGAGGGGCCACGTGGCAGCAATGTGGGGAGGGGCCGGGCCCACGCTCATTAAACCTCCAAGGGTGGCGTCACCCTGCGAGGCAGGTGGCGGAGGGCAAGGGCGGAGCAGGTACTTGGAGTGGTTCCTCTTGAGGGAGCGGTGCCTCCCTGGTCTGGAGAAGGGTCCGAGGCGGTAATTACCAGGCGAAGGGAGGCCGGTTGGGACGCCCGTGTGGCTAGTTGGCACTGTTCCAAATGCCCGGGTAATTAGGCATTTGGCAAACCCAATCTGTGCCCCGGCTGTCTCACTCACACCCCGTCTTCTGGCCGAGCCACTCCTCCCAAGAGCCGCGGCGGAGGATGGGGACAAAGAGTGCTCCAAGCCTCCCGGTGATGGCGGCATCTCCTTGCGAGCCCAGGGAGCCCCGCCGGTGGGTCGGTTCTGGAGACGGCAGCAGGCCAGGAAGCGGAGGGAAGGTTCTGTATTGCACGTTGACTGTCCCCTTCTGGACAAGTCAGCCCCAGCAGAAGAGTCACCTGCTGCCCCAGCTCCCGAAATGAAGAGTTTTAATATTCAGACCACCCAGATGAAATGTCATGGCAAATTTGATCAAAACCAAGAGGAAGCGAAACTGACACGGGGGGAGGAAGGGGCAAATAGAAGGAAGGCGAAACCAAAAGGCACTGAGCATGCTTGGTGGGGCCGGGAAAGACACCGTCACTCCGGAGACACATCATGAGAAAGGGGCGGGAACGGTCCACACCAGCTTCAGGCTCTTCAGAAGCCAGAGAGATGCCGAGTCCACCAAACCAAGTTCTCCGAGGCTTTTCAAGAAACAGGATTTGCTCTGCAAGGTGAACGAGGGAGGCGGTCTCGTGGCTTTCAAGAGACCATCTGAGTTTTCCAAGGCCTCACTGCCAAATCCCACACCTGGGTCTCCCCCGAGCCAGGAGGCTCTCGGGCAGGGTCCCCTCTTGCCCTCACGGCCCTGGAGTGCTGGAAGGTGCTGGTCCCTGGGAAGGAGGCAGCGACGAGGACCCCCCCAGGAGCTGGGTTACAGGGCCAGCAGAGTCGGGGAGTTCAAGGAGTCTGATGACTGGTCTCCACTGCTACTGCTTCTGCGGTGAGCCTTGGAGCAGGACTCAGAGGGCGATGCCGGTGACTCCTGCTCCAGGACGCTGGGGTAGGTGAAGACGAGGTTTGAGGTGCCCGGAGTGATCGCAGGAGTGGAGGTCACCACGATGGGGGTGTGCAGGGGCTCCTCCCCGTAGAAGCCCCCCGCGATGCTGATGGGCTTGATCACGGAGCGCTGGGCCTTGTCCAGCCCCGCGGAGGAGGACGAGGGGCTGTCCTCTTCCAGCGGCTCCTGCTTCACCACCACGGCGCCCATCCCTCCGCTGCCCCCGCTACGCAGGGGCTGCAGCCCAGAGGCCGGGGGGGACCGACGCTCCTCGGGGCTGATCTTGCACACGGGCCCGTGGGCCACCAGCATGAACTCCAGCTTCTCCTTCTCCTTCTGCAGCTCAGCAATCTCCTTCTGCAGACCTGACTTCTCTTCCTCCAGCTCCTCCGTCTCCTGCAGGGGAAGAGGGGCGGGTGAGGGACAGCGGGGGGTGGGCTGAGGGGGTGTCAAATCCAGGTGAGAAAGGGTAAAACCAGCCAGGTCCTCAGAGGACCACGGAGACAACCAGCTCACAGCCCACTGCTTCTAAGTCACCTGCAGTTTCAAGATTCCTTTTCTTTCCAAAGGAATAAAAGATTGAGAAAAGAGGAAAGTCAGCTTGGAGGAAGGGTGAATAAGCAATTGTAGCTGCCACGAGGAGGCACTTAGTCTGTGCCAGGCACTGTGTGAAGCATTTCACAGGCATTATCTCATTCAACCCAGCAGTTTTTTGAAGCAGGTGGTATCAGCAACCCATTTTGCAGATCAGGAAACAGAGTTTCCAAGAGGTTTAATCATTTGCCCAGTGTCACAGAGCAAGCAAGTAGGGTCGCCTAGATCTGACCCCAGTGTGGCTGACTTCAGAGTCATCATGCCACTACACTTTCCGCCTTGGTGGCAGGACTGCCCCCTGGCACCCCCAAGGCGTGAGTAATAGTGAGATTGGGGGGGGGGGAGGCATGCAGCTCCCCCACCCGCTTCTTGTAGCTCGCTCTGGACACACAGACACTAAGCTCTAAGCCGCGTGACCATGGAGATTTCTGTCTGCACACATAAGCCCAGGACAATGCCTGGCTTGTAGGAAGTGCTCAATCCATCCCATTTGGATCATTCTAGCTTCTCTTCCCTTTTTGGCTCCAAGCAAAAAGCATATGTTTCAGGACTCACAGAAGCCCGGGAAAACATCCAGTTCAGCCCCTGACAGCCTGAGTGGGCCTGCGAGGATGGCAGGGACCCACTGCAAGGACCTCGGCCCCTCCTGTCACACAAAGCCAGAGAAGCAGCAAATACACGTGGAGGCCGCAGTGACGGAGGACGAAAAGGTGTGTGTGTGTCACGCCAGCCTCTTCGCCACCTTTCCCTAACACAGATTCCTCTTTGAGAACCAGACACCATGGGCCAGAGCTCCGCTACGCAGAGCGCGGCGTATTCCGGAGTTAAAAAGAAAAAAAGTTTCCATCTATCTCAAGGGTCTGATGAACGTCATGAGCTTACGAGAGGTTTCCTGTGGAGGATGTGGCTCACGGGCCCGGGTGGCTGGGTCGTGGGGAGGCGGGGGAGTTGGGTGTGAGGCTCTGGGGGGAGAGAGGAAAGGCAAGCGCAGGGGCCTCGGAGGGCAGGCTATTCTGGGGCTGGTGGGAGAAGCGCCCGGAGGCGGGGGAGGAGGGGGTAGACCCAGGGGGCATGGTCCTTGAAAGGTCAGTGACTCCTGAGGGGGTCTCCTTGTGGAGTGGTCACTAACCTGGCATCAGAGGACCCCCACTCATCCTCCCCGACTCCAACACCTCCGGGGGACGCTACTGCAGGCACCGCGGAATCCACGCAGCGCACATTCAGGACCCAAGAGCAAGGGCCCTGCGGTGGACAAAGGGGAGCAGAGGCAGGCGGACGGTAACCGGGAGGATTAAATAAAGTAAGAGGACATGCCAGGTCATGGGGAGTGCCAAAGCACCATCCTGGCTGGTCCCTGGAAGGACTACCGACAGAGTCTCCCTCTTCTCATTTTGAAAACGTTTCCACCCCGGGAGAGCTGGTCCTGGCTTTGGACTTCCTCCCCAGGGCACATGGCCCAACCTGTAGGGCTGGGCTCTGGAGTTATGTGACGCTGCTCGGGTCAAGCTTTCGAGAGGGACGGGCAGGGCCACGGGCCCCCAGGTGCGGGCAGTTAGGCAGCAGGGGAGAATGACTCACAAGGGGAGAATGAGGTACCAAAGTGACAGCTTCAGGCTCACAGCAGAGGCGGGGAACCCTCCTGCCCACGAAGGATATGAGAAAACCCCAAGAGAGTGCAACTCAGCTGCACATGACCCATCTCCATGAGGCCCAGAGAGCGTCAGGACCGCTGTGGAGGTGAAGGACCCCAGACGGCAGGTGTCTCCGCTGCCCAGACAAGATGCTGAAGCTAGGCTGGGCCACTCCTGCTGGCGGCGGGCATGGGGGCGGCTGGAACCTGGGGAAGGAGCCCTGGAGGGGGCAGGTCTGGGCCTGCCTAGGCTCCCAGGGCCCAGTAATACCGGCACCCTCTGCCATCCCTCACCCAAGCCCCAGTAGGTCTTGGGTGCTGAGTGAGAAAGGGTGCCAGGCCCAGGAGCTTGTCCGGTTCTCTCCGGGCCGAGGCTGGTACTAAAGGCCGCTCCCCCACCTCCCTTTAATCAGGGCAGTGCTGACCCATGTGCTAAAAGGAAGGAACGGGTCTGTGTGCACTGACTCATATGTAAGTCACTAGGGGCAAGGAGCGGGGAGGGCCAGGAGCCCCGGGTCCCTGCACTGCGGCCACCCCGAGCAGAGCTCCTCACCGCCTGCAGCTTCTCCGTCAGCTCCCGGCGACGGTTCCGGCACTTGGCTGCGGCCAACTTGTTCCTCTCCCTCCGGATTCGACGCTTCTCCTCCTCTTCAGGGGACAGCTAGAGGTCAAGGTCAAGGATCAGGGTTAGGCTTGAGTAAAGGGCTCACCAGCTTTTCGGCTTTTAACTGCATTTGAAGGAGGGGCAGAAGCCCTTCTGGGACTGGGTGGGGGAGGCAGGAGGAGTGTGGCTCAGAGGTCCCAGAACACACGGCTCACTGCTGTTCTCGACGGCACTTGGAGCTGGAGCCCCAGGAAGAAGTGGGTCAGGGCAGCAGTGGGTCAGGGACTCACCAGCCCAGGTATGACGGCAGCACTGATCGTGTCAGCCCTGACTTGGTGCCAAGGCCCGCGAGAATGAGCTGGGACTGCTTCCCCAGAGAGTCCCCTCGTGCCAGCTAGGCCTGGCCCCGCCCACATAAGCAGCTTGGTCCCCACTCTGCCGAATTACTCCTCCCAGGCCCTCTGCCTGCTCTGCAAGCCTCATTATCCCCATCTGATTAAGTAGCTGGGCCCAGAGGAAGAGCCACGGGGCAGGTGGGGGAGGGCATGTTCTGTCGCCAGAAGGAGAGCCGAGAATGCCACCCCACCCCGAACGCCCTCTGCCAGCTGCTCACAGCTCCACCCCGACGACTCGCCAGCGTGCCTGGCACGGTGCAGCCTGGACAGGACCAGCAAAAGGAGGGGGAGCCCGCAGGTGGGTTACGCCCTGCTGCCCACCACATCCACTCATTCAGCCAGCCAACGAGCACCTTCTCTGTGCTAGGCACGGTTTGAGGGGTTAGACCAGCAGCGAACCAAATGAATGAAATCCCCTGGCAGGGCTTACAATCTAGCTCCTTACAGCAAGGCTGGTTAGGGGCCCACAGCTCACTTCAGGAGAGGGCAGCAACTCTGCCCACTAACGGGGCCCGTCCAGGGAAGGGCTGCCAACCCCTCAGAGGCAGTGGGAGAAGACGGGGGCCGAGGCAGAAAGCGTTTCAAAAGGAAAAACCAGCCCCTCCAGTCATCCGACGCTGAAGCACACCTACTACGTGCCAAGGGCAGCCCTGGGGGCTGAGAAGATTCTGAGGGGAATGAGACCGAGTCCGACCCTCGAGGCACACGTGGGGGAAAAAAGGCTGAAGCCGCTTTGGAGGGCGGGCGGGCGGAGAGAAACTGCCACAGTGAAGGATGCTGCCTGCAGTGCCAGGCACCATGCGGGAGGGAGCCACTCCTGGAACCTGGCCCCCGGCCAGAGTCCCCAGGACGCTCCCTGTGGCCATGTTGCTGTGATGTCCTGAATGGCAGAGCAGGGCAGAGCCTCACTGTGTCCCTCACCCCCCTCGGTGGCCTCCAGGTGGGGTGCACTGGAGGCCACCAGCCGGTAGCACCCCTCTTAGTCTTCAGGCCCCTTCCAAGGACCAGCCTTCGAGTCCCACGTGGGAGTCGGGAGTCGTGGCACCACGTCCCCCCCGAAGCCCCTCCCGTCTCCCGGCCGCCAGCGGCTCCGCAGTCTCTCTCTAAGAGGTGGCAGGCAGGCTGGGAGCCGAACACAGAGGCGGCGCTTCCTGGTGGAGCCCACGTGTATACCGGGATAAACACGACCTGCCCTGCCCTCCACAAAGTTTCTGCGATGATCTGATGAGACGCAATGCGAGCGTCTTCTCTAAACCAGAAAGTGCTAGAAAGAAGGAGATGCGGTTCAGAGGTCTCCTCTATGGTGTTTTTTTCTGAGTTGAGCAGCAACTCAACTGGAGACTCAGAGACCACAAACTCGGGCACCCCATTCTCCACGGGGCTGGGCTACAGGCTGAGGGCACCAGGCCACCCCCTAAACCTGTCTCAACCTGAGCCCGAGAGAGTGACTAAGAGAGCCCGACGGCCCTGCTGTAGTCCTGGGTTCAGGGCTCCCCTGGAGGCCAGCTGCACCCCCCATCCCTGACAAGGGGCAGAAAAGATGCAGAGCTGACCCGGTCCCCTTCGGCCTCGCTTCCCCCTTGGCTGCTTCTGGACAAAGGTCGCTCTCCCAGTTGCCCTAGAAGTCTCTCCCGTTTGGTGAGGTGTGGGGTAATTTGTGGGAGCTCTCGGCATAGAAGTGTTCTGGGAGATGACAACACGGTCACAGCTTGAGCCGGTTAGCACCACCACGTAGCCACCCACAAGCCACACCCCCCGCTCCACTCCTCAGTCACCACCGCTGGCCAGGTTCCAGGGGGGCAGTGAGGCACCAGGCCCAGCTGCTGGCAACAGGCTCCTCCCCCGGCTCCCCCTACTCCCTGGAGGGCGGGAGTGAGCTTCGGAGAAAAGAAGCTAAGGGCTAGGAACCCACAGGACCAAGGTTCCAGGATGATGCCCCCTAGGCTTCCTAGCTGCCGGATGACTGTCTTAACTCTTAAATGTTCCTGGCTTTCTCCTTCCCTCTTGAAAAAGGAAGGAAATTCTCCAGACGGATTGTCTTAGGGCACGCCTAGGAGGTGGGGTGGGAAAACCACGGGGCTGAGGGTCAAGGGAGGTGGATTCCAGTCCTGGCTCTGCTACTAACTCACTGCGTGACCCTGGACAGGGCCCCAGCTCCTTTCCAGGCCTCAGTTTTCTCATCTATAAAATGGGTACGGATGGACTCTCTGAAAAGCCAGTCTCCAAAGCTCCCAAGTCTCTTCCATATATATATATACGTTCTAAATTTGGTGTGAGCCAGGCCCAGAAAAGAATGAAGACGATTTCTGCACATCTTGCTTTGTTGTCCACCAACCTGAGAGCCCGTCACAAGCCTGGCTCTCTCTCGGAGGTCCCGTGCATACAAGGAGAAACCAGTCGTGGGTGACTATAAAGCTGGGCACCCTGGGCTCCCTGAAGGAAGCATGGTGATAAAGGACCGTAGGTGATGGCTACTGTAATATTCTTTTTTTTTCTGCTCTTTAGGGCCATACCTGCAGCATATGGAGGTTCGCAGGCTAGGAGTCGAATCAGAGCTACAGCTGCCGGCCTGCACCACAGCCACAGCAATGCAGGATCCGAGCCGCATCTGTGACCTACACCACAGCTCACAGCAACGCCGGATCCTTAGCCCACTGAGCGAGGCCAGGAATCGAACCCACATTCTCATGGATACTAGTGAGGTTCGTTAACCACTGAACCAAGACAGGAACTCCTGTAATATTTATAACTACAAGTATGGAAGGCAGCAGGGAGGGCATCCTGGCGCCCCAGCAGCAGAGTCTGACAGCAGCCGGAAGCTGTGTCTCTCAGTGACTCTCACACACGCTTCCCCATGGTGCCCGGGGCACAGGGTCCTAAGAGAACAAACCAACAGGCAGCGGATACAGGGCCCAGCTTTGTCCTCAGAGGAACAGGGCTCCTGTGAAAGTTTCCGGTCCCTCAGAGCAGCGATCCTTGTCATGCTTAGCGTCCTGGGGACTAGTGGCACTGGATTCCACTGGGCATCCTGTTTGAAAGGTCCTCGCAGGGGAACACTGTGGACCTGGGGATCCCAGAGTGGAGGCGGCCAGTGGCTGAAATGGGGACAGGTTCCAAAGCTGTAACTGAAGAAATTCTCCATTTGCAAAAGGAGTTCTAGTGCTCAAAGCACTTCCCTTCCCCGAACTCGCCGTGGCACAGGGATGTAGAAAGAGTGCCGCACAGGGGGTCCAGGCGCCTAGTTCGAGGTCACACCTTCCCACTCACATGTCAAGTGGTGCCAGGTAGCTGTGTCCAGGCCTTGGCTGTGGCATCTCTTGAGGAACAGATGGGGCTCTTGGAAGGTTCATTCTGTCCTTTCTGGACTGACGCCTGACTGATTTCTCTTTGGGGGAGCCAATGGCCATCCCTGCCCTGGCTCACTATTGATATAGGAGATGGGCCTTTTGAGTGTGGGGCAGATGCTGTGTAGAGAGCAGAGGCCCCGCCCCCTTCCCGGCATGCCTTCCAGCCAGCTTGACTCCTGCTCAAAGCTCAGCCCCTTGAGGGAAAAAGTAAATATGGCTGATGATGTCGACACCCCCTCCGCTCACCCTCCCGGGCAGCTCAAGAAGCTGCCCAGACTCCAAAGACCCCCAGAATCCCTGCACTTCCACAATGTGCATCCCAGGCCTGTGAAATGGACCCTGCCTTGAGCTGGACTCTTGGGACATGGAGGGGCGGGGGAACAGAAATACTATGGGCAGTACCAGGCTGAGAGGGGGGCACTTCAGAACTGCTGGGTCCATGCAAGATACCGGGTGACAGTTATGCGTTAACCCCAAAAGCTCCCAGCCAGGGTTCACTGGCTGCTTGTCCTGGGGTCCCTCTGCCAGGGATCAGAGAAGGACACGGCCGAGGCAGGTCCTGACAGCCCTGCCCGTGTGCTGACGCACCACCTCCTTACGTGCCTTCCCACCAAGATCGCATTCAAGCAGCGACAAGTCCTGGCCAGCAAGACACTATTCCCGTTTTGCGGCTGAGGAAACGGAGGCTCAGAGAGTCTAAGAGACATGGGCAAGACGACAGAGCAGGTCTCCAGCTCTGCCTCCGACGATGAGGGTCCCTCGCTCCCTCTTCATCCCTGTGGCCCCCAAAACATCGCCCCTGCTCCCCACCAGTCTTCAGGAAAACACCCTGGGTCACAAGTCCCTGAAAGCCGCGGCCGTGACTTGTCATCTGCATTGTACCTGCTCATCCCTCCTCCTGCGTCCCACGGTGGTGCCAATGGTCTTGATCACGCCGGGTCTTGGGAGAGCCATGTGCCCGGGGACAGAGGCCAGGCCCGGCAGGGGGCTGTAGGGGTGCGAGCGGGGATACGGGTTGGACATGGAGGTGATCACTGTGGGCTGTACCATCCACTGCAGGTCCTGGCTGGTCGTGATGGCGTTGATGGTGGGGATGAAGGCGCTGCCTGAGCCAGGCATATCTACCCGGAATTTCTGAAACGAGGAGAAACATCAGACTGAGCCGATAAATACTGCAGAACAGGACGAGCAGAGCCAGGAGGTCAAAACTGGCAGAAAGTAGGGTCAGGGCCTTAGGGGCGGGGTGGGGGCAGCAAGGTCAGGACACTTAACTATTCCTGGGACCCCCATGTCGGATCTGCTTGCTCGCTGAGATCCTGGAAGCTCCATCCCCAAATGGCTCAGCGAGGATGTGGTGGTATCGCCAGTGGCTTCCGGGACAGAGGTTGTCCCTGGCAGCTCCCATTCAGCAGGCCCTCTCTGCAGCCCTCCAGGCCAGCTATGCCCACATCTGCAGGAAAGCAGACCTCCCAAGCCTCTGGGTCACTTGCCAAGTCCCTAGGGTATTATCCCAGGATCCCTTGGGAAGTTGTGCATATCAACGGCTTTGGAGCCTGGAAGACCCCTTAGGAAACTTTTTGCAACATGCTGTTGTTACTTTCCAAAGAGGTTCATGATGCGGCCGATGGGGCTGTAACCCCACCAGGGCGAGACCAGGTCCATGACAAGATGTCCTCCAACCCATGAGACTGAAAAGTGGTAGCGTTTGCTACCAGACTTCCCCTTGCTGTCCTTGTGGTCCTTGACCTTCACCCCCACCTTGCTTGGGGCAGACACACTGTGTCTCTCTCTGCCTATCTCCATACCTATCTAGCTGTGCTCACGGGCGTGTCTGGGAAACTCTGCTGCTAGCTCAGAGTTTTCTCCCGGTCACTTAATTTATGCCCAGACCACGTTGCAGAGTGCTCCTGGAACAGGCTGCAGGAAGCATTCTATTTAAAATATAAGATGATGACAGAGTACAAAAGCTAAAATGGGCCATGCTCCGCAGCAGCGGGGCTTGACCTTCCTTCAGGGCAGCTACTAGAAAGCTAGAAGGAGGGAGAAGGGGAAGATCCCCCGCACCCGGATTTTCAGGGGGAGAGCGCCCCGCCTGGAACCTTCGGTCTCCCATGATTCCTGCTCCCCTCAAAAGGTCCTGCAAATCCTCTCTCCCCTACCTTGGTGGATGGAATGATGACAACAATGATAACTAACACTGACAGAGCACTTACGAAAGGACGGGCACCATGTTTAACCTAGATTATCCCATTAATTCTCCCTCTGAGGTAAGAACTACCATTATCTCCATTTTAGCGGCAGAAATTTAGGCTCAGAGAGATTAAGTAATTTATCCAAGGCCGCATTCTAATAAGCAGTGGAGTCAAGATTCAAACACGATGCGGTCTAACAAGGAGACCAGATCTTTCAAACACGGGGCCAGGCCAGCTTCTGCAGCATTGCTTTTGCCTGCCAGCTGCCTGACCCCTGTCTGGGTGGTGGAATGTGGCCGCCTCACCTCCCAGGCTGCCCTGGGGCCCCGGGCCAAGGGTGCTGGGTGAATAGATTGACCCAGCGCAATGGATTCTGGGACTCCACAAGGAGGGCTACCCAGCGCAATGGATTCTGGGACTCCACAAGGAGGGCTACCCAGCGCAATGGATTCTGGGACTCCACAAGGAGGGCTACCCAGCGCAATGGATTCTGGGATTCTAGAAGGAGGGCTTCCCAGTGCAATGGATTCTGAGACTCCACAAAGAGGGCTTCCCAGTGAAGTGGATTCTGGGACTCCACCAGGAGGGCTACCCAGCGCAATGGATTCTGGGATTCTGTAAAGTTACCAGTGCAATGGATTCTGGGAGCCCATGAGGCAAGCTGCTCAGTGCAATGAATAGATTCTGAGTCACCTCCCAAGGCAAAGACTTTTTATCACGAGCAGACTGAAAAGCATCAGGTGTGTATGGTACGTGTGTGTGAAGGAGGGCAGAGTTCAGTGAACACAGAGGGAGCCAAGCGGGAAATGATCTTCAAAGAGGAAAAATGGGCACGCAGGGCTGGCTGAGAGGAGGCAGGGGTGGTGGACATGCGAGCGTTTGAGCGTGTGCGGCAGCACTAAGGCCCAGGCAGGTCTGTTACTCCCAGCTCCTGGGCTGGGAGGGAGCGTGGAGGGCAGTCTGAGTCAGGAGGCTTTGGCAAATCACTGAGGACTCAGTTTCCCTGTCTGGGAAGGGGAATACTAACACCAAACTCACTGCACTAGCCCAAGGATTAAATAAGTAGCGACTTGTAATCACCGGCTATAAAAGGACACCAGTGGTTCTCAAGCTTGGCTACACACTAGAATATTCTGAGGAGCTCTATGAGAACGCTAGTACGGAGCCAGCCTTGCCACTAGAGTTCCCAGATCGCTGCTGTGGGGTGGGGTTCTGATAAGGTGTTTTACAAAAACACCGGGGGAGATTCTAATATGCAGCCAGGGTTGACACGTGCCGCTCCCAGGGAGCAGAAGGCAGCATGGTCACCAGCAGGCCACCACCACTGTGTCTGCGCACCAACAACGCCAGGGGGCGGCTCCAGGGAGAACCGCCAGCCTCCCGTTCCTGGGAGGCACCTGACATTTTCATTCCGTTTCTCTCCCCGAGTCAGGTTCTGGGTTTGAAGGACACCCAGGCATCCAGTGCAAAGGTTTAACGTCACCCTCCACTTTCGTGGGGGGAATTATCAGTGCCTTCATTTCAGGAAAACACCCAAGAAATTCACTTCTCATTCCAACAAAGAAAAGAGCTCCCATTTCAGGCCAGGGGAGGTAAGCAAAAAACCTGAGGCAGAGCTTAGAGGCTAAGATCCCTTAGGACTAAGCAGCTGACTTTGAGCCCTTTTCTGGGCCCTCCTGTCCACTTGCTCTGTGACGGCAGGTCTACAGAATGCGGTGCCCGGCCATCAGCCAGATTCCTTGCAGCAATGGCTTGGTCTAGACAAAACAAGACAGCAATAAAAACAAGGCAGTAGGTAATGACTGCCTCCAAATGCATGTACAGCTTGTTTCAGAGGGAGGTAAAGCCATCTGGATAACACACTGGCTCTAAACTGCAAAGAAAACAAATGCCCCATCCCCAGAGGGGACGGGGGCTCCAAGAAAGAAGGTTCTGGTCTCAAGAGGAGCCTCTCTGAGACACACACATGAGAGTTTAAGTGAGATCTGGCAGATGTGTCTTGTCTCAAGTCCGGAGGTATTTTTCAGAAAGCGACACTAGGGTGGGAGAGAAGAAGAGAGCCTGGGAGTTTATGGTCCTAGCAGTGAGCTTGGCATTCTTCTCCACCGACAGACCCGAGAATCAGTCAAAAGTCCCTTTGGGGCTAAATCACGGTTCCTTACAAAGGGGGTTAAGACTGAAAAGAAACCAAGATAAGGTTTCCCAGCTGCAGGCATTAGGGCACCAGGTATGTGCCCAGAGTCGGGGGTTAGAGGGGGCAAGCCAAGGCCCTCACTTGACTCCCCTGGGTCTCTCCAGCCCCCTTGGGAGCTTGGAGACAGGACTGAAGACGCTGGATGGCCAGCCTGGCAGCGCCTCCAAATGCTTTATTTAACTGTGTCATCCTGTTGACTTCTGGGTGGGCAAGAATGCCTATAAAAGGACAAACTGGCCCCCACCGACCTCCTAGAGCAGTTTGGCAAACTTTTGCTGTAAAAGGCCAGATAGTAAATATTTTAGACTTTGCAGGCCATAAGGTCTCTTGTCGCAACGGCCACTGTAGCGTGAGTGCAGCCACAGACGATATGTAAACAAACGGGCGTGCCTGGGCTCTCTTAAGCCCTGTTTACAAAAATACTTGGGCCATAGTTTGGTGACCCCTGTCCTAGAGGATCGTTCTCATCTCTTCTGCTCAGGTTGGGGGGGAAAGAATAAAGAGAAGAAACGAGAAGGCAAAAAAATCAGAACTATTCCTCTAGTCAAGGAGTCAAAGGATGGCCTCCCATGCGATAGCTTGGATCTCTGGACCCTGAAGCCGAAGTTCCAGCCCTTACAAGCCTTGCTGGGGGCCTCTGGGCAACAAAACTTCCTCATCCCGAAGCATCCTGAATTAAGGGAGCCGTGGGGCCACTCAGTAACTCCGCGTGTCCTCCCACAGCTCAGAACACCGGGCCCCAACTTCATCAAGTCAGCGAGGTGCCTTGCAGTCCAGCTGCTAATTTGGGAGAATGATCTTTCCAAACTCTTCAGGGCCTTGGGTTCAGAAACAAGGGTCCCAGCCATGGCCTTCTGCAGAAAGGAAACCTTAGGAAGTAGGGTTTGGGCTTCCATTTCCTGCAGACATGGATGGGGCAGGGCTTACTCCTGAAACTCCTGACAGGGCAGAAATGGCACTTGAGATGGGAGTCGGGGTTGGTGTTCGGGGCCCGTTCTCTCCGCCAGGCCTGTTCCCCATCAGATTGATTCTTGACTGGGCCACCATGCCCTGGAGCCGTGAACCCCACAGATACCTATGACCTGCCTCGGCAGGCAGGCAGAAATGATTATGGGTGTCTGGGAAGAGACTGGGCTCTTCCTGTTAAGAACCCTTTTTTTTAGTTTTCCAGCACAGGAAAAGGAAAATTCTACCATCCTAGGAGACTGGCTTGGGGAAAAGGAGAGGGGCGGGAGGTCAAATGCTGCCTCACTATGCCCTGGGATACCCCTGCTGAGCTTCAGTTCAACCCAAATGCTCTATATTTTTACTAAACATAGGGCGTCTCCTCCAAAGCCTTCTATACGGAATTCAATCAATCTTCACAGATTCTGCACCAGACATCACTTTGATCTTTGACCTCTCGTTCCTCTCTAAGGAAAGCCACTTACATCACCATGGCAAGGGTTACTCATATCTTATGATTTCCTCAAACTTTATAATATGCAAACCCTGCCCCAGGCGATCTGCGTCCTTCAGGTTCACGTGAAAGAACCATGCTATCCTCCGGGTTCCTAACTGCCCGGGTGAAGACCAGCAAGGAAGAGGAGAGAGAAGCAAGGAAGAGAAGGTGACGGATACAGAGTTATCCACCCCGTTCCCCGGTGTCTTTCCTCCCAGGGCCCTTTTTGGCCAGAAACTCTACTCCAAAGCAAGAGGAATTCTCTCCTTGACTCTGAGGACTCCTCGCACACCCCCTCCCATTCTTGGACAGCCCTGCCCTCCACAGGAACGACACGCCCATCTTCACAGCCACAGCGGGTGAGCAGGGCCAGGTCACAGCCTCGTGACAGGGTGCAAGACCACGCTGGGCCCAAGGGCTCCACGTCTCCCCCTCTCTGGCCCAGTGAGTCGACGAGGGATCGAGTTACCAAGCGGGGTTTGGAACAGATATGTTTGCCTCCATCAGGACAGCTGCTGTCATTTGGAAATGTGGTGGCCACCAACAGACACCACATACAACAGGGATGAGACGTATCCACAAAGTAAGGATGCTAATTTGTTTTCTTTCTTTCAACAGATAGGCCAGAAAGTTAGCCTCTGGAATTTCCAAATCAGTGCCTTTATTCCTGTTCAGTGGGGGGGGGGGTCTAAGGTACAGTTGGCAGAAGTGCCCACTTTGCTGTGCCTTGTCTTGGTTACTGCTCTGCCAGGAAGAAACCTGAGACTGAGAACAGCAGGACTCGGGGGGTCCCACTCTGCTTTGGACCCAGCCAGATCACCCAGGCCTCATCAGTCGGCGCCCTTGGTTCCTAACACGTTAGACCTTCTGAGAACTTCCAAGTATCAAATTCACCCTCCAAAGACCAGGAGGGAGGGTGTTCAAAAGAATTCACCGAAGGCAATTCCAGAGAAGGGTGTTGTGAAGCCTTTCGGAGGCTGACTAATAGCCACAGCATTCAAATAAGTATTTAGTCTCCTCCTCAAAGAATAATGACAAAGGGGACAACAGTCACTTGGATGCTTGCAGCAAGACAGAAAAAAGAAAAAAAGAGAGGTTCCTGATTTTTCAGTCACTTTGAATAATAACGTAGCCAGAAATAAAGTAATGGAAATGCATTCAGGGGTCTGGACAGGAGAATTCAACAGCAACTCAGACAATAGATGACTGCTGTTTCACCCCATTCACTTTGATGAAAAAAAGTGACACCGATTTCCACCATCAAGAATCAGCAGAACAGGCAAATTCCAGGGATAATATTTTGTTTGATCTTAATCTACAACATCTGGAAGATCAAGGAAAGAAAAAAAAAAGCACCAGACCCATAACATACACCTCCCAACTTCCCACCAATTCTGAAGCCCACTTCCCCAAACAATTCCCAGTGTCCTGATACAAACAATACCAAGAAAACAAGCCTTGGGAATTTGCAGACGTTGTGCTGGCAGTGAACAGACAGACATTAAAACAGGGAAGAAAAAAAGCACCCCTTTTTTGACCAGGTTTTATTTAGATCAAAACAAAATTAGAAAAGAAACTGCATTCTTAAATCAAGCAGTTCCCAGTTAATCACTGTTAAATACATGGCATTCATTTGTCCTGAATTAAAAAGAAAAAAATCCTAAGAATTCTGAAAACTCACCAACACTCTGGGGCTGGAAAAATACATTCCCCAGATAGTTCTTCTAAGAATGTCCTGTAGGGGGCACTAGAGAGGTGTGATTCCGGCTGGCTTGGGAATCACAGTCATTTCTGGTAAAAGTTCTTTGATGTGAGGAATGTCCCAGCCTGGTACAGTTGGCAAAAGTTCACTCCGGGGAATTTTGTGTGTGTGTGTGTGTGTGTGTGTGTGTGTGTGTCTGTCTGTCTGTCTGTCTGTCTGTCTCTTGCAAAAGGATGGTTACGGAAGAAGAGACTAGTTTGGTATTCCTTGATTCCAAAAGGGAACTGTCCCCTTTGATTTATTTTCACAAGTTATCTGAGGAACAGACAAATGGCAGCCTTGGAAAAGTTTTGGGTCCTGTTTTTGTTTTGTTTTTTCATTAAAAAAAGGGAGCCCAGCTGATGAAAACAAGTTATGAAATGACCTATGTTTGTGTAACTGGCTGGATTGCGTAATGCTCAGGGCCTGAAACCGTAAGAGTCGAGCAGCCAGGCAGGGCATATATCTGGGAGGTGTCTTCCTAGGAAAGTTAGGAGAGAGAAAAAACAACAACAGCAATAAAAAGAAAAAGCCAGGAGGGGAAGGTATGTGTAACTATTAGTGACCAAACAGAATCCCCAATGACCAACCTTTGAGATTAAAACTATAACTGGAACAGGAAATATTTTTCATGCTTCAAGTTCCTGCCATATACAAGAACAGAGGTTTTTAACAAAGAGTTATCTGCACCCCCCTCCCCCCAAGTCACTGGGACTCATGGCCATGTGTTAAGACCAAGCTTCACGAAGCGAGAGAGGAGCAGAAAGTCCTAGGTTGGGTGCACAGCCACAAACTTCTCAGGAATATTAGACCCCCACAAACAAAGAGAGCAGAAAAAAATAACATTCACTCGCCCAAGGTAAAACCAGAGAACCCTCTTACATGGATTGGTCCACTGAGACTCCACAAAAGGAGGAGGGCCCATCCCTAACTGCCGGGAAAAGTCTCTCCATAAGGGAAGCTAAGAAAAATAAAGTGATTACAGGTCTTATCTGGTATGTAATAAAGTTACCTTGAGCCGGGGTGGGGCCATAGCCCAGACTTGTGAAGTAACAAAAAACTCTCACGTCAGATCTTAGGACCACAGAACAGCTCTGCTCAAAGTCAGAGATGATGGAAACATCCCCCCCACCCCGCCCCGACCCCAGGAGTGGTCAGGCTGAGAAACTTGTCCAAAGCCGAGTTACCTTGCCAGTCCCTCGGGTGTGAAGGGTGCCTCGTTCAAGCTGCTGAGCCGAATGGGCAGGCAGACATGCAAGAACCCCGTGCACCAGTTATTACTAATTGCAAAATCCTCATGTGTTACAGCATGCTAGGAATTAGCCAACAGCTGCTTTCTGCTTCGGTAATGAGGCCCCATTACCCTCTGCTGGACTGAGTTCTCTTCCTTCTTCCTAGCGCTGGTTTCCTGTCTGATTTTCTTCCAAAACAGGGAATTGCCTCCGCTCACATCCTGGGCTCCAAGCCCTAGTGACACAGATTATTCAGTCGGGGAACTGATGTCCGGTCGGACTTCCCATCCAGGCCCCAGGGTCTGAGCAAAGCCAGGCGGCGACGTTGTAACATTTCAATGACGACTGCCATAGAAACGGCAGCCAAAAGAGCAGATGAGACATCAAAAGATCCCTTCCCATCTGAGAGGCGGCGAGATTGGGTGGGTGGGGGGGACGGACTGTGGAATTGGAGACTGAGGGAATGGGTATAAATGACTCCCACCTTAATGATACCTGGATTCAATACAAACTACCAATGGGGCTGGAAACAAACAAAAATCAAACACTCTGGGACAAGACTTGAAACTCACCATCTTGGTGCTCAGTATTAGGGGTGCACTGACTGTACCCTCAATGCACCAATGAGGTTCTCTACAGGGGGGTGTTTAAGAGGACACCAGGGCAGGTAAAAGGAAGACACAGAAAAGCCATTTTGAGGACTCTCCAGGTATGGGGAACCACTTTGGAATAAGATACCCCTCTTCAGATACCAAAGAGAGCCACGTTTCCATTTTCTTCTCCCTCAGGGCCCCTCCTCCCCAGAAGTCCACCCCAGCCCCTCCTGGTTATAGAAACCAAAGCCATCACCTTACCAGAGCAACTCTTGCTGCAGCCAACTTGCCTAGAGACTCTGCAGATCCTGACCGAGGCGGGCTTCAGGTTCTAGCAGCCTTGTTTGTTAAGCCAGCTCCCTCCCAATACTGGGGGCCAGGGGGGTGGCGGCTGCAGAGGGCAGGCACCCCACCAGCACCACCGACCCAGCAGCACCTTTCTGGTGTTTATTCTGGTATTTATAGACACACAGAGCTCGAGCAAAATCCCTCTAGTGCAAACCAGTCCGCCTGCTTTAGAAACAAGTTGTTTTCCGGCTTCCAGAACCACCCAGGAGCCTAAGCGAGGTCTCTTCCACCGCCCCCCCACCCCCACCCCTTCTCCGTGCAGGCGTCCTGGCCCCAGATACTCCCAGACCCCCAAGGCGCTCCTTCGGGTGGCGGTGCAGTCTCCTTCTCTGACCCTAACAGGAGATGGATGGGCGCGGGGCACACAGGCGCAGCCCGAGCCAATCAAGGCTGACCTCCTCCTTCCTGACCTTCGCACCTGATTCCCAGAGCGACAACCCTCGCCCTCGCTCCGGATTACTTGAAGAAGCCCAACCATTTTCCCCAGTCCCCAGCCTCTTTCAGAAATTAACGAAGACCGAAGGAGAGCGGGGCAGGAGAGGGAGAGGGATTTTTCGCAGGAATAAGGTCCCTGGATGTCGGGAGGTGCCCGTGGGTGCAAAGATTTGTGGGGGTTTTCTTGGGGGGGGGGTCCACCACGGGGTTCCTGCGAGAGAGGTACAGGGTTCTGGAAAGGGGCCCTGCAATTCCAGGAGCTTGTCTGTATAGGATGTAGTGTGAAGGATAGGGTTTGTTGGCTCTTTCAGCCCACTCGCCGCTCTAGTTAAAAAAAAAAAAGTGTTGGCGGGGGATGGGGGAAGGTTAAAGGATGTGTCGGGAGGGCAAGACGAAAATCTAGAACTTACAGTGGTGGTCCGCAAGAATTTTCTCGCCAAATCAAGAAAGGGAAAAGAAAGAAGAAGAAAATTTAAAAAGCGGCAGTTCTGGCGAGAGGAAGGCGTGGGGGGGGGGTGTCCACCCGCGGCGCCAGGTGCACCCGGGGCCCGCACCTACCTGCTGGCCGCCGCCGCCGCTGGAGTAGGACTCGGCGTGCGCAGGAGAGCCGCTGCTGCCCCGGGACGAGGTGTCAAAGTTCCCGGGATAATCCTGGTACATGATCCGCGGTGGGGGCCCGAGAGGAAACAGGGTGTTTTTCTTCCCCCGCCCTCGCCGCGGCCGCGCACCGGCAGCTGCGCGCTGGCTCCCGGCCGGCCGCGCCTGGGGCTCTAAGCCTCGCTCCCGGGCTTCTCCCCCTCGGCGGCGGCACTCCGGGAACAGTGCCCCCCGAGCGCCGAGCGCTGCACTTCTTTCCTGCTCTACGAGCGCCGCGGGACCAGTTGTCCACCCGGTCCCTCCCTCTAAAAAGTCCGCGCGTCCCTCGGTCCCTCCCCTGCGCGCGCCCTCCCGCCCCCGAGCGCAATCAGAGCCCAGCCGGGACCGCCGGCTCAATCAAAAATAAGAAATTAAAAAAAATAAGCCCGGCAAGTCAAGCCTGCCAGGTCTGGGGGCCCTCAATTTCAGACAGGGCAAAAAAGAAAAAAAAAGGCGAAAAGAAAGGCTGCCCGCTTGGAGAAACTTCTATTTCCTCCTTTTAGAAAAGGAGCTGAGAATAAACTTCCTGTGGCCGACTCGCCGCCGGAGTTTCGAGCGGCTGGGACACTTGATTAGGTGAAGGCAGCCGGCCCCGCGGCCCGTGGGGTTCCAGCTGAGCTGACGCGGAGAGGGACGCGGCCCCGCTCCCCGTGCGGCGGATGCGGAGTCCGGACCTGCACCCCTTCCCCGGCGCCCGCTCCCGGACGGGCCCGCGTCGCCCGTCCGCGCCTCTCTCTCTCCCTCTCTCTGTCCCTGCCGAGCCGCTTGCTTGCTCGCTGGTTCGCTCGGAGCCCCAGTGCTCTGCCCGAGATGAGTCACTACAATGGCACGAGTTCAACTCCACACTCTTTATTCTCCAGCCCCTGTACCTCACGTCAACCCCAGACTCCACCTTGCGGGAGGAGCGCTAGGGGAGGCGGAGGGGGAAGAGGAGGAAGAGGCGCGGGAGGAGGCGGGCGCTGCGCTCCCCTCCCTGCCCCGGCTCCTGGCCGCGCTGACGCCAGCCGCACACCCAGCGCGAGGAAGGAAGGAGGTGGAGGGGGTGGGAGCGCCGCGAGCGCGGTTTGGGGGAGCCAAGGCAGCGCGGCCCTTCCCCACTCCCGCCCACCCCCCTGGGCCCTGCGCCCTTGGTCTGTTCCACCGGCGCCTGTTGCCAAAGATGGTCATTTGCGTTAGAGGACGCGCGTGCGGGTTCCCTCGCTTTCGGGTGACGTGGAGGGAGAGGGATTCCCTCGCCGGCTCCAGAGCGCGCCACGGCCTCCCCACTTCTCCACCGCCCTGGGAAGGGGCGCGGGGCGGGGCCCCCGAGAGCGGCCACGCGGGCCTCGGCGCCGGGTTTTAGAAAATAATCACAGTCCTGAAGAGCGAGACGGGCGGTTCAGTGCGGCGCCACCGCGAGGCCGGGAGCCGGGCGCGCAGAGCCGCTCGCAGGGAGGGCGCGGCCGCGCGCGGTCATCGGCGCCCTGCGCGGCGCCGCCCGGAGCAGCGGGCGCCCTGGGTATCCGCGCCTCCCTGCGGCCGGGCCTTGGCCCGGCGCGGCGCCGCCGGGCGGGGCCGGCCTGCCTATTTTCCCCTCCGTGGCTGGCTGCCCACTGCTGCCCCCCTCCCTTTTTCGGCCCTGCAATTAATTTGTTAGGAGTAGCCTTGAAGACGAAATTAACCAGTCAAGACATTCCGGCCCTCTACGCTGGGCAGTTAGGACGCATCTAATAGGAGTGATCGAGCGTTATAAGCAAACTCGACCCTGCTGGGAATTTGGAAAAAGAAAAAATAGCGAAGAGGGAGGTCTGGGAGAGGGTGTGCCCCAATGTTGTTTTCAGCTGTTTTGGAGCGAAGTTCAGGGAGCAGGTAGTCCTGACTCCTACGTTCTCCCACCTCGCTGGGCGGGGTGGAGCGAGGTGCGAGGTGCGGGGTAAAGAGCACAGGCCTTGGAGTACAAACGCCAGGCTGTACTGTTTACGAGCTGTGAGACTTTGGGCGAGTCCTTAACTTCTCTGGGCTTCAGCTTCTTCCCATAAAATGAGGGGGTACATACATGACCTTCTAAGGCCCTTGTCAGCTCTAGAACTTCAGTCCTTCTGCGGATATGATCCGGAGGAGCACTGTACCGGGAATCAGGGAAACTGAGTTCTGGTCCAGGATCTGCCTTAGTCTCAGCTTCCCCAGCTCTTAAATGGCGCCATCTGTATCCCCACGGGGTCCTTGTAAGGACCCAGCGGGAGGATGTGAAGGCTGTGAGGTTCTGTGCACTCTAACACATCAGTTTCAGTCCTCAGTTTCCATATCTGTAAAGTGGGGGTGTTGCTAGGAAAGAAAAATAGAGCCGGGAACTCAAAGCTTTCCCGGGGCTCTATATAAAGCGCTGTCGTTTCCGGGACGGCTGGCGGCATCTGGCCGCCCGAATGGCCTCAAGATACGGTAATCCCAAACAATACTCGGGGTCATTGTTTACAACTATAAAACACATTCTGTACTGAGCTCCATCCCCAAGGACGCGCAGAGAGGCGAGGCTGGCCAGACTCCTCGCACCTCCGCCGCCGCCTGCCGGGCGGAGTCCCCAACTCCCCACGCCAGGGCGAGAGGTGTGCGGCAGACGGATGCGCGCACCCGACACGGGGGCTGGTGGTGGTGAGGGGTGATTGTTGTCGTGGGGTTTTTTTTGTTTGTTTGTTTTTTGGCTTTTTTTTTCTTTTTTAATCGTGCCTTCTGCCTGCCAGGGTGTGTTTACGCGCCTCTCCCAACAGGACTGAGTAAATGCAGTCCTTTGACGCAAAACCGTTCAGCCCTTTTCCCAGCGGCAGCGGCAAAACCCAGAAAACTGGGGGTGGGGACGGAGTCAGGGGGAGCAAGAGAAGAAATCGTGACACTTTCTCTCCCTCTCCTCTCCAACCCCTCCCGCTCCGCACGGTCCCCGGCCGCCTTTGTGAGCTCTTGGCAGAGGGTGCGGAGGGAGGCGCGGCCGGGGCGTCCAGGGCCCTCCCGGGAGCAGCCGCGTGTTGAAGCTGCGCGAACAGACGCACTCTTAGTTTTCCTTTAAACTGCAGCGGCTGCCCAGCCCTCCCCCACCCCGCGCTTGAAAATCCGGGTGCTTCTGGGTCTCTCCCACACAACCCTTCCAGTAATTCGGGGCGGGGTGGGGGGACGGAGGGGGAAAGGGAGCGAGAGCTTCCTTCGTGGCCTCCGCTGTCCTGGGCGCGCCCAGGCCGGGACAGGCGCCGCCGGGAGCGCGCGGGCGGGCGAGCGCACCCTCGCGCTCTCGCCCGCCCCCGCCCTGCCTGCTCCCCAGCCCTTTCCTTTCTTGTGGGTTCCCGTCAAGCCCAGCAGCCCTGAGACGTCTGCAGAGCATCACGGAATCTGTGCTGATGCAAGTCACTAGCCTCACTTTGCTGCGCCCCGGCCTGCCTCGCAGCGCTTTGATCCCGGCCTTCCCCAGCTCCAGAACTCGTGTTGGCTCCCTCTGCCCGCGGGGAGGCCTGCGTTCTGCAGCCTGCCGTCACCTTTCGGAGCGCCAGACACGCAGAGCTGCGACCTGGTGCTGTGGGGACTGACCAGCCGGTCCAGCTGGCGCCTCGGCCTAACTGTGAATGCCAAACCGACAATTTAGTCTTCAAGCCCAGGTCATTGCTCCCTCCATGGGGAATCATTCCAGGATCACCCAGTTAGAAAGGATCCTCTGGCTCCCTGGAATAACATGCTAAGAATAGGAGCCAACCTTCATTGAGCACTTCACAATATTCAAACACGGGGGCTGAATACTTGACAGGGATTGACGGAGTCATGCGATCCTCCCAGCGAACGTTTGGGGTGGATATTACTCCCTGATTGCAGAGCAAGAAGCGGGGATTAGGTAACTTGCCCAGAAGAATTAGAGGGTCAGTGCATCTGGAAGGGCAGCTGGGCCTCTAAGACACCAGGTTCTTCCTCTTACTCAGGACATGCGCGACCTGCTTCCTACTGGAATGTCTTTGCTTCTTTCTTACTGGTCTCCAGAAAGCATGGACTTCAATCTGGTGCATGACTTTGTCCTACACTTAGAGGTGCTCCTCAAATCTCTGCCCAACATTGTCCCTGGGGTAAGGGAAGGTCCCGTCAAGCGAGGAAGAGCAGGTGGCAAGTAAGCCCGGGATGGGGAGGAGGAGGTAGCTTGGGCTGGCTTCTCATGGTCCCCTGGGTCTTGGACACCCCCTGCACTGAAGTTAGGAGCTTCTTCCTCTGTCCGCCCTGTCCCATGTCAGGTCCCTGACTTGAATCCCAGAATGGCTGCCTGCTCTGGGCTGCACTGGCCCCCCCCACACCCAAGTGCTGGACAGTCCACGAAGCCCTTTCACATACATGGCCTCGTTTCATCCTCACACAACAGCCCTGCCAAGGATATGACGACAGTTAGGGTGACCTCGGATTGCCAAAGACGAGACTGAGGACCAGAGTAGATAGGCAGCTTCCTCGAGGTTTTCCAACCTGTGGGTGCCAGATCCTGAACTCAGACCCATCTCACTTGACTTTACACCCAGCACTCTGCCTGTTACCCAGGCTCCCGGTCTTGACAGGTCAGAAGCAGGCTCCATGGCTTCATGATCAAAGGTCCTCTATTCTTCCTCGTGCCTGAGCAAATGTGCCATCATTTCTCTATCATAAACCATCCCCTGCGATGATGTTTTAACATTTCTGAGAGCCAGGTGCCTATTATAATCAGTAAGCGTTTCTGTTTGGACAGAGATCTCTCTGGGTCAGTAGGGAGTCCACCGGGAACCAGACTTCAACCCAGATGGTTCCAAGGAAGAGGCTTTAGTGGAGCATCTCCATAGAGAGGTGTGGGCAGGGGAGGGTGGCGAGGGATCTTTCCACACACAGCCGGAGCCTAGTGACAGCTGAAACTGTGACCCCCACCCCCCGCCCAGCTACGGCTGAAAAGGAAAGAAAATAGAGTTATTACAGCCTGGTGCACACTGGGACCAGGGAAGACGGCCATCCAGCAGGACAGAGAAGCAGGCCCTGCCAGAGAGCACACTGAAGAGGATGGGAAGGATCCCAGACCATCGCTCCCATCCCCTGGTCAGCCTCCGGGGCACAGAGACGGGCAAGGAGGGGTGAGCGGTGGATCTGGTGGGGGCGGGGAAGGCCGGCTCCGCCAAGGAGGAGCAATCCGCGCAGATGCTCTAAACCCTGATGTATCTCCCCGCGGGTGGCGTTTCAGGGTGGGGGAAATACAGTGCATCAGGGAGTCTCGCATCTCATCCTGAGTGGGGCTAAACATCAGAATAACCCGCACAGCTTTTCAGGCTGCACCCACCTCCCCCTTTAAATGTCGCTGATACACTCGGCCAGTAATCCGGAGGGAACGTGGTGTATCTTTCAGGTGTGGGGGCAGAAAAACAGGCTGGGAACCACGGATCAAAAGAGGATCAGCATCTGGAGGGAAGAGCTGCATGAATAAGCCTTTCGAACTCCTCCCCTGCATCCTTACACCACCTCCTTTAGGAGTTCCTGTCGCGGCTCAGTGGTTAACGAATCCGACTAGGAACCATGAGGTTTCCGGTTCGATCCCTGGCCTCGCTCAGCGGGTTATGGATCCGGCGTTGCCGTGAGCTGTGGTGTAGGTTGCAGTTTCGGCTTGGATCTGGTGTTGCTGTGGCTGTGGCTGTGGTGTAGGCCGGCGGCTACAACTCCGATTTGACCTCTAGCCTGGGAACCTCCATATGCTGCGGCTGTGGACCTAGAAAAGACAAAACAAAAACAAAAACCTCCTTTACCTTTGGGGCGGGGGGGGGGCAGCTTAAGTGTTCTGAGAGGTGACTGTGATTTCCTTTTCACATATAGGATACAGACCAAGGAGGAGATAGATGAAAACAAGAGGCGATCCTAATGACGATGGTAAAACTGAACCCTGCATCTGGGTGGTGGTTCCATCTGTATGGACGTGAAAAACTCCTCAAGCTCCACCCTCAGATGAAGGCGCAGTTCTGACTTCACTGTATTGTTACCTTCAACTTGAAGAAAACAAACAACCACAAAACCTTTTGATTGCCTTCGACCGCATCTGGCATTATATTGAAGTCGGTGCCAGACTTCTCAGAAAGAATATGCAAATGAGGCCTTTCTGGCCCTGGCTGGTGGCCCCTCAGAGACTCCAAGTAGTCACTGCCCTAGAAAGACTCAGGCAGGAAGAGGGTACTTCCTCAGTTGTGTGTGTGTGTGTGTGTGTGTGTGTGTGTGTAACCTGAATACATTCCAGAGATAAAGTGACCGGTGCCATTATTCAGAACTATCTTTATGAGTCAGAACACAGGTTACCCCTGGTAGGAATGTTTTGCTGAGTCTGGAGAAGAGGAACAGAACAATTTCCCTCCCTCCTGTCTGGGGTCCAAGATTTACACAAGGAGAGGTGGCTCAGGCTGGGCTCTGAGTTGGGAAGTAGAGGTCCAAGGATAACCCCGCTATGGCCAGCTGTGTGACCTGGGCCAAGTCCCTTGACCTCTCCAGACCTCTGCTCCCTCATCTGCACCAAGAGGCTGGACTGAACGTAGGGCCTGTTGTCAGGCAAGGGACGCACAGAAGTCCTAAAGGAGTCAAGCTGTCTCCCCACTGCTCCTCCGGCTGGGACAAGTCTCTTACCAGGCACCTTCGAGACCCACATAGAAACACATCTCTGCTGCCCTCCTATTCGGAGGACCCAGAAGTACAGGCCCCCCTATTCAGACCCCGGCGTGAGCTCGCCCCTTCCTGCTCTACCCCAGGCCAGAGGCCCCAGGCAGGCTTCCTCCACTTCTAATCTGATGGGTGTCCAGGACCCTGCCAGGCTCCCCGATTCATCCATCAGCCCGGCCCTGGGATTTGCCGAGCCTGAACTTGGGGAAGGAGGAACAGAAGAGAAGCCTGAAGCCTGGACGGAGGCTGCCCTCAGGCAGTTCATAATCTAGCTGAGAAAACTAAAGAGTAACACACACAATAGTGGGGGCATGAAGCAACAACAGTGTCAAAACCTTTTATGGGGCTTCCTTTGTACCAGCCAGTGTTCTAATTGAGTCATAGATGTTAACTCGGTTACTCAGTTAATATTCACAAGCCCACGAAGTAGCTGCAATTATCATCCCCATTCGACAGATGAGGAAAACTGAAGTCAAGAGAGGTGAAGTGTGCCAAGGGACCAGAGCAAAAGAAGCAGAACTGGGATCCGAACACGGGCATTCAGGCCCCAGACCCCTTGGTGTGAGAGGCGTTAATAAATCTTCCCACTAGCAGGGCATGAAATTGTAACAAACCGTTTCCACATACTCAGACACGCCACCCACTAGGGTGTCATCTGATCCTCCTAGCAGCCTAGGCGAGGCTTAGGACCCACGTTATTGCCCCTGCGTTTATGAAGCAACTGAGGTTCGGGTGCAGCAAGGCACGGGCTCAAGGTCACCTTGCAGGCCGAGCAGGGTGTGCCCAGGTCTTTGGACTCCCATGGGCCAGGCCATTGCCTTTCTTCTCCGTACGTTGGGTCCACAGGGGACACCAGAGGAGCTCAGACCAGGCCCAAGAGCAGGGCCTCATTGCTTATTCCAAGCCTCTTTCCAGCCGCTTTGAATCTCTGTCGTTTGGCTGGCCTAGTACCCACTCCCCTTTCTGGTAAGGGCACCCTGATTTTCCTTTAGGGGAACCGCTGCTTCTCCATTGACCCTGACTCTTGGGCTTTAGGGACGGACACCAGGACACAGGATCCAGTCCTGGACAAACAGAACCCCACTTCACTGGCCACAGTTACAGATGGCTCTGGGGTTGTGCAGGTGACCCAAGGCTGGCCTTTGAGAGTCAGACCTGAGTCTTTGGCTGAAACCCTTGGGAAACAGGTACTCCTTTTTTTTTCAACTGGGGGACCACATGCTTCACTACTCCTTAGGGAGAAGACATGGGGGATAAAGCCAACGCAGAGGGAGGCAGCGCCACGTGCTGGCGAGTAACAGGTGCCTGGTGACCCTGCATGCCTCAAATGGTTGTGCTTCCAGACCTTCCATTGCAGGGCAAGAGGTTTCCTTTTCCATTTAAGCCACTTTGAGCTGGATATCTATCAACTGCAAGTGAGAGAGTCCACCAGTAAGCACATAAAAAGCACCTCCCGGGATGGGTAAGCAATGAAGTCCTCCTGTGTATCTCTTGGGATAGATCATGACGGAAGATAATGTAAGAAAGGGAAGGTGTGTGTGTGTGTGTGTGTACATGTACATACATGTGACTATGCATATATATGTGACTGGGTCACTTTGCTGTACAGCTTAAATTGGTACAACATGAAAACATTGTTCTTTAATAAAAAAATAAAACTGAAAAAAAAAGAAAAAAAGGCCCGGATGTGGCAGGTGTTATAAAGGGGATTCAGAAACCAGAAGAGAGCCTTAATCAGCTGACTCTGACTGCTCTGAGTTCTGAGCCACACTTGTAAATCTGGCTGACATCGGAGGGGTTTGGGTTCCATTCCAAAAGCGATGCTAATTGACAGCAGCTTGAGGAGTGAGGAAAAGAAGCAGAAGGAGGGATGGGGTCAGAGCTGCTCCTGTATTTGTGAATTTCTTTTCTTTTGCTTTTTTAGGGGCCACACCCATGGCATATGGAGGTTCCCAGGCTAGGGGTCAAATTGGGGCGACAGCTGCCAACCTACATACACCACAGACACAGCAATGCCAGATCCGAGCCATGACCTACACCACAGCTCATAGAAACGCCGGATCCTTAACCTACTGAGCAAGGCCAGGGATTGAACCCACAACCTCATGGTTCCTCGCTGGATTTGTTTCAGCTGCGCCACAATGGGAACCCCTGAATTTCTTTTATAAGTACACAATATGGGACATTTTAATATAGATGGGATAGTAGATGATGCCCAGGAATTTTTTTTTTAATTTTATTAGGTGGGATAATGGCATTCATTCTGCTTATGTAAGATAATAGTCATATTTTTAGATTCATACTGAGGAACATGGGGATTAAATGACATCACGTTTGCATTTTGATTTAGAATAATTCAGCTAGAGGAATTCCCTTTGTGGCTCAGGAGTTAATGATCCCAACTAGGATCCCTGAGGGATCCATGAGGACGCGGATTGGATCCCTGGCCTCACTCAGTGGGTTAGGATCAGTGGGCTGTGGTGTGGGTCACAGACGTGGCTCGGATCCCGCATTGCTGTGGTTGTGGCATAGGCCGGCAGCTACAGCTCCAATTCTACCCCTAGCCTAGGAACTTCCACATGCTACGGGTGTGGCCCTAAAATGCAAAAAGTAAATAAGTAAAAAATAATAAAAAGGAATATTTCAGCAAGAAAAAGGGAGGAGCGCATGTATGTTTTTCACACAGATAACGTGTATATACGTGTATACACCAGTATGTGTGGGGGGGCGTCCTAGACACATACACAAAGTTAGCAAATATGGCAGACACAGCGTGATGCTTGCATGTTGTTCCATCACATAATTTTTTTTTGTCTTTTGTCTTTTTAGGGCCGCACCCGCAGCATATGGAGGTTCCCAGGCTAGGGGTCAAATCAGAGCTACAGCTGCCGCCCTACACCACAGCCACAGCAATGCAGGATCCCAGCCGCATCTGTGACCTACACCACAGCCCATGGCAATGCCGAATCCTTAACCCACTTATCGAGGCCGGGGATCGAACCCACAACCTCACGGTTCCTAGTCGGATTCGTTTCCCCTGCGCCACAACGGGAACGCCCAGCACATGATTTTTAAAGGGCAAAACAAATCTGCGATGTTCAAAGTCATTGCAGGTCAGGCAGAGGGGAGGGGCGGGCGTGAGCTCTGTTTCTTGGCTGGGTCGAACCTACGGGTCTGTGCACTGTGTGAAAACTGCGAGTTGGGCGCACAGTTTGGGTGCTCGGCTAGATGTATGTTTGATACGTCAATAAATGTATACCCAAGTGCCACGTGTGTGTGAGCAGGAAAGAGATCTGAACTGTGATGGAGACGCGAGAGGGAGGAGAATGTGGAGCACGTCCAACACCCCCAGTGATCATTTCTTCAAAGAAGATGTGAGGCGAGTTATAGCCTTAAGCCTGAGTTTTCTAAACAAGTTTGAAGGCTGCCCTCAGCGGGGAGTGGTTTGGCTTTGTTCGTTTTTGCAGTACTCAAGAGACACACGGGCTGCATCAGAAGAGAAAAACCTAGCTTTAAGCCGATGGTCCCGGTGGCAAAGCAGAGGATGGAAGGCAGCGAGAAGGGCCCAGGGCACCTCTGAAGACACACAGAGCCCAGGGAGCAGTGGCTCTGTTATGTGAACAGTGAACACGTGGTGACTCCCAGCCTCAGACCAGGAAGTGCTGGAGAGACAGGGCTATTCCGGGAAGGAAGGAAGGAAGGAAGGAAGGAAGGGAGGGAGGGAGGGAGGGAGGGAAGGAAGGAAGGAAGGAGGAGGGAGAAGGCGGAAGAAGGCGGGAGAAGGAGGGGGGTGGGGCAGGGAGGAAGGACATGGCAGGTGCCTGACCCATCGTGCTGCCTGTCTCACAGGGTTGCGGTGAAGCCCAAATGGATAATGTTTCTGAACACGTCTCACAAACGGGGGATTCCATACAGAAGAGAGCGAGAGCAAGTGGGAAAGTGAAGGAGGGTCTGGGGCAGCTGAGGCAGGAATGGATGTCCAGCCACCTCGCAGAGGAAGTGCCTGGGTTCCTGGAGCGCTAAGGGAGCCCGCACGCTGCACCTAAAGCAACTCTGGGAGGAGCCCCCTCTCTAGAGTCCTGTGACATCAGAGCTGGAGGGAACTCGAGAGATCATTTGTCACAACTGCCCCGTCCCGCCACGGCCACACAGATGTGGAAACGGAGACTCAGAGTGGGAAACAGGCTTCGTCGCAGGTCACCCAAAGCAGCAGGCGCAGAGCTGGGACCAGACTCATTTCCTGATGCAAAAGGCAGCGCACCATTTCCACTCCCCTCTGAATGCCGGAATCGGCCCGTTTCCCCTCAGTCTGATCTGAGGCACCCCAAAGCACGTCCGCAGGAGCCTCACTTCCTGCGGGAACCTCACTATCCTGGTAGCTTAAGGCAGGAAGGTTTGCTCCCTCCCCTGGTCACTGTGCCCGGGGCCCCACCCTGGGTGACGTCCCCAGGGGCTCCTGAGCAGTGACTATAGCCAAGGAATAGAACCCACGGCTGAGAGCAAACACAGAGCCTCATTGTAGGGACGTTGATTACTGCCCTGGGTTGGGCATTTATTTATTACCACATCTATTTCTTGTCATTAACAGAACGCAAACATTCCCCACCCCAGTGACTAGAAGGTTTCTACTTGTACCAGCGGGTGGGGGGATGTGTCTCAGGGCTGGGCTGGGAGCAGAATCAACCTGCTTACCGGGTCCTTCCATCCGATTCAACTTGAGGAGGAGAGACCCAGGTCCGAGCCAAGGGAGAACTGTCCACACCATCAGGATCCAGAGGCTGCGGGATGGGACTGGGAGTCAGAGCTGGTCCTATTCCTTGCTTTGCCTCTCGACTTGCGGTGAGATCCTAACCCCCTGCCTTGGTGTGCTCACCTGCAAAATTTTAGAGGTTGTGGGACTAACTGGTATGCACGTGAAAGCACCTAGCGTAGTGCCTGCTACACAGGTGCTCGCCCACTCGGGAAGCTGTGTCTGATGGCAAGGTGAACCTGCGTCTGCAGATGAAGCAGGGGCTCCATGCGGTACGAGGGGATCTGAGCTGGGTTCCCTGTTCTGCGGGAGGAGAGTAGCCTAGCTGTAATCTCACCTGAGACCAGGTGAATAAGCCCAGTGGCCTTCTCAGTGCACTGAGACTCCTCATTGAGTTTTCACTTCAACGTTTCCATCTTTCTCTTGGGTCCTCCCCAGCTCATCCCATTTGCAGGCTCGCTCCCCTTTCCCCTTGGGACACACCTTCGGGCCCTTCTCTTCCTGCAGCAGCC
Organism: Catagonus wagneri; assembly: GCA_004024745.2. Lineage (NCBI taxonomy): Eukaryota > Metazoa > Chordata > Mammalia > Artiodactyla > Tayassuidae > Catagonus > Catagonus wagneri. Next base: position 13,866,509 of record PVHT021183518.1, on the reverse strand, counting down.
CTGTCCCTCCCTTGGGGAGGCCAAGTTTCTTCTTTCTCCTGTCTTTCTCCGTTTCAGGAGATCTAGCTTCTCTGAGATTCCCCCCACCCCCACCCCCGCCAAGGTAGGAGAGATTTGGTTGGGACCTCCAGCAAAAGCTTTGTGAAGAGCCAGTTTCAGAGGTAGGGCTTTACCTAATGAGAGAGGGCTGAGCAGGTGCAGGTGACGTCTGGGTCCCGGGGAGGAGCAGGTCCCTTGGGGCAAAGCAGCAGAAATGCTCCTTCCTCCCACAGGGCCACCCCCACCACCACCACCGCAGGCCCAGGGATCCTGGGAGGAGGCGAGGTCACCCACAGCCTCGCCCATAGGTTGTCTATGGCTTGGGGAGGGGCTTCTCATTTTCCAGATTCTTGATGCTCATCCTGTAATGGATGGCTTGTTACCTAGAGCAAAATGCTTAGCAACAACTCTGGCAATGGGAAACAAAGACAGTGAACTCGAACTCAGCTGTTTGATTTGACCTTCACAGATGGTGCAAGCTGGAAAGGACCCCCAGGCATCCCAGAGACCGGTTCTCCTTCCAAAGCAGCCTGAAATTCTGCAGGGTGATAAAAGATGCCAGTCGATAAAACGACTCTGTTTTCAGAGTTCCTGTTGTGGCTCAGGTGGTTAAGAACCTGGCTAGAATCCGGGAGGCAGGTTTGATCCCTGGCCTCACTCAGTGGATCAAGGATCCGGTGTTGCCTAAGCTTTGGTGTAGGTTGCAGAGGCAGCTCAGATCGGGCGTTGCTGTGGCTCCGATTTGACCCCTAGCCTGGGAACTTCCATGTGCCTCAGGTGCGGCCCTAAAAAGAAAGAAACAAAAACCTGACAATTTCTCTACTCAGGACTTCTTAGAGCCTTTCGTAGGCCACTGTAAATTATGAATATCCAGGATGCCTTTCCCAAAAGTGACCCTTGAAAACAGTGATTCAGCCAGCCCACTGGCATTACGGCGAGGAGACCAAGGCACCAGGTCCTAGGGACAGAGCCACCAGTGAGTCCAGGTCTCCTGAATTCAGCGTCTGTGCTGTCTGTCTCTGACACCAGGATGAAGCTGGCTCATCCTTTTTCTGATTTTTTTTGTGTCTGCACTGTAATCAGGGGCAGGGTCTAGTGGGAAGAGAGTTTACTTATTTAGATGCATTTTATGGGCTCTGATGGACAGAACCAAGGCCAATGGGTAGAGGTTCCTGTTCAGTGGAATTTCAACTCCACCCAAGTAAGAAATTTAAAACTGTTAGACCTGTCTGGACGTGAACTAAGCCAGCCCATGAGGTAGAGAACTTCCCATCACTGAGGGGTCCAGCCTACGGCTGACTGACCACTGGGTGGGGAAACAGTGGCTCCCAAAAGATGTGTCCACATCCAAACCCCCAGAACCTACGACTGTGGTCTGATGTGGCAAAAGAGTCTTTGCAGATGGAATAAAATTAAGGATCCCCATTGAAGGAGGTTATCCTAGATTATCTGGGTGGACCCTAAATCCAGTGACCACTGTCCTTATGAGAGTGAGGCAGACAGAGAACACATGCGCACACACACACACACACACAAAGAAGCTGATGTGAAGACAGAGCAGGAGACAGATGCTCTAACGCCATGGAATACCGCGGCCGCCAGGGACTGGAAGAGGCCCCGCCCACACCTTGATTTTGAACTCCAGGTCTCCAGAACTGTGAGAGAATACATTTCTGTCATTTTAGCCAGCAAGTTGGTGGTAATTTGTCACAGCAGCCACGGGGGATGGGGTGGGGGGAGGGTGGGGACACTGTCAAGGGGAGAGAAGCACAGATGGGCGAGAGGGGCTTCATTGAATGAAGCTCAGGGCCTGCCCTGACCCTCTGCCCACGGTCACCTCCCCTGCAGGATACAAGAGGATGCTAGTCGATAAAACGACTCTATTTTCAGAGTTCCCGTTGTGGCTCAGTGGGCTGAGAACCTGACTAGTATCCATGTGGACGCGGGTTCGATCCCTGGCCTCGCTCAGTGGGTTAAGGATCTGGTGTTGCCGAGCTGCAGTGCAGGGAAGCTGTGCCAGGATTTCGCATCTGCCCTGGGAGGGGGAAGCCACTGGGTCTAAGACCCAAGTTAGGAAAAGCAAAGGGGGACAGCTTGGCTGAACCCCGGCTGGTGCTTCCCGAGGCCCCCGGGAAGGGCCTTCGCTTTGGCATCTTCAGCATCGTGTGCCTTAAAGTCAAACAACCTACAAGCATCTCTGCTAAGCGATCAGACAGCCTGTCTGTGTCAGCCAGGCTGGGTCTGTCCTTGGGTCCCTTGCCTTGGTGACAGACATCAGCCCGAGGCCCCTCTCCCGCCAACACCACACTGGGAAGAGGGCCAGGCATGCACCCCAAGGACAGCCTGTTCCCTCGCTGCTCCACGCATGCACTCTTACACGCACACAGAGGCTCTGTCGCAACCGCCTCTCTGCCCCGAGACAAGCGATAACACGCCTGCCGGCCCGTCTCTTCTTGCTTCAGTCCCTGGCAGAGTAAGACCCAACCCAGGTTGCAGGGCACAGCAGGATTAATTGCCAGGTAAAGGAGGAGGCTGTGGTCTGGCTGTCTCAGCAACAATCTGGGGAGGCCTGGGGACAGGAGGGGCGGAGCGCTGCTGAGACTGGTGCCCCCCTCAAGGCCCCTGACTGCCCGCAGTCCCCTGCAAAGCCAGTGTCAGCGGCTTTGTCCCTACAGCCGGGAGCCCAACCAGTCCGGCACCTCGGGGCTGGCTGCTGCCTGCCTCCTTGGGCAGAAGAAAGTGAGCTTTGCCCACCTGGCCGAGCCGGGTGCTGGGCAGGAGCCCCGACCTTGACACACCTGTGCGCCCCGTGGGTCTGCTCCCCTAGAGCCCAGCTGGCCTTGGCGGAGGGGAGGTTGGGGGCTGGGGGGGGGGTAGGTTTCCCACCTGCGCAGCTTTAGTCACAGCAGGACCTTCAAAATGCTTCCCCGCTCCCCACCCCAGAGAGCCCAGCTCTGGTCTCAGAAGGGGCCTGACTCTCCCTCCTGGTTCCTTCTTTCCACTTTTCAAGTCCTCTGCAGACTTACCCGGAGGGAACACGGCATCCCCCCCGCCCCCCCGCCCCGCCACCTTCTAGGTCATGGTTTGTAACCCAGCCCGCGGGCTCTGTAAATGTTTGCTGGCGGGGCCAGGGCTGGGCCGAAGCCCCCTGTCCTCGATTGCCTTCTCCTCCTCCCGCCGCCCGTCACCGCTCTAATTCCAGGCTCAACAGTGCGCGTTCAGGGCTTAATTAAACTCTTGTCTTGCTTTCAGAAGAGACATTTTCTGCCCCCGGGGAGTTGCTACCGAGCTTTGTGAGGAAGGCAGGTCTGAGCAGGCTCGGGGCAGGCGGGAAAGGGGGAGATCTGCTGGGTGGCAGAAAGGAGCTGCCGAAGTGGCAGCCGAAGGGGAACCCGCAAGGTGGGAGGCACGACGGCCCCAGCCTCGGTGGCGGTGGCGGTGGCGAGGCCGCCCCCAGGCACGGGAGGGGGCCTCCCTGTCTCCGCCGCTGCGTGCAGCGCTCAATTATGGCAGGTCACGCCGTCCAGGTCGCGCTGTTCCCGTGCCCGCCCTGCCGCGCCCTGCCCGGCCTGCAGCGCCTCCCGCCCACTGCTGGCCGCGCCCTGGACTCGACCTCCGAGATTCCTCCCTGGGAGCCAGGCCCCCACCCGGGAGGAGGAAGAGGGCCCAGCGAGTGGGCTCTGCAATCCGGGCCCTCGACCCAGGTCGGGCCTGCCTGGCCCTGGTTCCAGGAGGGATTCTGTGGGGACAGAGCTTTCTAGAGAAGCCTGTTTCCGTGAGAGCCCTGGGCTAGAGATCTGGGTCCACCTCTTACTGTTTAGGTGTCCTTAAGGATTGCTTCGTCTTGCTGAGCCTCAGTTTCCTCACCTGTAGATTGGGAGGGCAAACAAGCCTCTCCCACAGGTGGCGAGGGGGACTGGAAAAAGACAACGAAGGAGAGAAAGCTTTGTCAGCTTGGGTAAAAGGCTCTAAAATATTAGATGCTATCTCTATCAAGATGAAGCAGGCAGGGAGCCAAACCACTGACGGAGTTCTTCGCAGTCTCCCCTCCCCCACCCAAATATCATTCCAGCCCCAGACAGAAGCTTATCTTTCCATCTCCTCCTCGTCTTTCCTTGGACTTCCAAAGTCCCCTTAGGAGTTACTCTAGGGGCGTTTCCCAACCGAGAACCTGAGGCAAGGAGCAGGAAGACCCTTGTGCCGGCCACACAGCTTGTTTGTGAGGGCCAGGGGCCAGAGCCAGATCTCCCAACACCCTGCTGGGCCCAAAGGTGTCACCCCTGCCACTGGGACCAGTCTGCTTTCTAACAAATTCTTTGGGCTCATGTGGGGCAATCGTTAAAAACAGAGAAGGTTCTGGGGAGTGTGGCACTGAGTCTGGGTCTCGGGGACTGTCAGAGTGGCAAGGGACCTCAGAGGTCTCCTAGGCCAAACCCCTTTGGAGAACTGGTCCCAGAGACGGGCAGTAGCTGCCCAGCCTCCAATCCTCCGTGCCATGTCCCAGCGGGGAGGTTCACCCTTAGCGCTCTGTCCCAAGAAGCCAGGTCCTGCACATAGAGGCCCCCAGGCAGCACATGAGAGCTGCCCCAGAGGCCTGGAGGAAGCCCACGGGCCACTGTCCCCAGGTGATTCCCGGTCAGCCCAGGTGACCCTGCTGCTTCCATCTTCTGAGAGCTTCCTGGTGGGATGACAAAGAGCCCAGGACCAGAAGCTTTTCATCTTCCCCTGGGAAGACCCGGGGCTGCTGTCTCTGAGCCCTTCAAAGCCCTTCCTGGCGTGATCTCATTCAGCCTCACCTGCCCGCCGGGGTTGGGAGCGAGTCGGGGTGGGGGGACTGCGGGGACCTGGGATGGGCGGCCGGAGAAGGGAGGTTGTCGAGGAACACGACTGGTCCATGGTCACACCCTTGAGCTAGTCAGTTTCCCTCTGCGTACCTCGGGTTCCCCATCTCTAGAACGATGGCTAAGGAAGGTAACCCGGGTGACTTGTGGCATGTACTAGTGACAACGAAGGCACAAGTTTGCTGCTTGGCCCACGGTGGGTGAGCACAAATGGTGGTTTCTTCAACACGCCAGTTTTTGTACCTGTGAAATGGGAACCATACGTGGACCTCACAGGTGGGATGGGACCAGATAACACAAGGGCCTCGTATGGGGCCTGGGCGCCCTGTCTGTGTCACTTCACTTCCAACGTTACTACACCAAGCTGGCAAACTCCACTTCTAAGGATCTTCTCCCATTTTCCCAAATCTCCCCAGAGCTCAGTGGCCCAGACTCCCTTTGGCAGCCACGTCGGGGCCCTGGCCGTTGGGAGGCTCTGCCACTTCCCCATCGGCCTCCTTGCCCGCGTCCTCTGAGCCTCTCCTGGCCGCCAGGGGCTGTGAGTTCTAGCCCTCACAGGGCCGCCGACTTATTTTGTGGCCTCAAGCCAACCTCCTGGCTTCTCTCAGTTTCCCCACCAGTAAAATCAGGCTAATGACCACCAGCCTCCTGCACTGGGGTGCAGCGAAAATTAATGATGGTTTGTAAAAGGCTTTGAGATCCGTGGATGAAAGGCCCTGGAGAAGGACAGAGTGTTATTATCCATTATTAGTACTGTTATATTCCATCCAAAGATCTCAAAGTCTCTTACAGATGATAATTAGTACTTGCAGGGGTGTTTTGAGGGTGACTAGGACCATTTCACATTTGGGAAAACCAAGGCACAGGGAGAAGTTACATCAGAGCAGGGCGGAAAAGGGAAGAGCTGATAGTCCCACAATCCATTGCCAGCCTGGCCCCTGCGTCCTCACGGTACACTTAAGCAACTTCCTTCGGGCCAGTCAGCCAGGGTCCACAAGGGGCTGGTGAGGTTCCTCATCCCCTGTTCCCCGATTCTTCTGTCAGGACGGCCCATCTCCAGCCTGGCTGGGCAGCAGAAGCTGGCACAGAGGGGACTGGAAGGAGCACAGCGGCGGGAGATGAAAGCAGAGGGCGTGATGACACAGGAAGAGCGGAGACCCAGGGCAGCCCGCTGCTCGGGGTTGCTGGGCACAGACTCTCCTTTTCTCTTTTAGTCACAAACTCTTCTTGGCACCTTGGGGGTGGGATCATATCAAGTTCTGGTAAACCAAGGCCAGCCCAGCCTTCCAAGCTCTCTCTCTAAGCACGTTCAAGAGGGGAGGAAGCATGAGGCTCTAAGACTCACAAGGTGGATGGTCCCTGGTGTCGGTCCGTTGAGGACACATTGGATGAGAGGGTCCCCCCTTTTCTGCAGGAGGCCCCCTTGCTTCCTGGAGACAGTCAGGAGCCCCGGGTGCTCGTGGTTGTCTCTCTGGTGCCCTAATATGTAGAGATGGTGATTATTTAAAAAAAAAAAAATTTGTGGCGCAGCAAAAAAAAAAAATCCAACTAGTATCCATGAGGATGCGGGTTTGATCCCTGGCCTCGCTCAGTGGGTCAAGGATCCAGTGCTGCCGTGCGCTGCAGCATAGGTCAGAGACGTGGCTCAGATCTGGCATTGCTGTGGCTATGGCGTAGGCCGGCAGCTGTAGCTCCGATTTGACCCCTAGCCTGGGAACTTTCATATGCCACACACACACAAACACACAGAAAAGTATCCCAGAGCTGGTAGTTTGAAGACATGTTGCACTAGTTCGCATAGTAAGCCATGATTCCAAGTGCATAAAGTAAAAGCAGCGCTTTAATGTAGCAAGCCTCAGAGGCAGTCCATAGCAACCCAGCAACTCAGAGCATGAACGCCCCCCTGGGCTGCTGTATTGTATCACCCCAGGCTCTGGCCCCGCTCCTCAGCAGCACTCCCTAGGAACCAGGGCGCCCAATGAGGGACACCGATATCCAGGGGTGTGCTGGTGAATGTTTAATGACAAGCTTTCAAAACACAAAGCCAAACCAAAAACCTGACATGAAGCATTAATCAATTTCCATGATATAAATACCGTGGCTGACTTCAAGCTACCGATGGGACGTCAACCAGCTCACCCAGTTCTTGAAACTCTAATTGGTGGCTCTCTTAAGCTGGTTCAAGCCAGCTCCTGCACACAGCCACTCCTGCGGCCATTTCCCTAAGGAGAGAGGGCGCTTACCGCTACCCTAGGGAGGGGACTGTGGGCCCCTCTTACCCAAAGTAGTTCCTGCATTGGTCATTCTGTCAGCAGAAATTCCTATGAAGCCTCCGTTTTTCATGGAGCCCTGACATAGATGATGGAGGAGGGCTGAGGTGCCTGCTCCCAGGACTGTATTTGCAGGGCTTCTTCCCTGGATGTTTCTTTGAGAAGTGGCAGCAGGGTGCTAAGGAAATGGACATAAGATGGGTAGGTTTTGATGAAGGAAAGGAATTACCAGGGGTACAGGTAATTGTTAAAGTGAGAGACCTCAGGACAGAAGCTCTGGCTGGGAGCCCGAAGTATAGCATTCTAAGCCTCCGCAGCCTCTAACTAATAGAAGCAAAACAGACCATTAAGCAAGAACAAGAAAAAAAAAAAACATTTTGGGAAGTTCCTGTTGTGGTTCAGCAGTAATGAGCCCGACTAGTATCCATGAGGATGCAGGTTTGATCCCTGGCCTTGCTCATTGGGTTGGCAATCCAGCACTGCTGGGAGCTGAGGTGTAGGTCACAGATGTGACTCAGATCCCATGTTGTTGTAGCTGTGATGCAGGCGGGCAGCTGAGCTTCAATTCGACCCCTATCCTGGGAACTTCCATAGGCCACAGGTGCAGCCCTAAAAAGCCAAAAACAAACAGACAAACAAAAAACCCTGAAAACAAACCAAAAAAAAACAAACCTTTTTTTTTTTTTTTGATGGGGGTGCTGCATCCACAGTGTACCAAAGTTCCTAGACCAGTGATTGAACCTGTGTCATAGCAATGACAACACCAGATCCTTTAGGCCACCAGGGAACTCCACAAGAAGTCCTTTAAATATGACCTATACTGGAGTTCCCATTGTGGTTCAGCTGGTTAAGAACCTGACATCATGTCCATGAGGATGTGGGTTTGATCCCTGGCCTCACTCAGTGGGTTAAAGATCCGATGTTGCCACAAGCTGCGGTGTAGGTCGTAAATGTGGCCCGGATCTGGCGTTGCTGTGGCGTTGGCCTGCAGTTGCAGCTCTGATTTGATCCCCTGTCTGGGAACTTCCATATGCCGCAGGTGGGGCTGTAAAAAGAGAAAAAAAAAAAAAATGACTTATACTATTTATTCAGAGAAATGAGAAAAACTGCTGCATCTATGAAATAAAAACAAGATGATATGTTAAAAGGTGCCGCTGGAAAATAAAATCGAGCCCTTTGAAATTAATGTGATAGAAAAGCTGAAAAATAATCTAATAGAGAAGTTAGACGATAAGGTGGAAAAAGCTTCCCAGAATATTGAGTCAAAAGGCAAAACATTCAAAAAGCAGAAAAATATAAAGGGAAGTAGAGAATGGACCCAACAGTTCCAACATTTGCTTGTAAATAACTTCAGGAAAAGATAATGGAGAAATCGGAGGGGAGAAACGACCTTAGAAATAATAAATAATACAGGGCAAATTTCCCAGGGCCAGTGACATGGGTGGCAAAGACGAAAGGACACACCAAATGCCTAACACAACCGTTGACCAACAACCTACACCAAGAACCAAATTTCAGAAAGGAGAGAAAGAAAAGAACCTGAAACCTGCCAAGGTGGAAAGTGAGGCGGTCACATGCAGAGGATCAGGCATTAGAATGAAAGCAGATTTCTCAACAGCAATGTTGAAAGAAGAAAAGGGAGCAATGTTTTTTTTAATTAGGAAAGAAAGCCATCTTCAACCTATACTTGCAGTAAGTATGAAGGTAGAAAAATATGTACAAAAATTCAGGTATGCAAAAATCTTCAGACATGCCAAATCCCAAAAAAGTTTACCTTCTATGACTCCTTTCACTGGAAACTGTTGTTTGAGGTACTTCCCCCCAGACAAGGGGGAAATGTTGGGAAGAACTAGGAAACCAGGAGGGGAAACAGGTGAGGGTGGTCAAGAGACATCTCAGATGACAGCTGGGTCACAGTCACAGAGGGCAGCCTATCCAGGCCAGAGCCAAAGGGTGGAGGCCTCCGGGAGACGGGGAGTGGGCGTGGGGAAGCAGGTATCCATGGGTGACAAGTCACAGACCTGACCCATTACCCAGTGCGCCCTAGTGAGAGAGGTTTTCTGTCTCAAGGTTAGATGAACTGCATTGCAGTGTGTTGAGAATAAATGCTAAGGATGGACGTGGAGTTAGCTTAGGGGAATTCAGGGAGACCCTTCGTGAAATAGGGTTAGGTCATCTGACAAAAGGGGAGAGACAGATGGGGGCCTGAGCCAGGGGTGAAAGACTAGAGATTAGGTCTCAGGAATGAAGGGGCACTTAGAAGGGGGCGGTTTAAAGGCTCCTGAGCCTGGGGTACCACGCATTTGCGGCGGCACCTGTCGGCAGAGCCATGTGGGAGCCATCTGTGCTGTGACTGGGTGTGAGGTTTATTCACTGAGTATTTATTTTGAAACAACTTCAAACCTATAGAAATGTTTCAAAAACAATACAAAAAACTTCTATATCCCCTTCACCCAGATTCTCTGATATACATTTTGCTACATTTTTGCTATCTCTTTATTTGTGTGTGTCTCTCTCCATACATATATAGAGAGAGATGCCTTTTCCCCTCTGAACCATCTGATAACAAGTTGTAAACAGGATGTCCCATGACCCTGAAATACTCCAGTTTGTACTCCCCTGCTCCTCACGACTATCATTCAACCCTCCCAGTTAGGGGAGGAAAAAAAAATTAGTCTAATTCTACCTTTTGTCTATGAACCCCATCCAAGTTTCTCCACCTGTCCCAACAATGCCTCATTTGCCTTTCTGGTCCAGGATCCAAGTTGGGATTCTGAGCAGCATTGAGTTGTCACGCCTCATTCGTTTCTTTCGATCTGGAACAGGTCAATGGTTCCCGGTCTTTCACAACCTTGACAGCCTTAAAGAGTACAGGCCATTCCTTCTGCAGGATGCCAGCCCCCTGACAAGGGGCATCTATCCAGTGTTCCCTTCACTCTCAGGTCACGCATTCTTGGCAAGAATACCACAGAAATGATGCTCTGCTCATCTGGAGACATCACCTCTGGCCACGCGTTACTGACCCGTCCCACCAACCCGGTGACGATAACCCTGATCACCGGGTCAGGTTGGCGCCTGCTGGGTTTCTCCACCAGAAACTCACCATCTTTCCTTTTGCCTTTGATAAGTATGTGGTGGGGAGATACTCTAAGGCTCCACCAATATCCTGTTCCTCATCAGATCTCCACCCACCGGTCTTGGCTTGTGATGCCTCCAGCATTATTCAACCACAACTATGTTGGTTGCCAAATGGTGAATATCTATTTCCACCGCTCAGTCTACACTTATTAGTCGGTATTCTACTGCAAGGAGGAGTTTTCCTTTCTCCATCATTTATTCATTTATTCCTCTGTATCAATGTAGACTTACAGATCCTTATTTTAATCAAAAAGACTGTAATCTATTACCATCACTATTTTATTTTGATGCTCAGATTGATCCAGACTTAGCCGTCAGGCAGATTCTTGTGTCATTTTGACATGTCCCTACTATCTTTTTTTTGAAACCGTTTCTCTAGTTTCTGGCACAGAAAGATGTTTTAAATTCATCTTGTATTTTTCCTGTTCCAGCCCTAGGATCAGCCATTAGCTCTGGTCCCTTTTAGTGGAAATGATATTTTAAAACGAAGACCTGGGCTAATGATGGCTTATTGCTACCAAGGTATCATTGCCCCTAGGCAATTGCCTCCAGCCAGTAGCATTGATTGTCCTAGAATAGTGTGAAAGAACATTGGCAAATCCTGGCACGTCCTTCTGATGTCTGACTTTAATAGCAATATCTTGGTGTTTTAGCAGCACATGAGGTTTGTTCTATTGACATAGATATTTTAAAACCACATTAAAGAAATCAATCTTTCTACTTCAATTTTACTAGGAATTTATTTTTCAAAGAAGGTATGTATATTAAATTTTATGAAATACACTTTTGGCCTTCTTTTAAATAGTCAAGTTGGTTTTCTTTTCCTCTTATACTGATAGGAGTTATAGTATAACATTTAACAGTATTAAATTCTCTGTCTTCCCCTGAATAAAATCTATTTGATCAGGATGTACTTTTTAGAAAATAATGCTTGCTTCAGTAGTCTTAATATTTGACTTGGGAATTATGTGTCAATATTCGTAAGTGAGAAGAGCTTGGCTCTCCCTTTTTTTCTCATCTTGGTCAGATGCTGGCAGTGTAGGTGGGGTGCAAACAGGATGCAAGTGAGTATGCAACAGAAATGAGGGCTCCTGGAGTTACGGACAGGAGGGAGGGTGAGGCGGGGAGAGGGGGGTGGAGGTGAGGGGGTCCGTGTAAGTCACAGAGGAATGATAGCTGCGTGGCAAGTTGCAGTCTGAAGGGGGATTTGAAAGAATGGAGCCTTTCCAGGTGGGGTCAAGTCTCAGATGTGGGCCAGGGGGTGGCTTGCTGAAGAAAATATGAAAGTCATGGGGCTTGGAAAGATCAAGAAAACATGAGGCAAGGTTCTGGACTGACGACCCACCTGGCTGTCGAAATCTCCCCAAGTGGAGGCCAAGAAGCTGGCAGAGTCAGTGCCAAGGCCAGTAAGGTCATGGCCTAGAGGCTGGTGGAGATTGCAACAGACCAGCAGTTTGGAGCTGGAGGAGTGCTGCCTGTCCTCTCCTGGAGTCAGGTGAGGAGGTGACGCCGGGGTGGGGGTGGGGGTGGGGTGCGAGCTGCCGGCCGTGCTCAGCGTCCGCAGAGGTCTGATGGCCAGACCAGCAGCTCAACGAGCGGTGGCTTTTCTAACCTCAAATCTAGGACCAGTTCCATTCAATGAGTTAATAGATGTCCTTGGCACAAATCCCAACAGAACCACTATTGTTATTATTATTTGTACTATTTATGTGTCTTCAAGTGATGCTAAATGGCATTTGCAGCCACTGCCCAAGAAATATGAAAGACATTCTGCTTATAGGCAGAACTGGTTATTTTTTCCACACCCCCATTCTCCCTTTCCCTCTCTCATTTTCAGACCCTTCCATCAGCCAGTCCCCAGATGCTAATCCCACTGACCCAATGGCAAACAGCATGGACCTGGGCAAACTTGGGCCTCATCTGGAAAATGGGTCATGGTGTCTCCTGAAGCTGGGGAAGGGCATCAGTGCTCGGACCACGGGCCACTGAATCCTGCAGCGCCGTGAGCCCAAGACCACCTAGCGCTGCAGGTTTGGTGGCTGCTCAGAGGCTGAGCAGATCCCAGGGGGTAGAAAGGGGAAGAGAGAGGGAGCCCCAGCCAGGGCCTGGATTCCTGCCACTCAGAGGAGCAGAAAAGAAAGGGGGTGGGGTGGGAGGTGGGGATGGCAAGAGCAGATTTTCCAGTCCAGGCAGGCACCAATCTGTCATGCCTAAGACACAGGAACACAATTTGAACACCGGGAACTCCATGGCAGGGGGCACACAGAAGCAGGACAGGTGCGGGTCCTTGGCCTGTAGTTGGGTGGGTGGTCCCTACAGTTCCCCATTAAAGCTGGGAACCAAGCAACCAGCCACTCACTACCACACGCCTCCCTCCTGCCCATTTCTTTTGCCTTTTTTTTTCTTTCCCTTTTTTTTTTTTGAGGGCTGCACCTACGGCACATGGAGGCTCCCAGAGTAGGGGTTGAATCAGAGCTGTAGCTGCCGGCCTACGCCACAGCCACAGCAACGTGGGATCTGAGCCACATCTGCGACCTACACCACAGCTCACAGCAATGCCGGATCCTTAACCCACTGAGTGAGACGCCAGGGATCGAATTTGCCTCCTCATGGATACTAGTTGGGTTCGTTAACTACTGAGCCACGATGGGAACTCCCTGCCCATTTCTGGCCATGATCTTGGTCCCAAAGTCCCCTCATGGAGATTTACGTGGTCACAGGTCCTTCCCAGGCTTCCAGCCAGGGCCGCCTCTCCCCTGGGGGGGACCCTCGCTCCTCAAGGGACAGGACACGCCGGAGAAGCCAGGGTGCACTTGGAGACTTGTCCTAAAAGCAGCACATCATGGAGGGCGAGGACAGGATGGCAGGCGGCTGCCAGCCCTCGCTAGGACGCACTCTCTCGGGGGAGGCGGGCGGCTTCCACCGGAGCTCTGGGTGCTGAGTAATAATGACGATGATGCCAACCACTCATTCAGCATCTAGCACGTGCCTGAATCAGAACCCAGACTTTACCGACGAGGAAATTGCAGCTGAGACTCTGACTTTACTTAGAGCGACAGAGCTGGTTGGTGTCAGAGCGGGAGTCCCAGCCGCATCTATGGAGCCCCGGGACTCGTGCTTTGGCCCCTCCACGCCCCGCGCAGGAGTATTGAGTATTAAGAGAGCGATCGGCCAGGGGTGGGGTCAGCCGGGGGACTCATGTGAGGCCTCTAACCTCGAGGGCCCCGGGCGCTCTGGTGGGAGATGAGCTCGGCTCCCACAGAGTGGCTCGGGAGAGAGCCCAGCGGAAAACGCAGGTGTAACCGGGCCAGCCGGGGTCCACCAGGCCCCTGAGGTCTAGGATCGGTGTGAAGCCCCACACCCGGCTCCAAGGAATCCAGGCCCCTCCCCAGGATTTCTGCAGATCACCCAGAAATTTGGGCGAGATGGGGAGCTCGGGTTCAGGGCCCACTCAGCCTCACACCCCCCTCCGCGTGTCTCTGCCCCTGCCCAGCTCCGGGAGCTCAGGCCCCGCCTCTGTCCCTCCTTCTCTCTCCATCCAAACCCAGCTCTGCCCCCTGCCCCCCAGAGTTGGGGGTCTTCACTGCCGAGGAGCGGACAGGAGCACAGAGAAGCAAAGAGCTTCCGCTGCACACAGCACACATGGGTTTGTTAAGTGCCCTCTAGTCACGAGACTTCCACCCGCGCCCCCTCTGTAGAGCCCCCAAGTCTCATGGCTCCAGACCCCTGTTCTCCCCCGTATCACCCCCCACATGCCCTCTTCAGTTTTCTCCCTCTGTCAGGCAGCCCGCTCCGCTTCACCTTCCCCTCCTGCCTCACTCCTTCTAGGCCCTTCTCTGCACATCCGAGTCAGCCAGGGGCTTACAGAGCAAACTGACCTTCATCTAATGGAGCCACCTTCTCAGGCAGCGGATTGGGTTATTTAAGAGGGGGCAGCGGCGGCGTTGGGGGTGGCGGCTGGGGGGGTTGCATCCTTCTCTGCTGGTGAACTGCCCCTAAGAGGTGTGTGGTCTCGTTGGTGTCATAAAATCGACTCTCGTGTTGTTCTCTGTTCAACTCCATTATCTGTGTTGTTGGAAATAAGATAAACCATTTTTGGAGACAAGAGAAAACCCTAAGCCTCTCCACAAATTCAGGGAGGGGAGGGAGGAGTGACTTTAGGCGAAACAGGACCACCGCTGGCTTCTGCCCTCACCGGCAGCTCACCATGGGACCTCAGGAAGGTCTCCCCTTAGAACTTTCTGTTCACCTGTGACGGGAAAGGGGGCAGGCAGGACCAGGTGGCCTCGGAAGGCCTGCTGGGCTGCCCCTGGTTTCCCGGAGGCACCTGGGAGGTGTGACACCTGCTAGACCCTCTGCCAAAGGCAGCGGGCTCACCCCCCTGGCACATGCGGCCTGTCCCCAGAACACCGCGCTGAGGAGGCCACCGCGTACTGCAGGCGGAGGGGCTGGACACGCCTTCGATGGGGGACTGTGGCTTGAGCTGTGGTTGGCACTGCGCACGAGGAAGGCCGAGTGGGGAGAAGTGGGTCCTGCTTCCTGACTCAACCACTGACTGTTAACTTTGAACAACCAGCTTCCTCTCTGGGTCTTGGTTTCTCGTCTGATAAGAGGGAGGGCCTGGCCGGCCGGCACAGACTGCTAGGCCCTGGGCCTGCGAGGCCTGGCAGGAGGCCCCTGTCTGGCGCTGGGGGTGAGAGACACCAGACTATAGGAAGAGCTGCCTGGGGACGCAGGAGAGACACAAGAAAGAAAACTTTAAAGACTTAGCCAGGCTGCCTGCAGACTCCAAGCCAACACCCAAGAAATCAACATGAGAAAGGAAGAGACATTTTGTAGCCCCAGGAGCCTAAAGTTCTCAAGAGGGCACTTGAAAGCTTGCCCCAGCACGGTGACCCTTTAGCGCTCACTTGACCTGTGCCAGGCAAGGCCACACCACTGACCTGGTCACACCTACCCTGACCACATCCCCGCCGGCCTGGTCGTGGTGTTTCCATCACGCCCAGCTTCCACCAGGACCGCGCTGCTGAAGGACTCCTAGCTCAAACCCCCCAGACATCTGTCAACCTTGGGCTGGAGTGAATGGATGACTATTTTCAACAATGACTAGTGACCGGATGCCGGGCTCTGACTTATGCCCTGAGAGGTGTGGGCACCACGATGGCCCACCCAGGTCCCCTTTGTTGAGGACCTGTTGCCCCAGTTGCTGGGCGCCAGTTCCCAGCCGTCTGTCCCTTCAGGGATGGCCTTGGCCTCTTGCCTCTCAAGACAGCTCACCTTTCCCAGGGCAGCACAGATTCGATGGATCTGAGCGCATAAGGGGCCCCGTGTAGAAGACTCTGGACAGAACTTTGGTGGGCCCGGCTGAGGATGTGATTGGGCATCGCAGCTTGACTTCCCTTTGCCCGGTCTTGCTTCCTCGCCCCCTTGACCCCAGGGGTTTATCCCAAGGCCACGTCCTGCACCTTAACTCTGTCCCAGAGCCTACTTCCTGGGAAGCCACCCAGCGACACAGACAAGAGGTATGGCCCTTACCCTGAAGAGCCCTCAGTCTAGTTGGGAATAGAAACAACCCCAACAGCGGTAATAATAAATACACAGAGCTTGCTATCGGCCGGGCACCGTGCTGTGCATTTTACAGCCACTGTTTCTATATTAATCAAGCCTCTCTGAGTTGAAAAAATGAAACTCGGCTGAAACAGTTTAAGTAAAATAGGGACTGAGCTGACCCATGTCACCGAAAAGTCCGGTAAACCTCTTGCTTCAGCCCCTGTGGGGTCCAAGTCTGCAGGGTGCCAAGAGTGCCTGTCCGTGGCCCTAGTTCCAGGCCTGGTTTCAGTCTCAGGCACAACCTCTCATTTGATGACTGTATTAGTTTCCAGTGGCTGCCGTGACAAGTCACCACACACTTGGGTGGCTTAACACAAGGAAAGTGATGCTCTCACAGCTGTGGAGGCCAGAAGCCTGAAGTCACGGTGACGGCAATGTCGGCTCCCTCTGGGGGCGCTGCGGGAGGAACTGCTCCATTCCTTTTCTCCCAGCTCCTGGTGGACACTGGCAGTCCTTGCTGCCCCTTGGCTTGTGGGCGGCATCACTCGCATCTCTGCCTCTGCTGTCCTGTGGCCTTTTCCCTGTGTGCCTCCAGGTCTGCATTTCCCTCTTCTCATAAAGATACCAGTCATTGCATTTGGGTCCCCCCTCATCCAGTACGGCTTTATCCTGTCTTGCTTATATCTGCAAAGACCTACGTCCAAGCAGGATCACCCTCACCTTCAAAGGGTTAGGACTTGAACATATCTTTTGAGGGGGCAGCCCAGTTCCACCCACAACAATAGCTAAAGGCTCCAGTTTTCCATCTTCAATGGAAATGAAGTCTCGGTAATTCCAGCTAAAGTCCCGAGTATGGTTCCCATTGGCCCAGTGTGAGTCACATGACCATCCCTGGGAACCTATCTCTGTGGTCAGGGCAATGGGATATTCTCATTGGCTGGGACTGGGTCATGTGTTCACACTGGAACCAGGAAGTAAGGTTGGCCCTACCCGGCCACATATCTAACTGCAAATCCAGAGGATATCACCCAAAGAAAGAGGAACGGGCACTGGAAAGGCCAAAATAACAGCTGCTTCTCAGCCTCCGGACTCCCAGGTTCCCTGCAGGGTGGGCTTGATTCCCACTTACTGAGTGGGGGATGGAGGCTCAGAAAAGCGAGGTGACTTGCAACCAGTGAATAGGATGAGACCAGAGCTGACTCTCTAACCCAGGTCTATCTGGCTCCAACAGGTCTAAGGGGCTCTTTTCCTAACAGGTGAATGCCAAGAGTTCCTAGAATAATCCCAGTTGGATGGGACAGTCAGGCAAAGCCTCTGGGAGTACGTGGACCTTGGGCTGTGCCTTGAGGGGAGGGAGAGGAGGGCCAGCCAGGAAGAGAGGTCTGGAGCCCAAGAGCCCCAGGCCTCCGGTTGGGGCAGAGGGTTCTCTTAGCGGAGAGGCGGGAAGGGGTTGGAAATGTGGCTGAGGCCCAGTTCAAGGCCCAGAGAGTCCCCTGGCTCCCATGGGCAGTGGGGAGCCACTGAAGATTTCTGAGCCACGGAGAGACTAGGCGCTTGATCGGCTCCCAGGGCATAATCTAAGAGGAGGGCCAATTAGAGGGGCGAGCTCAGGCCAAGAGGTGAGGAGGCTATTGCCACGGTCCACGTGAGAGGTCGTCAGCACCGATAGGGGCCGGAGAGGCGGCAGCTCCACCCACACACCCTGAAATGGCTGCAAGCCCGAAAGCAGCCCCTGACCAGCACCCACCCCACCCCGTCCCCGACCTCTTGCTATTCTGCCCCTCGATACCAGCTAAAATTACAGGCGGGGACCGAGGGCCGGCTGGGACCTCCCTCACACTCCTGCCTAGTGTCGGGCCTCCAGAACCCCTCTGGGATGACCGTCCCCGTGACCGGGGCGGGTGCTGCCCACGCCGCCGAAGGTGTCTCCCCAACCAGGAGGCAGAACCAGGAGGCCGGCCGCTCAGCCAGCTCCCCTGCCTCCTCCAGCCGACTCCGGGGAACAGGGGCGGCGGGCAGCTGCACCCTGGGGCCCCCGCTGGACGCCGGCTCCTCTGCGGGCTCTCTGCAAGGAGGGCTGTGAGCGGGCAGATTTGTCCCGCTGCACCGAGGCCCGAAGCCCAGGATGCAAGGCCACAGGCTGCTGGGAAAACATCCCCGGGGCCTGGCTGAGGAAGGGGAGTTGGGGGTGGCTGAGGGGTACTCCTCAGTCGAAGAGGTGAGTGAGAGCCGGTGGCGGGTGGTCCCATTGTCCCCTGTGCCCCCCTGAAGTGTGGAGGCAGGAGGAGCGGGGAGGGGGGAGCTTTGAAGGCTCCATCGCCAGTGCTACCTAAGTCTGCGGAGACGGTCTCAGGCCGCACCTAGGTCCGCCCCACCTCCCGCCGGGGTGGGGGGCGCTGGAGGAGACGAATGAGACCCTTTCCCATTAAGTCCCCCAGTCTTTCCGGTGACTCAGGACGGAGCGCCTTGCTCACCTTCGCCTCGCCTCCTGGTATTTGAGAGACAGGGAAGTGTGTGGGCCGCTCTGGGATGTGTCAGTGACCCTTCCCAGGCCCCCTCCCCGGGGCTCTCACCGCTCCGGCCACTGGAAAGCAGCCCATGAGAGGGAGCTCACCCTGCGCCAGCGGGAAGGCCCCTCGTGTCCAGTGACCCGAGCTCCCACTGCCGTCAGAAGCTGCTCCCCCGCGCACCCTGTCCTGGGGCGGCTGAGGGCTTCGCTTTAGGGCAGCAGTTCCCCGGGGCTTCTAGAGGTGGGGAGCGGACCGGCCTGAAGAGGAGCCCCCGAGATTCTCAGGGGTCGATTCTAAAAGAGGGGGGGGAGGCAAGGCGGAGGCTGTGCCGATGCATCGTTTCATGTTGCTTATTACGCTGAACCAGAAACGTCTGTCTGTTCTGAAAAGCCAGCATGCTTTCTTTGATCAGAAAAGGAGCCTGACACCAACAGCATCACATTTTGGACCAGCCTGCCTGGAAGCCGTGTTCAGATGCAACAGCAGCTCAGGCCACAGGTCTAGGACAACTCTTTCCTCCTCTCTCCCAACTTTGCATTCTTTTTTTTTTTCTTTTTAGGGCCACACCTGTGGCATATGGCAGTTCCCAGGCTAGGGGTCGAACAGGAGCTGCAGCTGCCGGCCTACACCACAGCGACGGCAATACCGGATCTGAGCCGAATCTGTGGTCTACATGACAGCTTGCAGCAATGCTGGATTTTTAATCTACTGAGTGAGGCCAGAGATCGAACCCGCATCCTCGCAGAGACAATGTTGGGTTCTTAACCCCTTGAGACACAATGGGATCTCCCCAGCCTTGTATTCTTTTAACCTGATTTTAAAGGCCTATTATGTCTGTGTTTTCTATTGTGAGTCATCCTAAACCTACTCGGAAACAGGGTAGAATGAATGAATGAATGAATGATAGCATTTACAGAGTACTCATTATGTGCCAGGCCCCGTTCTAAGCGCTTCAGAGTATTGATTTAGTGAAGCCTCCCAACAACCCTAGGAGAAGGTATCTCGAGCATCCCCATTTCACAGCCAAGGGACTAAAGCGCAGGGAGAATAAAAGCTTACCCCAGGTCAAGGCTGCCTGTCTTGGCATCGGCATTGGCATCGTCCTTCCTACTGGCACTATCCTGCCTCTGAGAATGAGTGAGTGAAAAGAGCCCGTGAGCACTGAGGTGAAGGAGAGGGAGGGGAGAGGGAGGGTCCGAGCCCGTGCTGGTGGTGATGGAGCCGAGGCTGCTCCTAGCTCTCCCAAGAGAGAGCGTTCCTTTAGATGCAAACATAGGGAAGCTGGTCCCTGGCTTGCTCTGGACCTTGGATAAGCCCCTTACCCTCTCGTGGCCCTACTCTGCCCCCATTTGGGAGACAGCGAGATTCAAGGATCTGGGAGCCCTTTCGGCTGAATTGCACCCAGGCTCTTTCCCACGGATGGAGCCAGAGCAGCGGGCGAGCCCGGAGGGTCAGGCAGCCTGGCCCCAGAGAGACCCAGAGGGCAGGGCGGGCAGGCGCCAAACTCTGGCAGCTCCCGGGGCACAGGCCTCAAGCCCAAACCACCCTTCGCTCCCTGAGAACAGCTGGGTTCTCAGAGCTGGGATGAAACCCACAGACCATCAAATCTGACCTTTCATTTCACACACAAGGAAACGGATCCCGTGGACGGGAGGAGGACTCCTTGGGCCCCGGGAGGCAGCCCTGGCCGATGGAGGGCCGGGCCCCAGCGGCCTGCCGCTCCGCCCACCTTCCCCGCAGCTCCGCCCACCTCCCCGCAGCTCCGCCCACCTTCCCTGCCGCCCAGCCCAGGGCTCTCTTTCCTCAAAGCCCCAGCCCGCGGGTGGGCAGGATGGACGCCAGAGCATCTGGCTGGACCAGCGGGCTCTCCAGCTGTCCCTCGGCCTTCATGTCGTGGGCCGTGAGTCAGAGAAGCACCATGGTGACACCAACCCCAGTGAACTACGACTTTCGAGGTCAAGCAGTTGCTTATGACTAATCCTCACACCGAAGGTGCTGAGTTGGCCCCGGGAAAGTGGCAAGCCAGGCCAAGTCTCTTTCTGGCAGCCTCGCCCGCCCCCCGCCCGCCCTGGGATCCCCCTCCTTGGGCTCCTCGGCCCCAAGCTTGTGCTCTGCTCGCAGCTGGGGTACCTTGGAAGGAATCTGATGGGTGATTCGTAACTAGGACGGTAACAGTTGTGATAAGAAGGGAAAACCCCACCCCCACCCCGGGGCAGGGGCGTAGAGAAAGAGAAAGAGAGAGAGAGGAGAGAACCTGCGTTCTGGCTCCTGCGCTGTGGCCTCCTGTTTGTGGACAAATACTTTCCCCTCCCGGGGCTGTTTTCCCCTCTGTAAGACAGAGGCCTGCGCTCAGTGGCCCTACCCCCTTCTACACTCCGACCGACCATCACCATCAGGGACAGTGACGCGCTGTCTCTCCCACTGGGTATTCGCATTTTAAGGAAAAGACCCGCAAAGGGTGAAGCTCCGCCCCAACGGCTGTGACTCCATGAAGAAATGTTGGCCGACTCCCGGCGGGCGGCGTGAGTCCCCGTCCCCGCCTGTGTCAGCGCTCCACGCGGGGCTCCCAGCGAGTCAGAGCCGGAGCGGAGGCTGCTCCCCGCGTCCCGCGCCAGGGCCTGGGGCCGGTCAGTGCCTGTGGCCATCGGAACAGGGATCTCCCCCAGCCTGTGGGCACGACTCCTACCCTTCCATCCCCCTCCAGACCCGCAGAGAACTCACTCAGGCCCTGCCCCGTGACCCCCGCCACCCTGAGGCATGGAGCTCTGCAGAGGGGATGGGAAGGCCCCTTCCGGCCTCCCCCCACAGCTCCGGCCTGTCCGCTGCTCACCCCTACACGGAGGGCACCCCCAACCCCTACCTGCCAGGACCAGGGCCGGGGCCTATGCTTTGGAGCCAGTTTCTCCACAGAAACCCGCTTGAAGTCATGAGCGAGGGGTGGAACAAGCTTGAAGAGTAGGGCTCATTTTAGGAAATCTCTCAGCTCATGAGGCAGGACATTGGGCCAACAAAGAGACCGAGGCTGGCAGAGGGTAACCCGATCAGTGTAAGTGGGCGGGGAGGGGGGGGGAATGGGACTTGAACATGGCCTTGGGGAGGAAACAGGCTTTGTCTGTTGGAGGCTGAAAGCAGAGAGCCGAGGCCCACTCCCTCATCTCTACTCGGGGGTCACGCAGACCTCACAGGGTCCAGCCTGATGGGGTGCTGTTGAGGAGGTGACAGGGCCCCACCCAGACAGCACTTAATGCCATTAGTAGTAGTAGCGGCATTGTCACTCACTACGCCCACCGTGGTCCACACACTCCTCGGTACCTCAGGTGCCAAGGAGCCGCCCTGCGCTGTGGGCCCCTTCCCGCAGCGCCCCAGGGAGCCGCCCTGCCTGGCCTCTGCCGTCCGGCCTGTCTGGGAGTCCTCTCCTTTCTTGTGGTTCCACTTTGAAAATCTCACTCTGTTTTCCCGGCTCCCCTGTGGCCAGCACAGCCCAGGCTCTCGGTCCCAGGGTGCAGATGAGTGACTTTTGCTGAAAAGCAAACATCACTGGGGCACCCGGCCTCGTGGTTTCAGGCCGTGCGGTTTACCTCATGACGTCATCTTCCTTCCTCCAGATAAACCAGAAGAAACTTCACCGCTCAGTCTCAGCCAGTCCTGGGAAAGGGGCCTGCACTGACTCGTCCTTTGAAGGTTCGGGAGGGGACAGTCGAAGGCGTCCCCAGGCTTGGCCCAGGGTCAGGTGGCCCTGGGATAGCTGAAGGGCCTTTTCCAGCCTGGAGAACCTGGGTTAGTATAGGCTTGGACAGGGCCCTCTGGATGTCGGAGTCCGGCACAGGGCAGGGGTTGGGGGCCCCTGAGGCTGGTAAGGATAAGCCTGGGATCTCCTGGGCCCCGGGTGACAGAGCATCGGCCCCTGAGCCACCATCCAGGGAGGACAGGAAGACAGCAGCAGCCTGAGCCCAGGGAGGCCCCCCTCTTTTGCTCAGACCAGGCCACAACACCCCCCTCCCAGCCCCTGCCAACCAGACAAAGGTTGGGGTATGCCAGGGCTGGGGGCTACCGGGAAGAGACAGTTTATGCCAGTTTGAATACCTAACCTACCCCAGGCTCCGCGATTTATTATCTCATTTCATGTTCTAACAGCCCTTTGAAGTAGGTAATTTAGGGTGCTTGGTGACAGATGGCAGACCCAGAGCTCAGAGAGGTTTGGGACCTGCCCAAGGCCCCCGTGAGCAAAGGGCCCGGCCCACGGTCAGTGTTCAGGAATGTTTGCTACGTAGAAAGGAGCCCAGATGCCACCTTTCCTCAGAGAAGCTGAGATCTCCAGGGCTCACGGGACACGGCCATCCCCCCACCACACACACACACAGGCACTTGTACCCGTGATGGGAGGGCTCCTGGCTGAGCAGGGCCTCCTCGGAAGGAGCTTAGGCCTCAGGCTGAGGCTGGAGGTGGCCGAAGCAACAAGAGTCACCCCAGTCATCCCAGTGCAGACCTGTCCACTGCTGGGGAGCGTGATGGCCCTTCTGTCTTCCCCCAGCAGAATTCTGCTTCATGCAGATTCTTACCCCCTGCCCCGTACCAGTCCCGCGCACCCTGCCAGGCGCTGCAGGGGACGTAGGGAGGGGACACAGACAGAGACTAAAAGACACGGTTCTCATCCTCAGAGAACCAACACTCTTTTCAAGGATAATGACAAGGATGAGGGCCAGCACCACTGTGGTGTCCGTAATTGCCTATGTACCAAGCATCGCTGTGTGCCTAGCCCCATACCAGGCATGTCATGCACTTATTTAATCCCTCTTAAAAAAAAAAGAAAAAACAAACCTTTGAAGTGGCCATTATGCCCTTTTTATAGATGAGGCGACTGAGCTCCAGTCTCTCACTCGAAGTCACCCAGGGAGGAGGTGGCGGAGCAGGGATTTGAATCTGGGACCGTTAGGCTCTAGGACTCTGGTCCTCGTCACAGCACTCCAAATAACTCTGACCTGGGGCAGGACTCACGTTCCAGAAAGATGCATACTGAGCATGCAGGGTGGTGGGCCGGGGCCCCATGAAGGGAACACCTGAGGCCAAGGGCACCCTCCAGAGGGCACCGGCCTGAGTCAAGGTTCCTGGTGCACGTGTGAGGGGCGGCATATGATTCCATTAGGACAGAGCCTTGGGCCTGGGAAGCGGGTTCCTTTGGAAAGAGAGATCAAGGACTGAGCGGGGCAAAGCAGGTGCTGGGTGACGGCCCCGACCCTGGTCTCAGAAGGTGGTGTCCTCAGGGTCAATGGCCCGTCCGGGCGGGGGCTCCTCCGATGCTGGGCCGCCCTCCTCGGCTCTGGGTCAACCTCCCCCATCACTCCCTGTGGCCAGGAGGCCCTCCCAGGTCAGCTGTGGGGCCTAAGCCGTCCGGAGAGGAAAGCCTGGGCAGCTCGGAGATCATTGGGTGTGTGGGCTGAGCTGGAGATCTGGACAATAATCGGAGCTGACAGAGCCCACGTGGGTGGTCCCCGGGAGAGACTGGGAGGCAACCAGGCAGGGCGCCTCCGTCCTTAGCCTGGGCTTCCAGAGCCCAGTTGGAACAGGCGGGTCCATGCTGCATCCTGGCTGCCTGCAGGGCCTCCAGATGCTTCAGATACCAGAGTCACCACTGGTCATCACGAGTCGCTCCTAAGCGGCCACAGCGCCCGCGCCCCCCCCGCCCCCCGCCCCCCGCCGGATCTGCCTGCAGCTCCTGTTGGGGTGGGGGTAGGAGATCTTTCCTGAACTCGGGGGGCTGGGATGAGGGGGGCGTCCATTCCACAGCCAGGGCCCTGGGCAGCTCCTCTCTGTCCCCTGCCCTCGGCCACCCTCTTCTCGTCATCCTGCCCTCTGTCCTCCATCATCGGAAGTCGATCCTTGGAGCCCCGGAGCAGGCAGAACCCGGAGGGTGACTGGGAGGCGGGGGAGGGACAGAGCCGGGGGCAGCGAGCGAGCCCTGAGCGAAGGCGCTGGGACGGCCGCGCCGGCGTCTGAGCCCAGCTCCCCCTGGCTCACGCTCCTGGCAGGAGGCCCAGGCTCAGAGCCGGCCTCACAGGCTGATGCGTGACTGAGAAACTGCCCCCTGGGCCCTGCTCTGGGTGGGAGGGGCCTGGGAAAGTCAAGTTGTTGGGCCTTCCCGGCCCTGTGGGGCCGGCCCGGGCTGTGTGTGGCAGCCCGGGGAAGCCGTTTTCTTCATTAAGCATCTGGGTGGGGATTGAAGGAATCAGCAGGAAAGCTTTTCCAATTATCAAGACTTGGGCTGGCAGCCGGGCCCCCAGGGGCAGCAGGTTTGTCTCCTCTGGTCCTTCGGAGCCCGCTCACCCGCCCTCCCGCCATGCTAATTAGTCGGGGCCCCTCTAGAGAGTGGGTAGCATTTTTCCATACTGTCCTGCCGTCCAGCTGCGGCCTCGGGCTCTGGAACCCGGGAGGGACAAGGTCCCCAGGCTGTGGCTGCTATCCTCACAGTGCCCTGGGGTCAGGCCCACCTAGAGGCCAAGGCTGAGTGACACAGGGACCAGAGGTGTGGCTACCACAGGCCCCCAGGCCACCTTGTGTGCAGTGGCTGCCGTGGCCACAATGACCACTGCAGGTGGCCAGGACAGTGAGGGTCAGCCGTCAATGACCAGCCCTTGACGTCTCTGGAAGCCATCAGCCCAGACAACTGCTCTCAAAAAGCAGGATGCGCCCCCCCCCCCGCCCCCGCCCATCTCTGGGCTCCGCTCTCTGCTTTAATTTTGGAGGCAGGATAAGGAGGGCCAGTGACTGGCTGGATGAGAGGATTAGAGAGAGGGGTGGGGGTGGCCTCCTGGGCAACGTGGGGAGCCAGCATCGGAGCCAGAGGCCCCTCTGGGCCTGTGCTCTCACCTCCGGCCTGCAGAGGCTCCCTCATCCCCTCCACTTCCGAGGTGGGATGAGTAAGGTCACTTCTGCCCGGCTCTAATCAGCCTGTGGGGTCAGTGCTCTAGAAACTCACACATTCCTCTCTCTACTTATAACTCAAATCATGAAAATGTTCAAATACGCGCAAAAGGAAAAAGGATACCCAGTGAGCCCACCACTCAGCTTCAGCATCATCAACAATCTTTAAACTCTTTCACTTTCCCACTTATTTTTTTTAGAGCTGCACCCACGGCACGTGGAGGTTCCCAGGCTAGGGGTCAAATTGGAGTTATAGATGCCGGCCTACACCATAGCCACAGCAACGCAGGATCCAAGCCGCATCTGCAACTTACACCACAGCTCACTGCAACACCAGATCTTTAACCCACTGAGCAAGGCCAGGGATCGAATCCGCAACCTCATGGTTCCTAGTCAGATTCGCTTCCACTGAGCCTCAATGGGAACTCCTCACTTTCCCACTTTAAAAACCCTATTTGGAAACCATCCTAAACATCGTACTAGTACCCATCAAGATTTCAGGTTTTCTCTCCAGCAGATTGAGGTTGTCTGTCTGATGCAATCCCAATACTATGTCAGCCATTGTTGATAAAGTTAACAATGCTTTCTTTTTATTTTATTTATTTCTTTGTCTTTTTGCCTTTCTAGGGCCGCACTCATGGCATATGGAGGTTCCCAGGCTAGGGGTCTAATTGGAGCTGTAGCTGCCAGCCTACACCACAGCCACAGCAACGTGGGATCCGAGCCGCGTCTGCGACCTACACCACAGCTCACGGCAACGCTGGATCCTTAACCCACTGAGCAAGGCCAGGGATCAAATCTGAAACCTCATGGTTCCTAGTCGGGTTCGTTAACCACTGAGGCACGACGGGAACTCCCCAATGCTTTCCTTTTAAAGCATTTTTAAAAATTATGGTTGATTTATAATGTTCTGTCAATTTCTGCTGTTCAGCAAAGTGACCCAGTTATACATGTATCTATAGTCTTTTTCTCACATTATCCTCCATCATGTTCCATTGCAAGTGACTGGATATAGCTCCCTGCGCTGTACAGCAGGGTCGCACTGCTTATCCACTCCAAATGCAGTAGTTTGCATCTATTAGCCCTAAACTCCCAGTCCATCCCACTCCCTCCCCCTCCCCCTTGGCAACCATAAGTCTGCTCTCCGCGTCCATGAGTTTATGTCTTTCCTGGAGACAGGTTCATCTGTGCCATATTTTAGATTCCACATTTTAGTGATATGAGATGGTATTTGTCTTTCTCTTCCTGACTTATTTCACTTACTCTTACTTAGTATGAGAATCTCTACTTCCATCTATGTTGCTGCAAATGGCATTATTTTGTTCTTTTTTATGGCTGAGTAGTATTCCACTGTGTATATGTACCACATCTTCTTAATCCATTCATTTGTTGATGGGCATTTAGGTTATTTCCATGTCTTGGCTACTGTGAATAGTGCTACAGTGAACATGGGGTGCACAAATATTTTTGAATGAAAGTTTTGTCCAGATATATGCCCAGGAGTAGGACATCAACCATACAAATGTTTTCTTAGGTCAGTATCCCAAGGCAATAGAAATAAAAACAAAAATAAACCAATGGAACCTAATCAAATTTGCAAGCTTTTGCACAGAAAAGGAAACCACAAAAAAAGAAAGACCACCTACAGAATGAGAGAAAATATTTGCAAACGATGCAACCGACAAGGACTTAATCTCCCAAATATATGAACAATTCATACAACTCAACAGCAAAAAACCAAACAACCCAATTGAAAAATGGGCAGAAATAGACATTTCTCCAAAGAAGACATACAGGTGGCCAACAGGCATATGAAAAAGCACGCAACATCACTGATGATTAGAGAAATGCAAATCAAAACTACAGTGAGATACCACTTCACACCAGTCAGAATGGCCATCAGTAAGAAGTCCACAAATAACAAATGCTAGAAGGGGTATGGAGAAAAGGGAACCCTCCTTCACTGTTGGTGGGAATGTAAGTTGGTACAACCACTGTGAAAAACAGCATGGGGTGTCCTCAGAAAACTAAATACAGAATTACCATAGGCTCCAATGATGCTTTCTTAACATCTTGTGAAACTCAGTTCAGGCTCCTCCTTCTAGAAGCAGCAGACTGATTTCTAGTTCAGAGAAATCAGACTTCGAGATTGTCATACAGCACAGAGGTGACATCATGGCCCTTGGGTCACCTCAACTCAGCGATCTCTCCTACAGAGCCCAACCCTGTGCCGGCAGCTGGGCGACAGAGGTGACAAGCAATAGGCCCTATCCCAGAGGAGACTGACGTGGAACCAGCTCAGGTCACTTCTACATGGCTTCTGCCAGGAGGCAAGTCTTCCCAGACCAGCCTAGATTCAGGAAGACGTGAACTTCTCTCCCGCCTCCCCAGCATCAACTCAATGGGGCCGGGAGGCCCCTTAACAGGTCCTACACCTGCCCCTGGCCGGCCCCTTTCTCACCCTTTGACCTCTCTATGTACCCTGTGCTGGAGTGACTGTGCTGCCCTCTGGCCTGAGACATCCCTTCTCCCTGCCTCCAGGCTCCTACTCGCCACCTCCTCCGAGAAGCCCTCGCTGACCAGCCGGGGTCACTCCCGTGCCCCTCGCCTGAACCCGCAGCCCTGTTGTGACGACTGCTCAGTGTGTCCGGGGCTTTCTGAAGGGCAGGACTCTGTCCCAAGTGCCTCAGTCACAGCCAGGCCCCCACGTCAGGGATGTGCTGTCCATTTGCTGCATGACTGTCGGTGTGCAGATAAAGAAGCGGATTTGCAGGAGGAGAAGTCAGTGGAGTATAGACACGACTGGGAGCCTGTGGCAACAGGGAGAAGCGCTCCCAGATCCTCTGTGCATCTCCAGGCACTGGCAAACAGAGGGAGCCAGCGAAAGTTGGGGATGCTTCTCTGCTGGCCGGGAAGAGGGTCCCCTGTCCCTGCCCATCTGCCAAGGGTCTGTCCAGGTCAGTGTCCTGTGTCACCGGCTGGCCTTTCTGAACCCCGGGGGACAGTTTTCCTGGGGCAAGCTGGGAATAGGCACGGGGCTCAGCACGCGCCGGAGGGGTCTGTCTGCATGGGGTCGTCTGGTTTCAATCCAGTGAAATCTTCCAACTTTCCATGGGAACTTCTATTTTAAACTCTCCCGGATGGGCTGGGCGAACTCAGCCGGAGCAGGCTGAGAGCCCCTGGGCAACTGCTGAGGGGCTCAGCACGCCTGGCTGGGCCCCCATCAGCAGGCACAGGCGTGGTTGGGGGGCTCCACGCTGCATTCCCTGCATGACCGCGAGCAAGCCCCTCTTCCTTTCGGACCACAGTCGCTTCAGGTTCTACAGAGTAGGGTTAATAGCAGAAAGCCCTACCGCCGGGATTCAAAGCCTAGCACCACCCTTAGTTAGCCGTGTGACTGAACCTCCCAGCCTTCAGTTTCTTCATCTATAAAATGGTAACGAGTTGCTGGGATTATATGAGTAAAGGGCTCCGCGCAGCGTCTGGGACACGGCAGAGCCCGTACTACGTGCTGGTTTTACGGATCCGGAATTTCCTGGAACCTCTGGTCACCTGGGTCTCAGAGTTTATATGTTTTTGCCCCTTTAGAAAGATAGTACAATGCCTGTTCCCAAATCTCACATACATCAGTGAGGTCTGGGTGGCACTCCACGATGAAACACCTCTTTCCTAGTTGACACCCACAAATATTCACCCTAAGTGGGAAAAGTTATAGGTAGACTCACGTTTGATCAGAGCAGGCTTCGCTGCCAAATGAGTTAGGAAAACAAAAACAAAAACAGAGACAGAAAAAAAAAAAAAAAAAAACCCTGGGTTTTCCGAGCCTTGGGGAGTTTGGAATTGCAGACAAGGGACTGGGGAAGGTGTGTTGTCATTACACTGCTTTGTGGAGGAGGAAATTCTGGAAGGCGCTCCACTGCTCTGGGACGGCTCTGGGGCCGTGGAAAGCGTGGGCGAGGCGAGCCCTCTGCGGAACGGGGCGGTGGGGGCTCCCCTCCCGCCCAGCTGGGCTGCCCACGGTCCCCTGCCTCGGACGCCAGGCACCTTGGCGTGAATGAGGACAGAGCGCCGCTTCCTGCAGGCTCAGCACCCGCGGGGGGAGGCTCGGCGGGCAGACAGCAAGCCTGTGTGCGGAGAACGCAGCCCTTGCTCCCGGCCGGCCAGCACCGCACCGGCACAACCACATAGCCCCACGGTGGCCCCAGGCCACGGGCACCGGCGGGCCTGGCATCACCCTCGCCCCTTGTGGACGCGCTGTGAAGCCCCACCTGTGTCCAAGAGTCTTGGCAAGCAGAAGCTGCACGAGGAGGCCGCGGAAGAAGCCGCTTCAGGGCAGGTCACCTGGCTGGGGGCACCTGAGGCTGATTTCGGACCCATCTCCCACCCCGGCCCGCCGCTCCGGCCACTGGAGCCAAAGGGCGCAGGCGCAGGGCTGTGTGGGGAGAAGGGAACAAAATCCTTTCACCTGAGGATTCAGGGGAGACCCAGGCCGACATCCCCTCCCAACCGACCTGGTCCTAAAGGTGGCGGGTGTTGCCCTGGATATCTGCCCGGAGCTGTAGCACTGACAGATCAGTCACAGACTCCGATGTGACCTTCACAACAGTCTCAATAGCCTTGTCGTCTGTCTCAAGCAAACCAGATTCAGACGCCAAGGGTCTGGCCCAAGGTCACACGGCAGCGGGACGAGCCTAGGCTCCCTGCCTCCCCTTCTAGAGCTCTCCTTCCCACACTCTGTGGCCTGTGGGGCCAGCACCTCACAGCTCGGCCACCGGCAGCCCCCCAGGGACACCTTCCCTGCTGGCTGGGTGGATGCTGGGAGCAGACACCTGCCAAAGGCAGGGATGGGCGAAGGAAGGAGTGGGGCGGCAGCTGGGCTGGGACCTGGCCCCAGGGTCCCAGCCGGACTGGCGGAAGGCGTCCCGGGCCTGCCCCACCTCTGGTTGGGAAATTCCCCCTGTCCGGGTGCCCGAGGGTTAAACACAGCCCCTCGGCTCATCATAAAATACAAAAGAGCAGACACGACAACAGCCGGGGTGGATAAAGGAGTTGAATGCTTATAAAAGCGCTCTGAGCCCCTGGAAAAAGAGACACCAGACACAACGCCTCCTGCTCCAGCCTCCAGTCACTGTCTGGTGGCTCTGAGGCTCCTCATGGAGCGGGAAGGCGTGGCGGGCGGGGAACAAGGGCGTCCTGTGACGAAAGGGGGCGGCTAGACACCAGCGCTGCCATCTTGCCGAGGTCACACAGCCCACGAGGCCGAGGGAGGTGGGCTCTGGCCCACGCGTGTGGGGCCTCGCCGGCCTCGGGCCCAGGAGAGGAGGCACGCTCAGCACGGGAGCGGAGACCGCCAGGCCCCGGGGGCTCAGAGCCGGGCCAGGGGCCCTGAGGACTGAGCCTTGGCCGGCTGCTGGGGCTCTGAGTGGGCCAGGGGCCAGGGTGGGAAGGGGCAGGAGCCCAGAGCAGGAGCCGTGGGCCTCGCAGAAACAGGCGCAAATGTGAGGAAACAGTACCTGGAAACGGAAGCAGCGTCCTGACTCCCAGGCAGCACAGGAGGAAAGAGGCCACCAGCCCAGGTCCGGGCCAGCGCTCCAGGTGCCACCAGCCCCGGGCCGAGCGGCTCTCCCACAGCGAGCCGCAGCCACCCAGCCACCGGCCGGGGATCCTTTCCGAATGGGGCAGGTGACCTGAATCAGGGCTGCAAGTAGTCTCCGCGGGGCCTGTGGGCAAATTGGAAAAAGGTGTTGCCTCTGGGCAGCTGCAGCCCCGGGCCCAGGGCGAGGGGGGCGGGCAGAGCAGCCGGGGGCCTGGGGCTGCCCCTTCACCTCCTCCCCACTCCCTGACCTGGCGGGTCCCCTGCAGATCCAGGGCCTCCTGCCTTTCAGGGGGCCTCCTTCCCTCCTTATCCCCGCGCCAGCTTGGGACAAGCCCGCTAGGTCCCAGCCGCAGCTCAGTCAAAGAGGCGGGTGAAAAAGCACCGAGCTGGAAGTCAGATGGGGTTTGAGCCTCATGCCAGGTCGCTGCCCCCTCTGGGCCTCAGTTTGCCCACCTGTGTTACTGTGGGCCCAGATGGGCTTGATGGCCTTGGGAGCCTGGGCACTGGGGACCCACTGTTAAGTGCCAGAGTCAGGCTCCCTGCCGCCTCCCTTTCCCACGGACTGGGGCGGTGGAAAGGCCTGGGCTCCAGGTCTCTCCCCACTGCCCGGGGTTCCTGTGTCCCAGGGAGATGCCTCAGAGAGGGCTCGCGCGGGGCGGGGTGGAGGGAGACACGGAGCTCGGGCCGTTTGCGTGTGGCCGAGCACCTCTCCTCCACTGAGACCCCAAGCCCCTCACCCACTTGCAGCCTGAGACCTGGGAGAGGGTGCCGGTAACCTGCCTTCTGCTCCTAGCAACGCCTATTAGAAGGCATGTGGTTGCTCTACGGGGACTCCATTTTCTTGTCTGTAAAATGGGCATAAAAGCTTTTCTCTCTTAGGGTCATTGTGAGGGTGAGAGATGATGGGGGGTAGGGCCTCGGGTCCGGCACAGAGAAGGTGGATGGAATCGTCATCCTGCCCCTGGGCCGGTGTGGTCCTTTGGCCCCACGCACTCCCTGCAGCTCCCTCCTGCTAGGATGTTCTTTCCTGGCTCCCATCTGTCAGAGCCCATGGGACAGACAAGTGCCACCTCCCATAAACTGCATTTTCTGATCCCCCAGCCAGAATCTGTTTTTTTTTTTTGTCTTTTTGCCTTTTCTAGGGCTGCACTCGTGGCATATGGAGGTTCCCAGGCTAGGGGTCTAACAGGAGCTGTAGCCACAGGCTGATGCCACAGCTGCAGCAACGTGGGATCCGAGCCGCGTCTGTGATCCACACCACAGCTCATGGCAATGCCGGATCCTTAACCCACTGAGCTAGGCCAGGGATCGAACCCGCAACCTCGTGGTTCCCAGTCGGATTCGTTAACCACTGACCCACGACGGACACTCCCCAGAATCTTTCTAAGAACCCTCTTTTTCCTCCGCTGTAGACTTCCCCTTCCAGAAAGAATCTCTTGGAAGGCTGTTGCTTCTCTGCAGGGGTCTCGGGGGCTGGCCAGATCTCGCGTCACTTGGAGGTGATTTCTCAGGGCCCAGCAGAGCCTGGCACATAGTAGGTGTTCTTTCTAGAAGTGTGCCAAGTGCCCCCACACTGATCCCGCCCGCCGGGGCCTTCACAGGGGAAGCTCAGGGAAACCTCAGCCATGTGCTGGGCCTGTGAACGAAGCCAGGCTGGCGCTGAGGCCTTAAGCTGCCCACGTAGCCTCCCAGGCTGGCCAGGTGTGGCTGGGCTCGAGCTGGGGTGGGCCGAGGGCTCCTTAGTTGCAGTAATAGCAACAGGAGCCCCTATCCACTAGTTAATCCCAGGGCGGTGGTGTCCGTTATCTCGCCCAATCGGCACAGATAGCCTGTTAGGTTGGTGCTGTTACCACCATCATCCCATTTTACAGACAAAGAAGCTGAGGTTCAGAGACGTCAAGGTCAGGTGGCTGGTGAGTGGCCTCCTTAGTGAGGATTTTCGT
Organism: Catagonus wagneri; assembly: GCA_004024745.2. Lineage (NCBI taxonomy): Eukaryota > Metazoa > Chordata > Mammalia > Artiodactyla > Tayassuidae > Catagonus > Catagonus wagneri. The sequence goes on along the minus strand of PVHT021183518.1, from coordinate 13,833,704 downwards.
CTCTTAGGTTCCAGACCTGGGCTCATAACCCCGATTGTTAGCTGCCTTCCCTCCAGCCTGGGGTTCTGGGCTGTGTTCAAGCCCCTGGGCCTCCGCCGGGCTCGCCCCCGGGCTGGCTCCTCTGGCTGCGTCCACTCCCAGGCCTTGAAGCCAGGGGCGGAAGGCCGAGGACTCAGGCTCCCGCTCTCCTCGCCGCGTCCTCCAGCAGCGCGTCTGGCCACCGGGAGGTTGGCTTGTTCACGCTCTGTGCCCACTGCTCGCAAAGCCTAGGCGCTGTCTCCACCTCAGCCCCACCTCTTCCTGTTTGCTCTTTCCCAGGGGCTCCCCCTGCCCCAGGGCCCCCCTCCCCAGCCCCACCTCAGGGTGTCACACCTTCAGAAGTAGCCGGCCTAGCCTCCCTCCGGCCCCTTGCTGGCTGACCTCCAGCCACCACACAGAAGAACGTTCCTTAAATATTACTTTGATCCTGCCCCTTCCCTGCTCACAAGTCTTCAGCGGCTCCCCATTTCCACCTGCGGCAACTTTCCAGCCTTTCTGGAAAGGTCTTCAGAAGCCAACTCTTCCAATGACTGCCTCCCTCCTCACCCCCATGCCCCTCCGCTCAGCCCAGAGACACGACACCCTCCTGGTGGTCTCACCCAAGACACCCACCTCAGTGCTGCCTCCCTGACCCTGCCAGAACATTCCAGCACTTTCCCCACCTCCCCCTACTCTGGAGTACTGAGGCATGAATTGGCCCATCACACTCATTTCCCTGTTACTTGCTAATGGATCACCCAGTGCTTTTCCTGCTGTAGATTGAAGTAATTAATTATAGAATATATGTGTGTGTATGTGCGTGTGTGTGTGTGTATATATATATATATATATATATATATGCATATATATTCTAATATCTACGGAAGGGAAAATCAAGGAATAATTCAAAATGGCCCCAAATGAAGGAGGTGGTGGCAGGACTCCGGAGCGATGTGAGACTTCCCCGAGGGCGGCGGGGCAGACTGCAGCAAGACGGCAAGCCCTTATGAAATCATGTGATGTAAAAAGCAAAACAGGATACAGAATTGTTTTGCATTGTTTTTAAACACTTTCAACATGAATAGAAAGAAAGGCTGGGAGGAAATGCCCTTATTCCTCAGACCTCAGCTGGGCCATCATTTCCCGCCACGGAATAGGTACAAAGCGTTGGCGGCACGCTGTCCAGCGCTTACCCGCCAAACGTGGTCACGGAAGGAGGATGCGTCGTGGGGCATTTCTGTTCTCTGCTCCTTCCATATGGAGGAAAGGACCAAGATACTAACAGCTTTTGGTTTTTTTAGGGCCGCAGGTATGCCCCACGGGAGTTCTCAGGCTAAGAATCGAATCAGCTGCAGCTGCCGGCCTTCGCCACAGCCACAGCAAAGCAGGATCCGAGCCGCGTCTGCAATCTACACCATAGCTCACAGCAACACCTTAACCCACTGAGTGAGGCCAGGGATTGAACCCACGACCCGCATGGTTACTAGTCGGATTTGGTTCCACTGCACCACGATGGGAACTCCAGTTTGTGGTACTTTCGCCACATCCTCAGGCACGTCCACCAGGCCCCGCTGGGCAGCAGGAAGGACTCTGCGTTAAGTGGTGGCAGAAGCAAACCACTCAGATAGCTGTGACATTTCATGGTTCTCGAAGCTTCCCCAAGCCCGGCTGGCCTTATTCTCATAACCAGCCTATTTAAAGGGCTCATTATTTTACAGACGAGGGACCCGAGGCTCAAGAGAATTTAATATCCCCGGTGCTCAGAAGGCAGCCAGCCAGGACCCAGCCCAGGCTTCTTGCTTCGCTGCACTTTGCCTGCCCCTCCGGGTGGTTCTGGGTGCTGGGTGGGTTCATCAGGGACCCAAGGCAAGCTCACACCTGGGCCTGGGAATGGGGCAGGTTCTGGGAGGGGAAGGCAGAGGGCCATGCCTTTCTCTTTTCACTTTCCTCCTTTAAGTCTTCGCTCAAATGTCACCTCCTCAGTGAAGCCTTCCTTGACCACTCTGGTTAAAGGCGCACCCTCACCTCTCTGTCCTTTGTATTTCTCCTCCTGCCTTACCTTCTACCACACACACATTTGCCTACGAATCCTGTCCACGCTCTCTCCCCTGATGGGAACAGGAGCTCTACTCACTGCCATTACCTCCAGTGCCCAGAACAGGGCCGGGCACCAAGCAGATACTTGGGAAACAACTGAATGCCTCTCGACTAGGCAACATGTGCTCCTCAGCCCAGGGTCAGGGTTCACCAGGAAGCCGAAACACCAAGGTGAGGTAAAGGGATAAAATATCGATGGGGCCAAGAGGCTGAATCTGTGCTCGAGTGGCCCCCTCCTCCGGGAAGCCCTCTCTGATTTGTACGGCCTGGAAGTAAACAGTGTGAATCTGCTGCTCCCCCGCAAGGCTTATCATTTCCTCTCCAGTCCGTGGCGGGGGTTGGGGGGTGGGGGGGTAGGGAGGCGGGTACTTGTCTCATCTTTCAGGCTCTTGCGGGCGCAGAGCTGGTCTTACCATCAGTACAGCCCCAGTGCAGGATCGGCGGGGGGTGCGGACAGATATTTGCCTAATGCATCAATGGGATTCAATTTCTACTTCCCAGAAATGAACTTCCACCTCTGGGTACGTAGAAAGCGCTCAATAAACAAGTGGGGAACAGATAGGGGAGCGGCTTGGCTGGGCACTGATTTCTGTTTGTTTTTTGTTTAGGGCGGCACCTGCGGCATATGGAAGTTCCCAGGCCAGAGGCAGAATCCGAGCTACAGCCGCCGGCCTACGCCACAGCCCCAGCAATGCAGGATCCGAGCCACATCTGCAAACTACCCCACAGCTTACAGCAACACCGGATCCTTAACCCGCTGAGTGAGGCCAGGGATTGAACCCGTGTACTCAGTGATACTAGTCGAGTTGTTACCACTGAGCCATGACAGAAACTCCCTGATTTCTGCTCTGTTTTACATCTGTTTATCCTAACCTGTCAGCCTGGGCTCACCTGTGTCCTCCTCGCACGTGGCCCATCCCAGCCCAGGCATTTGGGCGCCAGAACGGCCCTGGCACTTCTTCCCCCAGCCTCTGCGGGCCTAGCTGCCCTGCCATGGGTGGAGAGCTCTCTTCAAGGTTTCTGGATGATGCTTCCTTCTCTAGCCCTGGAAACTCGCTTTTCACCCTCCAGGCAGCCAGGCAGGACCAGGGCAGCGCAAATGGGGGCGAGTGGGGGAGGGGCGCTGGAGAGCTCAGCCCACCCCCCCACAGCCTGAATGCCGTGATGGTTACACTGGGAATTCCTGCTGCCTCCCCAGTTAGACTGTGGGCCTACCCCAGGCAGAGGAGGCTTTCCAACTGGACTCTGGAAGGCACGAAAGGGGTCTGTCACTGACAGTCCAGATTCTAAGGAAGGCTGATGCTGTTTGTCAGCAAGCAGGCTAGTGAGGTGTTCTCATTGCGACTGGAAACAAGCCCTCCCACTGAGGTCATTTCCACTCTCCAGCGCTCACTGAAATCCCTAGCGAGTCAGTCATCGGTTTCAAAGGTGAAACAAATGATGACTGAATAAGTGCAGGCTAATAGGCAAAACTTTTTGAAACGAGGGGTCCTAGGGCCTTGACGCAAGTGAAGAGTTGTACCCCAGGTCAAGCTGCTCGGCGCAGGCTCCCGGAGGACCCCGGGGACAGGGGAGGGGGCCACGAGCCTGGTGGGCTGGCGGAGCCGTGACAGCTGGCAGCAGGGGTGTCGCAGACACTCTAGGACACTCTCCTGCACCCATGGGACTGTGAGGCAGGGCCAGAAAAGGATCTGGGGGGGAAGGGTCAGGTGAAGTTTAAGGGCAGGGATAAGAAATGAAAGGAAGAAGTAAAAAAGCAGCGAGGAGCAACCCGTGTCAGACCTAAAAGGCACCAGCTGCAGAGAGAGCCTGTCTGAGCACTTACTCTGCCAGCGCTGGTCTAAGTGTCTCCCGCGTCCAGATTCACCGAGAATCCTCTGCCAGGCCCAGGACGTAGGTAGTCGCCCCATTTCACAGTACAGAACTGAGGTCAAGCGGCTTGCTCAAGTTCACGCCTCCGGTAAGTAGTGGAGGCAGGAACTGACTCAGGCAGGCCGGCTCCGGAGCCCACAGGCCTCACCCAACAACGAGCCCATTAGAGCTGGGTTTCACCCACGTCAGGCTCCAACCTGGCGCCAGTTCTGCGGAAGGGTCGCTTCCAGGGGCCGCTGGCTGCTGACCTCCCGCAGCCAGAGGGGGCGTGATTGGGGGGGGGGCGGTCACCGGTTCTGGGTGGCTGGGGTGACAGCGGGTGAGGCGGGGGATAGTCAGGAGACACGGAGGCAGCCGGCTGGGTTGTGCAACCTGCCAGCCCAAGTGGGCGAGAGCCGTGGCATGGGGTCGGGGTGAGCGGTCCTCTGCCGGCCTGGGCACCTGCGGAGTCCCGGGAGTGGGGACCGAGGCAGCATGAGGGGCATCGCTGTCATTTAAAGCCCCGGCGGCTCTCCCCTCGGGGCAATCTGGCCACGACCCCCAGGCCTGACACCAGCCTCCAGCCGGGCTGTAAAATGAGCCCGAGGTAAAACCCCTCCACGAACCCACTTGAACTTATGCACCCGAATGACTCGCAAACCCTTCAGAATTTCCCCCGAGGAGGTGGTACTAGTATTCTGCAGACGCTGCTTTCCCCAAATGATTTCTGGCCTTCTCAGGAATCGCCATCAGAGCCCCGAGCCTGCCTTTGGCTCTCTCTCTGCGGCGGGGGCCTGTTCTAGTTTTCCAAAGGGTCAGAGGTGCCCAAGAGGACATTGGCTGCGAAGGACGCAGAGCAGGGCTTGAAACACCACTCGTGCTGCTCACAGTGGCAGCCGTCACCATCGACACCCACCCATCGCCTTATTTCTAGAGGCGCCTGGCACCCTCCTAGCTTCCACTTTATTGGCGGTGGCCCCAGGTCTCCAGGAGCCGGGGAGTTTCATTTTGTGGCAGAAATGTGATGATGGAGTCAAAGGGATGGATTTTCTTGGGCGGCTCCTCTACCGGCTCAAAAGGCACGTCCCAGAGAGAATCGAATGAGGAGGCTTCTATCAAGAGGCTCTGTTCCCCACGGGCCTCAAAGAACAGGGTGGTGGTGGTGGGCTCTACTTTGAAGGAACAAGCCATCGTCTGTCGCATGCCATTTGCCTCAACCCAAGGTGGTGCCAAGGCAGCTGGCCCAGGGCAGGGAGCGCCATTCTGGTCCTTCCTGGGTTGCTTGCGGGGCCACTTCTATTGCCATCTTTAGTCATAATTTATCATGACCCCAAGCATGAACTCGAAGGCTTGTAAAGTGTGGCTCTTCTAAGGGGGTCAAGGAAGAATGAAGGAGCTGATGGGGGAGCCCTGAAGAAGGAAAACCTGAGTCATGTTAGGAAATAACCCCTGGAATAATTTCACATTTAACTGGGACTCAGTCATGGATCGGCTGTCTTTGGTAATACCTTGGTAATTTTCCTTAATGATTACAACTGTTTTCATCTTGTTTTCCGCAGACATTAGGCCATTATTTCAACCACATGTGCGTTGCACGTTAACTGGGGGATATGGCACGGGCTTTGAAGTCAGATTTTTTTAAAACTGTGGGCTGGCTCTGGCTAGAAACAGTTCGTGTTTCTATATATTAAGTAGCCACATAGATAGACCCACCGGCAGATACAAAGGCTGCGTCAGAGTAACTCAGGTGCACAGACACACAGAACCCCTGTGTGAAGCCTGGCCTTGGGGCCAGTGGCCCTGGGCACAACTCCTGCCTCCACCTGAACTCGGCCGGTCCCCACCACCCCAACCCCTCTCCTCCTGGGGAACAGCAGGTATAGGAATGCCTTACACAGGGCTTTGTATACAGTAGATGCTCAATAACTACCTCTCATTTGGGGGAGCTGGACAAAGGAAGTGGAAAGAAACGCAGAACCTGAGTTCACTTCCTTTGTGTAATAAGAAAAAGGATGGAAAGGGGGAGAGGGAGAGAGGGAGAGCGGATGGAGGGAACAAGGAAATACACCTGTTCCCTGTCCACGGGTAAGTTTTTTAACCCTCGAGGCTCAGTCTCCTAAAATACACACACACACACACACACACACACACATACATATTTGCTTTTTAGAGCCACAACCACAGCATATGGAGGTTCCCAGGCTAGGGATTAAATCAGAGCTACAGCTGCTGGCCTGCGCCACAGCCACAGCAACGCAGGATCCGAGCCGCGTCTGCGACCTACACCACAGCTCACGGCAATGCTGGATCCCTAACCCACTGAGCAAGGTCAGGGGTCGGACCTCCGTCCTCATGGATGCTAGTCAGGTTCGTTAACCACTGAGCCACGAAGGGAACTCCCAGTTTCTTGAACTATAACATGGGGATAATAACACCCACCTCGCTTGGTTGTTTGGAGGATTAGAAAAGTCGCTGGTGTGGCATGTCATTCACAGCCCCTGCCCAGCGCCCTGCGTCTTAGTGCTCGTCTGGTCGGCTCCCCTGACCTTGGCCCTCGGGAATGCACGTGAGCGCTAAACATGTGTCAACAAAAAGGTGACATGTCTTCTCTTGTTTTTGTCTAAAAAAACACCAATGAATTAATCATGACGCCATTAGTAGACTTCGCCATCATGGTACCATTAGATGCTGTTCTTAACAGTCACGTTGAGAACCGAGGGACAGGCCAGTCCCCGTAAACTGGGGCAGGTTCTATTTATAGGCCCAAGCAAGAGGCCAACAAAACGTTGTCACTTCTCTGGTTAGGCTGTGACCCCAAAACAAGGGTCTGTAGGTGTCAGGAACCGAAACTGAGTCAGGAACCAAAAGTGGCTTGTGCTGCTCTGATTTTCCTGCCTGTGGGAGCTGGGGGCTGGGCGAAGAAGCAGGTCATTGCGACAGCCGGAGACCTGCAAGGCTCAGGGTAGGGGCAGAGGTGGAGGGAACCCTCGTGGACACATCTGCTCCCTCATTTGTTAAAATCAGGATGACATCATTTTGTTTTCCTACCACTACTGACGGGGCCATGTTCATTGGCAGGACTTTTTAACAGGGGTATTCTGAGTTTTTTAGGAAAAGGCCAAAGTCAATATCGGAAAATTTTTTTCTGGTCTGCAGTAGTAACAGCAACTGTTCATCAAATGTCTCTGTGTGCCAAGCACTGTAACTTAGTGCTTTAAGTACTTTTCTTGTTTAATTCTCACTACCCTGGGAGGCAGATGGTATCTGTGGCCATTTTACAGATGAGGAAAACAAAACTCGGTGAGATTAGGACTCACACTGGGGCCCACTCACCCCGAGAGATTCCCACCATTTGACCGTCCCTGCTCTTCCCAAGCCTGAGTCCAGTGACCTCACGTTGGGAACTTGGAATTGGTCATGGTGGGTGCATTTATACCACGGAAATTGGCAAACGATACAAACCAGGTCCCTCCTTTGTTTCCCCCTCTTTTTTAAAAAAAGAACCGCTGGTCAAATATTTACCAGCTGCTAAGTGGGCAGAGCTAGGATTCAAATTTAAGTCTCTCTCCGCCTCAAGCTCACCCTCTTTCCAGGTCACTCCCAGCAGAAAACGGGCTCTAACGAAGCCCCGTCCTGCTGTTGGCAGTGGGTCCTCAGGGAGCCAAGGGGCTGGGTGAAGGCTGAATTCTGGCTGCCCAGGTCTCCTGGGCCTGCTCCCAGCCCCTCGGGAGATGCTCTACTCCAGCTATTATTAGGGAACACTTGGGACATCTGAGTCCTTTGCCTTGTCTGCCCTGAGCTAAAGATGCAACTGAAATGACAAGGGAGCTGGGGACAGGATTTACGAGGTAATAATAACGTGCCCTCATATATGGGACTTTTCATCTTCAAAGCATTTTATAGCCATTTACTAATTAGTCCTGGGCTGCACTCTGTGTCTAAGTACAATGCTCAGTGCTGGGCTGAACTGGCATCAAGTGTTTAAAGAACACACAGGCGACTGTCACCCATTTACAAGCGCCACTTGCTTCTGTATGTTGGAGATAAAGCCTCACAAACACTCGTTCTTGAGTCTCTGGCATTTGAAATGTGAAGTGGCTGTTACAACTTTTGGTTGTTTGGTCTCCTCTAAGAGAATCAGCCCCCAAAACTTCCCCCTGTGCTAAAGGGGCTTAAAGTCTTTTGACTTTTTTTTATGGCCACCCCTGTGGCACAGGGAGGTTCCCGGGCCAGGGACTGAATACAAAACCGCAGCTGTGACCTATGCCGCAGTTGCGGCGATGCCAGGTCATTTAACCCGCCGCACTGGACCCCGGGATTAAACCTGTGCCTCCGCAGCGACCTGAGCTGCTGCACCCATATCCTTAACCCGCTGTGCCACAGTGGGCATTCCTGAAAGTCTTTTTAAGAATCCCCTCATCTCCATGATCATAAACCTGTACATTATCCTTCACCAGCCAGTGGGAAGCGGCACTGGATCTGGAGGGGGAGCCTGGGCTGAGCCCTGCTCTGCGCTTGGTTGGCTGGGGACCCGGGGTAACTCACTTAACCTCTCTGATCTTGTTTCCTCCTGCGGCCCGGCTCACTTGCTTAATTTCACAGGTCGGGTGTGCAGATGTGCCGAGATAAAGCACAAGACCGCATTTCTGGTTAGACTGGGCCTGTTTCATAGCCCTGCAGGCACACGGTAGACCAGCCGGTCACCCTGAGCCATCTGGACCCCTGGAGTTTGGCAGAAGCAGGAGGGCCACTCCCAGATGGCAGTGCCCAGTGCTGGCTGCTGTCACTACTGACTGGTGATTTGAAAGGCCCAGGGGCTGCATGATCTCACCCTGGCCCACGACTGCCAACCACGCTCCTCTAGAACTGGGGCAAACCCTGACTTGGTCCACTGTGTCTCTCTTTGGGGGGACGGTGGCCACGCAATCCTAAGCGACAGTGACTGGAACAGCAGAGTGGCGCTTGGCACACAGCTGCCCTGAGGCGGAGGAGGCAGGCCGCTGGCCGGGGTCGGAAAAGACGCCAGCGAGGTCATGACCATTTGCTCAACAGACTCACCTGGGCAGTGTTTTATCAAAATCCCGACCCCAAGCCCCAGCTGGCGAGCTATGATTCAGCAGGCCTGCAGTGGGCCCCGAGCAGCGGCTCTTTAAAAAGCTCCCGGGTGGCTCTGACCACACAGAGCAGGGACTTGCTCAAGGTCACACAGCTGGCGAATGGCAGAGCCAGGGTGCGGACACAGGACACCGCGCTGTTCTCTGTCACGGGAAGTCCCGAGGTTTCAAGGTCAAGTACTCACGTGGCGACAGATCCTAGAGTTGGGCAGCCCTCCAGGTGGAAGCCAAGCCGGGAGGTCTGGTCTAGCTGTTCTCCCGCCTCCTGAGAACATTGCTGGGAGCTGGAGAATCCAGGAAGTGGGGAGTGTCCCTCACCGTCCCCACAGGGGCCCCCCGAGCTGGTTCTCTTTCAGGCTTACATGGTAAAACGCGGCCCCAAGAGGAGCTGCGGGAGGAGGGAGAGGCGGGGCTCCGCCTGCGCGGGCCCTGCGGCACCTTCCAAGGGGAAGGCAGGTGGGCTTAGCTAAGAGCCCAGGCAATGCAGGCCAGGTGCTCGTCTCCCTCACCTGTGCGCGCAGGGCCGCCGCCCCTGTGCTGAGCACCTTCAGGGTGGAACACGGCCCGACTCAACTAGACTTCGTCAAGCGGGCAGGTGGGCTGTGGTCGGCCTGGGTCTAGGTTGAGGGAAGTTGTGTGACGGCCGCCAACTCCCAGGTCTGCCCTAATTTCCTGGGTGAGCTTCTTTAGCTCTGGGGCCTTAGTTCTCGCCTCTGACAGGGAAGGGAGGAGCGGGGAGAGGGCCTGGGAGTGGAAACAAGATAACTTCCGAAGCCCCACCCGGCTCCTGATAATCCAGCAATTTAGGAAAGATGGAGCTCCCCCGGCCCCCGGCCTGGACGGCTGCGGACCCAACCTGTGTCTCGCAGGTACAACGTGCACGTGGCTGCGAAAGCCCAAACGACTCTCCCATTGGCCTCAGGAGGACTGACGCAGGGCGGGACGGATTCCTTAATGCGTTCAGCAAGCTAACAACTGCCTCCTGGGTCAGGACGGGCTCTGTACACGGAACACACACAGGGGCCTGGAGAGGGATTTCGGGAGTGGGGGTGGGGTTGGTGCAGACACCCAGCTGTCCCTGAGCGCCAGCCTTGGGCCCCGCTGGTTAGGTGGTTGGAACTCAGTCGGCTGGTCGGATTCATTCAGGCAGCACCTTTTCCAATGCAGGGCCGTCCAAAACGGGAAAAGCTGGGTGTAAAACACACACACATAAGGCACTAATTTCAGGAATTAAAAAAGAAAAAAAGCCAAGGAGTGTTTAATCTTAAAAGAGGTCTCAGAAGCGAAGGCTTTGAATAAGGGTGTGTGCTTTTAGAACATCTTACTTTCCCTGGAAAAATACTGCATCGTGATTTGTGACTTTATTTCTTCCAACTTAGAAATATGCCGCAAGAAACACAGAGGGAGCGACCAGAGGCGGGGAGGCTCTGGGATCCAGGTCCCCCGCCAAACAGCTCAAGTTTGGGTTCCAGTCGGGGCGCAGAGCTGCTGTGCGAGCGAAACGCTGCCATGAAGACATTCCAATGGCTTCCAGGAAGCGGCCATATGTGCTGACACGCATGTGGACAGAGCAGACCGGCTGGCCACCTCTCAAGACTGGTGTTTCCTAGAGCTTTCCATTGGCAAACGCTGCCTCCTGGAACTGAGGGACAAAGGTTTTGAAATAGGCCCTGGTGGGAAAGGGGGAGAAGAAAAAAAAATTGTGGTTAGCACAAACAACTTGAAAAAAAAGTGCAACTCAGAGCTTTCGACCTAACTCAGAACAGTTGTTATTTACTGTTCATGCATCTTGGGTTGGATTTTCCTTCCCCGCTGATGCAAAGCCTTCTGGATTTTTCCAAGGGAGGTCCATGCAGTTCACTACTGGGCTACCTCTCACAGATATTTCAAGGCCTGTATGTAGGTCTTCCTGGTTGCCGACTCCTATTAGACACGGGCACGCAGGTTCTGGCTGCTCTTTCCTAGGTCGGGGTCCCCAGCCTTTATTTCTCTCCCAGACTTCCAGTTCCACATTTCTGTGAGACACTGACCAGGATGTCTGTCTATAACTCAAACCAGTGTGTTCCACGTGCACGTCTTCGTCAATATGTTACGTACCCGAAAGGGCTCCGGCCCACTGATGCGTCTACAGCAGAATCCTCAGTTTCCACTTCTCCCAAAACCCCTGCGGTGAATTCATCCTGAGGCTTCTTCCTCTTCTCCCCCAAAGTCCTGACACCCTGGGCTCCCTGACTTGTCACCTTTCCCAAAGCTGCTGTTTCTCCCTGGGACACAAGGCTCACGTCGCCTTTCTGACAACTACATCAATTCCCTTTGAATACGGGTCTCTGTTACTACCCCAGCCAAGACCCTTCATCTGCCCAAACTCGAAGCCATGAAATGCCATGAATTTCACGATCTGCTCTTACCCTCGGTTACATTTTTGGGACCGTGCATGCCCTCCTCTGAGAAGCTGAGGGTTCTCTCCAAAAAAACTGCAAGCGGGTCTCCTTGCTGCGATGTTACATGTGGTCGGCAGGGGTGTCAGGAGCCCCCCGAAGCCCATGCGTGGTCCAGGATGCCAGTCCCACCCCCACTCCCTCCAATCCGACCACCGGCTCCTCCTCACATGTGCCACTTCCATTTCTGGGCTTCAGCCATGCTCAGGCCACATGCCCTTGGCCTTGACAAATCCTCCCGGAGGCCAAAAGGTCCTCTCCCTGTAGGCAGACGCTGTCTGTGCTTCTCCCAGGGCACGCGTCATGTGCGCGTACGGCTTGGAGCCAGGGTGCACTGCCAGCCCTGGAAAGCGGGGACACCCCCGGGCCTGCCCTTACAGAGCACCCAGCGAGGACATTGTGGCTGTGAGGACGGCAATGGCTGACGGCCGCCAGTTTGCAAGGGCAGGGAAAGCGTGTCCCTTACACACTGTTCAAGAAGGTGAGAGAGCGCAATGCCAGAAAGCAGGCAAGCACGACGTTTAGGTTCCAAAGAAGAAAACTGCGAAACTGTTGCCCATTCTCAAACTTTAACCTATGCCAACAGTTAGTGAGGAGGACAGAGCACCCTCTCCCGCCCATGTCCTGATCAGGGCGGTCCTGAGCCAGCGAACTCCCCACCTTCTCTGGGACTTAGGACAGCCAAGTGCGCGATCCGTATTGTGATGCGGCGGGTGGAGCCCCAGGCCCAGAACAAGAGAAGCCCTGAGCTCTGTTTCTTCCGGGAGGAGGGTGACCAGCCCGCTCGGATGGGACAAGGTGTGGAAAGGGACTTTGTCAACTGGCCGCCTGCCGCCACGCAGACGGGAAGGCCGTTCACCTGCACGTGTTTGCTGAGGGGAGCCTGGTGGCCCTTCTTCAGAGGGTCAGGTGTTGACAGGCGGCGGCCAACCTCCACCGCATTTGCTTTGCTGCCTGAAGTACGCCCGCGGAGCGCGACACCCCCCAGCACCACTGGGCGGGGTGGCGCCCCTGTCCCAAGTCACAGATGAGGACACTACGGGGAGAGGCTACTGGCGCCAAGACGGGAGCCCGAGGAGTGGGGGGTGCTGGCTGCTGCCGAAACCGGCCCCGGGCCCCGAGCTGGGTCCCCCTCTCCCGGCTCTGGCTCCTCAGGCCGGGTGTATGCCGGGCGAGTGGGATGAAGCAAATCTCATCAGCTCAAGTTTTTCTCGGAAACTTCTGGGGAAGGGGGCTGCACCAGCGTAAGCTCCTTAGACCGAAAGGTCTTGGCAAGAGGGAGCAAGCTTTACAGCAAGCTCTGTCCTTCTTCAGAAAGTTCTAAAGTTTCCTGTTCTGTCCCGGGCTTTCCCTGCCAGGGCGAACTGCGGGACGCCAAGGGGAAGCAGCGTGGAGAAGGGCTATTTAAAGGCATGATGCCACCAGCTGTTGTCAGCGAGCGCTTCTCAACGCGGATCCTCACGAAGTCAGCCGGGGCGGGGAGGGGGGCTGACAACTGGCTCCCATCCATTTATAGATTTTTTTTTTAAAAGCCCCGTTTTCATTTATTTCAGTTTTTATCAGAGTGGAACGCTGCCCAGAGTATGTCGCTTGCCAATGGCACTAGCTGTCTGTTACCTTTTACAAAACTCTTTGACCCCCAAGACAATGTGTATGGTAAGCTTTAATAGTATAAGCGCGTTACGGGTGGGGGGGGGCGGGAGGTCTTCTCACGTCCCCTGTCCCCGTTAACTGGCCAAAGGCACCTGTAGGGAGAGAGGCTTTGAGTCAGTTGAGCTCCTCATTCTATTCATGCTGGAAGGGAAATAATTTTCAGACCAAACTGGAGCTAAATATGCCTTAAGACAACATAAGGTTCTGACCCTCTTCACTGATCTCCGTCCTTCCGCTCTGGGTTTTCTAAAAACACAACTCCGTCCAATCCCAGAGTCTCAGGTCAGCCAAATTAAACTTAAAGAGCTGAGCCCAGGCCGAGGCCAGGTAGGTTTTCCATGAACTGGCTCCTGGCCTGAGCGCACAGGCACAGCGGCCGGGGCGGAGCGGGCCGACCCTGAGATCAGAAATCGGGGCGCTGGGGTGCTCGGCGGGTCTACTCTTCCAGACCTTGGGTCTCGGGGTAAATCGCTTCTCTTTTCTGGGCAGCAGATCCCTCACCTACAGAGCAGGGAGCTGCGCCCGATGGTCTCCAAGCCCTGCAGGCCGGGGGCTGTGAAGGACAGGTAGTGTGCAGTGCGGGCAGGGAGCCGCCACACCTGGGCTCAAACCCTGGCCCTGCTCCTTCCTTGGTTGCCCGGTATCACCTGGGCAAGCGGCTCACCTCTGCAGCTTTAAGTTCTTCGACTATGAAAGGGGAGTGAGAATGCTACCTTAAAGCGTAATCCTCATGGGGACTAAACGAGATGCCCCAAGTAAGCACTTGGCCTGGTGCCTGGCTTACGAGATGATCGATTGATGTCCGCTGTTACCATGGCAACCCAGCTGGGTCTGAGGGGGAGAGGCTGAGTCTGTGGGAACAGCCAGAGCACGTGTGGCTGCAGAAGAGAAAACCCACGTGCGGACGGAGGGGCCCTAAGGTCCTTGCTCTTGGTTCATCCTCCCTCCTGGGCTTTTCGTTTATCGTATTGAGCTGGCGCTTGGAGGTACAGAGATGATCCATTTTAGGACTGGACACCCGACCACCATCATCAGGACACTGTGCATCTCCCGAAATGCAGCCCAGAGCTGCTGGGCGCATACGTGTGGGGTCTAAGGCTGAGCCCTGCAGTGCGAGGCACCTGTGCCCTGGCTGAGCTGCTGGCCTGCGTGCCGCTCTGGTCAAAGGCTGGGTCAGGGGGAGGTCGCTGCTGTGGACCAGAGGGATGTCTGAGAATCAGCGTGGCACTGGCTCCCCCAGACGGGGTGTGCCGAAATCGGCCCAGTCCTCAAACAGACCTTTTTCTGTCCAGGAGAACATGTATCCCGGGGGGCGGGGGGGCAAGTAGAAAGAGCACTGAGCCATGAGCAGAAGACACAGGTCCTGTCCAGGCCCTGGCTCGTTTCCTTGCCTGGAGCTGGGCCTGGGTTTCCTTCCTGTAACCGGAGGATGTGTACCTGGTGATCTCTACGTGCCACTAGTTATGGTTCTAAGCTAGCCACGTGACCTTGGCCAAGCCACTTAACCTTTCAGTGTCTTGACTCATCTGTTAAATTAAGGCACCAGCCAAGCCCAGGCCCCAGCGTGCCGCAGGTGGTGGTGTGGTGGCGCAGGCAGTAGCTGTCACTATCTGGGACGCGTTTTCATACACGTGGCAGAGCTCCGAGCAGGTGCTCGGAGGCACCACAGGCAGTTCATGAGAGGGAAGGAGGGCCTGTTCCTCCAGGTCACGCCTCTGCCTCCCATCGAGAGGAGGTCTCACCAAGACGGCAGGGGAAATATGCCTGATAAAGCCATCACCTGCCCATTGCGGGGAAGGGGTTCGGGGCGCTACGGGGCGCTACGACAGTGAGCTGTCAGGGGGACCCTCGAGGCCTCTGTTCATCGTCTCCTCTAAAGGGTTTTTCCCTCCCGGAACCACGGCGCTTGATTTATTCACTGTACCTTTTCAAAAGAACAAAAACCCATTTCAACCTTTGAACATCTGAATCAGTACAGCTTTAAGGAAAGGAAAACCAAAACAGAGAACAAAAAAGCCCCAAGGGGTCGGAGGCTCCGGGGAAAGGAAGGAAGCGCACAGAGCAGATGAAACACGGCACAGGTGGCGCTCAGAACACTGTCGCGTGTGGCAGGAGCCGCGGCCCCACTTTGCAGGCGGGAAGACAGATGCTTAGCGAGTCAAGGTACCTGCCCAGTGTCACCCTGATCCCAGTGCCACTGGGGCGTGGACTTCCCCCTCGAGGATGACGTCAGAGAGGAGACGCTGGGGCCTTGCTGCCTCGGCCTCATTTACTCAGGATCTTTCCTCTCGCAAGAGCCTAAACAATCGCTCTCTTCCAAAGCAGGACTCAGTGGGACTCCACAATGCTTTCCTTCGGGCCACCGTAAGATGAGCCTTACAACGTCTGCTCGAGTCAGGCCGACGTGGCGTGGGGTGGGGCAGGGTGGGAGACGCGGTTCGGGGACACGACCCTCACTGTCAGGAAATCAAGGGCATACAAATTAAGTCGGAATCCATTTCTGCAAATCGAGGCAAGTTCCCAAACATCTAAGGCTCATTTCGTCTTTCCAGTTTTCTTCTGCAGCTGTGACTGCCACTGGCACATGGTTTTAATCAGTCATATGCAAACCGACTGTGGTCTGAAAATCAAAGCAGTCCTGTAAATAGTGTAAGACAAGCCCTGCTAATCACCCTTGTGGTCTTGCCTTGTCCTCAGTGTCCTGAACGGCCACTGTAAATACTGACTCATTTGGGGTTTCTCCCCTTGTGCCCCAGGGGTCATCCTTATCATAGAATCTCTACAAAGGGTCTTGGTTCTGCCCGGATGCCTTTCACCCCAAACCCTCCAAAGACCCCCGTGAAGAGGGGCCCATCCAACTCTGGGCGCCTTGGTGAGCAAGTGCCTGGCATGATGTGAGCTTATTCTGTAGCTGTGCCCGGGACGATGTCAGCCTGGGGCGATGTCAGCCTGGCTCGCTGGGGTGGCTTAAGGAGCCAACTAGTGGGTTGTGACTGGTTCACGGACACAGTCTCTCAACTACACCAGCCTGGTTCATTTTTAGGGGGCCAAGCATGCAAAACGAGGAAACCAACACACTTGAGCTGCAGAGGCTTGATACCATACTGAGAGCACGGGATCCCACGCTCGGAGCGTCAGGCCGAGGCCCTCGCCCTCAGCTGGAATCAATCTCCTGGCCGCCGGGTTCCCTGGCACGCTGGGCCTCCGACCTCAGGCCCGGCCACGGTCTGCCTTGAACTGGAGCTGTTTGGATTGTTGTCTAGACTCTGCCATACATAGCTCGGGCTCCTTGCCCGTGAGAAGGCCGAGACTGTAGTCTTAGTGTGTGTCTGAATTAAATAAAATGCAGTTTTAGGAGTACTTCAACCAACAACCAACTGGGATCCATTTCTAGACATCAAAGTATTGGGATGAAATCTGGCTCCTTCTAAATCACAGGGTATTTGCCAATGTGTACTGAAATGATCAAAATTACCTAGTGGTTCTCTCTTCTTTCTGAGACTCTCTGAGGACGCCTTCTGGAGCCTGGCCAGTTCCTCTGGGGCTAGAGCAGCTTGCCGCCAGCTTCTGCCACCACAGGGCCAGGTCTTGCTCAGGAGTGGGGCGGGGGGGTGTAGGCGCCTCTGCTCCCCTGGCTCCTCCTTTTGGGGCAGGGGGGTCACAAGGGGGCCCAGCTGGCCAAAGGAGAAGGAGGGACAGGGCGATCCACATGGGCTCCTGAGCCTCCCCCAGCCACAGGGGTGCCTTCCTCCTGGGCCCCCAGCTCTGTCCCCAGGCACCCGCCACAGTCCAACCACTCCCCGCACAGCCCACTAGAAGCTCCGCCACGGCAAGACCTGTTGGACATATTCACCACCTCTGCACCCCAGCTTCCAGTCTCGTGCCCAGCACACAGCAGCTCAATACATGTAAACACTTGACTTATATAAAGATGTACTTTAGAGTTAGAAAATTGTATAAAAGAAAGAAACCTCAGAGGCTGTATAGGGGAGGAAGGGAAAACTAAGGGCCGGAGCAGTTGGTGGTCCTTCTAAAAAACAGGGCACAAGTCTGGTCCGGAAGCCCCTTGGGGGCAGAACTGGTTCATCCTTAGTGCCCAAGGTGCTCGCCTCCCCCAGGGCCTGGCAGCAGGGCTGGCTGGCTGGCTGCCCTGCTGGCTGGCTGCCCAAGAACTTGCTAAGGCCCCAGAGCCAGCGGCTGGAATTGGGGCCCATCCCTCCTATCTCCTTACTCGCAGGCTGATGCTCTTTCCATCATGAACTGCCTGATGGGAACCTAGGAGGAGGGCGCGGCAGCATGGCCGCTGAGAAACGTGGGGTCCCCTCGCCGGGAGGGGGGGGGTCGGCTGAGATGGTGCGCCTGGCTGGCCTAAGGTGGGGTCAGAGAGTGGGTGTGGGGGGCCTAAGGAACGTGGCGCTGCCAGAGGCCTGGGACCCCAGAGCAGAGCCACCGCCTGGGTCCACCTGGCCTCCCCACCTGCACCTGTTGGGTGCGCCTCAGAGGGCAGGTGCCCTGGTAACGGGCATCTCAAGTTCTCTGCTCTCTGCGCCCAGAGCTGCCAGGGAGAGCCCCGCACTGGCCCTGCTGATAGCCATGTGGGGCCTGCGGAAGGTGCTGGAGTCTCTCCACAGGCTTGGGCAGGAGCTCACGCAGCTCACCTGCACTGAGCTGCTGGGGAGAGGCCGGCCGCCTGTCTGACGGCGGTGAGTCACCGTCAGAATCATAGATGACCCTCTCCTCCTGAGTCAGCAGAAGGGGAAAAACCAAAGGGTGGCATTAAAGAGGAAGTGCTCTGGGTCCCCGCCGAGCTGACCATGCGGCGTGCGGGGGCCTGGTCACAGCCCGGTGGGGACGGCGCCTCCAGGCTCTCGTTCAGCACCGCCAGGAATCACAGGACAGCCCCCCCGCCCCCCAAAACTGAGAGAACCCTGAGGACATCGACTCTTTGGAGCATAGAACGATCTTCTCCTCCCCAGAGAGTCTCTCTGGGGCTTTTAAAGTATTGTTTGCCTGGCTGTAAACTTTCGTCCCACTAGACTCAGCAACTAGAGGCCACAGCTCCGTCTCCCACAGCTGCTCGGGCTCCTGCCGGCTGCCTCTGAAGGCACCCACTGGTCATGCCAGCACTCCGCCTGTCTGCCCTCCTGGCTGGGCGCTCACAGATACCCCTCAAAGGTCCCATGGCCCCTCTTCTTTTCAGTCTAATTCCCCTGCTCAGCAGCTGAAACGATATTCCCGGATGCCTGGCTCTCTGGGCCTGCAGATGGAAAAGCAGCAATTCCAAAAGAAAAAGATAAAAAGAGAAGGCGTTCCCATTGTGACTCAGTGGGTTAGGAACCCGATTAGTATCCATAAGGATCCCTGGCCCCGCTCAGTGGGTTAAGGATCCGGCGTTGCCGTGAGCTGTGGGGTAGGTCACAGATGCGGCTTGGATCTGGCCTTGCTGTGGCTGTGGTGTAGGCCGACGGCTGTAGCTCAGATTGGACTCCTAGCCTGGGAACCTCCACATGCTACGGGTAAGGCCCTAACAAGAAAAGAGAAAAAAAAAAAGGAGAAGAAAAAGAAACTGCTGAATGGGAGAGCACGGGCCCTCCTGGGAACTTGAGGCAGGCTCTGCTGGGCTGGGGGTGTGGGCAGACTCCACAGCAGGCTGGCAGAAGGCAGAACTGCTGGCAGGTAGCAGGCCTTACGGGGCCTTTCAGTCCCGCTGAGGTGCTTGGCGAGGACGGGGAGAGCTCACCTGGCCTGCTGGCCCGCAGGGCTCACTCCACGCTGCACGAGCCCAGAGCCCTGCACATGCCGGGGACAGCCAGTGGCTCTGTGGGCCTGTGTGTCAGTTATGGGGGTGGGGGGGAGGCAGGGAAGGCCCGGAAGGAAAGGAGGGACAGACGCAGGATGTGGATAAATGATACCCACACGTGGCACGAAGCAGGTTTGTTCAATGACAGATGTGATCCATTTAGTCGGTTGTGAGATCAACTGAGTGGCTCCTGATCAGCATTAAAGTAAAAGGAAATAAAAATCAGAGCACACCACACGCGGCAAGGAGAAATATTTTTCTGCGAAACTTTTGTGGATGTAAAATGTCTTCCTGTGGATGGTGGTAAAAAAGTCTGGAAGGAGGGGAGGTGCCCACGACACGCGAGACGTCGCGCTCTTTGTTTTCATCTGTACTATTTTACCTTTATTTCTCCTAGTGGCCCTCCCACCAGGGAGGTATTATTACAGGTTACTCTTACGCTCTGAAAGTCGAGCATTCCTGTGAAATCTACTTCAGAACACATCGCACCAATGGACACACAGGACAAACCCAGACAAAGCACAGATGCTCACAGACACCGTTCAAGCTACGGTGGCTTGATGCCGACACGCCGAGTGTGGCTCCTGGGGAATGAGTTTGTTGGGGCCCTCTGGCTGCTCCAGGAGCTGGGGGTGGGGGGAAGGAAGGCTTTATAAGGGTTTGCTGCAAACCAAATGCTGAGCGCTATTTTTACTTTCTGGCCTTTTTTTTTTTTTAAGGCCACACCTAAAAAAGCATATAGAGGTTCCCAGGCTAGGGGTCGAATCAAAGCTCCAGCTGCCGGCCTACACCACAGCCATGGTAATGCTGATCCGAGCCACATCTGCGACCTACACCACAGCTCGAGGCAATGCTGGATCCTTAAGCCACTGAGCAAGGCCAGGGATTGAACCTGCGTCCTCATGGATACTGGTCAGACCTTAACCCACTGAGCCACCAAGAGAACTTCAGCTTTTTAAATAAAAGTGAAAATCCTCTTTGGATTTCTTTTGGTTCATGAGAACAGGTACTAATCCAGGTCTTTTGTGAAAGCGAAGTGGCATAAAGCATACTCTAAAAAGCAGGGGGCGCCTATATCTTTATTTTTGCCCTTGAGAAATCTACGATTCAGAGACGCACAGTAAATTTTCTAAGACCACACAGCTAATAGGTGGCGATGCTGGTTATGACGCCACAGCTGCTCGACTCCAAAGTGCACATTCTTTTCACACCGCCAAGATTTCCAGCGGAAGACGCACCGGCGAGTGAGCACAGAGCCTAGGCCCCCGCCTCTGGATCTGCTGTGTGACACTGAATCACTGCTGTTTCCTCCTCTACACAACGGGGGCACGAGACACAAGGTTTCTAAAGTTCTTTGAATATCATTTTAGGCAGATCTTATTCTCCTTCATTAAAACTCCGTAAAACTAGAACCGCCGATGCCCAGTAATGAATGTTACGGGCTACTCGCTGCCAACTCCCATCACACTGACAGTTGTTCTGACAGATGCCCCTAAATGGCCCTCCCTCTTGCAGGTCCTGTGTGTCCAGAGGTGGCAACTGATATCTTTAGCTCTCCTCCGGGGACCTCATGGGTGGATCTTCAGGAGGATTATGACAGGGATGGGATAAACTTGACCTCCTTCTCACTTGCCCATCTGGCTCCTGGAAGTATTCGAGAACCCTACGGAAGAATGAGGCCAAGGCTGCGTGGCTGGGAGAAGGCAAAGAAGGGCACGTGCGATCCACACACGTGCATGCCGGAGGCACCTTAAATGTTCTCTAAATAACGAGCCCCAGAAGAGCAAAGGGTACCCAAAAGATTCCTTTAACGGTAAAGCCACCTGACATCGTAAAGCTCTCCGCGGCTGTTGAGAAATACTGTAAAGCGCTCTAAAACGGGCGCTGTTATTATCCCAACATAATCGGGCTGGGGATGGCTTGAGTTGTGATCCGGCCTCCGCTCTGCTTCTCACTTGCTCTGTGAGCGGACGGGCCGCTTCACCTCTCTGCGCCCCAGTGGCCCGTCTGCAAAGTGAAGGGATGGCTTCTGAGTTCACTGCCACATCTAACGTATAAGCCTCCCCTGGTCTCAGCAGGAGACTGGTCCCAGGACCTTCAAGTCCCTTACATAAAATGGCACGGGAGTCGGCCCTTCTGTGTCTTCGGATTCTGCATCCTTGGATTCAATCTTCAGTCCTCGGATGGTTGAATCCGCAGATTTGGAACCCGTGAATATGGAGGGTCCCAAGATGGACCTCCTATGCGCCACGTCCACTACACTTTAAATCACCTCCAGAGGACTTATAATACCCAATATAATGTCAATGCTACGCAAACAGTTGTCAATGTAAATGTTATGTAAATTGTTGGTGTTTGGCAAATTCAAACTTGGCTTTTTGGAACTTTCTGGAATTTTTTTTCTTTGAATATTTTTGAAATATTTTCCAGATGTGGAACTCACAGACACGGAGGGTCGACTGTACTATTATTCACTGTTGTTACATATATATAGCTTTGGTTATCAATCCAGCCGTGTTAGCCAGAGACAGTTTCTTACACGGAACCAGTAATTTAATCAGTGACCTCTCCAGGTGCTTTGCTGAAGGGGTTCCCTCAAGAGCCTTAATAAGCACCAACGGGGGCAGGGCACGTCTGAGGTGCCTATCTCCCTTCTGTTTCCAGATCTGACTTAGGACCCCAAGATAGAGGCCAGCAGCCATCCTTCAGGCCAGCAGGCGACCAAACGTTCACCCATTCACGGCAAGCTCCTGCGTTAGCCGGGGGCTGGTGCCTGCAGGGGCAGGAGATGAATCTGAGCAAGGCCTGGCCCTCAGCAGACACGCAGGCCCTGGGCTCCTGGAGCAGGTGGTTGCCTGCTCCCCCTGGGGGCATGGGGGGAGCCGGGTGGCTTCACTTCGAGGTCAAGGGGCCAAGGCCTCCTCCGGCCCGCTCCTTCCTGCTATGGCTCTGGAACAACCACAGCAAACTTTCTGCCTAGAGTTGGCTTTCTTTTCTGCTCCGAGCTATGCCAGGACATTGCCCAGCAGGCCAGACGTCTGTCTAATGCTTTTAATGACAATAATAACAATTTGCATTTATACAAGGTCTTTCACAGGGGATCTTCAAGGGTTTCACAAACAATAATTAATTCCCCTTGGCAATTCTGGGAGCCAGTTAAGTAGGACTTCCTTTGCTTTGCAGGTAAAGGGTACTTTCCTGAACCATGCAACGTTTGGGGGGCCTCCCTGTCTACCCCAACCTACCCCCTCCTCAAGGCCTGGCAGTAGCTTCAGGCTCTCCACGGAGCCCGCGGCACTTCTGGCTGTTATTATGCTCTTCCCTCTTCTCGGCTGGAATTTGTCCCCTGGGAATCCCCGCCCATGGGGCCTACTCTGCCTTCTGGAACAAAACAGTCCTACTAAATTGTCTGGGGTTGCTGGTTGGTGTCCCTTGCACACAGGCTGTCTACTTCTGCGGTCACCCTTGGGCAGAGCTCGGTGGCTCCTGTCGCCAAGGTTCAGCAAGGCCACGTGGACTGAATGGCGGGGGCAGCTGAGGTCCCCACCATGTGCCCTGGGGCCCGGGGCCAGGCTGACGGGAGGGCAGGAGTTCCCTGGGTATTGCTGGCTCTGGAGCCCTGGGTCTGCCCATCTTTAAATGCAGTTCTTTAGATGTCTCTCCCTCTGGTGTAGACACAGGAGGCTTCCTGTGTTCATTTCTGGGGGCTGCACCTCACGACCCAGAAAAAAACTAATTTTCTGTTGCATGATTGAATGATAGTGAATGAATATCCTTCTTTCCTAAACTGATCATCTTAACTCTAGGCAACAGCTGTCAGTAGCAGGCTGGTTTCTGGAGACCAAGTCTGACAATAACCTTGTTAGTTTTTCTTTTGTCAGCCTTCTTTATTAGAATAAGCACTTGGTGCTGCTTGAGAAACACAAGGCCAAGAGCACCATGACCCCTCCTCTCCCAGGAGTTAGAAGCAAGAAGGCCTCACCACCGCCCCAACCCCTGCCGTGGGGCAGAGTGGAGCCAGTGGAATCCTTTGCTAAGTTTATTTCAAAAAGCTAGATCTGCTGGGGACACCAACAACTCCCTCGAGTGATTTCCGGGTCCTTGCTGGTAGCTTTATGCCTGAAAAGACTCGGGCCCTCCCTCTGCCCAGAGTGCACTGTTTGGGTGAGATTCTTCTCACAGTGGCTTACGGTGGAAGGAATTTCGAGCATCTATCGAAGGCTGTTGTTTTCCTAAAACCTGCACCCTCGTGAGCAGGAGGCTTCGCTTGTGGTGACAGAGACTCATTTTTGCTCTGATTTCACGAATCAGAGATCAGGATTCCCACTCGCTGGCCTGGAATCAGGGGTGGTCATCTCTGGCTTGGATTTGGCCTGGCTCGCTGATCTGGAGAAGGCTTGGGAGAAGAAAAATGGTCCAGAGGGGGAATCTGCTGGTGTCATTCTGTGGCAAGAGGACATTTACTTTTATTCTTAAAATTTTTATTTATTTATTTTTTAGGGCTGCATGTGGCGGCATATGGAAGTTCCCAGGCTAGGGGTCGAATCAGAGCTGCAGCTGCCGGCCTATGCCATAGCCACAGCAATTCAGGATCTGAGCCTCATTTGCGACCCACACCACAGCTCATGGCAATGCTGGATCCTTAACCCACTGAGCAGGGCCAGGGATCGAACCTGCATTCTCATGGACACTAGCTGGGTTCATTACCGCTAAGCCACAATGGCAACTCTGAAAGGGGACATTTGGAATCAGAGAGAAGTGAATTCAGAAAGGGTCTGTCCCTTAGCACATGTGTGTCTTGGGAGAGTCGGACAAAACCTGCTTGATCTCCGTGTACTTCCCTCTGATGGGCCCACGGGACTGTGGTACAAGAACTCAAACCATACTAGCTTCTTTCCTCCCCTCTTCCACTCCCATCACACGGCTACGCAAACACACTCAGGAACCCCTGTTTCCCTTTAGCCCACATTTACTGACTAGCTCCTGTTTACGAGAGGGTCTGGAAACCCAGGACACTGCCTCAAAGTGCCTGCACCTCGCAGGCACTTAATAGTTGCTGCCCAAGTAAATGAGCTAACTTGGTACTTGGTATTTTACAGTTTATACTATGCTTTTAAAATAACCTCATTTTAATCCAGGCAACAGTCATGTGCATGAAATAAGAGCACTACTCTACGGCCACTGTGCATACAAAGAAACAGCCTTGGAGAGAACAGCTAACCTGCCCAAGGTCAGGTGCATGGTGAAGGCAGAGGGGGATCCAGATGTAAGCCAGTGCCCTGGGACAGCACACTGCCAGCCCCGGAGGGTCTTCTGTGCCATGTATGGCCACGGCTTGGGGCGGGTGCCCCACAGCTCTGGGGCACCCACTTTCCACTTGAAGGGTCTTGCCGAGCACTGCTCCCTACCCCTTCTCTGGCCATTATCTCTGCAGCTAAAAGAAGGACATCATTATGAGTCTGGTGATTTGGAACAGGACCATTTTTAAGTTGGGAACACCTGCTAACAGGCCCAGGAGCTCCGGTCCCTGGCTAGCACACAGGGCTATTCCTCAACGTCAAGGTTACCGGGCTCCCTCCGGCCTTCTCCACCGGGTGCAGCAGCACTGATGCCCACACTCCACCCAAGCTCCCCACATCGCATCTTTCTAGGGCACGGAGAGAGGGCTCTTGTCCACAGGACTTGGACTGTTCCTTTAGCACAGTGCTCCGAGCGATGGAGGGGCTCCAAACAGTGACAAACGCCACACCCTCTTGTTCCCAATAAGCTTTTAAAGCCCAGAAAAGGGGCAGGAAGCAGAAATTGAGTCCTCGGCTACTCTGGGCTCCCAGCCTGTCTTTTCTTCCCAATCCTCTAGCCTCTGGGCCACTAGGAACCGCCGAGAGATGCCGAATGAAAAGGGTAGCTTAGGCGCTTTCAACATCGGCCCACGTGGCTGTGGCTCCAGTAGTTTCCAGCGTGAGCTGAGTGGTCGCAACCAGATCTGACCACAAAGCCGCCTCACCTGTGGAGAGCTCATAACAGGCTTCTCAAAGCCGCTCTGACAATACACCCCGCAGAGGAGGGTGTCCTGGTGGAATGTCGGCACCGCGCACCCTGGGCGACGGTAACCCGACGCCTGCGGGGTGAGGCCAGGGCCCACCGCCTTGAACTTTTCTCTTAACACACGTCTTTGTGCTGCTGGCGTATTACCTCCAAGATGTGACTGTGTGGAAAATCATGTGCGTTCCTTCAGCTGAGCCAGTTTTAGGTCAGAAGTTGGCAAAGAAGAGCCAGGCGTGGGCTCTCCAAAACAAGCACCTCCACCGGATCGGGGCCCAAGGCGCCGCTGGGGGAGGACCATGTCTTTGCGCTCCCAGCCCTGGGCGACCCATCTCCCAGCCCCAGGGCTCTGAGCCGCCCTGCGCTGTGGCGGTGCTCCAGGTACACGTTATGGTCTTCAGGGGAGCAGCCTTGGCTGGTGTGGTCTCCAAAAGCAGGCCGAGCAGAGTTAACCTGCTGCTGGCCAGCAGGGCCCCTGCGAGAGGATGGTCCCTTTCTCCCCCACCAAGACCAGTAAGATGCCAGCTAGCAGGAGGGGCTGCAGCATCAGGGGGCGCGGTGTCTGCCCTGCACCTGCCAAGGGAGAAAGTGGGGGCTGAAACCCAGCCCCCGCTCACTCGCTAAGCTGTGGGCTCGCCCAGGGCTAGATGCCCAGAGTGAGGGTGGGGTTTTCGGACCCAAAGCTATCAGCCAAGTCTGCACCAACCCAAAGAGGCACCCTTCTCTAGTTTGCGCACAAGTTCTTTACAGGCCAGGGTGGCTCTGACCGGAGCACCTTGCAGTTCTGCACCACGGAGCCCCCATCATGCACCGGGACATGGGTATGGGATGCTGTCACTGGGAGGCCAAATCCGTTAGAATCTTTTTTGGGCTGGCAATGGGGGAAGAAGAGGAAAAGGATTAGTTCTTCCCCAGGCTCTGCATTTTTCAAGGCATCGTCCTGTTTTCCTCACTACGGCCACCAACCCACTCCACCTTCTCGTGGCTCAGCTCAGAGACGGAGGCAAACACACACGGCGGGTGGGGTGGGTCTGGGCAGCCACACAGGGTCTCAAGGCAGCACTCGGCTCCCTTTCCTGCCATAGTTATCAAGCCGACGGATCATCCTCCATGTGGGTACAAACGGGTGTCCCACCTTGAACCTTGCCACTGAATGCTGTCAGACCTAAACGGCCAGGTGTCTTTTTTAAAAAAATATTTATTTATTTATGTCTTTTTAGAGAAGCACCCACGGCATATGCAGGTTCCCAGGCTAGGGGTTGAATAGGAGCTATAGTCGCCGGCCTACACCGCAGCCACAGCAACACCAGATCCAAGGCGAGTCTGTGACCTACACCAGAGCTCATGGCAACGCCGGATCCTTGCCTCGCTGAGAGAGGCCAGGGATCGAACCTGGGTCCTCATGGATACTAGTCAGATTTGTTTTCACTGAGCCACGACGGGAACTCCCCAGGTGTTTTTTCGTTTGTTTGTTTTTACCAAAATGGGTGGATACCAAGGATGCCAGAGCCCTTAGACCAACAAACAGATACAGACATATGGCAAAATACATTGTAAATACACAGCAAAATAAGCCCCCCACTTTGTAGATTTCAGCAATATCAATGCGGGCTTTGCACTGTAACTACTACGGGTTAGAGAGCGGTCCCCTTCTGGTTAGCCCCTTATTTGTTACCTAGGAGCTCGTGCTGTCAAAGACCTGCTAGGAGTTCAAAAGTCAGAGAAGGTTGGATTTGGAAACCCTCTAATCCAGGGATCACCTTTCTGTAAAGGGCCAGAGGGTATTTTCAGCTTTGCAGGCCACCAACCCTGTCTCGGCCATTCCACTCTGCCCCCTGGAGTGACAGCAGCCGAGGGCGCTACGTAAATGAATGGGTGTGGCTGTGTTCCAATCGAGCTTTATTTATAAAACCAAGTGGGCTGCCTAAATTTGCCCTCGGGCTATTGTCTGTCAATTCTTTAACCAGTCCGAGCCCTCTGTTTGCAGAAGAGGAGTGACTCGGCTCCTTCCATCACAGGACCCATCTGGGACCACCACACACCAAACAGGGACGGGGCTGCGGCCTCACAGCCACCAGCCTGTAAGGCTAAGCCAGCCACTGGGAGAACTGGAGATGCCGACTCACAAGTTCAGCTCCTGCAGGGAGGACGGAAATGCCAGTGGAAAATCACAGGTTAATACCTAGTAGGGTTGGGAAAGAACCCACATATGGAGCTCGGCCTGCAGAGACGTAACCACTGCTAATATCCTCCTAAGTATATGTTGCTAATGGTCATTCCTCTGTTGACTCAGGCACCGTCTCTGGTGAAGGGCTGGAAAATAGGGAAACAGGGACCCGGAAAGCGACTGGCACTTGTCTGCGAACAATAGGAGAAGGAAACAGCACCTTCAGTTTTTCCAGTCAGCAGCTAGTCGAACATCAGACAGGACGGATATGGTCAGGGAGGACAAACCCTCTCGTCCAGGGCCGAGGACAGGTTGTTTGGGCTGTCAAGCATTTTGAAAACAAGTTTTCTTGGTCTCATGACAGGTTGTGGCAAGAACAAGAAAATAAAAAGAGTGGAAGATCCCATGATTGCTGCTCTGGGCTTCCACGTGGCCGGCCCGGACTGCAGGGTCAGGCTTGCTTTCAGAGTGTGCAGATAAAGCTGGTCTTAGGGGCTAATTCCACGCCGCCAGTCACACCACTGAATAAAAGGATTCCTCTAAGAGCTCTCTGGCAGCCAGATAATCTTTCTAGTCTGGGAGGAATAGGTCAAAGGCACTCTTAAACCCAAGGGTGCTATTCTATTCAAACCTATGCCCTGCTTTGTTTTAATTTTCACCTCACCTTACGTAGACAAATTACTCCTCTGAAACTGAGGTTAAACAAGCCATCTGCTTTGAAGTGGATTTTTCCATCTCGGCCACGGAACGGGTCAGGCTGGGGCAAAGGGATGAGCAAGAAAGCACTGCTGGGGACGGCCAAGATCACGCTGGGAGAGAAAGTGCCACGAACTCCCCACCAGTGGTGACCTTGCTGTTCGGGGCAGAACAAGGTCGGCCTGAAGGAGAGGATGAGGCAAGCAGGAAACCGAGAGTGGCAGCGCCAAAGGACACGCAGCCGAGTGGAGATCTGGAGAGGATAGTTATCAAGTAATCTGGAGAAAATGTTCACAAGTCAACCGAACAAGTGTGTCAGGAATTCTCAGATCCCCTGACTTATTCTGCAAGAACCCGAGGTAGCAGATCCAGATCTAAGTTCAGACTCAAATTCTAGATAGCTGTGTGGCCTTGGGCAACGCCCTTTCCTTCTCTGGGTCTTCTCTGTTCCACTTGCACCGTGGGGCAGTGAACAGTCCTTCCAGCGCCAGGACCATGAACCCCAGACTCCCCAGAGCAGGGAGCATCTGGTTAGTTAGCGTCATGCCTGCTCTGGCTGTCTCAAGTCGCTCACACCACAGGGACAGCTGAAGTTCCCACTTTTAGCAACGTTCCTGGAAGATACTCTGGAAAAGGGCTTGCTCTTATTCCATGAGATGAGTTATCAGATCACAAAGGCTGCCTTCTTTCTGCCAGTTAGCTGTGAGAACGGTCTGAAGACAGTGGAGCCTGGTACAAGACACCCCGCCCCATCCCAAACACACACGCGGGACCCATCAGCATCATGTCTGCACCCAGGAAGTGATCTGAAGGCACTGCCGGGTCTGCTGAGCACAGCCTTATTACCTGGGATGAGGGTGGGGGGAGGAGCAGAAGACGGCGAGTTCCCTCCCCGAGCAGGCAGGGAGAGTGCCTGACTGATTCTTGAGCCGTTCCTGCATACGGGATGCCCACGTACATTTCAAGTTCAAAAACACTTCAAATAACATTTCCGTGTAAGTATGTGCTAAACATTGCACGGGATATACTTATACTAAGTGATTTGTTATTTATATGAAATTCAAATTTAACTGGGCATCTTGAATTTTTAATTGCTGAAATTGGCAACTCTAACTCTGGAGAACTAGAATGGCTTCCTTGGCACTGAGGTGGCAAAGAAAAGCTGAAAGGGCCCAAGACAAAATTCCTTTATAGCGGTGCATACGTGTGACTTAGTTCTTAATTTTTCCAGTGCGAGAAGGATCTACTACAATTTATACGTCTACACCAAGGCAGATCACTGTATCAATACGTAATTTGCTAATTTAAGAACAACCTTATTGCCTGCAGAAAAGAAGATCAAGTGTCTTAGCGTGGCGGTTAGAAACAAGTTGCTATTAACTGAACACCAACAATAAGCCTCATAATCATTTTACAATCATTTTTCCATTTAACCCTCATAATCTCCTGTCAGAGAGGACCGTTATCCTCATGTACAGATGAGAAAACCAACATCCACCGAGATAACAAAATACAACTAGAAAGTGGCAGAACCAGGGCTGGCTGGTCTGATCCCAGGGCACACGTTCCCTCCACCATGCGGAACTCTGCTACCTGCCCGTTTCTTTCTTTCTTTCTCTCCTGCCTCATGTGCTGCTGCTCTCTTGAAAGCAGACTGGTCTGCCTGGAGCCCTGGTGCTCCCCGGCCTCTGAGCCTCGGAACCCCTGTTCCCTCTGGCAGGAGCGTCTTCTCTCCATCTCTGCACATCAGCTCCTACCCACCCTCCAGGGTTGGCCACCTTTGTCAGGAAGCAGACGCCATCTCCTTCCCCCAGGACTCCTACTGCGTTTCACCTGCATGTTGCAATTGCTGCTGCAATTGTATTTACGTACAATGTCCATCTCACCTCTGGCCCAGTGGAGGTACACCGTGCTCCACTCATCACTTACCAGGATGCTTGAAACCTACTTTGAGTTCAGTAAACGTTTGCTGAACGAATGAGTAAAGGGATGGGCAAAGTGCTGGTGACAGGGGTGGGGGGACCTAAACAAAACGTCTGACGCTACGATCCATACTGGGGCTTGCCAAACCTGAGTGTCCACCTAGGCAGAGCGCCCAGAGACTCTGCAGTTCTAAACAGAAGGCTGAGCTTCAGTTGCCTGGCAGTTTGGGGATAACTCGAGCAATCAGTCTGAGATAAGAGAGGCAGGGCATTAGAAGAGCAGAATGCCAGTCTAAAAGTTGGGAAACCTGGGAGTTTCCATTGTGGCTCGGCGGTAATGAACCCAACTACTATCCATGAGGAGGCGGGTTCGATCCCTGGCCCCACTCAGTGGGTTAAGGATCGGTGTTGGCGCGAGCTGTGGTGTAGGTCGCAGACTCGGCTCAGATCTGGTATTCCTGTGCCTGTAGTGTAGGTCTGCAGCTACAGCTCTGATTAGACCCCTAGCCTGGGAATGTCCATGTGCTGTGGGTGTGGCCCTAAAAAGACAAAAAAAAAAAAAAAAGTTGGGAAATTAAAATTCAAGTTCCTATACTAAATTACACTGTGACCCTGGACAAGTTACTTCACTCAGTGGGGCCTCAGTTTCATCATCTGTACTATACTGTATTGGAAGCACCTATCTCACAGGCTTGTTAGGAGAACCACAGGAGATAAAACACACAAAGCATTCCCGGCTGTGCTGGTGCGTTGTGAGTACTCAGTACATATTCTTATCATCATCCCTAAGATGATCAGGAGAGACTAGAGGATCTATTACCGTTTATTCTGAGAAAGAAACAGCTCAGTCCTGCCTTTACCTATAGGTTTCCATAAATTCTGCTTTGACAACTGAAATAACGACGGTTTAAGGATTAACCCCAAATGATCAATAATGGAAAGTTTTGGTTTTCTAAATTTGATTTTTAAAAGAGCTACAGAGCTTCTTGCTTCGCAGTTTCTGGCTGTACTCAGTGCACTGAGCAATTAACGCCACGGGAGGACGGCCCCATCATCGGAACGGAATCTCACCAGCGAAGGACCGTTCCAAAAACCAGTCAGCAGCCTTTGTAGCTGTACTCTTCAAAACAGGTGGATGAGTTTCAGCACCTGGAGGGCGGCACTCCTGTGCGCGTGCGTGTGTGCATGCGTTATGTGCGTGTGATGTGGCCCCTGGTGCTTTGCCCAGCCTCTGTGTATACAGTTGACCCCTGAACCACGTGGGTCTGGACTTCATGGATCCACTGATCCGCAGTTTGCTGAGTGGATTCCCAGCAGTAACTTAACTGCAGCAGCCATTATTACACTTGAATCTGACGGTCATGGCCGTTCTATTCGTCCCCGGTGGCCGCGGCATCTCCACCTGGCAGCTCAGCCTGGCCGCCCAGGGTGTACAACGGAACAAACCACTTTTTCTCCCAGAAGCGACTCTGGGTTAAGGACGACCCTCGACCACTCCAGCCTCACTTCTGCTTTCTCGGCTTCCATTTTCCACTAGGCATGACTAAGTGCCACCGGTTGTGTCTGTCTGGGAAGATAGGAGTCACTGGAATTTTTCGGTTCTCTCGTCCACGTGCGGCCTTCCTCCTGGTTCGGAGGAAGCTGCGAATCAGTGTCTTTCCACTGGCCTGCTCCATTTTAACAGTCCTTTTAGTCTTGTGCCCACTGATTCTAGTAACCAGTTGGGCTAAAGGAATGTCTGCCTTCCCTGAAATGCGCTCAGGGCCAGGTCTTCTTCCTCTCAGAAGAGCTATTTCTGCTCAGGACTACCTTGGGCTTCCCCGTGGCCACAGCAGCCCTCAGTGGCCTGGGTGAGCCACCAGGAAAAAGGCTCCCAGGCCACCCTGGGAGGTGGATGGGTACGTGCATGCAGACACGCTACCCTCCAGCCCTTGTGCCGCTCCTGTGAGCAAGGGAGCAGAAAGCAGGAGAATGACAGTGGGAGGAGGTCAGAGGTGGCCTGGGTCAGCCCTGGACCAGCCATCAGGGCACAGGGTTCTGATTGTGGTACTGCATGGCCCGGGACAAGTTCTCCCAGGAAATGAAAGCAATGAACTGAATGTCACCGGAGTAGAGGTAACCATCCAGATAGCTGCTGTTTTTGCTCACGTCTGTAAACTGCTATTTCAACAAGTCACGAATCCAGTTCATTTTCACAGGTGGCCCCTGTGCTGAGGAAGCTGACAACGGATGAGAGAGGCCTCTGCTTGTCATTAATGAGGTGCACAGATTGGACGGTCGTTCTTGGATACCCCCCCCCTTTCTAGAATTCATGCCTTAATGAGACATGATAGAAACATGCGGCCTTGCCCTCCTGCCTTGGCTGGACTCCACATCCCACGTGAGCAGCCCCGGCGGCACCTGTCAGAAACCAACACGCACATCTGAACAGTCAAGCTTAATTCCTGAGAAGCTGTTTTAACTTGACATCTGAAAAAAGTATTACACCTAGAATTGTTTTCCTGGGTGTGTGTTCAGGGCCTATGTATGCACGTTCCACGGCTGAAGTGTTCTATAAATATCAGATACGGGTTGTACAAACAAGCATCACGTACGTAGTGTGCTTAATTCCATTTAGCAATGTTTTCAATTTGTGCCTGACCTCTGGCAACAGAGATGGAATTTTCTCAATACGAATACAAAAGTAGGCTAAGCTACTTTACACACGATTTTCACTTAAAACCCCAGAAATATATTAGAACTTAGTGATCATCAGTTATGAGCCCAGGGCTCTCAGATGAGGGTAATTCCAAGGCCCAGAAAGGTGAGGTGTCTTTCCAAGTTCACACAGGGAATTAATAACGGTGTCCAGGTAATATCGGGTCTTCTAAGTCCCAGGCCATTATTCTGTGCATTTGCATTTTCTTTACTTAACGGCACTTTTTTTTTTCTTCCAACAGTTCAAAGGCAACTCTGATTCCATGAAGAAGCGTGTGTTTGTACTTTGGTACAATATAAAAATCCGCAACCAATTCCTCGACTCCTTCCTTTCTCACTCTTTAAGATATCTATTTTTCCAAGAAAGAAAGCGTATGACCGTAAGTCACAAACCAGGGAGTGGCTGGGCTTGGTTATCATTTTCCCCACGGCTGGACGGATAACCAGGACCCAAGCCTGAGTGGATCCGTAGCTCTCACAACAGCACAACAAACTGAATTCCCGACAAAGGTGTCTCGATCTCGCAGTCACCCTTCTGTGTGCGGCGTCTTCTGGCTGCTGTGATGGAGACCAGAAAGTAAACCTTCAGCCCGTTTTCCACGGAGAGCGGGCTCTCTCCTGAAAACAGTCCTTAGAGCGGCCCAAGAGTGGACTCCAAGGAGGCCGGGAACACAGCTGGAGAGCCTGGAAGAGATGGCCTGAGGGGTCCTGCCGACGGGGAGGGGGCTGCTGCGCTGGGCTGTGAACGCTCGGTGCCTGGTACAGCCTGGTCTGCGAGGGCTGGGAGGACATGAGCAGCCCACTCCGGGAAGAGGGCTGTATCAGCAGTAATTGATGGCCAGGCTTATCATTATCACTTTAATGGAGCTTATCATTCCCCAGCAACAGATGCCAGGTTCTAATCAATAACATGTTTTCTCTGACCTACACGATGGGGGGAGGATGCCTGGACAGGCCGATCTGGCTCTCTCCCCATCGCTGTTGCTCTCTCTTCTGAAGGGAAAAACAAACAAACCGAGTCCCTTGAAGAGACTTTCAAAACGATGCTTTGGGAGAATCCAAGGATCCCCCAAATTTCATGTTATTTATTTGTTTTGTTTTTCTCCCCAGAGCTTCTCTAGTTCTGAGAAGCGTGTTCTAGGAGGGACATGGGAACCCGGGGGCCTTGGGGGGTGGTGGGGGAAGGCTCTGGCGCCTTCGGCCTTGCCCAGTTTCTCGGTAGGCACCATCACTGGTTCTTTTCCTGCCCCCTGCATGCTCTGATCACCCAGGCTACGCTGACCCGGGCCTGGAAAATTCCCTCTTCTCTCCTGAGGGGAGTTCAGCTGAGATGAGGTTGGGAGTTTTTAAAGGGAACTATTCCTAGGAAACTCAAGGCACAACAAAAGAAAAAAGAAAACCCATGAATCATAGCAGCAGTTGGGTTTGCAGGCTCTGTCACCGAGGTCAAGCCCTGCTGGGTCCCCTGGGGCAGAGCTTCGCTGGAGCCCAACTCTGCTTTGCCCAGCTCGGGGCTCTCCCCTCTGCCCAGGGTGGCTCCGTCCTGCTCCCCTTGCAGAAGGGTTGTGGAGGTGACCAATCACAGGGGTCACAATTCTTACCTTCCCGGTCAGCCCCTACCCTTGGGTGCCAGATGGGAGCTCCAGACACACAGATAGAAAGTGGAGGTGTGTGTGTGGGGGGGAAGGTGTAGTGGTCACACCCACCCCCGAGAACGGAGAGGACTGCAAAGTCCCCACCAGGGTTTTCCCTAACTCTGAGCCATGTCTGGATCCCCGGGCCCCAGAGCTGGTTCGGCCAGGGCTCGCTCCGGCCAGCTGACCAAGCACAGCGGCTGCAGGGAGAGGCCTGATGCCACAAGTAAATCTTACTCGAAGAGGTCAGTGAGCAATTTCTGGAGAACCAAAGGCTAAATAGGCTCCCATTATAACCACCTAAGCTTCCTGATGACCCTCACCCCACTGCCCGACCCTAGTCTCCAAAGAATTATCAGGCCTCAGGGCTCCTGCAACCATACCGTGAAGTTCCCTCTTAGAACTGGGATTTCCACACTGTGCTCCAAGGCATCCCCAGGGGCCCCAGGCCACAGTACCGGGACGGGATGGGAAGCAAATCAGGTGGGGATATCTAACCCCCTTGAGGAGAGAAGATCTATTTTTATCTGCTTTATTTAGAGAACTAAGGCTTCAGACCGGGGTGGAGCATTTGGCAGCTGACGAGAAGTCTGAAGAAACAAGTGTCTCTGGGAATACTGAAGTATTAACAATGAAAAATAATTGAAATAGTCCAGAAGGTGGAATTAAAAAAAAATTCTTGAAAGAGAAGGTTATTCTGCAAAGACAGCGGAATGACAAACAACAGAAGTATGCACAGTGAGGAGCAGCACACAGGAGCGCTTGGGGAGTGTCTGGCTACGTTTCTGAACAAGACACATAGCTCATCCTGACCTGGAGGAAGAAGGGAAACAGCAAAATGTTCTAGAAGGGTCATGATGAATTACTCCCATGAGTTGACCGAGAAGCTATTTTTTCAGAAATATTAAGTAATTTCATTTACATAATGGATTTAATGTGTGACAAGCCATTGCCGTAGGTGGTTTGGGGGTTAAATTCTAGTCCAAGACCCTGCTCAGGCCTCTAGGATCAACTTGATGCTTTAAACGAGGCAATGCAGGAAAACTCACTCCACCTAGTCATGGATTTATCAGATTAGAAAGGATTATAGGAGTTCCCGTTGTGGCTCTGCAGGTTCAGAACCTGACTAGTATCCATGAGGAGGTGGGTTCGATCCCTGGCCTCACTCAGTGGGTTAAAGGATCCGGTGTTGCCGTGAGCTGAGGTGTAGGTTGCTGACGTGGCTCGGATCTGGTATTGCTGTGGCCGTGGTGTAGGCTGGCAGCTGGCAGTCGCAGCTCCGATTAGACCCTTAGCTGGGGAACTTCCACATGCTGCAGGTGTGGCCATTAAAAAAAAAAGATTATAAAAATCTGATTCATTCATCTAGATAGAGCTAATGCTACAAACAAGATCCCAAGATAGGTAACTAGTGGGTTTAGGGTTCCCCATCCGAATTAGTGTCTCTCTCCCCCCGCCTTTTTTTGGGCCACGCCCAAGGCATGTGGAAGTTCCGGGGCCAGGGACTGAACCTGCACCACTGCAGTAACTGGAGTCACAGCAGTGACCACACTGGATTCTTAACCCACTGAGCCACAAGGGAACTCCTAGTTTTTTTTTTTTTAAATGATAACTGTGTTTTATGTAGATTAATTAACAATTAAGGATGGAGTTTTTCCGCTTTCAACTGGCTGCGCTGATAGCAGGACCATACAATGATAGGGGGTGGCAGCCATGCAGAGGGCAGCCTAGAGTTTAGGAATCTCTGGCCAGGTCACTGAGGTTGAAGGGCTGTTTACTCGGGTGCGTGTGTAGATAGTAGTGCTGACTCTGCTATCTTTTAATCAAAAATCTTTATTTTCCTCCAGGGACGGTGACCCCGATAATTAACATTTACTGAATGCTCACGACATGCTAGATTCTACACTGGACAATTCACCTACGTTACCTCGTGTAGTAGACAGAATTCTAGGACAGCCCCTAAGATTTTGCACTCCCTGTATAACCCCCAAGGCCGTGAAAATGATGGATTTCATTCCTCTAGATGGGTTACGTTACATGGAATGGATGATGTAAAGGAAGGGAGGGTAACTGGTAGCCCTGACCTGATCAAACGAACTCTTTAAATCTGAGTCTAGATGTCAGTGCCATGGTGACACGGAAGTCAGAAATTGGCGACATGAGGATTTGATACACCACTGCCCACCTGATGATGGAGGAGGCCATGTGTCAAGGGATGGCCTCCAGCTGACAGCCAGTAAGGAACAGGAACCTCAGTCCTACAAATTACTAGGAAGTGAACTTTTCCAACAACCTGAGTGAGCTTGGAAGAGGCCCCGAGCCTCCGATGAGGTAGTAGGCACCAGCCAACACCTTGCCGAGCCTCAGATGAGGTAGCAGGCCCCAGCCAACACCTTGACTTTGGTCTTCTGGGACCCTGAACAGAGAAGCCAGGAAGGTTCGGCTGGACTCCTGACCCACAGAAAGTGAAAGCTAATAATCCGGGCTGTTAAATTTGTGGTAATCTGGTAAATAACAACAGGAAATCACACACCCCATTTCTAAACTAGCTTTGCTATTTCACAGATCCAGGAGACAGACTCAGGGAGGTTACGAATTTGCCCAGAGTCCCACAGCCAGTCAGTAGCAGAGACAGGTTTAAAACCCAACTCTCTTCTGACTTTAGGGTCAGTGCTCTTAGTTGCCACGTGAATGTCCTCTCTGTATTTCCGTGAGTCATGCCGGCTCTCTGAGGAGGGAGGTGCAGACAAATGGTAATGAGAACGGGAAGTTTTATCTGCCCGCCTGGGTGCAGATGTGCAGAAAGTCAGAGGCCCTGTGTTGAGCACTAACTCCACTAGAAGCCAGCTGTGTGCTCTTAAGAAAGTCACTGTGTCTCTCTGAACCTCAGTTTTTTTTATCTGTACTCAGGGTAGTGAGGATTCCTTCACTGTAACCCTCACAGCGCTGCAGCGACGATCCCAAGAAAGTGTAAGGGTGCGCTGTAAATGGGGAAGTATAATTGCACAAAGGATACCAGAAGGTATAAAGAGAATTACACTGTTTTAGGTTTTACATTACATTTGAAGTGTTGCAATATTAATTCATGGTAGACTAAGATAAATTATGAGTGTATTTTACTGTGTTAATAATGAAAATATGATACACAGAGCTGTAACTAAAAGGCCAACAGAAGAGAATGGTTTACTAAAAAGAATACTCAAATCAAATGGAAGGGGAAGAACAGAAGAACAAAGAACAAACAAGTAGTAAGAAACACACTTACACCCAAACAGTTCATTAATTATGTGAAATGTAAATGAACCAAATACTTCAGTTAAAAGGCAAAGATTATCAGACGAATTTTAAAAACCCAAACCCTAACCCAAATGAGAAAGCTGGTGCAACTATATTACTATCAGACAAAGCAGAATTCAAGTTAAGGAGTATTATCAGAAATAGCGAGAGTAAGAAGGTCCAATTTATCAAGAAGATGTAACAATTCTAAGAATGCATGTACTTAAGTAACAAAACTTCAAAATATGAAAAGCAAAAAATGTCAGAACTAAAAAAAGTAGACAAATCCCAAATAATAGATGGAAATTTTAACACTTTTCAGTAACTGACAAAATAATAAACATAAAAATGATAGTAAGGATACAGAAAATTTGAATACACTAACAGGTTATTTGCCTTAATATATATATAGAATAATACCTCAAAACTGCAGGATATACATTCTTCTTTCAAGTTCACATGGACAGTTTACCAAGATAGACCATATTGTTTTGAGCCATAAAACAAATCTGATTTCAAAGGATTAAAATCATTCAGATTACGATCTCTGTCCCAAACAGGAATAAATTAGTTATCAATAATAATAAAATATCCAGAAAAACCCTCAAACGGTTGAAATTAAAGCAGCACAATTATAAATAACCCATGGTTCAAACTATCTCTGGGTGACGCAAGTTCAATCCCCAGTCCGATGCAGTGGGTTAAGGATCTGGCATTGCTGCAGCTGTGGTGCAGGTTGCAGCTGTGGTTCGAATTCAATTCCTGGCCCGGGAACTTCCATATGCTGTAGTCAAGAAAGGAAAAAACCCAAAAATACCAAACAAATAAAAAGAGAAATCACAAAAGAAAGTAACAGTATTTCTAACAAAATGGTAATGAAAAACAACATATCAAAATTTGCTAGATGCAGTGAAAGCAAACCTCAGAAATTTATAGCTTTAAAGGCATATACTTAAAAAAATAAAGGGTTAAAATTGATAAACTTCTAACCTTAGAAAATTGAAAAAGAAGAAATTAAACTAAAAATAAGTAGAAGGAAATAATAAAGATAAAAGCATAAGTTAATAAAATAGAAAACAAACCATAGATAAGATCAGCCAAGTCAAAAGCTGTTTCCTTGAAAAGGTTACAAAAATTGATAAGCCCCTAGGCAGACAGTTTGAAATAAGAGGAAGAGAAAAAAAAATTACAAATTTTCACTATAAGGGATGAAAGAAGTTTTATCACTATAGCTCCTACAGATACTAAAAGGAAAATAAGACTATAAATAATCTTTGCCAGTCAATTCAACAACTTAGACATGATGGATAAATTCCTTTTAAAAAAAGTCACAATTTTTAAAATTAACACAAAAAGAAATTTTAAAATCTGAGTATCCTTATGTTTAGTATAAACACTGAATCTCTTCCCACAAATAAAACTCTATCAAACATTTAGAAAAAAAATGCCAAACCTACACAAAAAAAAAGAGAAGGAAGGAGAACTTGCCAATTCATTTTATGAAGCCAGTAGAGTGTTATTATCAAAACCAACCAAACAGCACAAAAAAAGAAATTTCAGACTACCACTCATCATGAATGTAGATGTAAAACTCAATACAATTTTAGCAAATCAAATCTAATAATATAAAAAAGGATAAAATATCACAAATCAGAAGGATTTATTTATCACCGGAATGCAAGGTTAGTCTAACACTGAAAAGCTAATTAATGTAATTCACCAGTTTAAGAGAATCAGGGAAAACAACAAGATCATGTCAGTAGATGCAGAAAAAGCATTCTACAGAATTCAATTATTCACCCATGATAAAAACTCTTAGCGAAACAGGAACATAAGGGAGTTTCTTCAATTTGATAAAGATGTCTATGCAAAACCTACAGCTGACCTCAACCTTAATGTGGAAATTTAAGGCCAGATGTCTGCTTACACCACTTGTGTACAACATTGGACTGGGGGTCCCAGTCAGTGCAAGGAGGTTAAAAAAAAGAAGAAGAAAAAAGAAAGAAAGAAACTAAAAAACATAAAGATCATAAACACTGGAAAGAAAGAAGTTGTTAATAGATAATATGATTGTTTATGTAAAAAATTCTAAGAAATCTACAGGAAATCTACTAGAACTTAGGAGAATTTTAAATTTAGCAATGTCACAGGACACAAGGTCAATATAGAAAAATAATTTGTATTCCTATACACTATCAAAAACTGGAAAATAAAACCCCCAAATTATCATTAACAATAAAAGCAAAAGCACCAAAAAAATGTCCAATACTTTCACAGTGAAATCTCAAGACATTTCTGAAATAAATTAAACAAGACCTAAATAAAACCATGCTTACTACCTGGAAGATTTGACAGTGTGAACAGGTCAGTTCTTCCCTTGCTGGTCTGCAGAGTCAATGAATCCCAATCAAAATCTCAGCAGGCTTTTTTTGGAGGGAGTTGTGGTTGGAATTGGCACACTGATTCTAAAATTTATATACAAATGCCATGGCCCTAGAATGGTCAAAAACAACCTTTAAAAGAACAAAGCTTGAGAACTTACATTGCCTGATTTTAAGAAATACTGGTATTGATGTACAGACAAAAATAGAAAAATGGAATAGATATCCAGAAACAGACCAACTCATGTATGGCTAATTTATTTTGACAAAGGCATGTAGGTAATTCAAAAAGGAAAGAAAACTTTTTGAACAAATGTTGCTAAAATATATGGAGAGGTGGAAATAAAAAGTTATTCTTAGTTTCTACCTCATACTATATGCAAAAATTAATTTGAGATGGATCATAGACCTAAATGTCAAACCCAAACCAAAGCTTCTAGAAAAAGACAAAGGAGAATCTCTTCCTGACCTTATGGTAGGTAAAGAATTATGAGGATACAAAAAACATAAACACAAAAAGAAAACATGGATGAAACAGATTTTGTTAAAAATAAAAATTTCCTGCTCATCAAAAGACACTGTTAAGAAAATGAAAAGGAAAGCCATAAGTTGGGAGAAAATATTTGTAACATGTATTCCTAACAAATATATAAAGAACTCTTAAAACTCAATAATAAGCAGAACAACCTGACACGTCACAAAAGAAGATTTACCGATAAGCACATGAAAAGAGGCTCAACATCATCATCCAGAAATAAAAAATAAAAAACACAATGAGATATTACTTCCTCCCCTCTAGAACAGTTAAAATTAAAAATAGTGACAATAGCAAGTGCTGGAGAGGATATGGAATAAATATGGAACCCAGTATATTGCCAGTGGGAGCATAAACAGGTACGGTGACTTCAGAAAAAGGTTGTCAGTCTCTTATAAAGTTAACTATACTCATATTCCCACTCCCAGGCATTTACATAGAACTGAAAACATATGTCTATTAAAAAAGCTTAAATAAGAATGTTCGTAGCAGCTTTATTCATAAAAATCCCCAAATTGAAAACTACCTAAATATACATATGCAGATGAATGGATTCATAAATTATATTGATATAATGAAATATTACTCAGCAATAAGGAAGGAATGCCATAACATATAAATCTAAAATAATTATTTGGAACACAGAACCATGAAAGAATACAATCTATTATTCTAAGAAGTATCCAGAAGAGGAAAAACTAAGGGTGATGGAAATCAGACAGTTTGTCTTGGAGGTGAGGAGATCTAATTGGAAAGGGATAGAAGGGAACTTTGTTAAAATTCCATCAAAAGATACATTTAAATCTGCCCACTGCACTGCATGTAATCTACAACTGTATGTACATTATACTGCAATATCTTTTAAAAGATACATATGCAAAACCCTTGCCTTCAAAGAACTCACAGTGTGGCTAAGGAAATGAGAGGTATATAAAGATGTGAAAAATCAAATAACACAAAACAGAGTTCAAAGCAGTCTACGGCCAATAGTCAACTAAACCTGGACAGTGAAGAAAAGAGCTGCCTGCCAGTTAGTGTGGATGGGAAACTTGTCATGAAGCACAGGGGAGGATGAGCAGATTTGAAGGAGTGGAAAGAGGGCAGGGGGAAAACAGTGAGGCACTGGGGGAAAAAGCAGAAGCTAAGCCCAAGGGTCTTTCACATGTCCACCCACCACTGACCCGTCAGAGCAAGCCCATCTATGGGGACGAGTACAGTCTTGTACAGGACAAAGTTCAGAAAGGTTAACAGCCCTGCCCAAGGTCACAGAGCTTATAGATTAAAACCTGTGACGAGAACTGGGGCACGCATGACCCTGAAGCCTGTGCTCACCCAGCCGAGGGTATTTCACCCGTGAGTAACAAAACTTGCCCGACAGCCCTGAGCAAGAAGTACTCGTTGTAGGAAAAGCCCCGGTCAGCGGCAAAAAGGGTCCTTTCCGAGTTCACATGTTTAGAATTTTGCTCTACAGGAGGGAATAAACAGCTGACTCCACTCAAAGGGCTCTAAGCGCTGATCATAAACCGTGAGAGTGTTTATGTCCTGGCAGAGCTCTCCAAGTGAATTACAGCCTTTTACACACTGTATACATACAGTATTTTCACAGGACAAAGACGCAGGGCGTGGAAGGAACGCTGCAGCTGACCTTTCTCTCTCTCTGGCCTCCCTCTCCACCTTCTCCACCAATCTCTAGTCTGCACCGCAGGGTGGTTCTCTGGCTTGTGTTTATCCATTACCCGGCCTTTTGACACAGCCCAGGGAAATTACTTAGGTCAACTGAAGAACAGAGCTTTTCAACTATTTCTTCTTCCTACTGTGGGCTGCTGGCTTTCTCTTTTATTACATTTCAAATGGATCCATCTTCACTACAAGAGAAAGCAGATTTTTTTTTTTTTAACGTTACTTCAGATGTTTTCTTTAGGCTGGTGGAAGCGTAAAGCAAACGTCTCTTGCAACTCTGAACCAATCTGTTACGATAAACAGGCTTCACTTACGATATTCCTATACTGAAATCAAGTTTAGTGGTCTGCAGCTCCTTAAATACTCAATTCATAGACGCTAAAATGTCTACTTAGGAAGAATGTGCAAACACACACACACACAGGCGCGCGTGCGCACACACACATACGAGATAGCTTTTGCCATGGAAACCACAAAAACACGTCTGGTTCAAACTCCACAACACATACCACAAATAACAGCCCATCTTCTAAGGGCAGATCCTATGTATACACAGGGAAAGCCCAGAAAATTAAACAACTGCAACCCCTCAAAACATAAAATACACTGCATAATTCCTTTTTTTTTTAGTTTATTTCAAGATAAGTAGGTCTCACTCATTGTTATTAGTCATATTTGCATATGTTTGTTTTTTCCTTTAAATAGAATCTCAGACTTGGGCATCATGGACAAAAAGGGACAATACGGGGAGGAAAGGCACACTGAAGGTTCAGATTAACAACAGCTCTGGATTCCACACGCGAATCTCAGGCGGTGTGCATCTCTAGAGAAAGCTGCCCTGTCATTTTTTTCCTGTTCTTTGGTCACGCCCGTGGCATGCAGAAGTTCCTGGGCTACGGGTGGGACCCGTGTCACAGCAGGGACCTGAGCCACAGCAGGGACAATGCCTGATCCTTAACCTGCTGGGCCAGCAGGGAACTCCACCCTGTCATTTAAAAGAGCCCCAATCCTGCTACGAGTGAAGGTTTTGCACCACAGGAAGTACATGAGATACCAGGAGGCATCCAGAGAGGGAAAGAGGTCTCAGGAAGGGGCAGGAAGAGCAAGGAGTCTTACCGACCAAGAGACTTCTCGGTCTGGAAGGCCAGGTTTTATTAGTAGGTACTTTAAAACCATCATAAGTCTAATATGATAAATCTCTCCTGCTGAGCTATACAATTCCGTGAAGACATGGATAACTTCTAATCTGTTTATCATTGTATCCCCAGCATGGGGCATCCTGCCTGGAACACAGTGGATTCTCAATCAATACTGGATGAGCAAAAAAGAGGATCCTTAATAGATATGCTTCATTTCTGTGATTCTTTGGAACTGGTCCTCCTTTAGCTGGGATCACAGGTGCGAGCATACGGCAGTTCCGAGTGATATAAAAACCACTGGCCACTCTATGATTTATTTTTGGAAACTGTGGTGTTGACCCACTGTTGCTTCAGTCTAGGAGGCCATGGTTCACAAAGATGGGTATTCCAGATGCTAAAAGTCTGACCTATCAAAAACACTCTGCAGATGTTTCCCTTTTCCATACGACTGCTGAAAGCTTTCCACAGAGAGGTTCATGTGCTTAGTTATATCTCTCAATTCCCAACTTCAACCTCTATTAAATTCCCAACTCATTTCCATAAGGATTTTAATCATTCTAAGCTGTCTGTATAGCCATTTATTTAATCAAAGACGCAGGCCCTACTTCGGGCAACGGCTGCACAGACACAACGGGATATAGAATTCACTCTGTTCCTTCAAAGGCACTGCAGTTCCAGAGGAGAAACTAGGTACTGGCTCCACGTATTGACCATTAGGCAAAAGTTCTTTTTGTTTACTGACAGATGAAATTTTCCATTAAGAAATATCAAAGTTGCTACTGACATTTTCATCACTGACACAGTTTATCCAAAATTCCAATTCTTACCTAGTACTTATCCTCTCATAGGAATAGAGAGGTGGATTTCAGATAAATCCTGTAATTCATTTAAAAAAAAAACG
The DNA here is from genome assembly GCA_004024745.2 of Catagonus wagneri. Taxonomy (NCBI): domain Eukaryota; kingdom Metazoa; phylum Chordata; class Mammalia; order Artiodactyla; family Tayassuidae; genus Catagonus; species Catagonus wagneri. The sequence continues at coordinate 13,789,663 of PVHT021183518.1, read as the reverse complement.
GCAATCCACCTGATGAGTCTGGATGAGGGGTTGACTAACCTTTTCTATAAGGGCCGAATAGCAGATTTTTTTGGCTTTGCAGGTCACATGGGTGGTTGGCTGCAACTACTCGCTCTGCCATTGTTGCATGAAGGCAGCCACAGAAAACAAGTCTTTAAATGGGTGTGGTTATAGCTCAATAAAATTTTATTCACAAAAACAGGCACAAGGTAGGATTTAGCCTGTGGGCACTAGCTTGCCAACCTCTGAACTAGAGAAACAAAATGTTTCTACTTGTAAGAAACAACAATTGATTCACTTACTTTGCTCTTTTGGCCATTTCATTTCCATCCCATCTGGGGCTGTATGGATAATTTTTCTGGGCCTGGGAATAAAGCTGTCCACTGTTGGTAAAGTGATAGACGGACTGGAATGTGAGAGTCGGCTGGTCTCGAGGGAAAAACAGGGGCAGGTCAACTGCAAAGACAAGAAAGGAAAAGTTAGGGCTTTAAAACATCTTCATACACTTCTTTTGGCCAGATCTGACTGTTGGGTACAAGGCTCTATTGGATACACAAATACTGACTGAAGCTTAGGTGAAAGGTATGGAAAGAGGGACCAAGAAATACAAGACACCTTCCCTGTCTTCAAGGAGCTTACAATCTAGGTAGAGAGGCAAATGGCACGTAAATAAAAATTTAACTGTGAGGCGCGGCATGCAGGTGCTGAAGGAATGCCACGAAATGGTTATGGAAGCTGGGCACTCCCAGCTGGGCACTGAGCAGAGATGGCATTTATCTTGTCTGATATTCCACAGAGGAGCTCCTTGTCTACTGCTTTAAGTCTCTGTTATACCGTAAACTCCTTGTGGATTGGCTGGCATCCTCCTCGGCTAGAATCTGACGGAGGAGGTGGGGAGGAGAGGGTCCCTAAAGAATGGATTTGGAAAGGGGGTCAAGAAGGCAAGTCGAATCTTTCTTTTTTCTAGGATATGGCAACTGGACCACCAGAAAAAATAAAGTTATCACTTTGCTTCTAATCGCTCAGTGAATTTTGGAACTCAGCAGCTTTAAGTTTTTCCCTATCTGTTACCATATATGTCTCCTAAACCAGTGGGAGCTCCTTAAGGGAAGGCAACAGTCTGTTGTTATGATGTAGACTGATTCTAATACTTGCTGTAAACAAGTATTATGCGCTTTATCTGTTCATTTTGGGATCCTTTAACTCAATTTTTAAAAACAAAATGACTTCCTATTTTTAGCTGAGGCAAACCATCATTAAAAACAGATTGTTTCAGAGTTCCCACTGTGGCTCAGGGGGTTCAGAATCTGACTGTAGTGGTCCGAGCTGCTGTGGAGGTGTGGGTTTGATCCCTGGCCCAGCACAGTGGGGTAAAGAATCTGGTGTCGCTACAACTGTGGCTCAGATTCAGTCCCTAGCCTGGGAACTTCCCTATGCCATGAGTACAGCCATAAAAAAAACCAAACCACGGTTTCAACAGCACATTCTTCAAGGCATATAATGTGTGTTTACGTGAATGTTATCCACTTCAAGGACAAGGGACAGGCATAATTAATTTATAAAAAATAACTAGGAAAATATGTATAGAATTTTCTAGCTTTACAGAGTACTTTTATATACTTTAATTTGATACTTATAACTCCTTGAAGCAGATATTATTTTTACCATCTGCATTTAATAGACGAACAAACTTGAGTCCCCGCGAGGTTTATTAACTTGCTCATGCCATAGCTATGTGGAGACAGGACTCAATCCGAGTCCCATGGTTTAAATCCAAAACTCCTTCTATCGGGTCACGTTGCCTTCTGTTCTTGAGGCTACTGGTATAACCTGCTCACAACATACTCACGACTGCCTAATCACAATTAGTAAGTCAAAGTCTCTACTGTGAGTGATGCACAAGTTTCATCCAGAGGGAGGGGGAGGGAGTGGGAGGGACTGCGAATTTGGGGTTAACAGATGCAAATTACTAACTTTGGAATGGATAAGCAATGGGATCCTGCTGTACAGCACTGGGAACTAGGTCCGGTCACTTGTGATGGAGCATGATAATGCGAGAAAAAAGAACGTATGCGTGACTGGGTCACCTTGCTGTGCAGTGGAAAATCGACAGAACACTGTAAATCAGCTCTAATGGAAAAAATAAAAATCCTCATAAAAAATAAAATAAAAATAAAATTAAAAAAAAAAGAAAAATCATTATTAAAAAAAAAAAGTTTTATCTTTGGGGTTCCATGAGGCAAATACATGAAAGAAAGATACATAACTAGAGAGGTAAACATCTCTCATCACCATGTCAGCTAGGCTGAAATATGACTGGGACTAGTCCCTCTAAAGTATCCAAAATGATTTCTTGAAGGCAGTCAGGTTTCAGCAAACTTACACACACACACACACACACACACACACACACACACACACACACACACACACAACTGTCCAGTTGGTAGGACCTCTTAGACCTCTGAGTGTATCTTGCTCTGACTCAGTTTCACAGGGGGTTTCTACAAATGAATCATACCACAACTTAAGAAAAGCGGCAAGATTTTGAATGTCCACTCTTTAGTCACATTTCCCAAGTGCCTCAGTGCAGTTTCTTTTCTTTTTTCTTTTTTGGTGTTTTTAGGGCCTCACTCGCGGCATATGGAGGTTCCCAGGCTAGGGGTCTAATCGGAGCTGTAGCCGCTGGCCTACACCACAGCCACTGCAACGCAGGATCCGAGCTGTGTCTGCGACCTACACCACAGCTCACGGCAACGCCGGATCCTTAACCCACTGGGTGAGGCCAGGGATTGAACCTGCATCCGCATGGATGCTAGTCAGATTCATTTCCGCTGAGCCATGACGGGAACTCCTTAATGAAGTTTCAACCCACGTCTATTTGTGTCAAAGCAGAGATTTGGTAACATCTAAGAACAATACAAAACATGAAAAAACAGAACCATTCAAATAATAAGTAACTGGACTCAGAAAACCCTTTTGAATCCCCTTACATCTTGAGTTGTAACATCTTCAGTCATTCTGAATAAATATCTTCTAAAATTAAATTTAACTCTTTTCTAATTACTCATTTCATTTCCTCTGATTAAGTTTAGAAAAGTGCCTTTTCACATATACTTTAACTTGACTTCATTGTGTTTATATTATGTTTCCAAATATAGAATGAGATTCAGATTAACCCCCAAAGCAATAGCAGTAGCGCTAGTAAAAGTATTTAACATGCAAGCTTCCCTTCGAAATAGCAATAATTTTAAATAATAAAATTCAATGGCAATAATTTACAAATTTAAAGTAAGTACAATCACCATTCAGTATTACCACAGGCTTCATGATTCTCAAGCTACCCACTTGTGGTGGTGGTGGGGGGCTTTGAAATGCATTATATTTCTGTTCCTGTTATTTTGTTTTATAGAAAATGAGTTGCTGGTATTTTTTTTTTTTTTTTTTTTGCCTTTTGTCATTTTATGGCCGCACCCGCGGCATGTGGAGGTTCCCAGGCTAGAGGTCTAATCGGAGCTGTAGCCACTGGCCTGCGCCGCAGCCACAGCAACGCAGGATCTGAGCCACGTCTGCAACCTACACCACAGCTCACGGCAAAGCCGGATTGTTAACCCACTGAGCAAGGGCAGGGATCGAACCCGCAACCTCATGGTTCTTAGTCGGATTCGTTAACCACTGCGCCACGATGGGAACTCCAGTTGCTGGAATTTTTGATATGCTGAAAAATGGTTTTCCCATCTAGTTCTGAATCATCCACTCTGACCCCCTAAATGCCCAAGATCAGAAATGATTCAAAATGTGAATGCAAATTTATTTACTTGGCAAGTGAGTTCTTCTGATTAAGAAAAACCTGTGAGCCAGCTATATGCTGATCTGTACCATGATCTCCCTAAATGCACTGATGACATGACTATTCCCCATGGAGGTTTTTCTTTAACAAGTGTAGTTGAAGCCAGTATTAAAATCTGACACAGCCATTGGATGATGAGGGGAGCAGGAACGGTCAGAGTACTTCAGAGCTAAACCTGCTACTCTACACATTCATTCACAAGAGAAAATAAAATTAGAAAAATATAAATATCATGATCAGCTTAACTAGGGTGTATCCTATCCGGATCAGTCAGCAGTGAGTAAACGTACGGCTTCTTTATTTTATTTCATTAAAAAAAAAAAAAATGGGGGTGGCACACCTGCGGCCATGCTGAAGTTCCCGGGCCAGAGGCTGACAGTGACCAGAGCCGCTGCAGTAGCAACGCTGGATCCCTAACCCGCTGAGCCATGGGAACTCCAGGCTGGCTTCTTTAAAAATGTTCTACGGAGTTCCCGTCGTGTCGCAGTGGAAACGAATCCCACTAGGAACCATGAAGTTGTGGGTTCAATTCCTGGCCTCGCTCAGTGGGTCGAGGATCTGGCATTGCCGTGAGCTGTGGTGTAGGTCGCAGACACGGCTCGGATCTGGCGTTGCTGTGGCTGTGGTGCAGGCTGGTGGCCACAGCTTGGATTAGACCCCTAGCCTGGGAACCTCCATATGCCATGGGTGCGGCTCTAAAGAAGACAAAAAGACCAAAAAAAAATGTTCTATGCATAAGAAGGAGTAAATAACTAAACTATTTATTAGAAATAGTTTGCATTTTTCTTATAGGAATGATTTGAATGGTACAAATTAGTCAGATTTTTTTTTTAAAAACAAAACTTGTTTTCCTCATCCTTAGATGTTTCTGCTACTTAATATTTTACCTACAGACTAACACAAGATCTTCTGACACACAGTAAAGTAATGACTAGTAGGCCTTCGAAGAGCTAACTTGCTTTAAGAAAATCCCAAGGTGCTAAACCGTTTGGCCTCATCGTCTCAGCAATACCCTGTTTGAACATTTTAATATTTGCTTCCTGTGAACCCAACCCACCTACTAGCTCAGGTTTGATTCCCAGGGTAGAATCATAGCGCTGGGCTCAGGAACTCACAGTCAGGATTATTTTCACAATGGCTTCCTATACAGAGAGTGAATCTTGGTCCGCTCTCTATCTGCAGAAGGGGTGGCCCTCACTTGTTCAGTACAATTTCAAGAATCATTTCCGAAGCATTGCTTGCCTTCGTGAACTTGCTGAAACAAGTCACACCCAAACACTTCTAATTCTGCTCCACCTGGGCACTTCACGGGGCTCTGACATGCTGGCAGGAGGCAGGTGTAATTAAGTTCTGCACCAGCTTGCCCCATGCTGGACCGTCACTGCAGGGACAGGTTCCGCTGGTCACAGCCCAGAGTCAGTGGTGCTGCCCAAGCAGCCACCATCTAAGCAGCTTGCGGGGAGGTGGGGGGATGTCGCTGAAAGCACGGATAGATCTTGCCGCCTCTCGTGGTTTCAGGGAAGTCATGCGGAAGTTCCGCTGGTCTCACCTTCTCTAGTGAATAAGATTCACTGCCCCTAAATGCTCGTCCTTTCACAAGAAAACTTCATCAGAGTTTCATCTAAGTTCACAAGACTCTCTAGAAACTCCTTACTTCCCCTCCAAACCTCAACAACGGAAAAAGGATGCTAAACAGCCAAAAGAAATGCCGCACTCTGTATCTGATCCACAGGACAGCTGCCAGATACTCACCCAGAACATTTCAGGCATAGTTCTAACAAGTTTGATCATATGATTTTTCCAGGAAAGAAAAAAAAAAACAAACTAATTATGGCAAGATTAGGATAAGGTACATTAACAGCAATCAGTGATAACTAGCAGTCTGGCCCAAAGCAACGAGGGAGAATAATACATAAAACCAGACTTAGGAAATCAAAAAGGATCCCAGTCTGGGACCATCCAGTGGAGGAACAAAAAGCTCAACAATCCCTCAAACCATTACCATGCCTAGCAATGTTTACTCCCCATCCTGGCCAACACTCTTGGTTGCCCACCCAACAGCCATTCTCCATCCTTCTTTTTTATGGGCAGAGCTCTCCTCCCAGCCCCTAGTTGGAAAGCGCTGGGTTTTCACTCCCTCAGCCTTCCATAAAACCAAGATGTGGAAATGTGACTCAGTCCTGCCAATGGGACCCGAGGGGAAGTGGGCTAGGGGGTCTTCTGAGAAATATTTCCCTCTCTGACTAAAGGCACATGTAAAGAGAAGCCCCCATTTCATTCTTGCCTAGATCTTACCATGTGAGATCTTGAGGCTTGGAGCTGTGCCCCTGTCTTGTGACCATGAGGGCAAAGTCAGCCTGACATCACTGAGCTGTCGAATTCATCATCTCTGGTACTGCCCCCTCCAGATTTCTCGTTATGTGACACAACTGCACGTCCCAGCTCCTGAAACCTCCTTGAACCAGGTTTTCTCAGACTTGCCATCAAAGGCAACCAAGGAAATGTTATTTCTTGCAGCTTCTGTTCAAGAAGGCAGGATAACTGTATAATCTATTTCAGAAATATTTCCACTAAGCCTGGTTAAAAACATTCAAGGCACATAAATAGGAAAGTTTTAGTTGTCTGGAAAATTCAGTTCTGTGGGCCAGTTCAATCCTTGAAAATGCCAAACAAATGAGGGGTTAACCATAATTGCTTTCCTGGGAGTCACATCATCAAATATTTTCGTCCTTATTCACAAGTCAGCCATTATTTCATTTGTCTAAACCTTCCGAACTCTATATTCTTGTGTTCTTGGGTTAGCAGGGAAGATGCCCGTGGATTCGGTGCATGGTGGTTACGGTCAAGTTCCCGTTTCTAGTCCTCTCTGGCCCCTCCTGTTCCTTGAAGTCTCGTTAGGAGACAGTCTTAACCCCATGTTGACTGGCTGCAAACTCCCTTCCAAGACTGAGTCCATCCGAGGCCAGTTCCTCCTGAAGGCAGTCTGTTCACACCTCATGCCCAGGCTACCCCCACAGTGGGCACACAACCAGCGAGTGACCAACCTGATCTCACCAACGACACGCTAAACCTCTGAGACAGACGGATTCTAACCACTAGAAAGTGAAATACCACCCATCCAAAATTCTGGCCTAGAGGAACCATAAAGTTTTCCAATTCAGAAGTATCCTGCTCAAGGCATTAAAAAAATCAAATGGTGTCTCCTTTTGCTGTCACTGCCTTAGATTTAAGTGACCGAGGAAATATCATCCAGGTTTTGTTCAACTGGTTTCCAAGTTTTCATGGCCTTTTGGGTGATCTGATCACGTCAACAGGCTACCTTTGGGGTTTTAGTAGTATCACTGAACGAAAGCCTGAAGTTTCTTGAATTTTGTTTTAAAACAAAAAAAAAAATCATAATCTGGGGAGTGACAGCACAGTATTATGGGAAAAGGTACATAGAGGCTTTGGAGTCAGATGAGAATGGGTTCAATCCCCAGTGCCACCATTTATTAGTGGTGAGACATAGGCAAAATACTTCATCTCACAGAATCTTGATTTTTTTCATCTGCAAAATGAAGATAATAATTCTTATTTTATGGTGTTGTTGAAAGGACTGAACATAAACAAAGCAGGTACTAAATAAATATTCATTCTCTCCTCCACTCCCGCTTTTCCTCAGTTTGTTTGTGGTGGTGGTTTTTTTTCCCCCAATCTGGCTTTATACACTCTTTCATATATGTGAAATTTCTACTAGAGCATAAACTTTCATGGTGTTTAATTTTTCTTTTTCTTTTTTTTTTTTTTTGCCTTTTAGGGCTGCACCCGTGACATACAGAAGTTTCCAGGCTAGGAGTCGAATTGGAGCTGCAGCTGCCAGCCTACGTCACAGCCATGGCCATGCCAGGTCCAAGCTGCATCTGCAACCTACAACACAGCTCACAGCAACACTGGATCCCCAACCCAGTGAGTGAGGCCAGGAACTGAACCTACGTCCTCATGAATGCTAGTCATAGTCTGAGATTCTCATGGCTATCTTTCTACACTTTATACAGACCTTCGCATCTCAGTAAATATAATATACCGAAAATAATTTAGCCTTTTTCTTGATGACAGGGAACACATGAAAAAGTCATTATATGCACTGGTCTCAAGTGTTAAGATGACTTATTCTTTCACAAACGCCTCCCACCATGAGCCAGACCCCCAAAACCATCTTCAGTCAAAGAGCTGATGTGCTTTCAGTGCGGTACTGAGGTCCCCAGGGCTACTGGGTGTGACATGCTTTTTGTCCTCTCATCACAAACTTTCACTATTTATTTCTGTTTCCTTTTCCTAGCCAGCTCCTTTTCCTTTGCCCTTCTCGCCAAGGTCAACTCTGTCTCAGTGTCATCTCATCTTTCTTGCCTCTTCCCTTTGCATTGTCTCCTTTATCCCACATGTTTCTCAGCTTCTGAAGACTCAAGTACAGCTGATGGTCCACCCTTGGACCCAGGTCCTGGCATGGAGCAGGTGCAGCATACCAAGCCACGCCACATGAGCTCTGGGTCGCTTTCCTCAGGCACTGCTCCAAGTTCAGAGACTGTTTCCTCCTCCTCCTTCTTTTGTTGTTGTTGTTTATTTGCTCCCTTCCAGGTTTACAACCGTCCCAGACAGTCAAATTTATGAGAAATCTGGCTTCTGCTTATATTTTGTTTATTGTTTGCTTTTGAGGTACTTTACACATACAAATTAATCATTCCAACACCCAGTGAGCCATTCACATAAAACTGTAAGAAGAATCTCAAGATGAAAGGGATGGCATAGTGTGGCCTGGGAACAGCCAGGTTCTCCCACCCTGCCCACATAAACGACCCAGGCTGAATCAGCCGGTCTTCCCCGGCCACGGGCTCAGAGGCTCTCAACTAGACGTGAATGTTGGCTTCAGCATGGAATTAACACTGCAGATGTTTGAGCTCCAACTCAGCCGTCAGGTTCCTGACAATGAACCTTAAGTGACTCTGATATGCCTCCCCAGGTAAGAATCACCGCAAAGACTGAGCGCTCCTAAGAGCGGGGACCATGAATTAGCTATTTTATATTCCTAGCCCTCAGCACCGAGCATGACACAACACAGAAGAGACACCCATTCAATGCTTGCTGAACGAAAGGAAAGGAGCATTTAAGGGAAATGTAAATTAAAATCTCAAGGGGGGAGTTCCCATCGTGGTGCAGTGGAAACGAATCCGACTAGGAACCATGAGGTTGCAGGTTCGATCCCTGGCCTCGCTCAGTGGGTTAAGGATCCGGCGTTGCCGTGAGCTGTGGTGTAGGTTGAAGACGCGGCTCAGATCCTGCGTTGCTATGGCTGTGGTGTAGATTGGCAGCTATAGCTCTGATTAGACCCCTAGCCTGGGAACATCCATATGCCGCGAATGTGGCCCTAGAAAAGGCAAAAAGACAAAAAAAAAAAAAAATCTCAAGGGGATCCATTTCATTCCCGTTATTAGATTGGCAGCCATTTTAAAACCCGACAATTCTCAAATGTTGTCAAGGCTGTGGAACACTGGGATTTTTCATAGCTCATAACAAAAATGTCAACTTCTATCACCTCTTGGACAATGAATGTGAAGATCTCCATACTTCATTTTTTGGTCCTTTTTTTTAGGGTCGCACTTGCAGCATATGCAAGTTCCCAGGCTAGGGGTTGAATTGGAGCTGTAGCTGCCGGCCTGCACCACAGCCACAGCAACGCCAGATCCAGCTGCATCTGTGACCTACATCACAGCTCATGGCAAAGCTGGATCCTTAACCTACTGAGCAAGGCCAGGGATCAAACCTGCATCGTCATGGATGCTACTCTGATTCATTTCCACTGGGCCACGGCGGGAACTCCCTGTCCATACCTCATACTCAGCATTCCCACTCCTAAAATACTGCCACGTGTGGGTAAGAAGACAGGAAGCAGAAGGCTGGTTGTAGCACTGTCTGTGATAACAAAAACTGGAAACATCTTACAATGTCCACAGATGGGAGAGTGTGGAACAGTCCTCAGTGGACAGAACACCTTGCAGCAGTTCAAATGAACGAGCCAGGGCTACATGTACCAACAGAGATGAATCTCAAGAACATAAGTCCAGTGAAAAAAGCAAGTTATAGACAAGCATTGTTCACTATCTTCTTACAAAGTTCAAAAACATGCATACACAGTATGTAGTGTTTATGCATACACAGCAATGCAGAATCTGAACCGTGTCTGTGACCTACACAATAGCTCACGGCAATGCCGGATCCTTAACCCACTGAGCAAGGCCAGGGATTGTACCTGCATCCTCATGGATGCTAGTCAGATTCATTTCCACTGAGCTGCATCGGGAACTCCCTGTCCATACTCCATACTCAACATTTTATGCTGGTTATGCTGTGTATTGCATAAACAGTACATTCTGTTTATGAATATCTATGTAGTAAAAGTATAAAAACATGCACAGGAATGATAAACACCAAATCAAGGACAGCAGTTGCCTCGGGGGGCGATGTGGAAGACGAGGGGGATGGGAATGCACCGCGGAGGGGCGCACAAGGGGCTGCAGCCAAACCGCTAATGTGCTCTTTGTTTAAAAACAAAGCAAGACAAAAACAAAACCAGAAGCAACTAGAGCAAAATATTAAGAGCTGGCTAAGGTGAATACATGGGTATTTGTCTATGTACCTTTTTTTATTTTATTTTTTATTTTTTTTGGCTGTGCCCTCAGTATGTGGAAGCTCCCGGGCCAGGGATTGAACTTGGGCCGTAGCAGTGACCAGAGCCACAGCAGTGACAGCACCGGATCCTGAACCCACTGAGCTACCACGAAATTCCTCTTTATGTACTTTTTATATACTTCAGTAAGTTTTAAATATTTATAATTTTTAACCTTTTTTTTTTTTTTTAAAGCAAGGACTGGAGTTCCCATCGTGGCGCAGTGGAAACAAATTCAACTAGGAACCGTGGAGTTGTGGGTTCAATTCCTGGCCTCGCTCAGTGGGTTGAGGATCCGGCGTTGCCATGAGCTGTGGTGTGGGTTGCAGATGCAGCTTGGATCTGGTGTTGCTATGGCTGTGGTGTAGGTCTGCAGCTATAGCTCTGATTAGACCCATAGTCTGGGAACCTCCATATGGCTCAGGTGTGGCCCTAAAAAGACAGAAAGATAAATAAATAAAAGCAAGGACCAGTGTATTCAGACCAGCGGAAAATAATCAGTATGATTCCATTTATATAAAGTTCAAAAATAGGAAGAAATAATGATATATTATTTATGGATATATGCTAGGTGATAAATCTATTAAGAAAGTCAAGGGTGTGGTTAAACATAAAATTCAGGATAGTGGCTCCTTCTGAGAGAGACATGCTTAGGGCATCTAAGATATTGGCACTATGTTCTATTCCTGAAGTCGGTGGTGTTTTATTAGTTTTTAAAGTACATAGGTGTGTTTCAAATGATCTTTGTGTGTGTGTATATATATATATATATATATATATATTCAAATAAATAATATGTTTTAAAATGGTAGCATTTATAAAATTAAGAGGCTCAAGAAAGCTGAATGGTCTTTAGGAGAAAAAAATACCAAAGTTGTAAAGAAAAATAAAAAGCTGAGAAGAATAATGCTGTATAAAACTGGAACACAACTTACAGAGGCACCTGAGAAGAGGTCCATTCTCTCACAAGAACACTGACAGGTTGGCAAAATCAGCTGGTGGGCTGGGTCCCTCCTTCTCTCCCAGATTTCCTAAGCGCAGGTTGCCGTGCTGGGAAGGATGGCAGCACCTGTGTCCTGAGTGGGAACAGGAGACCCGGGGAAGGGAGAAAAGCTCCCAGTTCAGCACGTCTGGTGACGGCTGGGGTGTGGACAAGGTGTCCACGCAGAAGACGGGGACCCTGCTTGAGCCTAAAGCTCCGCAGACGAGGTGGACTTTTGAGTTGGTTCTAGGAAGTTAAAAGCTGAATCGGATTTGGAGTCTGGGGGATATTCTGCAGAGGGGAAAAAAGTTGATAAATATTTAATACTGTGCAGACATGACGATTTTCCACCTTTTGTTTGGCTCTTTCGGTATTGTATGGACTCAGTTCAGAAAAGCCATCACATGCAGTATTTTAGCAATCTCACTTTCTGCGCTTTTTTTTTTTTTTGGCCGCATCCACAGCACATGGACGCTCCCTGGCTGGGGATCGAACCCCTGCTGCAATTGCAACCTGTGCCCCAGCTGTAGCCACTCGGCATCCTTAACCCGCTGAGCCACAGGGAAACTTCTAGCAATCCCGCTTCCTCTTCCACCACTGCCCTCACCTTTGCACATGTGCAGAGCAACGGGGAGGCAAAGATGAAGGGAGCCTAAGCGGGCCTTGGAGACTCACGCCAAGCTGCTCTCCCTTCCCGGAGGGCCCTCCCTCCTTTTCTGGGTTCACCTGGGTTTCCTTTTATTAACTCAGCTTGTAGGAAATAAATGCCTAGGTCCTAGAACTCTGCACGCTTCAAGCTGTACCCTCAAAGAAGGTCACTCAGGGCTGTCCTCACCAGGGCAGAAAGAGGATACCAGCAGCGGAGGCCGGAGGCCAGGGGTGCCCGGGGTGGGATGTCCGCCCTGCCCCTGCGCGACTGTCTGCTGCCCCTGGTTGATCCGCCCCCTCATCATCACACATTCAGTGAGCATATTCCAGGCTGCAGGTGCCAGGCCTCAACGGAGGACCCGCGGTTCCTGGAAGTGCACAGTGGGCGACACTCGGTGCTTCCGGCCTCCTGGGATGCCACCTGGCTTCTGTGGCCCCTGGGGACGTGCCCCGTTTGGGTACTAGCATTCAATCTGCTCTTGCTTCCAGGACGTTCTTCCAGAAAGCCTCTGGCTGGCTCAGTCACTCAGGATCTCTCTACCTTCCACATCCCCCCCGAATTCAGTCTTGGCTGGATGGCCAGCAATTAAGTGCCGTCATTATTTTATGTCCTTCATGTGCGAGGATATAAAAGAGGTGATATCTATCTAGTGACTGACTGGCAGAGATCATAAAAGTGAGGAAATGTTGACTGCTCTAGACATGTAAAACAGGAAATATGTTTTTATGAGATGCAGGAAAAAAAGCTAGCAAGAGAGAACACCATAAACAGCATTTAATGGTGTTTAAGCTTCTATCTTTAAAAGAATTTAGTCACAGTACATAAACTCCTGAACCGGGAGGATTTACACAGAAATCTGACTCAACTAAAGAAGAATTTGATTAAAATAATCCTTAAATAAATTAAAATATATTCAAATGCAAAAATCCTAAAGTACTTAAAAGCTGGGCAAAGTCTTTACGGAGTCATACGCTTTTCATTTCAACAATTTCATGGATGAGGTACCGACTGTAGATGATTAGAAGAAAAAGGACACCTTGTTTTAAAGCAGTGGGACTGACCTTGGTCAGTTTAAATTCCAGTCCGAAAACACCAGAACACCCTGCCAGGCACACATATGCAAATATTGTGACTACTCCAGAGTGAAAGATGACTCACTTTATGAAGAAAAAAAAATTCTCAAACTAATCAGTTATTTTCATTTTTGCAAGGGTCTGGTTATGAACTTTACATTCTAGAGAAAACAGCAGCAAACATACAATTTGACAAGCATTCTAGAAGCATCTGCTATGAGCCGGCTCCAGGGAGGCCAAGCGGACCAAAGGCGACTCCTCCCCCTTCAGGCCAGAGCCAGCACTTGACCGTCACGGTTCTCAGGGGCAGTGATGGCGAGGGTTATAATAGAGGGAGTAACCGCCCCGGGTATGGGGTGGAAAGATAATCCATCTAAGGGCTTCTAGAAGGCTTGTCAGATAAGCAGGGCCTTGAAAGGCGAGCAGGATTCTGACAGGCAGTTGCAGGGGGAGGATTATGGCAGTGGTGGGGCTGGGTTGGGGGGGGTGGATTCTGGGCAAAGGGAACAGCATGGAACAGCTGGAACAGAGAAGAAGCGGGAAGGCCAGCTGCGGACAGAACGCTGGTGCAGAGGGGCTCTGGATAACAGCGTCAGACTGTGGAGAGCGGTGAGCGCAAAGCAAAGGAGTGTGCACTTTCTTCCATGAGCACTGTTAGCCTTGAACAATTTTTGGGGAGCAATCCCATTGCACCCACTCTGGTGGATCAGAAACATCTTGTAATCTAAGTATCGCCAACATGGTAGAAAGCTTCTAGAATGGGGAAGGTTTTGGAAGGTGTAATGCCCAAGTCAAAAATAAGTTACTATTTATTATTAGAGGAGCGGAGTCGTTGACAGCTCAGTTTAGGAACCAATTCCTCCTTACAGGCCCCTCAAGAGTGATGGTGTCCTGCCTCCTAAGATAGGGTTAGAAGCGCTGGTCACCACGTTATCCCCTCACGCAGAAACTTTCACCAACTTTCTTAGTTGCGTATTCTTCTTTCCAAGCATTGTCCACTCCGGATTGATACCGTGCTGGGGTAGCAAAATTGCAGGAAAATGTCTAACCTGCTAGATTAGGTACTTATGGAAATATTCAAAGACAAGCCACTCCACTCTTTGGTTGCTTTAGGTTCAGCTCCGTCTGGTGAGGCGGACAGGAGAGAGCTTCTGCGCTGAGGCTGAAGGGTCCCACGAAGAACCTGGGCTCTGGAGGCAGGCAGCCACCTCGGTTCCAACGAGCAGTTTGTGTTCCTTTGGGAGACGAACTGACCTCGCTGAGCTTCTTTTCTCATCCGTAAAAACGGAAACAGTCTAACCTCCAGGTGGGAAAGAAAGCGTGTGGTACAGCCTCTGGCTCACCGAAGAAAGTGCGAGAGAAATAAAGCTTGGCGCCTAAAGGAAGGTGGGAACAGGACGGTCCAGCGGGAAGAAGACGAGCTCCGGAATCTGACAGATCGGGGCTTGATTTCTACTCTACCAGTTCCTGGGGGCGGCCTCAGTCAATTTACTAAACCCTCTGAGTCTAGGTTTTCTCATCTTTAAAATGGGATAATGCTTACCTTGCAAGGCGGCTGGGTGGTTTAACACGACATAATGAATATCCATAGAATACTTGGCACACAGCAGATATTCATAAATGATACCTATTATTATTCACTTTTCTCTCAGAAGCAATTAAAACAAACAAACAAACCTTTAGTCTCTATAATTTCTTTTTTCGACCTGACTTCCACCTGGGAAAACACAACCTAGAAATTAAAAGTAGTCATGTTTGTTCAAATAAGCTTCCAACTTAGTTCTGCCCATCTTTTTATTGGGGACAGATTCAGGAGTCCTTAGGAATGCTTCGATGTTAATTCTACAAATTAAAAAAAAAACCTGTTTTTTAGTCATTAAAATTAAAAATAAAAACCTTTGCTCTGGAGAATCTAAGGTTAAATGGGGTTTTGCAGCAAAAGTTGATTAGAGACCAGAAAACAGAGAGGAGGCCTGATGAAACCTGAGCCAGTTTTCTTCTGTGCTTGGATAAAAAAGAAGACCAGAATGTAGTCAGCCTTCATATGTTTAAAGATTGCTGTGTGGTCTGTGAATGATCCGGGTTTTTGTTTCGTTGGTTTGTGGCCATCTCCTCAGTCTTCACTTTTTCTGTGAGAACAGGTCGGGGATGCAGTGGGATGATGGAAACAAGGTCGTGGTCTTTCTTTGACAGCAATTCCAATTAGATATTTTACTTCAGGTGCAAGTACGACTGCTGTCTAAAATGATGTTTTTAAACTGTCATATTCTCCTAACTGGCTTGAATCAAGGAGACTACATTACGTAAACACAAGGTGATCACGCTGAGGCAAGCCCTTGGCTCAAGTGTGCTGCCTGGCTTGTACGTCCAAATTTAAAGTATTAAGGCCATTTTTAAGCAGCGGTATTGGGTCACTGTTATCCTAAGAGAAGCATACTTGCACCCCATAACTGACAGTGTATTCTTGGAAGCGCCACATTTTTTTGTTTCTTTTTTACTATGTTTGATTGTAATCTTTCTAAAGTAGCCTTCCCATTTACTTCTTCCATACATACCCCCTTTAAATGACTCAAAGTCAAAATTATGACTATTAGCCCTCAGAGTGGGCCATAGCGTCATGACGTAGGGCTGCATGAGACAAGCGTGTCTAAGTGTCTAAGGTCTCCTGTCTATAACATTTTTTTTTTTTGTCTTTTTGCCTTTTCTAGGGCCGCACTCATGGCACAGCCACAGCCACAGCAACGCGGGATCCGAGCCGCATCTGCAACCTACACCACAGCTCACAGCAGCGCAGGATCCTTAACCCACTGAGCAAGGTCAGGGATCGAACCCACACCCTCATGGTTCCTAGTCGGATTCATTAACTACTGAGCCACGACGGGAACTCCGTTCTGCTGTCTATAGATTCTTGGTTCCCTCCACCCCCACCTCCCAGGCCAGGCTACGGGTCAGGCGATACCAGGGCACACAGACCTTGTCTGGGCAGTTAGGCTGCTGGGGACTTGGGAGCTAGTGCACCAAGCTTATTAGCAGGTGCGACAGTCAGGCCTGAGGTCCCCGCGAGTGAGACGCATGGACTTGATGACCTTCCTCTTGGCTGTGTTTTTGACAGGCATGCTCTCAGGGCAGAGCCGATCAACAGGCAGGCGAGATGCTGGAAAATCTCCGTGTCCTGTCACGGCAGAGGACACACTCGTCACCCCCACAGCTCAGAAAGGGGCCCGGAAACCATCTATCTGTTTGGTGACTGGGGGGCCTGCGGTGAGCTGCCTGGGCAGCCGGCAGAGAACCCCAGCGTCTTGACCCCACATCCAGCGAGCCTCGGAGCAGCAAAGGAACCGCAGCCACCAGAGCTGCTTTTGCAGTATGACTTGGGGCTCTCCCTTAACTCTGAAAAATCTCTTACTGTAGGAAAGTTAGGCGTGGTGGCTTTTTGTTTTATATTCCATTCTAATAATTTTTTTTTCAATGCTAAGCAAAAGGAAGGACTTCCATATTTACCATGTACCTACGTGTGCTGGGTGCCTCCTGCAGCATGGTTCTCTCTTGCCGCCTCCTCCCACCACCGTTTTTTCGTTTTGTTTTGTTTTGTTTGCTGGACGTTCCCAGGCTAGGGATTGAATTGGAGCTACAACTGCTGGCCTACGCCACAGCCACATCAATTCGGGATCCAAGCCGCGTCTGCAACCCACACCGTAGCTCACGGCAATGCTGGATCCTTAACTCACTAAGCGGGGCCAGGGATCGTACCTGCGTCCTCATGGCTACTAGTCGGGCTTGTTACCGCTGAGCCACAACGGGAGCTTCCTCTCTTGCCCTTTTTGACCAGGGAGTAATCCTGTGCCCAAAGACCTTCTCACGGCCATGAAGAGGAGCTGGGGCCAGGGTTTAGCCGTGGCCCATCTGGGTCCGGAGCTTGTGTTCTTTCTACCACCAGGGCTACAAATTAGATTTACTGCTTGTTTCTGACGTTCTGGAAGGAGTTTCTACTCGGGGGCATTTCGGCTCACCTGCCATCTCTGCGGGGCAGGCACATTCCCTGCTGTCGATCAGGAAGCGCACAGAAGGCCGAGACTGACCCCTGGGGCCATGAAAGACCGAGCGGAGGAATAGGGTATGTTTGGCTTCTGGACCTTGCACGTTACTCCTCTGGGCACGAGCGCAGACTTTTAAGAGATTTTATGTTTGATGTTTCAGCTTCCTTGTTTTCTTCCTTTGGATTGGGAAAATATTTTACGGTCCTATCCGTGGGGTTTTAATGGCACCTGACACTGTTGCTCACTTCTGTTCTTCTCCCAGTTTCCGTAACACCGTATCGATGGGTACTTCCCTTCCTTTGAAAATGTTTACTGTCTTCTTTTCTCCATCTGCTTACCAGCCTATCACAAAGCTCAGCTAAGGGACTGTTAGCCCCGTAGGCCTGGCCCTCGGCTTTCCTCCTTTAGAAAGTCCCAGAAGGCCCCGTCTCTCAATACCCGCCCCCATGACTTCAGAACCTCCTTATCCTTCTCTAGCTGCTCGCCTTTGCCTCAGGCTCGTAATTCCAGAGGCCCGGTGAGTGTCATCATGTTTTCACGTGTATCATTTCATCTGTAACGTTCAAGGTGGCGTGTTACCGCGTTTATAGGCAAGAACACTGAAGTTCAGGAACAGGAAGTCGCTCATTTAGAATCACACTTCTGTGACACAGCTGGATCCTGAATGCAGGTCTTCAGATTTTCAACTCAGTGGTTCTGATGGCATCAAGATGGGCTGCTCCCGACGGGAAAAAAAATCATGCCACGTGTCTGAAATAAAAGCCGTAAGCTTGCTCCTCACTCAGCCACACGACGTGGGTGGAATATTCGGCCCGGCTGAGAACCTGTGAGTCACCTTTGACCCTTAATCCTGCTGTGTCCACCTCCGGAAAGGCTTACTGTTGACAGCACCTCCTGGAGAGGACTGTCCACAAGGCACTGTCCTGTGGGGAGGGGACTGGTGGGGCTGCGGCCACACCTACTTTCATCGTGGATTAACAGAAGTGGGAATTTTTTTTTTTTTTGGCTTTTTAGGGCCACACCCGTGGCATATGGAAGTTCCCAGGCTAGGGGTCGAATCGGAGCTGCAGCTGCCGGCCTGTACCACAGCCACAGCAGCGCAGGATCCAAGCTGCATCTGCGACCTACACCACAGCTCACAGCAAAGCCAGATCCTTAACCCACTGAGCGAGGCCAGGGATCGAACCTTCATCCACGTGGTTACTAGCCAGATTCGTTTCCGCTGCCCCACCACGGGAGCTCCCACAATGTATATTTTTAAAAACAGCAGCCTGCTTTACACAGTGATTATGCTTTTGGTTAAACCTAAGAACAACTGCATTAGGCCTCCCACGCCAACATTTTAGGTCCGCTCCACATACTAATCAATTCACACTTGAAGTACTTCGTAAGCTTTCTTTGCCTCTTCTGTCCGCCCTACACATCGGCGACAGCTTAATGACCTTAATTCTACCCCTTGTTCTAGGCCACAGGGACGGACCGAGGTCTTCTGGGCACAAATATGATTCTTAAATGCTGGTGGGGGCAGCTCAGGGAGGACCTACGTGGCTTTTCCCTCTAAGGAAGGTGTGGCACAGCCTCTCGGTCTCCAGTTGAGACCAGGGTTTGAGTACAGAAGGCCAAGTTCACAGACACAGAGCCTTTAAAGACAGATGAAAAGAATCAGATTAGGAGTGAAAAAGAGAGGGATGATCCACGAGGCTTTAGACAGAAAGTACCTGAAACCTGGTCACACCTCGGTAGAGCCTGATGGGGACTCAATAGCTAAGCCCTTCTCATCCAGCCTGCCCGCTGCTCTCACAACGCGACAGCTGTTCTCACGAGCCCCGCCTTCTCCTTGACCCCTTACCAAAACTCTCTGTGATGGAATTCTCTTTGTTTCTATAAGCCAAATGGTTCCCTTTAGGTATGTTATTAATTGGTGGCATGGAAAAACAGGTTTGCTTCTTCAATGTTCAACCTGTTAGGTCATCATCACACTTAGCTCATGGAAAAATTAACTAGAACCTGTAAAAGGGTGCCTGAGCAGGCAGCAGTATGGATCTGGAGAAGAGGGGTGGGAACCCCAGGGCTAGCGGAATGCTCTACCAGGAGGTGTTGTTTTTTATATGTACATACACACACAGATGCCTCTGTCTAAATACACGTGTGTATGTATTTGGTTTAAAGAACAGGGCAGTTTAAGACTCACACAAAGGAGAAGAAAGAGCTGCTTGTCTGAAACTCCAAGATGGTGACCATGGGACTCTTGACCAGGAAAAGTCATCTTTCGGCACAGCACACAGACTAAGCTGTGGAGTTTTAACTATTTAAAAACTAGTTATGATTGGGTATGAGAGTGAGGCCAAATACATTATTATGAGCCAAAAATGAAAAGAGAATGTGTGTGTGTACATTATTCGTCCATAATGCGTCCGAGTTGCCCTATCTGACTCACCTTGCGCTCAGGGCAGGGGATTTCGAGATGAAGCAAAAATGAACTCTGCCCTTAAGGGCTCATCACTGGGGAAAGTCAGTGAACAAAATAATCACACTATAGTATGAGAAGTCCTGAAGTGGGAGGATGCATAAAACGTACCGGGGTTCTGAGCAAGAGAGACTGCCTAGCTACCTTCAGGCTTTGTTTTTTTCTCTCTTTGTTTCATAATGTGCCATTTTCCTTTAGAAAATAAAAAGTGGGTGGTGAGACCAATGGCCCTGTTGACACGCACCAATGCTGAATTGTCCTGAGGTTTCCGGCCGGCTAACCCTCATGACCAAGGACAAGGCTACTCTGTCCCCAAGCTGCCTGTTCACCTGCATATGGCAGAGGAAACAGAGTGCAGACATCACATTGGCTCCATGGCTCCCAGGGGCACCCGGGGGCAGGCCACTTAGTGGCACCAGCTGATGGTTCACTCTCCTCCATGTTTTGTTCACGAGGGGCCCGACTCTATGGCCAAGAAATACTGTGGTTGGATAGGCTGTGCTGGCCACCGGGACTGCAGGGCCAGAGCAGGGTGACAGGCTACTGGGCCTCGTCTGAGGAGCGGGGTGCTCCTGGGTCAGGGCCTCAGGTAGAAGTGAATATGCTGCAGGGCGAGTTCTGTTTTCATTTCCAATCTAAAGCTGGAACTGATAAAATTCCAGACTGATAAAAGAAAATAAAACCGAACGACTGCACAAGCAATCGTGCTCGGGTGCCACAGCAACGGGAAATTGCTGTAAATGTTTCTAAACGCTTACTCTCAAGGTCTGCATGCTACTTCGTGGTCGGGTCACAAGCCGCAGCCCGCGCTGTGAGCCTCTGGTCACAGTAGCTGAGAGATGTGCCCGATGTGCTTTCAAACCTGGGACAGTCCAGGTCTCCGGAGTAGCTCTCCTGGACAAGCTGACCGCCAAGTAACTGTGGCTCCCCGACTGTCTCGCAGAATGGCAGACAGTGTCAAGTTCACCATGGCTTTCCCTGCTGCCCGGCTGCCTCCGTACCCCCTGCCCCTGTGTAGACCCTTACATACCTCTTTACTCAGCCATCTCCTCCCGAGCCAATCAGTCTCTCCCTTTCAGGGAGCCTTATCTTCAGTTAAAAAAAAAAAAAAAATGAATTTTCCTGACTCTTCCTAGTGTCCTCTGTCACTCTGGGTCCTCCTGGAACAAACACCCAGTCTCTACCAGACCGTGGTCACCTCTGCTTCTACTTCAAGAGCAGCCTTCTCACTTTCTTCCCAGATGTTCCTGCCACCTCCTTGTCTCAGGTGAAAGCCCGCTTCCTCCCCTGCCCACTCAGCCTGGCCCCCAGGAAAAGCGCCCCCCTTTGAAGCGTCTACCTTTTGGCCAGATCACCCCTGTCCATCTTCTCTGCTGTCATCTACCCTGTCTCCTGGTGACACACTAAGGAACCTGAGAGCGTCTACACTTGCCTCAAGTCCTCTTCTCCACTCTGGCTTCTGTGACCATCCAGTGTAACGTCAGCATCTATAAGGGCCACCTACCCAGCACCCACTTCCCCGAGGCAGCACCCCAAACCTTCTCATCATCTATTCGTGCTCAGCTGCAAAAGAAAAACTTGTAAAATACTGCTCTCGGACCACCACTTAAAAATGCATTGATTCAGAGGCTTTTTTTTTTTTTTCTTCCTAGGGTTGCACCTTCAGCATATGGAGGTTCCCAGGCCAGGGGTCCAGTCGGAACTGTAGCTGCCGGCCTACACCACAGCCAGAGCAACGCAGGATCCGAGCCATGTCTGCGACCTACACCACAGTTCACAGCAATGCTGGATTCTTAACCCACTGTGCGAGGTCAGGGATTGAACCCGCAACCTCATCGTTCCTAGTTGGAGTCATTAACCACTGAGCCACGACGGGAACTCCTCAGAGACATTTTTAAGTGCTGACCACACTCCAGGCCCTGGTAGGTGCTGGTGATACAGAGATGAATTAACTCTCAGGTTGCCATGCCAGCTCTGATGATGACCCAAAACTTTCTCTTTCAAACCCTTAACCCCATCCCTGACATTTTCACTTAAGAGGCAATCCTGCTTGCAATTTTTTAGAGAAAATGGGCACTCAAGGCCAAAATTACGTCCATTTCCTGGCTCTTCCTCCCTCCCCCCAGCCCCGCCACCAGCTGCATCCTCTCCTCCGGGCTCAGAGGAGGCAGAGCTCCTTCTCGTCCAAATCTCTTTCCCTGACCTGTGTTCCGGGTTCCACACTCTCAAACCAACTCTAGGATTTTGCTCTTTCAATGATTTTCTCTTTTCCTTCTGAGCTGCGACCTCTGGTCCCTTCTCGTCATGCTGGAAGAATCTCTTCTCCCAATCAACACCCCTCCTGGCTGCCACCCCTACTAGCCAGCTCCCCTCCCGCGTGGGGTTTAAGTCTCAAACCCTACAGAGAGGATGGTCTTCTTCATTGTCAATCAATTCCAGATTGTCGATCAATTCCTGGCTTCCCCCCGCTCTAATGCAGGGACGTTTCTTTCGCTGCTTTTCCCACTCCGGCTCTATGCACCACGACCGCTAATGACCAAAGCAAGTGCTTCTCACTCTCACATCTCTTGCCGCCCCTGCCTTCCTGGGGGCCTCCTCTCCTGGTTCTCACCTGACCTCTCTGCCGCTTCTTCGCCTCCATCCGAGTCTCCCGACCGCCAGCAGCTGCCACCCTCCCCAAGAGCAGCAGACTCAGCTTGAGGCAGCTCCCCGGTCCTGCGCTACGTGGCTCACACGTCTGCATCAGCTAGGACGGCTCTTCCCAAGCTTCAGTCTCACATTTTGGGCTACCTGTGAACACCTCCACCTGCTTAGCACCTAAACGCCTACACCTCAATATATTCAAACTCACTGTCTCCCCCCACGGCTCCCCCCCGCCCCGCCAATTCTTACGTTTCCACTCCGCGATCCCCGCTAGGAATTACACAGCAGTCTGCCAGTCTCCCTGACTTCCTAAATCTGAGTTCACGAAGGCCTGCCGATGCCACCTCTGAAGGAGTCTTAGCATCGGTCCTTTCCTCTCCCTCCCTAATCCCACTGTGCCTCATTCTGTCTGGCCTGGACTAGTCACCCCGCGCAGTTTTCCTACCCCCAGCGTCTTCGCCCTTGAAGCCACGCTCCACTCTGCCAGCAGACCGACAGCATGACTGAGACCATGTCACATCTCTGGTTAGAATCCTGCCCAGGCTCTCCTCACCAGGACACACCCCGAGCCCCTGACGTACAAGCTCTGCCTTGTCAGGCACATTACTTTTCTGCCTCCTTTCCCATCGCTCCCTTCACTCACATACCCTCAACTTGCAACGTGATGAATTATTCCCAATCTTCTGAATGCACCGCACCAGTCCGCCAGTGCACTACTCTCTCTGGGCCATGCCTTCCCTGTCAGCTCCGCGGCGTATTTCCATTAGCCCTTAAAGACCCAGCTCTAGGACGTTTCTGCAAAGCCCCACAGACTGGGTTTTATGCACCTGTATTACAGCATCTTCCACACGGATGGTGTATTAATGATATCCACCTGTCTGCCCCCCGCAGTCCCCCAGACTGCGGACTCCTTGGTCTGCTCGGTCCATGGGAGAAGTCCGAATGTCTGCTTAGTCGATTCGAACAGACACAAGGCTTTTCTCTTTGACAACGAGACCAAGTTTTTAACCTCTGCATGCCCTGGCGTTCTTGGCAACAGCACTATGGATGCAACAGGTGAGGATGAAACAGTTTCAGAAATAAGTGCCAGGTGACAGAAGTGGTTAAAGAGTGACTGTCCCTGAGTGGCTTGGGGCAGAGCATTTTCACTTTTCATTGAATGTCTTTCTGGAGTATTTGCTTTTGTAACCATGTTCATGTTTCTTCAATAGAAGTAAAAATATACAGGGAGTTCCCAATGTGGTGCAGTGGATTAAGAATCTGGTGTTGCTGCAGCTATGGCGTAGGTCACAGCTGCAGCTTGGATTCGACCCCTGGCCTGGGAACTTCCTTATGCCATGAGTGTGGCCAATAAATAAATAAAAGAGCAAGAAGTAATAGATAGAAAATACTTGCTGGTTATGAAAAATCTATTGATATGTCTTCAAAAATGCAAAAGACCATTTTCCATATGTTTGAAAGGACGGGTCATGTTCTGAGGGTTTAACCCCAGACAGGCTGCGTAATGAGCATATGCCAATGACCAGGGGGCAAGCCTAGCGTGAGGCTGCCCTCGAGGGTCACCGGGGCAGCAGAGCCCTGCTCGTGAGAACAAGGAAGCAGCCCCGAAGAGAGAGTAATGCATCTGCTTCACCAAGTCTGCTTACGTACAGCAATAACTCATCTGTGTGTTCACACGCGTGGGTATGTATATTTGTGTGTATGGCTTTTTATAAAACACACAAAAAATACTTTCAAGAAAAGAGAATTTTCTCCTACTCCCGGACATGGGTGCAGTGTGGAGGGAAGCAAGCCTTTGAAGGTTATCTCTCCCGGTTTAAGAAAACTAGATTTTTAAATTTTTATTTTTTTAGGGCCACACCTGCAGCGTATGGAAGTTCCCAGTGTAGGGGTTGAATTGGAGCTGCCGCTGCCGGCCTATGCCACAGCCACAGCAACAAGGGATCTGAGTTGTATCTGCGAACTACATGGCAGCTTGCATCCTCATGCAGACTGTGTCAGGTTCTAAATCCACTGAGCCACAGGAACTGCCGAAAACTAGAATTTTAATGTGAGGCCGAGGATTTTGACACACATGCGCACACACACATTTGCTTAAAGAAAGGGGCCTGAACGCGCCGCATAGCTTTCTGCAGCATGGATGACGCTGAGATTTCTACTGAGGACAGTACACTCGGAGCAGAGACTTCAGACATGAAGAAGGTGGTGCTGCCGTGGACAGCAGCACACCGAATGGGCATACCAGCCAGCACGAATGGGCATACCAGCCAGCACGGATCACAGATAGAGCCTTTCCAAGGCCAGAGATGAAGATCAATCAATCTGGGCTAAAAACATCCGACGGCTGTGTGGCAGAAAGGCATATTTTGCTTCGGTATGTAATTTCCTTAGGCCTTAACGACAAAAGTGTACCAGCACTGAATTCCCAAACGGGAGCTGAGTCATGGGTACCTCGGTGCTGTGTCTGCAATCTCAAGTGGGTGACTCACGTCTGTAAAATTCGGAGAGAAAGTACCAACCGACCAGTTGCTTAGTCATCCTGTGCATGGATGCTGGGTTCACGAGCTCTGTAAACTATAATGAGCCATCTAGCCTTTTACCGTCTCTTTATTCTTCTCTAAACACTACAAATTACATCTCTAAAAATAACTTCATCTATGCAAGTGAGTCACTTCGACCTGACAAGCTTCCACAAGCTACCCAGCTAAACTGTAATATTTACTTGTAAAGGTACAAATCTTACTGTATATTAGCCTCATTTTTTTTTTTCCATTTCGAATTTGGTAGACTTGGGGAAGGGAGGGGGGTTTCATCAAATGTTTGAAGGAAGATATGCTTTACTCCTAACCTCTGACCTGGGCCGGGGTCGGGGCTGGGGCTGGGGGGTAGGGGAAGGAATCCTTTGAAAACTCTTTCTAACACCTTATGAAAATTAGAATTTCAGTATTTCGAGGTGAAGATTAATTTAAGATTCTGAACTTTTCTTCTAAGTAAAGCGTGATTATTGGCTGTTGAAGGAGAAATATCGGTAATTTCATTTACTCTAAAATCCCAAACTGTGAATTTATGACATTTTGGACAAAAGGCCCAGGCATGCTAATGATGTATATACATTAAACATTAATCTTTACTGTCCCAGTAGCCAGCTCCCTCACCACGCCCTGGATTCTCCAGCCACACAATTAAGCTTTGGTGCTCCACTCGCTTGCTGGGTAGCTGTCCAACCCTCAGGCCTGCCTGCTGGTCTTTGGTTTGCTTGCCTTTCCTGGCCTGGCGTTGCCAGATCTCAGCAGCCCTGGCCCAGGCCTGTCCCAGTTAGGCAATAAGTACAGTGAAATTCGACCCAAGGCAGGAGCAGGTTACCTGCAAGGCGCTTATACCTTCATAAATTAGGCGGCAATATTGAGATATCAAAGCACCGTTAAGCTACACTCTGGCCAAATCAGAGAAGACAGGAAGAGTTTCTCATCAGTGTTTGGTCAGGAACGGAACTACCAAGAGCTCTTGGCCTAGAAAGTTTTCAGTGCTGTTTCAGTTTCTCCTTTAAGAGGTGAGATCACTTGGCCTCAATCAGATGGCCACGTGATCAATCTCCCGCAGGGCACAGGGTGCTTGAGAAAAGAAAGATCACCGGGCACAGGGTGCTTGAGAAAAGAAAGATCACCGGTCCATCTGCAAATTTCCCAGGAAATGCCCTACAAAGCCCAATGCATGGCTCTGACCTGGGCTGAGGTTAAATCACATTTAATCCTTCCATCTCCCATTCATCTGACTTGTCCCAAGGAGGTCAGCTGGAGTCACCTGGACTCTGCTCTTCACCCTACGGAGCAGCTGTCCCCTGTGGTGGCACCTGTTGTATGCAGCCTGTTGGGTCTGGTCCTGTCTACAAGATCTCCACTAATGCAGGCTCGGCCCTAGGTGCCTGCTGTGGCCTGAGCACTGTCCCCAGGAGCTGTCCCTCCGGTCTACACCCACTGTAGGCTCGACCTCACTCTGGCTCCCCTCCAGGACACAGCGAGCCCTTCCCTGCTGTCATTCCCACAAGTCTGACATTCCTCAACCTCCTGAAGTCTCTCCCCTTCCCTCGCTTGCAGAGTATGGAGACTATCTACCTCTCAAGGCTGTGATGCTGGAAAAACACCTGTAAATCAAAGCGCTTTAAGGAGTGTTGGGCTGACCACTCGCCCTTCCAGCTCAGCAGGGGGTTGCTGGGCTCCCGCTGAGCGCCTGTGGAGCCCTGTATGTAATAATAACAACATAATTTAAAAGATCGTTAGCTGTAGTTGTCTTGGACCTAGGCAAGCAAATTGATCAGAATAATGAAGCAAACATGCATGCCAATTAAAGAACCATTCCGTATAATCTCCGCTCAAGTCTCGTAATTATATTATTCAGATTGAGATGGAGGTGATCAGCTTAGAGAGAAAACTGGAGCTAGATTTTAGGAAATGGTGCAAGAGGAGTTCCCGTCATCGTGGCACAGTGGAAACGAATCCCACTAGGAACCATGCGGTTGTGGGTTCGATCCCTGGCCTCGCTCAGTGGGTTAAGGATCCGGCGTTGCCGTGAGCTGTGGTGTAGGTCACAGATGTAGCTCGGATCTGGCGTTGGCTGTGGCTGTGGTGCAGGCCGGCGGCTACAGCTCCAATTAGACTCCTAGCCTGGGAACTTCCATATGCCATGGTTGCAGCCCTTAAAAAAAAAAAAATGGTGCAAGAAATATACGGGGGCAGGAAGAAGAGACAGCAAAGAGGCCAAAACTGAGTGAAAGAGAAAGCCTGGTGCGTGGGGGAGCCTGTGTCCTGAGAGAGGCCAGTGGGCACTTCTGGGCGGAAGAGAAACACAATGCAAGTGGTATTTCAATACAATTAATTTGGTGGCAGGGCTCAGAAGCCACAAAGCAACCAGCTGGCCCTGAGACAATGGAGTGAGGTGACTGGCTATAAATCAGGGCGGGCAGAAGCATGGGAGTGGCAAACATGGGCTAAGCATCGCCTACATTTCTGTAGTGCATGGTGGTTTCCAAGTTGCTTTCAGGTGACTTCATCTTCATGAAACCCCTGTGAAGTAGGCAGGATGAGGACACAGTCTCAGGGCCAGTATGCGGTGAGGCTAAGACCTGAACCCAGGTTCTCTGCTGGGGCGAGTTCTTTCTACTGTGCATGCGGTTCTCAAGCAATGCGCTGGAACTACCTATGCAGCTATTTTTAAAATACACAAGGTCAGCCATCCCCCCACGCCGCTCCCCCACGCCACTACCCTTTCTGGATTCTGATGCAATACCAGAGGGAGGTGGGAGGGGAGAGAGGCAGGGAGGGAGGTGTTCAGGGGTCAGACTTCTTCAAGGCTTTGAGGGCTGGAACCCTGCGCCACTCCGTTCCACTCCATTCACTCCACTCCATTCACTCCACTCCAAGGCTTGGAGCCTCCGTTCACGGGAGTCTGGTCCTGCCATTACAAGCTGGGCACAGCGGAAGCTGCTCCGTCCAGGGAATCTGGTAAAAGCTGTCGCCTAGCCTGGGAGGCTGTGTCCGCTCCTATCCTTTAACTTTACCAGCCAGAGTACTAGTTCTGCAGAATTCCAGAAGACTGGCTGAGAGCAGGGGCTGTGACGAGATCCTCCTGTGCCAGCGGCCTTCACACCCTCCCAGCTCTGAGCGAGCGCCAAGGTGCCACCAGCCCAGCCTCCTCATCCGCTCTCATCACTCCACGTGCCCAGCTCATGTGGCATCTTGGAACTTTCTTCAGTTCCACACTACTCCGGGGGTCCCGACCCGCTGTGGGCATTCTGGATCTCACAGACTTCCATGCAAGACAACAAGCAACGTGACAGCATGGCCATCTCAGCACCACCTGCATTGCCCACCTAGGAGACGCTTAGTGACTATTTGTTTACTTTGTGTGGTGACCACTGCATCTGAACCAAACCGAATAAACTTCTGTCCAGTTCTCAGCTTTTTGCTCCACCCCCACCACAGTCTGGAGCTGACACAAACTTCTCTCAAGCCTCACCTACACTGGACTGCTCTCACTTACACCGGTGCCTGAATCCTAGAGGTGGGCCCCACCTGCTTTCCCTCTATTTTAAGTCTTTGTTCAAGTCATAGGTCCCCCCCCATTACCTTTTACTCTATGGGATTCATCTTCCACTCTATTTCCTTGTCTGAAGCTACAAATTTTAAAAGATTTTACCTTAGCAACCATTTCCCCACAAAATACCCACATTACTAAACCAAACGGACACAATTCCAAACCAAAGCAAAAAAATCATATTTCATTGAAGCTTATACAACCTCATCATAGGAAAGTATTTGATTTCTATTAGGCTTTCTGAATTACAGCTCTGAACATGGACCTCCACTGATGCTTTTGTGAATAGTTAAACTGGTCTAAATACTAGAAAATCTCTTATCTCCTGTTTGTCATGCCATACCCCACCTTTAAAACCTCTTGGATGCTTTCCCCAAAGAATTCTCCCAGTTTTCTACCAGCTAACATAACTCTCCCTTCTCCTCCCCTCTTCAAAGGTAGCTGTACCCATTTTATCTGGACTTCCTACAAACACGCCAACCAAAACTTAACACCCCTGACAGTAGAAACCACCTCCGACATCCACTATGTGCCTAGAACTAGATGAGTAATCATCTGAAATTATTAAATGTTACTAATTAGCATAAATTCCATAAGCTGAGGGTAATTACTAAGCTTGAGCACACATCTATGAAACTTGAAAATCCATTTTCAAAAGGATGAGGGTACAATATGATCTTGTTCAGATAACCTTCATGGTTGGCCCTTTCCCTTTTAACTAATACCTCCCTATAGGATGGATGTGGTGGTGATACTTGCTTTCTGTATGTATCGGAAATCTTTTCCAATATTACAGGATTGTTTCAATATCTACACGTTAATGGACCTTGGTGTAAAGAGCATGGACTTTTACCATACTACCAAAAACAATCTACAGATTCAATGCAGTTCCTATCAAAATCTCAAAGACATTCTTCACAGAAAAAGCATAAAAGTCCTAAAATGCATATGAAACCGCCCAAGACCCCAGATAGCCAAAGCAATCTTGAGCCAGAAGAACAGAGCTGGAGGCATCATGCTTCCAGATTCTACAAAATATATAACAAAGCTACAGTGATCAAAACAGTTTAGTACTGGCATAAAAACAGATACACTGACCAACGGAGCAGAATAGAGAGTCCAGAAATAAATCTATGTATTTACAGTCAACTGA
The DNA here is from genome assembly GCA_004024745.2 of Catagonus wagneri. Lineage (NCBI taxonomy): Eukaryota > Metazoa > Chordata > Mammalia > Artiodactyla > Tayassuidae > Catagonus > Catagonus wagneri. The sequence continues at coordinate 13,760,019 of PVHT021183518.1, read as the reverse complement.
CTTTTGACAAGATTACCAAGAACACACAATGGGGAAAGGACGGTCTCTTCAATAAATGGTGCTCAGAAAACTGGGTATCCACATGCAGAGGAATGAAACTGGATACTTACCTCACACCATATAAAGTCAACTCACAACGGACTGAAGATTTGAACATAAGACCCATAACTATAAAACTCCTGGAGGAAAGCATAGTGGAAAGGCTTCTTTGCATTGGTCTGAATAAAGATTTTTTGGCTATAATACCAAAAGCACAGGAACAAAAGCAAAAATAGACAAATGGGATTGCATCAAACTAAAACGTTACTGAACAGCAAGGGACACAATCAATAGAGTGAAAAGGTAACCTCTGGAGTGGAAAAAAATACTTGAAACCACATATCTGATAAGCGGTTACTACCCAAAATGTTTACAAAACTCATACTCAATTAGCAAAAAAACCAAACAGCCCAATTCAAAATCAGGTAAAGGGCCTAAAGAGACATTTCCCAAAAGTAGACATCCCAATGGCCAACAGGTACTCAACACCACTAGACATCAGAACCACAATGAGCTATCACTTCACACTGTTAGAATGGCTCTTAGCAAAAAGACAAAAAACAATAACAAATGTAAGCAAGTAGGTGGAGAAAAGAGGACCACTGGTGAGCATGTAAATTGGTTCAGTAATTATGAAAACTAGTACAGATTTTCCTCAAAAAAATGAAAATAGAAACACCATAAAAGCCAGCCATCTCACTTCTGGGTATACATCCAAGGAAATGAAATCAGTATCTTGAAGAGATATGTTTTCCCAAATTCACTGCACCATTATTCACAACAGCCAAGATGTGAAAACAACCTAAGTGTCCACTGATGGATGAATGGACTAAGAAAATACATACACAGTGGAATATTACTCTGCCTTAAAATAGAAGGAAATCTTACCATTTGTGATACAATGGATAAACTTGGAGGATATTACGTTAGTGAAATTAAGTCAGACACAGAAAGACAAATATTGCATGATCCCACTTAGATGTGGAAAGTAAAACGGTCAAACTGATAGAAACAGAGAGTAGAACGCTGGCTGCCAGAGATTGTGGGGGAAGAGGAAATTGGGGAGATGCTGATCCAAGGGTACTAAGTTTCAGGTACACAAGATGAGTAAGTTCTGGAGAGCGGATATGCAGCATGGTGCCTACGGTTAACAACGCTGTGCTGGATACTTGAAATCTGCTAAGAGGCAGATCTTAAATGTTCTCACCAAACACAAAGGTAAGAAAAGGGAAAAAAAAAAGGTGACTATGTGAGGTAATGAATATGCTAATTAGCTTGATTGTGGTGCTCATTTCTCAGTATATACATATTGCAAAACATCAAATTGTGTATCTTAAATATACCTTAAATATAGACAGCATTTACTTGTCAAATATACCTCAACAAAGCTAGAAAAAAAAAAAGCATGGCATGGATATTTCAGAGCCTTGTTTCCTTCACAGTACGTTGACAGGTTGATCCCTCAAAATTTCTTTCTTTGAACAAAAACACAGGAACTATTTGAAGACTGTGGCTGAGTCACGGCACTGCAGCTGGAAGCCAGGTCGTGCCCGTGAGGGCCTGTGTCGTGAGGGGAGGAGGTTAGTTGGTTCACTGCCTGGGTGGGCGAGACCTTGAAGGAACAAATTCCCAGATGCAGCAGGAAGTGGCCCCGATGGCAGGCGGTGGCTCGGGTCCAGTTCGAGGACCAACCAAATCAAACCCACCTAGCCACCTTGCATAGACAAAAATCTCTTCTATCTGGATGAGAGGTGAAAGCCTAAGACTCTGGGTCTGGGTTCCTTTGAAGAATTCCATACATGTGAAGCAGTTGCCTCCTTTAATCTCAAACCCTACCAGACAAGTAAAGCATTGCACTGAGATTTAGCTGTGTGCTCCTGGACGGCTATCTTCCAAATCGGGAAAACCAAATCAGATGCTCCACACCCTTTTTTGTCTCCCAGGCTCTGGAACATAATCTGTATATGTCAGCTTGGTGTTCGTGCACCTCCTGCGTAACTGATGCCTGCATCCAGGGAAACGGGGCAAGACCAAATCTTTAGAGGAGTCAAGAAATAAGAGCCTTACATCATTGGGTGAGTAAGATAAGACAAGGCATGAACTTAAACATTTGGGAGCTGATTTAAATTATTCTTTAGGAGTTCCGTCGTGGCTCAGTGGGTTAATTATCCATGAGGATGCCAGTTCCACCCCTGGCCTCACTCAGTGGGTTAAGGATCCGGCATTTGCCACAGGCTGTGGCTTAAGTTGCAGACACAGCTTGGATCTGGCATTGCTGTGGCTGTGGCTCAGGTCGGCAGCTGCAGCTCTGATTCAACCCCGAGCCTGGGAACTTCCATATGCGGCGGGGGTGGCCCTGAAAAAACAAAAATTCTGCATTTGCCACCTGTGGGATCTTAGGCACGTAACTGAACCTCTCAGATTTCTACCTTTCCATTTAGAGGGCGGCAATGGTGACTTTGATCTGGCGGGACTGTTGTAAGGATTATTTGAAGACACTGCACATAAAGCACCCGGCTCAGTGACCGTCTCATAGTGAGTGTTCCATGAACGACAACTATGATTGTGATCTGGATGGAGAGCCCGGATACTGTCTCTCCCACAGAAGCAGCAGAAGGTATCAATAGATGAAGGAATAACCTCGCCATCTGGGTGAACAGCAGGCTGACTCCTGGTTCAGGACTGAGAAGATGAAGGTGGTATCTGGTTTAGGTACAATCCAATCCATGACCGGTAACAGCAGTGGCCGAAACCCTCTCCAAAGCCCACCAAGTGGCAGCGTAGCTGCCAGATACCAGCACTCAAAGGGCCTGTTCCTAGATCCGGCCCTTTCTTAGGAGACTCTTTAACGTCATTTTCTGGAACACGGGATATACTGATCATTTTCTAATCTTAAGCTCTTTGAGGGAAGGCCCATAGCTTATCTGTGTAACTGAAACAGTGCCTGGTTCAAGACGGAGGATCAAAAATGAATTTTTAATTGAGTTAAAATAGTGGATTTAACCCTGTTTTTCAGGGCAGTGTAAAGGAAAATAGCACATGTGCTAGAAACAATGCCAAGGTGATATTCTTTCCAGCGTTTTCATAATTTGTGTATTAGCCGAGTCCTGCTAAGCACTGTTAGTCAAGTACTGTCAGAGCCTCTGATATGATCTTCGGCGTAAAAAAAAAAAAAAAAAAAAAACAAGAGGAACAAAATCCCAAATATCTCAAGATTATTATTTTTTTTAAATAGCCCAGGTTTGTTTTTTAATCTCTCTACAGCCCCTGTTCATATCAGTGGCCTCCCCTTTTATGGGCTCTGAAGCCATAAATCTTAAAGCAGATAGATAAGGTAGGCACCTTGTTAAACAAAATCCCCACCAACACGACAAACATTCAAACAGGAGTGGCCTGCTTTTATCTCGTCACCACCCAGTTTTGACGGAGTCTCTTTCCCTTTTACAAAGGGTTTGCTGTCTGAGAAGTGAACATTTTACCCAGGAGACCAAAAGTCACTCCCCAGCGAGGTATTTCCCAAAGGAGTTGTCCTGTCCATTTCACAGTGCGTGCAGCTGCTGAAATGATTCTCCAGGCTGCTCTAAAGCGCCTTGATTTTTATCTATGGTGGGACAGATTGGGTTTTTTGATCACCTCAGTCTACTTCCCTGAAGACCTGGGTATGTATCCATATGCTGACTCATTCTGGGTGCAGACAGCACAGAATCCCCTTCGCAGGGTGGAGACTGCAGAGGCTGAAACTTGGGAGGAGGGGTGGGGGGAGAGGGGGGAGGAGGAGGAGGAGGGAGGAAGGGGGGGGAGGGAATGAGATGGAGAAAACAGCAACCCGGGGAGCTGGATTGATAATTTACAAGACAAGTTTGCCAGCAGCCAGATAAGCGATGGATCCTGGCTGGTGACTGTTGCTGTGCTGCTTCTTTTAGGTCTTTCGTTTTAAGATCAAGAAGACCTGATGTGTCTATTACATCTTGTGGTTGCCCTGCAAGCTGGGCCTGTACCCGTGGTGACAACTGCAGAGCAGTTACCCCTGTTGGTCACAAGCCTCGGCTTTTGTTTGCCAAAATGCTGGATTTGATTGCATCTTCGTGGGTCTGAGAATGGGAGGGTTTTTAGGAAAAGTCAGACACAGACAGCCTCTATCTCTGTATTGCTTTTCAAGGGGAAAGGGTCACGGTGGAGCTGTGCTGGCTTTCTCCGCAGGGAATAATCCCCGTAGTAGAGAGCAAGTCACAGGACACACTAAGAGTTAGAAGATCGATTCACACAGCAGAGCCAGACAGGATCCTGACTGGGGCCCGCGGGCTGATCAAAACCATGAGGCCAGCAACGCTTGTGACCTCAGGTGGACCCAGACCCCAAGTGAGTCACCTTCACGGCACTAGGAACACCAGCATGAGTCACCTTTTCAAGTGATGGGCCTGTTCTTTGTCACATTCCTAGAACTAATAAAGATTTATTTGTAGTACTACTAATGATAGGGTGCCGTTTCATTTTTCAAATTCCTATGAAGTATTTGATACATGTCAAAGAATACTCGCAATACACATTTAACATAGTGAAAAAACGGAATGTGCATGAATCCACACTCCCTCTTGGAACAAAGGGACAAGCTCTGGGCCGAGGCCACCTGTGTGCTGCCTCCCCCTCCGTCCCATCTCCCTGCCTCTCTCCCGAGACATAACCACTAGCCCCCCTCGAACATGCTCGTCATTCCTTTGTTTTCTCAAAATATGGTTTTAATGCCTATTTCTGTATCTCTAAATAATATATCAGCTGGTTCTGATTGTTCTTAAGGTTTTTTTTTTTTTGCGTTTTAGGGCCACACCCGTGGCACATGGAGGTTCCCAGGCTAGGGGTCTAACTGGAGTTACAGCTGCCGGCCTACACCACTGCCACAGCAACACCATATCTGAGCCACGTCTGCGACCTACACCACAACTCACGGCAATGCCGGATCCTTAGCCCACTGAGCAAGGCCAGGGATCAAACCTGCAACCTCATGGTTCCTAGTTGGATTCGTTTCTGCTGCACCACGATGGGAACTCCTTGTTCTTAAGCTATTTAAAGACAAATTCCATCACATGGTACGTCTCCTGTGACTTGCTTTTTTCAGTCACCACCGGGTTTCTCAGATTTCATCTTTATTGTGTGCAGCTATATTGTATGTCATTTCCACAACCGTATAATATTCCATCGGATGAGCTTAACACCTGATTTATCCACTCTCCCATTAGTGAATATCCCCTCCCCCATTCGTTTTTGGCATAATTCTCAAGGCCACGTGACTGTTCTTGTACACGTCCTCCTCAAACACATTCCCTCCTGGACAGAGCCCAACCAATTTCCCAGCCTTCCTGCGGTGAGGTGGAGCCAAGTGGCTGAATTCTGATCCACCCTCTGCGGGTGGGAGGGACCAATGCTACTCTGAGACCTGGCCCCTACAACCCGTGCTGTGCTGGCCGGAAGCAGAAGATGCAGTGGGGGATGCTGAGTCCACAGGGGATGGCGGAGCCACTGAATAGCAAAAGCTGAGTCCCCAGATGGCTGAGGCGGCGCCCTCCCTCCACGTCCTTGTGACCCATCAGGGAAACGACAGTACAGAAAAGCACATCTTTACTGCCAGCCACAGAGACCGAGAGTTAAGTGTTCCACCTGTTAGACTTTTCTGACTCATACAACCTCCGTTAAGAACTGCCATATGACCCAGCAATCCCACCCTCGGGCATATGTCCAGACAAAAATTTCCCTGAAAAAGACACTTGCACACGCATGTTCACTGCAGCACTATTCACAATAGCCAGGACGTGGACACAACCCAAATGTCCATCGACAGATGACTGGATTAGGAGATGTGGTCTATATACACGATGGAATACTATTCAGCCATAAAAAAGATAAAATAATGTCATTTGCAGCAACATGGATAGAATTAAGAGACCCTCATACTGAGTGAAGCAAGTCAGAAGAGAAAGACAGATGCCATATGATATCTCTTACAACTAGAGTCTAATATACTGCACAAATGAACCTCTCAACAGAAAAGAAAATCACGAACATGGGGAACAGACTTGTGGTTGCCAAGGGGGTGGGGGAGGGGTGGGAGGGAATGGGGTTAACTAGTGCTTCAGTGATGGAAAAGCAAGGAGATCCAGCTATATAGCACAGGGAACTATGTCTAATCACATGTGACAAATCCATATATGTACATGTAACCAGGTCACCACACGGTGCAGTTGGAAAATTTGACAGACATCTGTAAACCAGCTATAATGCAAAAAAAAAAAACAAAAAAAAAAAACCCACATGAGAGTGAGTGTAAGAAGGGTTGGGGTCAGGCCAGGGCTGGGGGTGAGGAGGGAAGGGGGGGTGCAGCTAGAAAACAGGACCAGGGATCCTCGTGGTGATGGGGTGTTCTGCATCTTGGTGGTGTCAACGTCGACATCCCGGTTGTCGACCTTGTATTTCAGTTGCTGGAGATGTTTCACCACGGGAGGAAACTGCAGGAGGGGTACCCAGCCTCCCTCTGTGTTAGCTGTCACACTCACATGTAAACACGCAATAACCTCAAAAGGAAAAGTTTTTTAAAAAACTATGAAAGACTGTATGGCAAACACGGAGAAGCAGTAACAGAAGGAGGAAAGCAGTTTCTCCCCTACTTTTGGAAAAGAGAAAATAAAGTGATATTAAGTACGGAGGATGGCCCTTCGATCCAGGTGTGTGACCCAAAGCACACCCTTTGCCCTTGGTTTCTTCACCTTAAAAACAAGGACAATACTTGCCCTAAAACTTCAGAGGTTTGGGGAAATTCAAATTACATGAGATGGGAGTTCCCCTTGTGGCTCAGCGGAAACAAACCCGACTTGTATCCATGAGGATGTGGGTTCGGTCCCTTTTTCTGCTCAGTGGGTTAAGGATCTGGCGTTGCTGTGAGCTGTGGTGCCGGTCACAGACAGGGGTCAGATCTGGCATTGCTGTGGCTGTGGCGTAGGCCGGTAGCTACAGCTCTGATTCGACTCCGAGCCTGGGAACTTTCATTTGAGGCACCTGCAGTCCTAAAAACAAAACAGCAGAAACCAAAAACTACATGAGATGATAGAGAGGAAAGTACTTGAAATACTCAAATGTTTTAAACAGGATATTGGAAGGAGCATTTCTAGTAACAACTTGGGAATGACAATGCGTAAAGCAAAGCCCACCTAAATGTACAGGAGGTGGACAGGTGCAGCTCTGGGCCTTGGTGTTAACTCAGGAACCAGGACTGAGGAGACTTTTGGAACTGTGTGTCCATGGCAACGGCACACTTGCTCCAGGTGTAGACAGAGTGTGAAATATGCTACTTCTCACATAAGAAAGAAAAAGAAATCAAGAACATACCCTTATATTTATTTTAGTCACATAAAGAAACTCTGCAAGCCTGAATGAAAAACTCATACAAGTGACAAGAAGAGGAACAAGGTGGCCTGAGCAGGGGTGGGCGAGCCTTTTTGTAGTGTGTATTTTTTTTTAAACCAGGTGGTTATAATGCCTATTTAAACCATGAAACAAAACATTTAAATAACACTCTTAGGGAGGGTTCCCATATTTTGTGTGTGTGTGACAGTTACTTGTTTTTCTCAAAGCCTTAGTTCCAGTAGTATGGAGTCTGCTGTGTTGTCACTGAGGTGTGTATTTGTGTGTGACTGTGTGGTGTTAGTACAAGTCTGCATATGCCAGAGAATTCTGGAAAAGGTCCCACCTCTTTCCTGTCTCCCCAAACTGGAAACACCCAGGAGTCACGGGGTCACGGGGGGGGGGGGTTCCACTGGAACGGCTACCTCTGCTTTTCAATTTCCTGCCCCTCAGCTTATTACTATATTTAAGAACACTACTGGATATAATTGTATTATCACTTTTTATGGGGAAAATGAGGCTGACCTCACTCACTCTACTAGACAAAATGAGGCTAGAAATACAAGCTGAAGTCTTTACTCCCGCTTCTGTATTCTAACCACTAGTCAGGGCCTCCTGGGGTCTTTTTGTTTGTTTGTTTGTTTGCTTTTCTTAGGGCTGCACCTGCGGCATATGGAGGTTCTAAGGCTAGGGGTCTAATCAGAGCTGCAGCTGCCAGCTTACACCACAGCCACAGTCATGCGGGATCCAAGCCGCGTCTGCGACCTACACCAGAGCTCACGGCAACACCGGATCCTAAACTCACCGGGCGAGGCCAGGGATCGAACCCACATCCTCATGGATACTAGTCAGGTTTGTTGCTGTTGAGCCACAACAGGAACTCCCTCCTTGGGTCTTAGGTGGCTTAAGACACGAATTCTCTTTGGGTACCAAAGTTAAACCTGGCTTGTTTCAAAGTTGCTACAAAAATTAAATTTGAAAAGCTGAGATCAAGAAGCAACTTTTTTCTGGCAGTGTTGGTTTTCTACAGCCCCTCCCCTCCCCGATCTCTGGAATAATGGAAACAGTGAATGATGCTGGGGGAAACTGTCTTTCAACATTAGCGTGCACAGTCTTTGTTTACTCTCTGTGGAGTCTGCCGAGCCCGCAGTCTTGGGCTGTTCACCTCACAGAAGAACGGGTCTTTTGAAGTATTCGGTCCTCTTGGTTGGAGGCCAACTGCGCATGTTTTCATCTTCTTATAAATACAGTGTTCAAGCGCTGTCCCATCGAAATGGGCTTCGCCTTCTCACCGACGGACTGGGGTGGTACAGTTCAAATGGAAGGCTTGGCCCACTCCATTCTTCCGACATCCGACAAAGGGAATGCCGTTTGGAGATGCTTTGCTGAGACCACAGTTCATTTCTGAGGTCTCGACCAAACAAGAGCTTAAGGGTAAACTTTGCAAATTCCTTTAAGTTGTCTGACTTAGGAGACAGTTTATAAGACATATGAGGTTTCCAAGCTATAGCCAAATGAAAAAAAATAAGAACTATTAGCACAGCTAAAGAGATTTAGAAAAAAAAAAAAAAAGAAGTGTTCACTGGGAAAAATCACAGGGAATTTGAGTGGACTGTGAGTTCTTTTGGAAATGAACATGTCCCATTCAGCCCCATAGCTTTAGTATTCAGATGGTGTTTATCACAAAGAATATGCTTAAATGTTCATGGGCTTAAGCGCAGCTGTCACCTGGGAGAACATAAAAAGACAAACCCCATTTCTACAAATGTTAAGGCCTATAAAGCTAAATAAGACTTTCTGTCTAACCTGAAAGACTAACTGGAAAAATGCACAGAACTAAATTTATATCTTTTTTTTTTTTTTTTGGTTTGTTTTGGCTGTGCCCGCGGCATAGAGAAGTTCCCAAGCCAGAGATCGAATCTGTGACCAGATACTTAGCCCTCTGAGCCACCAGGGAACTCCTAAGTTTGTATCTTTTATTAGGAAACAAACTGAGTGGAGACAATGGTTTAGGTCAGAGATGGCGGGGTGCCTGGCATTTAAAATGTGAATGGGGTTGTTGGTTCACTGACCTCAGTCACAGGGGTAGATTCGTTTTGTAATTATCTTCACAAGGTTCACCTGTATGCAAAGTTTGCTGATCGCTGGCGGGTACTGTGGTCTCCCTGGAGACACAGAATCCTTAATCCACCTTTTCAACACTCCCGAGAGTTCAAAAGAGTCACAGTACAAAGAGACAGATTCATAGTTGGAAGCATCAGAAGTAACGCTGGGAAAAGTAACTCATTTACAGAAAAGAACTAAGACTTAGAACTCCTGCCCATTGTGTACACTGGGGCTGGGACTCTCCTGACCGTATACCTACCTAGAGTCTATCAATTGTTACAAAAGAAGCAATATAGTGTTATACTGTGTATACAGTGTTATGTAGTGTATTCACTGTGCTTCCCAACCTATTTGAAAGCATAGCCTGTACTCAGAAAGTGCTATGATTTTATGGAAAAATGGCAAAAATGTGTGAGGCTGGCAGAGGTCACTGACAAGGGGTGCAGCTTCTCCAAGGACTAAAATGATCAGTAGCCAATCTGTGGTCTATCCCCAACCCAGCAGAGTGTCCTAGCACGTGGACTGGGATGCTTTAGTGAACTGTTGAGAACAAGAGTTCTGGAAAGGTCTTAGTTCCAGTGCTGTTCCACGTAATTATTAGCTATAGGACTTCTGGCAGTTTATTTCTAGATGCTTTAGCTTCCTTTACTGCAGAATGGGGGACAGCCAGCCTTGTAGGGCCATGGAGAGAACTACATGGAATGAGGACTGTAGAGTACTTGGGATAGTACTTTGCACATAATGAGCATAATAATGTTAAATGACATTATTTATATATAACACTGGCATTATCATTAGCATCATCATCACCTGTCACTAGAGGTGACTTCTCATCTTAGTAACCTTTGACTGAGAATGAATTAAAGAAAAAATACCAGGTTGACCGAGAGTGAAGAAATGTCAATAAGATGCCTGTGTATCAACGGTTTTTTCACTTGCTCATGTCTTAAATTGTGGTGAAACACAGAGAACAGAAAGCTTACGATTTTAACCATTTTTAAGTGGCATTAAGCACACTTGCATTGTTGGACAAACATCACCACCATCCATCTCCAGGACTTTTCTCCTCTTCCCAAACTGAAACTCGGTACCTATTCAACAACTCGCCATCTTCCCAGTCCCCGGTAACCTCTCTTCTGCTTCCTGACTCTGTGAATTTGATTACTCTAGGTACCTCATAGAAGGGGAGTCACATAGTATTTGTCCTTGTATTTATTTATTTAAATTTTTTGGCCACACCCAAGGCACATGCAGAAGTTCCCTGGCCAGGGATTGAACCTGAGCCACAGCAGTGACAACACCGGATCCTTTAACTGCCAAGCCACCAAGGAACTCTGGTACTTATCCTTTTAATTGTGTTTTGGCATTCCCTTCGCCCTCACCTATCTGAAGACAAGGGTCATCTTAGTCCAGAAGTCACTCCCCAAAGCCACTTGCATGCAGTACCTCCTAGGCCAGGCCACGTCAAGAATTTGAACTTCCTCTGGGGGAGGACAATTCCCCATCAAGGTTTCTAGTTCCAAACCCAATCCCCTTTCAGCGTGAGGTATGACTGAATCCTTTTGTTAAGGGTTCAGTCAGGCCAAATAGCTCTGGGGTGTCTAGGCTGGGGCAGACTCCTGCTTAGACTGGGGACGGCCTCTACCACACGTCTGTTCTGTGTAACTGCTCACTCATGGATTCTTCACCTGGCTATCCAGTGGTTCATAACACTCCACAGTACCCCAAACTGGGCTCAACATTCCCAGATCTGCTCCCGCTAACATAATCCCTGCTCCAGACAACGCTACCATCCGCTATCTAGGTGCCGCTGGAAGAACCCTGGGAACCATCCTGCTTCTTCTTAGCCCTTCACTGGGAGCGCTCACTAAGCTCTGCCAGGTTTAGTTCCAAAATATTTCTCAAAACATCTTCTTCCCCTTCATCCCTATTACGACTGCTCTAGATCAGGTCTCCTCTTTTGCCTAAACTGTCTTTTCAGGTTTTCTGGCTCATATTCCAAATCATCTTCTACATAATCTCAGAATAACCTCTTAAAAAAAAAAAAAGGCAAATATATGCCCCTTCTCTACCGAGCAGTCTTCAGTAACTTCTTGCTACCCTCAGGATGAAGTCCGTATCTGTCAGCCTGGCATACCATGCTCTGAATTCTGGGCTCTGGCAGACTCTATCTAGCTCGATCTCGGACACTCCCCAGAATCCATCAGATGCTAGAGAAACTCTAAACCACTCACAGTTCCTCGTGTACACGGTGTCTTCCCTCAGTGCCTTTGTTTCTGCTGCCTCTCTGTCTGAAATGCTCTTCAGTCCTCCAGGCTGCATCTTTTATCGGCACTCCCGCAACATCCTGCGTCTCCTGCATTTTAAACGTTTCATGGCTGCTTTTATATATTTATCTCCCTCACTAGTCTGAGGCCTTCCTAAACGGATAACATTCATCCTAGTATCACTAGAGTCTCAGAAATGCCTGAACTAAAAGCAGGTGTTCAAGACATGGTGAATAAAGGACTAAATCAACAAATGGGTATAACTATTGCACTAGACACAAAAACTAACTTGAAATGGGTCACAGACCTACATGTAAGAGCTAAAACTATAATCTTTTTAGAAGAAAACAGTGCAGAAATTTTTGTGGAACTAGATTTTAGGCAAGAATTTCTTAAGGAGGACACAAAAAGCATGGCCCCTTAAATTAAGAAGTAATAAAATGGACTCGATAAAAGATGAAACTTTGCTCTTTGAAGGACACAGATAAGAAAATGGAAAGCCAAGCTACGGATTGGGAAAAAAAGATCTGCAGGACAAATAAGTGACAAGGGGCTTGTACGCAAAATATATGAGGAATTCATAACTTAAAAATAAGACAACAAAATTAAAAATAGGAAAAGAATCTGAACAGACATTTTATGACATAACCTCGCTGGCAAATAAACACATGAAAAGATACTCAACATCACTCGCCATTAGAGGCTTGTAATTTAAAACCACGATGGGAAACCACCACACACGGTACAAGGACTGACATTTAAAAAGACTGATAATAGCCAGTGTTGGGGAGGAAGTGGAAGAACTGAAGTCTCCCAGTTAGCGAGACTGTGACAAGCTCCAGCCTTCTGGAAAACAGTATGGCGGTGTGTTTCATTTACCATATAAATCAGCATTCCCAGTCCTAGATTTTTCCGAGAGAAATAAAAACATATGTCCACACTAAGACTTGTAAAAGAAATAAAGTGTAAAAGACTATATACTCTTTAGGATTCCATTTTCATGACATTCTATAACGGAATAAACAGAAAACGGTAAGTGTCTACCTGGGGTGAAGGTCAAGGGAGGGGACCGACAGCAAAGGCACATGAAAAACTTTTGAGGGGGATGAAGATGTTCCACATCTCGATTGCGGTATTGGTTCTATGACTACATGTGATCGCCAAAACTCATTTTTGTGTTCACTTAAAATGGGTGAATTTTACTCTATGTAAATTATACCTTTAAAAAAGATGGAAAAAAATATGCCCCATGGATTTATGAAAGTTGGATTTGTATAATTAGGAAGCACACAATATGTGAATGGAAAAGTCATTAAACCTGAAATCTGAGCATTATTTTCTGGTATTTTCCTTAGGCTGAACATTACTCGGTTCTTCAGGCTAGTGTTAAGATGTCAACAGTACAACGCTGAACACGTACTTTGTAAAAGTACTTAACCTGTCTCAGTATCTTAAAACTGAGCCATTCAAACATGGGAAAGATAACTGGATTTGAGAAACCTGGTTTCTAGTCCTAGTCTTCCCCTAACATCATACGTGGCTTCGGGCCTGGCACTCAGCCACATCCTACTTCTGTAATACAGAGTTTTCAGAGGTTCTTATTCTGAGGTCCACACCTCCCTTCACCTCCTCCCCCAATGCAAGGGGTCCCTGGATAAAATTCAGGGCATCTGGGAACTTGCAAAAGAAAAATGTTTATCTTTAGGGCCACTGCCTTAAACTGAAATTTAGCATTTCCTCTCATTATGAATGCAGGCAGCCATCTGTAGCAGTGTTAGCAGTACCCTGACTCTGTTATCGAGAGAAATCACAGGTATTTTTATATCACATCGTGGTGTTGCTCATATTTTCACATATTCTTTATGCTCATCACTATTTTGAAGTGGCAGTGGTTATTAAGATGTGTCACGGATACTGTTATTTAAGGCCTTTAAAGAAGCTCATATCTCTGTGCTACTACTTTTTAAAGATGTGATAATAGTATTTTAATATAATTGTCTTCCTTATAGCACTACATATTTTATTTTATGCATTTTAAAGCACTGTTTAAAGAACGGAGCCATAGGGTTCACTAAAGGGGTCTTAGGCACACACACACAAAAAAATGTGAAAAACCTCTAGGCAAGATGACCTCTAACCATTCATTCAAGTGCTAAGAATTCTATTCAAAACTGGCATTAGAGGAGTTCCCATCGTGGCTCAGTGGTTAACGAATCCGGTTAAGAACCATGAGGTTGTGGGTTCGATCCCTGGCCTCGCTCAGTGGGTTAAGGATCCGGCGTTGCCGTGAGCTGTGGTGTAGATTGCAGACGCGGCTCGGATCCCGCGTGGCTGTGGCTGTGGTGTAGGCTGGCGGCTACAGTTCCTGTTAGACCCCAGCCTGGGAACCTCCATATGCCGCAGGGGCGGCCCTAGATAAGGCAAAAAACAAGAAAAAAAAAAAAAACACAAAAAACTGGCATCAGAGACAGACAGATAGCTCATAGTGTAAAATGAGATAATTAAAAGCATTTTGAAACTGCAAGGTGATACCCAAATGGAAGAGGCTGTCTTCTATAGGCCCATTGGTGAAGTGATGTTTTCAATGATTTCACATCTTATTTTCTTAACTAAAATACAGGAAAGGAAAGTGGGTGGTGATAGCCACTATCTGGGCCCACGCCTCATCTTTCTAAAAAAGATTTTCAAGATTTATGGATCCTGACTTGTTTGGATTCTGATTTAAACAAACCAGCTGTTAAAAAAAAAAAATGTTTGACACAAACAGAAATCTGAACATAGACTTTGGGTATTAGATGCTACTAAAAAATTAGATGTAAGAATGTTATTTTGGACACATCTTTTTAAAAAAATATTATCTGTTAAAGAAGTACACTGAATTACTTATAGGTAAAATAATAGTTCACGTTTACTTCAAACTAGTCCAGAAAATTAAAAAAAAAACAAAAAACTAGGTAAATAAAACTGCCATATGAGCGATGGGTATGTGAAGGTTCATTATATTTTTCTCTCTATTTTTGAAAAAGTGTTTTTTTCTTAAAAAAAGACTCATAGGTTATCAGGATAGACCTAGCCCACAGAAATGTTTGGATTGCACTCTGTATATATATTTAAAAAAAGAAAATCAAAACCACGGGAAGGAGCGTGCAGCTTGCCACAGTGCCTACGACTGCTTCTTATCTTATAATCTGGGCTACTCCCATATCTATGTTGCCTATTTGGCTTCCATTGCATTTGACGTTGTAGGTTTGCACAAACTTTGTATAACTGACCACATTTGGTATGTCGAAACAGGTTAAAGCTAGTTTTTGATAATCAGGAACTGGTAATTTTTTTTTATGTGTTTTATTTTGTGTGTGTTTTTCCCCCCAATCTTCATTTTCGTAAATTGAACTATAGCTGGTTTACAATACTATTAGTTTCAGGTATTCAGCAAAGTGATTCTTTTTCAGATTTTTTCCACTATAGGTTATTACAAGATATGGAATATAGTTCTCTGTGTTATACAGTAAAAATCCTTGTTTATTTTATATATAGTGGAGCAGTGTGTATGTTAATCCCATACTCCTAATTTATCCCTCCCACTCTTCCTCTTTTGGTAACCATAAGTTTTTTTTCTATGTCTGGGAGTCTCTTTCTGTTTGTAAATGAGTTCATTTGTATTTCTTCTAGATTCCATGTATAAGTGATATCATATAATAATTGTTTTTCTCTGTCTGACTTACTTCACTTAGTATAATAATCTCGAAGTCCATCCATGTTAATGCAAATGGAAATTTTTTCAATCTTTTTTATGGCTAAGTAATATTCCATTGTAAATGTACACCACTTCTTTGTTATCCATTCATCTGTCAATAGGCACCTAGGTTGCTTCTATGTCTTGGCTACTGCAAATAGCATTGCTATGAACATTGGGGTATGCATATTTTTTGGAATGAAAGTTTTCATCTTTTCCAGATATATGCCCAGAAGTGGGATTGCTGGATCAAAGAGTAATTCTAGTTTTTGTTTTTAAAGGAAACTCCATACTGTTTTCCATAATGGCTGTAGCAGCTGTTCTTTCTTTAATTAAGACACTTATTTCTCCCTTTTCTATGGCCACAAAGCGAAGCCCTACTTGCGCCAACATATTTGTGCCACTGGACAGGGGATCAGAGTTGGACAAACTGTCAGCACCACTGAGAAGTGACACCAGCCTCACACCCCACTGCCTGCAGATCAGTGACTTCTTTGGTGAGATGTTCACTCATGTTCCTGAGAGATGAGACAGCATACAGTTATCTGCAAGTGCACAGATGGACACTGACCCTCTACAGTCATGCCGGGGCTTACAGGTTCTCTGTGAAACTCCAAAGGCTTTCAACACTCATCACGTACTTGGGGATACCATCAACCAATGACCCGAAGCACTAGACTAACGCAGTTTAGCACATGGGATCTGGAATCAGTTCTGGATTTAAATCCTAACTCCGTCACAGTCAATATATTTACTTTTTCTGTGCCACAGTTTTGTCGTTTGCAAAATGGAGCACTACTAGCAATTATCCTCAGAAGGATATGCAAAGTAGTGAGAACAGTGTCTGTGGCATAATATACACTTAATACCCATTCACCACGACTGCCATAACTATTACCTTCAACAACAGCAAAAGTTTTACACCAAAACAATGCCCACATTTCAATAATACCTTAAAGTTAATTCTAGGAAAAGGTTTTACTGGATGAGATTGGTACTAAAAAATTACTCTTTGTAAACAACTTCCTTTCTTTCATTGAGTTAGGTGCCTTATTAGGTTACAATTTGTTAATTCCAAAGTAGTTGCATTTGTTTTTAAGTCAAAATCACTGAATTTTCATGACCTTTCTTTAATCAGATAAACTCATTTTAGCAATTACTCTAATCCAATAATTATAGTTGAAAAGAATAATATATATAAGAGGGTATACAGGAAAAAAACTGTTGTATGGCACTGCATATCTGATTAACAACCTCTTTCCTTACAAGAAGTCCTCTAAGGTCACTGAAAAGGTGAGACACAAGGTATCAGAATGAAAAGGATATTCCAATGAAAACTAATGAAATGAATTCTTAGACCAATGTCAGAAGTTACAAAAAAAGACTTTCTGGAAGTAGACTCTAAACACAAAGCAGAAGTTTCAATTTGAATCAAATAGTGACAGTGGTTGCTGAAGGACTGGAGCCATTTGAGTTGTAAACCATGAAGAGGGCGTGTTTGTGTGTGTAATCAAAAGATGAAAACCACTCTGCCTAGCAGAGCTAACCACGTTCAAGGAAGTCCAGGATAAAAATTAACCAAAATGTTTAAAGTATCTAAAAGACACAGTAGTTCTCATAATCAAAGCAAAAAGGCATTTTGCATTAGAAAATAGATTTTCTTTTATCTTTTTCCATATTTCTAAGTCATTTTGAACCATACAGAGAACTGACTGGTGTCACTTTTTGTTCATAATCATTTTTAGTTCCTGCTGCTTTGATAGTTGTTATTATCAAAATAATGAAATTAAGTCACAAAACTTTACATGTGCCTGATCTGAGGTAAACATATGTATTCTAAAATAATATTCCACTTTTTGTAGATTTGGTTTGAAATGAATTCTAATACTTATCATTGTGCTCCTAATTTTAAGCATTTTGTTGACTCTGATTTACTCTTCAAATCTATTTATTTATTTAAAAATGTGATCTGTATCCAACAAAGTAAGTAGGTTTGGGAAACCGCACAGTTTTGGTTTTACAGAATTATCTAGTAGCCATCTTGCTTGTTGCTGCCAAATCTCCTACAAGACATTGTTTCTGTGGCAAAGAGATGAGTTCACACCACTCTGCTCAGGAGCTGAGTGGCCTTGATAGCTTTGCTTTGAGTGGTGAACCGACAGTGATACATCAATGCAAATAACTTCCTTGGTTACACCAGCAATCACAGAGCCTGACACAATCAGAGACTGGAAGGGGCATTTTCAACAATAAACAGAAGCCTCTGATTTTTACTTAAACTTTCAAACGCTGTCCTGATTTCCAGCTTATTGGCCTTGATTACAGGCCTATGAGGAAAGAATTATTTAAATGACTAGCAGAATTAGCCTGCAGTTGTCAATTTCCTCTAGCTTAAAAAAAAAATTGTCTTAGCAGAAACTGAGCTCTCTGTAAAGCAAAATAACTGTTTCCTGGACTTAATAATGTACGCTTAAAGCTAATGAACGAATGAACAAATGGAGAGAGAGGCAGATAAGGACAAAATACCAAAAGAAGTATATTAAGAAATCTGTGTGAAATTTAATTATTTAAAACACAGAAAAAAATCAGAATAAGAAACTCATCATCTGCTGGACCAAATAAACTCTGCCACCTCCCTCTGCCTCTAGTACAACTAGGAAACAGAGGAACACAGCAATTAAAGTCCTACTAAAACCTACTAGAAAAAATGTACAGAGCAAAATACAAAGGAAATTATTATTTTCTTTTCTTTTGAAACTATAAGAACAGAAAAAGCTTCATTGTTGTGTTTACATTATAACATACATAGCTGTAATATACATGACAATAATATGCACAAACAATGGAGAGGAAAAGGAGTAAAAGCTTAATTTTACCAGAATTAAGTCACTATTAATATGAAGTAGACTGTGTTAAGTTAAAGATACAAACTGCTGTCTCTAGAACAAACTACTAAGAAAATAACTCAAAAAAGGTAACCAATACAGGAGAAATTGACACAACACTATAAAGCGACCATACCTCAATTTTTTTTTTTTTGCCTTTTGTCATTTTATGCCCGCACCCGCGGCATGTGGAGGTTCCCAGGCTAGGGGTCTAATCGGAGCTGTGGCCACTGGCCTGCGCCGCAGCCACAGCAACGCAGGATCCGAGCCGCGTCTGCAACCCACACCACAGCTCACGGCAACGCCGGATCGTTAACCCACTAAGCAAGGGCAGGGATTGAACCCGCAACCTCATGGTTTCTAGTCGGATTTGTTAACCACTGAGCCATGACGGGAACTCCCATACCTCAATTTTAAAAATTAAAAAAAAAATTGCATGTAAAAAAGGTAGCTAAAAATATCCAAAAATAAAGATGCTATATGAAAACTTTTGTTTGTCACAAAACAAAGCAATAAAAGAGGAACAAAAAAGGAAATGAGACAAACAGAAAATAAATCTAAAATGGCAAACGCAAATCCAACCATACCAAAAATTACACTAAAATTCAGTGGGTTAAGCACTAATAAAACCACGGCAACTGTTTAAATGTATACAAAAGCAAAACCCAACCATATGTTGTCTCCAAGAGATGCACTTTAGATTTAAAGGCAAAAAAAAAAAAAATCTAAAAGAAATAAAAACTGTGGGATGGAAAAGGTATATCAAACACAACAGACATTATAGAGCTGGGGTGGGTTATTAATATCAGATGACATAGACTTTAAGACAAAAAAAAAATGTCACTAGAGATAAAGAGGAACACTCTGCAATGATAAAAGGGCCAATACATTAGGAAGACATAAGAGCTATAAATGTACATGTGCCTAAAAACAAAGCCAATAGAACTGAAAGGAGAAACAGCCCCTCCTGCATTCGTTAGGAATAGCTACATTCCTTAAGCACAGGCCTTCCCTAGTTTCTGCCAGGAAACCCTTTCCTATGGCTATAGCTCTAGCTCTTTCCAGCTTCTGGTAACCGCACTCTCCTCTTGTCCATGGAGTCCTAGGGAAGATAATGACTCCCTGCTGCTGCTGACCATCCCTTTGGTTTTCTTTAGCTCTGTTCACGCCCTTGAACTTCCATGGAATTCTTCCTAGTTACCTGTGTGATATGCCATCTGTTTTCTGATGGGACCTTGACCTAGACCTAAACTCCTTGCCTTGATTTTAAAGAGACTAGTAGGTACTTACTAAATATCCATTCTCTTTCTCACTTAAGTTAAAAGAACTCTGATTTTTAGTCTGAGGCATTTGCTGCCTCAGCTAAGAACTACTTTCCCCAGTCTGCCCTAAGTCACGTGCTGAGGCCCTGTGAACCAAGTTCTAGAACCAAGACATGTAATTCAAAGTGGTGCATGGGACGTCTCGAAAGTCTCAGTAAGTGAGGAGGTTTGTAGCTGCTTTCTATCTTTTTTCAGTGCTGTTACTTGGAGTATGGATGTTTAGGCTGGAAATCCAACAGCTTTCTGGGACGATAAGCAAGAAAGCCACACCCAAGGAATGACGGAGTATAAAGCTTAAGGTATCTGGGTCCTGTGTGATCTTTGGACCTGTCATTGCAGCCGTGGACTGCTTTCTTACACACGAGAAAGAAATACAATTCCATTTTGCTTAAACCACTGTTTTTCAAGTATCTATTCTTACTTCATCATCATACATATGGCCTGTGAGGCACTCTCTCATCTGCCCCGACTCCATTTCTTTTTAAAAAATTTTTGTTTAATTAACTAATGATTTTGTCTTTTTAGGGCTTACCTGCAGCATATGGAGGTTCCCAGGCTAAGGGTCAAATCGGAGCTGTAGCCACCAACCTACGCCACAGTCACAGCAACTCCAGATCCAAGCCACGTCTGTGACCTACACCACGGCTCGTAGCAATGCCGGATCTTTTATCCACTGGCAAGGCCAGGGATCGAACCTGGGTCCTCATGGACACTAGTCAGGTTCGTTACTGCTGAGTCACGACAGGAACTCCCAGGACAGTGTCTCTTTTTATTTCTTTCTCATGTATATAACAATGAAGCTCTCTCTGTGTTACATATCACTTTGTGCCTTGCATACAGTAAGCAAGCTCACAAAATATTTGTTTAAAAAATGCGTTTCATTGTACTTCAGCTTTTTCTCATCAGCTAGAGCAAGGGTTGGCAAACTTCTTTTGTAAACAGTCAAAGAGTAAATATTTTAGGCGTTACCATTTTTGTTACATATTCTTCTTTTTTTTATCCCCTAACAACCCTTTGCAAACATAAAAACCATTCTGAGCTCAAGGGCCATATAAAAATAGGCTGAGGGTGGAGTTTGGCCCATAGGCTGTAACCAGCTGACCCTTGTGTGAGGCTCTAAGTGTCTTAAGGTCAAGCTTTTGTTATTCACTTATATCCCCTGGGACCTAGCACAGTCCTGAGTATACAGCATGTTCTCAGTAAACTCAGTACCCAGTTAAATTGGGTTAAATTGATTGGATTATGGATAGAGACGAGAAAAAATAAAGTAGAATAGCTAAAGTGGTCAGATTTGTTTTCTTTTCTCTTCTCTTTTTTTTTCTTTTTCTTTTTAGGGCTGTACCTGCAGCATATGGAAATTCCTGCGCCAGGGGTTGAATCTGAGCTGCAGCCACCAGCCTACGCCACAGCCACACTGGATCTGAGCCGCATCCATGATCCAGACCCTTAACCCACTGAGTGAAGCCAGGGATCAAGCGCCATCCTCACGGACTCTGTGTTGGGTTCTCAACCTGCTGAGCCAAAACTGGAACTCCTGGTCTAACAGTTATTTTGCTGGGGTGAGAAGGCTTATGGTCCAGGCGGGATGACGCAAAGGTCATTTACTAAGGAGATACAGGTAATGGGAAAAGACAGCTTCTCATTTGTCACAATCTTAATACCTTCCACTTCTAAGCAGTAACCCTGCGACCTTCGACTGCTGCACTCCTTACAGTGGGGCTAACTGGGACCCACAAAAAAGAGCCAATTTCCCCTGGTGGTTGCCTTTGTTCCGTGCCTTGCTATCTGGTTTTCTTGTCCCCTGGCATTCCAAAATGCTGCTGGCTTAAGGACAGCATCTCCCTCCAGAAGTGAAAACAGCCTGGCGAATACAGAGTTACCCACATAACCACAATTCTTAGATGATGGAGGGGAAACCTTTCCCGTAGCAGTTTCTAAATGGGGGCAAGTCCCTAATCCTGCTGTGGTTCCAAATCTTGTTGATATGGATGAAGGAAGGAAAGAAGGAATAAATGGATGAAAACACTCCATGGCCACAGTCACAGCCGCAGCTCCCATACCTGGAACTGCCAGAATGCCAGGAAGTTGCAGGGTCTCCAGAGAGATCCCGGAATATGTCCAACGTTTCCCCCAGGGCATTCCTGCTTCCGCACACTCTGGCAGGGTCTGAGGTCAGAGCCATCGGCCTCAAGGGAACAGTGCCTCTTCCGTCTAGCATCCCAAATGCTCAGAATGATTGCCAGCACCTGCCCTCTGGACAGTCGTCTCCCAAGGCCTGGGCAAAGTGAAGGGTTGGGGACAGCAGAGATGTTATTTGGTGTCCTGCCAGGTCTTCAGTCTCCATGGAGCGGTGAGCCAGCCACAGAAGTCTGGCTCCATCTCTACACACTTCCTTCGTCCTTTTTCACGTTCTTGAGATCTCAGAATAATTCACTGCAATGTTCTCACATTAAGGCTCTGCCACCCCATGGTCATCTCCCCGTCTTCAGGGAAAGAAGAAAGGGAACAAGTAGTCCCTTGAGGGTTGTAACCAAGCAAGCAGATGCTTCCAAAAGAAGGTAAGTACCAGATGCTTAGCTGTATGACTGAAGACACGCATAACCGTTCCTAGCTTCACTTGGATGCAGCAAGTCCTACATTTTAGATGTTACAAAGAAGCAAAAGGGTGGAAACGGTTTATTTAAAGTCAGGCTGTTAGTGAGTGATGGAGTAGGAGACAGCATCAAAGTCCCTTGATTCACAGACAAGGTCTGATCTGCCAAAGGGCCCAGAGTGTGGGCAGTGATGCTAAGAGACAAGGAACAAACAGCCTGGGGAGGGAAGGACTAACAGCCCGAGGAAACACTTTGGAAGAAGGAAACTAAGCACATCCCAGCGTCCCTGCAGCTGTTGTCATGAGTGTCTGGGGGTTCTATGCTTCTGAAGGAGGTCATCAAAACTAAGCGAAAATCTGACTTCGGGACTTACTTCGGCGTGTCTGGCAGAACACAGAGATAGGAAGGTAGAGAAGGACCTGTACGAAATACTGGACACTCAGCACTGTGGAGAAAATATTCTCTGGGGATCAGACCTTCCAAAGGAGCGGGAATTGCTGTGACACTGAACACACCGAGAAGACAGCGGGCAGCAGCTGCACGGTGGTTGCTCTTTGACCCCCAGCAGCCCCACCAGGCGCCGCCAGAAGAGGCTGCCTTGAGCTGCATGGGGAAAACGTAGGTTCAGATGATCAATGCTAAGTACATCGTTTTATCCCTCATGTCAGATACGATCTTGCATCAGCCTTTTTTGGAAGCAGAATCATGGCTGGAAGACCAAAGTAAGTTTCAGGAAAAAGAGTGTATATTTCATGCCATTTGGTGAAAAAACTGGTTGAAGCACACATCTAATTTACTGTTTACAGCTGTCCTTCTGTGTGTCCTTCCTTCTGTGTCCTTCTCTCACAGCTAAGCTGGGAGACCTCTGACCACGGCCACCACCATGCCTGATAAGGTCCAGGCCCCTCTTGCCAGGGTGGGTTCCGGGAAACACACCAGACTAATCACCCAGGCAGCTGTCCAGGGTCACGAGAGACAAGCCAACATACAATCAGAATCTGGGCTCAGGTTACCAGGCTAGAAACAGAATTACTGGGCTCAAGATGGTGGGTGGGGACAAGTGGACATGGCAAATAGGAAGTGAGAGCTCGGAAAGGAATTAACACTCAGGCCGTGCGTGACACCGAAGGTCAGAATCAAAAGCGCGAGCTGGAAGCACCAGGACGCGGCTCAGCTCAGTTGGGCCCCAGAAGAAGGTGAGCAAAGAGAAGATTGCCAGGAGGCCTGGATGTGGCGCTTCCTCCTCCGCCTGGCCCTGTGCTGCCGGTCAAGTCTCATCTGCTGACGTCTCCACGGGACTTAACAACCAGATCCCCAGTGACAGAAGAGGAAAGCAAAGCAGCAGGAGCCTCGTCCGAGTGATTTGAACAAGGACATATAATTAGCTGGAGGCATACCCAGGGTGAAAGCTTCAGCTCCCCCATTCTCCGTTTATGCATAATTAATACAGGGCAATATGCTTGCATTGTTCAAAGCATTTGGAAAGATGGTCCCAGTGTCAGACTAGCTGTGGAGCCCTGACCAGGTGGGTATTGCCGGGAAGGACCTTACAGGATAGGGAGAACCAACTTCTTAGAAGTTCAGCTCTTTTTTTTTTTTTTTTTGCATTTTTTTGGGCCACACCCGCGGCATGTGGAGGTTCCCAGGCTAGGGGTCTAATTGGAGCTGTAGCCACTGGCCTACGCTGCAGCCACAGCAACGCAGGATCCGAGCCTTGTCTGCGACCTACACCACAGCTCACGGCAACGCCGGATCCTTAACCCACTGATCGAGGCCAGGAATCGAACCCGCAACCTCATGGTTCCTAGTCGGATTCGTTAACCACTGCGCCACGATAGGAACTCCAGAAGTTCAGCTCTTAATTATCTCCCCGAGGATTGTACCGTGACAAGGTTTTCATCACAGGCTTTCTTCCCTCTGGCACTCTGGAAATTTGGGGGTTTCTTCCCTTATTCTCCGTGGATGTGAAGTCAGGTAAGACAAATTAATTGAAGAACTATTTTAGCCTAAGCCAATCGCAACCAAGAAATTGAATCAGCCGGGGAAGAAGTATCCCCCAAGTTCCTTATCTTTACATTGTCTGACAGCTTGGCTACATGGGGCTAAAGCGCTGCTTCCTGAAGTAGTTTATGAAGCTCTAGGATAGTTCCATACACTGAGCGAGGTCAACCCAGACCCACTGTTTTTCTGCAACTGGACTCGGGAGAGTTGGAACTTCTGTGCCCTGGGCTTGAGGACTGGGTGTTTTGTATACCCAATTACTAAAGAACAAGGCTCAGAGTTGACTTACAACTTAAACCTGGCACCATGGGTCACTGGTAGAAATACACAAAAGAGATTCTAAATGATCCATTATGCGCAAGTTGCACCAATGTTCATTGACTGACTGATTAATATAATACAACAAGCATTTAAATAGGTCTACTGTGCGGAAAACACTGAGAAATCATGTTAGGAATTCATTAAAATATTGCCCCACCTTTAAGATATATATATATTAAACACTGTAAATCAACTATACTTTAATAATAACAATATGTATATATAGTACGAAACACTGTAAAGCAACTATACATTAATAAGATATATATATATAGAGAGAGGGAGGGTATAAATTGTAGATTTTTTCACTCAATAAGGATGATAAATGATCAAAGCAATACGTTTTGAGTAATCCTGAAAGTTCTGAGACCTGAATCTGGAAAGATATTTTGAAAACAGAAATCTGTCTAGGGTAGGGTCTATTAAATTCTGCACTACTGACACTGCGGAAACAATTATTTTTCTCATTTGACGGTCCTCTCCTGTGTATTGCAGGATGTTTAGCAGCATCCCTGACCTCTGCCCACTAAATGCCAGTAACAACACCCCTGGTCCCCCATCCATCATGACAAACAAAAATGTCTCCAGATATTACCAAACATCCCCTGAGCGGCAAATTATACGTGATTGAGAACCACTGGTATAGAGATATTTTCTGTTTAAGACCGTGCAGTAAATATACTTATTCTGAAGTAAAAGGAACCAAGGCAGGACACTAAAGCTTGTCATATTCATTATTACATGCAGTTTAGCGCATTTTTAAATGTATGCTGGCATGCTGATAGCAAAAGTGTACTCACTGTGTACAAGAAAACAAAAATCTTTCCACATCAGCAACAGAGTGAGTTTTGTAAAGCCTTCTGCATCGTATTCCACGACACCCCTAAGTAATAAAAACACACACACACACACACAGACAAAAAAATCCTCATAAAAACAAGGTATAAAAGAGATGGAACCAAGTAAAGAATATATTCATAAAGTCAGGGTTACTGAATCCGAGATGCATTTAAGGCAAGTGAGTGTTACCACAGGAAGGATGTGGGATTTGGAATGAAAGCATCTAGGTTTAAGTTACAGCTTTGCCAGCGACCACCTGCTCTGCCCTCAGGCAAATCACTTAACCTTGGCAGCCTCAGTTTCCTCATCTGGAAAACAAACAGAATAATACGTGCAACGTTTCTCATGGAGCTGTGCAAAACAAGTAAGATAAATCATAAAATGCTACTATGCAAGTGTTAGTTACTAGTTCTGAGCAAAAGGACGGGTGAAGAAATCAGGGCAGCAATGACTCTCTGTGTGTACAGTGATGCCAAGTCTCACTTTCACTCAGGCCCCAAAGAGTAACAAGCACTGGCAATATCACCACGTTCAGGATTATTCATTACTTCCTTCCAAAGCACTTGGAATCCTCTGTCTTGTGTCCCCTTATCCTCCCCACTGGGCTCAAGACAAAGAGGCAACGTTAGCTGGGTGGACACTGGGTTCAGATGGGAGATGCATACCCATGTGTCGGAGGAGAACAGCTCAGGACTGCCTTGACCTTGACGGAAGGGTCTGGGCAGAATTCTGGTCGGCTCACCTCTCCCGTTTCCTCTCTCAAGAGCTGAGTGCCTGGCAGGGCGGCGGGGGCGGGGGGAGGTCACCATAATGTGCCAATACCAACCACCCAGTGAAGACGAGGATAACATTCTGTCTCTTCTGAACAAGGAGGCCTTCGCTGTACGTGGAGAGGCCTTCTCCCTGGCCACCGAGTCAGGCCAATCAGACCCTTAACACAATGGCCCCCAGATTTAAGTAGGAAGGAACAGCTGAACCACTGTGAAGGCAAAGGAATCGAGGTGCCGAAGCTTAAGCGATTTGCTCAAAGACTGTTGATCCATCACTAAGACCTTCTGACTTAAGTCAACAGTTCTATTTGCCGGTTTATATTTCTGTTCAGGAATATGTAATTTATTCAATTTTATCTTACAACACTGATGTTTAAACTTTTTAGATCCTGCATCCCACAAGCAAACACAAGCACAGAATCCTTTTCCTTATGCATGTGGTGCACTAAACGGTAGTACTTGCATCTGGTTTCCTAGTTGTACGCAAGGACTACTATATTATAGGTATAATAAAACACAGAAATGTACATAAACAGAATGGGATTTAAAAACAAGTGTAAATGCAAGTTTCACACTTTTCTTGAATACCAACAGAGGGTGAAGGGGCACACACCCTTGGGGTATGACTGCCCTGGAGGTCACTGTGCTGGCATCTCCGCTGTTCAATTACATGCACTAAAGATAATCTTACTCAAAAATGAGAAGACTGATGGTGTCGTTTAGTAACCATTGCTTTTATCATAAGTCCTTTCTCACAATACTCAGAAATAAAGTTGAAAAAAAACCTCAAGCATTAGCGAGTCATGTGAGAGATGGTCATATTGTTTAGATATTGACAGGTCTATTTTGGAGACACGAAAAATTCCATTATGGATAATGAGAAAATTACTTGAAATTGCTTTGAGGAGTCAGGCGTTTTGCTTATATTATGCAAATATTATGCTTATATTATCCCAACCTTATTCTTGATTCCATCTTCTCTTTCCTTACTCCTTCTGTCCTCACTGCTTCATTTACTTATTTAAAATTTTAATACACGCACCCCTCCCACCCCTCCTCTGGAATAAGGGACATAACCAGACCACTAAAACCCTTAGTGCTTAGTCCCCCCAGATACGCAATAAGGAAACAGAGCCACGGAGCCGCACGGCTGGGCAACGTGAAGGACAGGCCGGAGCACGGGGGGTGGCAGCAGGCGGGACGCCCACCCTGGAACTGCAGCCACACACACCCCTTCTTCTCCCTGCGGGGCCGCCTTCCAACTCCCAATTTCAATGCGAGTCATTGCTTTCGAGTCTAATGCAGGGCTTCTTCCCCAAACCCATGAGACACCGTGGGGAAGTGGGAGACCAGTCAGGGGACCTGAGAGCAGGGCTCCCACCCTGGTGTGCTCTCCTGAACTGTGTGACTTCCACGGGTGTCAGGAAGTCAGGACGCACCAGGATGGGTCAGGAATGCCCGCCTGGTTGACCTCATGACTTCTCTGAGAGGATGGAGGTGAATGTGCCGGCAGACCGTGACGAGTTTTGGAAGAAGCAGGTGTTACCAACCACTGCTGCTGCTGCATTTGGGGCTAGGCAGGCTGCTGCTCCAGGGAACAGCTTTGATTCCATTATTTGCTAAAGAATACTAAGAAAAAAAATGTTTTCCTGGGAGCTTGAGTGTAAGCAACATAGCAAAAAGAATCAAATGGCGTTCAAAATTATCATATGGAATAACTAAGAGCTATCTCATTTTTTATTTTTTATTTTTTTTTTGTCTTAGGGCCGCACCTGTGGCGTATGGAGGTTCCCAGGCTAGGGGTCGAATCGGAGCTATAGCCGCCGGCCTATGCCACAGCCACAGCAACGCGGGATCCGAGCCGAGTCTGAGACACAACTCACAGCAACCCACTGAGTGAGGCCAGGGATCGAACATGGAACCTCAGGGTTCCTAGTTGGATTCATTTCTGCTGTGCCATGACGGAAACTCCTCTATCGCCTTTTAATCAAGCCCGCACAGTAGGGTCATCAGGCAGCATGGTTTAAACAAAGAACTTACGTGCCAAAGTGGCTGAGGAAAGCAGCAATGTACTCTCTCCTTTTGTGATATCCTTGAATCACATACTGCACCTGGAATGGGAACCCAAAGCTCAGAAGGGGAGTAGGAAATTATTAAATGCTTTATTACATAAAATTACAAAGATCTAGAGATGTAGAAATAGTAAAATGAACACCCATACTTCCACACCTATATTCAACAACCATGAATATTTTGTCGAGCTGCTTTATCCAGCCATCTACCTACCTATCAACCTATCAATCAATCTTGCTGAAATGTTTCAAAGGAAATTAGAGACACTGTGACAGTTTGCCCCTAAACACTTCAGCATGCATCTCCAAAAAAACAGGCAGTTTCCTCCATAGCCACAATATTGTTATCATACTTGACAAAATGTAGCCATGGTTCTCTGAGTTCGTTTAGTACCCTGTCCATTTAAAAATCTACCCAAAATGTCTCCAAAACCTTTTTTAAAAACATGTATAAACAGGGATCTGGCATTTAATATAGAAAGTCTTTTACTCTAGAATAACAGGACCTCCTGGGGGGGTGGTGTCTGCACACACATACATGATACTAACTTTTCAAAGAGACAGGGCCAGGTGTCTTAGAGAATGCTCTGTATTCCAGATTCTCTGACTGTTCCCTTCTTTTTTTCCTCTACCTTCTGTATTTCCTATAAACTGGAAGTTGGAGCTAAAGGTGTGATGAGATTCCGGTGAAACATTCTGGGCAAGAGAACTTCACAGGTGACACTGAGTGTGATCACTGGTCAAGGTGACGAGAGCCGGGCCTCTCGTCGTAAAGAGGTATCTCCCTGTTACCACAGTGAACAAGCTCTCGAAGCACAGGGAAATCTAGTTGCCACTGACCCTCCACCCGATGGTTTTAGTCTCTGTGGGAGATCCTTGCCCGAATCGATTACCTGACGAGAGCCTGAAAAATGGTGATTTTTATATGCTATCAATCCACGTGCATTTATCATCCGGCGTTCCCTATAAAGAGGAGCTTCCTCGCACCCACTGGGTTAACTTGAACTACAACTCCCATTGAAAAGGCACGATAATGCTGAATTCCTTCTTTTTAAATTCGTAACATTGAGAACAAGGAGCGTTACAACAGGAAAGCTTATTTTGCCTTTTAATATTCCATCACCAAATGACAGTTTCTATAAAAAATTGTGAACTGATTAAGCTAGGCATCTGAAAGTCAGCCACTTATCCATCAGCTTCTAACACAAAAATACATTCTTTATAAAATGTGTTTACAATGGCTGGAAGAAACAGTGGGAGAAAGAGGACCCCCCACCCCCGAAATTGTTTATATTGGCTGTAGCCACATTGAGTTTCTATGGATAACAAAAGTGTGAGATAAAGTGCTTGAAATAACCTTGACACAATTGGTACTGATAGCCATTTGTACTCTTTAAAAGTAAAACAACTCTATTTATATAATAGGGGGGTTATGTCAAATTATAAAAACAGTGCTTGCTTTTCAGGCTTAATGCAGGATCAGAAATGTTATTTTGGGAAAAGAAAAACAGATGATAAGTTTGCTTAAGTGGCTTTGTTTAAAAAGGGGATGAAAACAGTTCTGTATACTTGATTTTAAAAACAGAAAACCATTTTAACAGAAACCCACAACAAAACTGGCTATAAAGATAGATTCCAACGTAATTATGGAAATTCATTTGAAGAGATTGTTTCTAAAAGCAGCCCATACTGTCCTCATTTGTAGGAAGCAGCAGAACATCAATTTTAAAAGACAAGTAAAATTAATGAAAAGGGAACCAGATAAGAAAAACTGACTGATTCTTGTATTTCTGGGAAAACGGTATTATGATTTTTTTTTTGAGGAAAATGTATGACTAGAAATTAATCTCAATTGGAGAGCTTTAAAAAGACTTCTTCTCCGTTCTGGAAGACCACATTTGCATTTTTCTCTATAATAGTGGGACATAGATTTGAAGGCAGTGCAAGGTCCCACAATGTAAAGAATTCTGTCCTCTGCATCAGTTTTGCAGGAGGGCAGGGCCGGGGGAACTTGGGCCAATGAGCAGCAGTCACTCTGTGAGAGTTAAATGCCCTGGAATGGGGCCAAGCCCACAGACTGCAGAGGTGCCAGATTTTAGTTTCTCTGACATTTAAAAAATAATACTCAAGCCTTGGAAATACTATTTATTATGCCTCTAAAATATTTTCTATATAGAGATGAGCTGTCTTTTGAATGAAAGAGAGAAACA
Organism: Catagonus wagneri; assembly: GCA_004024745.2. Classification (NCBI taxonomy): domain Eukaryota; kingdom Metazoa; phylum Chordata; class Mammalia; order Artiodactyla; family Tayassuidae; genus Catagonus; species Catagonus wagneri. The sequence continues at coordinate 13,729,467 of PVHT021183518.1, read as the reverse complement.
AAAGATTTATTTTCCAAGCCAATGTGAAGAAGTCAATAGGAGCCAAGAAAATAGGGCTTTGGGAGTTAAGCAAACTGAGTCTGTCCATGTGGGAGAAGAAAGTCAGTATTGCTCATGGATTAACATCTCCAGTTTTTAGCTAAATACACTGGCTGGACATTCACAAGAATATCTCTTTTTTTTTTGGCCGTGCCCACAGCATGCGGAAGTTCCTGGGCCAGGGATTGAATCTGAGCCATAACAGTGACAACGCTGGGTCCTTAACCACTGGGCCACCAGGGAACTCCCCACAAGTATATTCTTATATTTTTAGAGAGGCCTGACAACAACCATTAATGTAAACTCGGCTACTTGCCAATAAGGGCTCAGCTTTTTAACACAGCTAAGAGAAAACTTTAGATAATGTGATGTGCCTGGCTCTAAGACAAGCTGATCTGGAAATCTGCCCTAGGAGCAGGACTCTGGCAAACTGCTCCGACACATGACAGGGAGAATTAAGAACCGACTATCAAAGAGTACAGTATAGAAAAGCAGGCAAAGAGGAAAGCAGCTCTATAGAATTACTGTGATATCAGCGAGTATCATGCACACACACACACACACACATACACACACACTCAACAGATCACAGCAAAACAAGAGAGCTCAACATTTTTAAACCACAAGCAAGTAAAAGATCTAGCAAAAACTTAGGACATAAAGGAAATTCAAGAAAGAGAAGATGTAAATGTAAAAGATGAAGATAAGACTGGAAGAGGTGGTCAGAATCCTCAGAAAAGGAAGGAGGGCCAAGAAATAAGGAGAGACACCAACGAAACATAATTCAAAGCAGGAAAGGCTGATGTCAGGCAGAGGATGAAAGGAAGAAAATGAAGTGGGGAGGATGGTGCCTGCCCCACGAGGCCCCACAGCTGACACTGGAGCAAGGAGCTTTTACCTTGTTGGAGAGCAGGTGGCACACTTGAGGAACATAATCAATGAGACATCCTCCTCCTGGAAAAGCTGGGATGTGAAGAGCTGAGGAGCCTCCAAGTGCACTGAAAGGACAAGAGCACAGCAGACACTTCTCTTAGGGCTCAAGCAGTTGGTGTGACACCTCCAAACAGATGTGGCTTCTCCTGCCTGTCAAAGTCTGCCCACCGAGTGCCTGAACTGATGATGATGGGAAGAGGGACTTCCCTTTAGGATTACATGTCTATGTTTTAACCCATTTTGTTAAAACAGCATGTTTATATTACACAGGACTAACAACTAATGATTAATGACCACTCACGACTCAATCACACAGCAGTACAAATTAGCACACTTTGATTGGCACGGGCAAATGTCTTACCAATCTTAATGGGTTGTACTTGTTACTGAAACACAGACATACTTTTTTTCTTTCTTGCTTCCTTTTTTTTTTTTTTTTTTTTTTTTTGCTTTATTAGGGCTGTACCTGCGGCACATGGAGGTTCCCCGGCTAGGGGTCAAATCGGAGCTGTAGCTGCTGGTCTACGCCACAGCGATAGGAACCCGGGATCCAAGCCGCATCTGCGACCTACTCCACAGTCCACGGCAGCACTGGATCCTTAACCCACTATGCGAGGCCAGGGATCGAATCGGTAACACTTTAACTGAACAAAACTGAACTGATGCAAGGGTGTAACAGTACCAAAGGGACCAGTTCTGCAACTCATCTGCTTTGTGGCCTTGGGCAGCCTCCGTGGGCTTTAGTTTCTTCATTCTTAGTGTGAGGCAGGTGGTCCAGGGCAGGGATTGCAAACTCTGGGGCCCACCCAGCCCAGGTAGTTTTGTAGATGAGTGGAGAGAACTGGAGATTCTGTGCACAGTGGGAAGGGCTCTCCGTGCTCAGGCCCAGCTGCTATCTGACGTGGAGGAACACAAACCTGGTCTCACTGGATCCTAATTTTTCAAGGGGAGCTAGAAATATATACGGTTTAATCTCTCAATCTTTAAATGGTGGCAAGTAATAAAACATTTTCTGAAATACTGGTCCAGTGTCTGAGGGCTAACAGGGATAGGAAGCGTGCAACTAGTCACAATCAGCACTAACCCCCGATTCACTTAAACAAGAAATCATCAACCCAAGCACTAAGATATAATGTTGATCCAGAAATAGTTTCCAGAACTTTCCTGGAGACTCTCTTTTCTGTTTAAATAACCAGCACAGGATTATTTAAAAAAAAATATTCAGAAGCTTATAGCATGCATTTTTTTTCCTTTTCTTTTTAGGGTCACACCTGTGGTATATGGAAGTTCCTAGGCTAGGAGTCGAATTGGAGCTGCAGCTGCCGGTCTACACCACAGCCACGGCAACACCAGATCCAAGCTGCATCTGTGACCTATGCAGCAGCTCATGGCAACACTGGATCCTTAACCCATTCATTGAGGCCTGGGATCGAACCTGCATTCTCACGGAGAGGGTGCTGGGTTCTTAACCTGCTGAGCCACAACGTGAACTCTGCATTTTGTATATCATCCTTAACCCTGACTTCATCTTTTTCCTACTCTCATTGTCCTTTGGTCCTAATTTAGTTTTAACATTTGTATTTCTGTAAGCTCCTTCAACTCTCTCTTTAATACAATGGGATATAAAAAGACCCCTAAAATCCCTTAATGCTGTGATTATTCATTATCCAAGTTCCCCCCCAGTTACAAGATTGTAAATGGAAGCAACACATTTCACAATAACAGTCTAGAAAATCATTCTTACATGGTTTAGAGCTGACTCAGTGTAGAGTCCATGATATTATAAGGAGCAGTGTAAGTAACTACTCAGAAGACTCCAGACCCAGCCCGTCTCCCTATTGACTACAGATTTCTGAAATTCACTTTTTTGGTAAAAACAAACATTATATTTATTTATTTATTTATAGGAATGAAAAATCCCAAGAAACAAATAAAATTCCAGGTGATGAGAGGAACTCAACACGGAGTGGAACTATTCGCTGTTGAGTATCCCACTCAGATGATAAGTTAAAAAGCACAATGATGACTGACGACTGAGAAAATTTCGAGGCTGCGTTTGACTAAGTATGACATTAATGAATCATGGACGCCCTGCAACTGCACAGAATCAGTAAGAACATCAATTCCACTTGCTACTCGCAGTGTAGACATTGGATGTGATTTAGCCTCAACTTGAAGAAGGCTAGGAAAATTCCTATGACTTTCTGTGACCTAGAGGAAGGCTTTCTGTCCCCTCTTTTGTATGCAAAAGTACACAGAAGGCACACATCTCACTGGAAGGGTCTAATGGTCCCATTAGGATGGAAGACTGATTAGGAAAAAAAATTCTATAGTGCAAGAATCCAATTATTTATAGCCTGCGGTTACTGGGGAAATATCTGCGTAACAGAGAATATCAAGAGCCAGGCTTCTCATAGGTTACTTAGAACAATCCTTAGCATAATAAAATTCCAAAAAATAAAATTATTTGGACAGTTCCCCAGAACGGATGGTAATGAACTCTGACCTGTATAAACTATTACAGATTAAGTTCTTAATCCTTGACTCACCTGAATACAAGGAGTGTAAACAGTGTGCGGGTAAACTTGTAACGCTCTCTCTGTTTCTGAAATTCAGTCATTAAACACAAATGACCTATAATAATGGGAAAAAGTGAAGGAGGGAGAAATCCGAAGACTGGCAGCTGCTTTGCTGCCAGGCCCACCTCTCTGCCCTCTGCCTCCGACATTATCAAGAACGAATGCTCGTTGCCTGGTGCTTTCTCATGAGCTAATTTAATTCTCTCCACAACTCAGTGAGGTGGGAATTATCACTGCAGTTTTATGAGGGAAGAAACTGAGGCTGGGAGAGCGCGGAGGAAACTTCACACTCAGCTAGGAAACGGAGAGGCTGACATGTGAACTCAGGCGAGCCTGTTGCCAGAGTCCACGCTGCTGTTGGTGCTGAATTACACACCTCCCTGAGAGCAGCGGGATTTCAATCTTGAAAGGGCTACAGGGCTGGAAAGAAACAGTGGGTCTGGCTACCAGGGAGCCACATCGGGACTTCAATGGGGCCAGAGGGCTTCCAGCGGCACTCAGACCACCGTCCAAGCAGGCCCTGTGATGTACAGCTCGTCTGCCCTTAGGACCTTCCACACTGCATCAGGGCAAGCATTCCACCCGATGTGGTTCCTACCTCGGTATCTCCCACCCCAACCATCCAACAACCGGATCCACTGCACCTTGGATGTGGGGGAGGAGCCCTCTGTCACGTCCAGTGCTGGATGACCTGCTGTACAGGGAAGCCTGAATGTGTGAAGCACTTCAGATGCTATGAAGGATCGTTTTCAATGAGCGTTTATTTTTAAAAGGACACTTTCATTGCATACTTTATTTAAGTCGGTAGTTTCTCAGCCTGTGAGGGCGCTGAACCTGCCTTCCAGCGTCACATGCTGATAAGTGCTGCTGATTCATGTATAAATATCCGTCTCATGGGTAAATATTTAACAGGCCTGCTATAGCCTGAACGCTGCCCTGATCGTGCTGAATAAACAAAGTCAAGTGCCATGAAATAAAAGAGCTATTATGTTTTCAAAGGGGGCAAGATGGAGGAGGTAGGGCCTTGTGATCTCGCATTCTTTAATATTCATGAACATGTACAACAGGAAAGTCACCGCGCGCAGGGCTGCCCCGGCCTCACGCAGCTCTTCCCAGGAAGGCAGGGCCGGCTGGCCAGAAGCAGGGCCTCACGAAGTGACTAGGTGGCTGAGTTGGGGCTGAGGACGGGATGAGGAGGAGGTAAAAGGCCCAGGGGCTCAGGCCGAACTTGGCTGGAGAAAGGGGTGAAAAGGGCCGTGTTGATGAGATGGTACCTTCTATCTCTTTATGGACTGTAATGAAACATGAAACTTGCTGATAATTCTTAGAACTGAAACTGAACCTCCGGATGTAAATTAGAAGGACAAGGCCAGAGTTTGAGAAAGCAGTGGAGCTGAATAGACCAAAAGGTAGCCAGAACAACACTTCCAGGTCTGTCTCCTGGGCTCTAGAAGTCAAATATAAGAACTGTTTATGTGCTAAAGCTATTGTTTCCACGCAAACGTGGCTAATTGAGCTCTTGTGGGCCTTGCTCTTTCTGCAAATATTCAGAGTGTCTCTAACATTGACACTTCGATTTCACTGCAGTTCAACAGCATAAAAGAAATACTTTCAAGCATTTTGACGTGGAAAAAGGCATGGAGTCAGCCTGTCTGCAAGCTTGACTTGGGACAATGGGATTTTAACCCATTAAGGAAGAGCAACCCCCTCCTCCCCACGTAGTGCTTTACCTCAAATAAAATGAGGAAACCATGACTCGGCATTGGGGAAAACCAGGAGGGACAACTGATTTTCAATTGTAATGATTCTTGCCTCTGCCAAGGGTCGCTCTCTTTGGTCCTGCTTAACTTTCCCATGAATGCAGCGGGGATAACTGCTTTCAAGAAGACCCATCTCTCTCAAAGGTTAAAGTAGCAATTAGAGTTACACTAATAGGGAAATAGCACCACGCCCTTCACGAGGGATGTTATTCTAGAACGTCTCTTGTGTGAGCACTCTAAGCCCAGGGTTATGTCAAGGCGCCGTCGATGCTTGAATCAGCCTTAGTGCCCGGCTTTGCCTTTGAGCTGGGTTCTGAGCGAGAGGAAGCTGACTGGGTTGGCTCCTCCAAGGTCTGATTCAGGGGAGTGTTGGAGGCTGAGGCATGGAAAAGGGGGAACTTCAAGGATGACAGATGGACACAAGCTGCCACTAGCCCTCCAGCTTAGAGAAAACCTAAAGAAAGGTGAGCCTTCCGTACAATCTAACAAACACCAACTGTTTGCCTCAATCTGACTTGAATTTCCCACTCTGAAGATGTGACTAGGGCACCACCGTTAATTCCTTTCAAGGTAGAGAAATGCCAGGGACCTCAAGAATCTAGAGCACTCTGTAATGACAGAGTATGCTTCCTGGTGGCCTGCCAGGAAAGCCATTACAATAAAACAAAAGTCATTGTTATTTATTGAGTATCCACTTTTGCCAGGCACTCTACCAGGCATCTCATCATCTCTAAATTCCTAACAACCCTGCCAACTAGACCTAATTAGCCCAACTTACAGATGAGGAAAACTGAGGTTCTAAGAGGCTAAGCATCGTGTTCAAGATTATCCAGCAAGTAAGTTGCAGAGATAGGCCTGAATCCCAGGCCTTCTAGTTCCAAAGTCTATCTACGTCCTTCTTCTTTAGAAATTCTTTCATAAGAAGGATGGTGTGGAATTTCTAAGATTCTAATCCTTCTTAGTCCTTACCTATATACTGAAACAGCCCTACAAGTTACTGATATTATCCTCAGAAAGCCTTCACCCATGAAATTCATCACCTTGTCATCACACTTTTCTTATTTTAAGATAGCTTATGTAACAAGTTAACTGGGTAGAATTTAAAAAGTCATATATAGGTCTGAAAACCCCAAAGTACATAAATACTACACTAAGGAAAGACTCTTTTTTTTTTTTCCCCCTAATTGGATTTCCTTTTTCCTAGTAAAGCATTTTCTAGGGCTGTTGTTAGCCCTTGGCTCATTTTATAGATTCGAATTTGAGCCATCTAAGAGTTTCTCCAGTCCTCAGTTAAACAAAATCAGGGTGTAATTCAAAATGGAAAAATGTCAGTGCATATAACAGGAGAAGAAAATAAAAGACAAGAAGGACAAGTTTACAAGTAGGAGGAAATCTGGGGAGTCACGATGGATGAAGGGTTGACTGAGACATCAGTTCGGGCCCGACCGTCTCACATTCTGTGGCTGATCTACTGTTTCCACTAAACATACCTCATAGCCCAAAATCAGGTCTTACTAAAGCACCATATTCCAACTCATTTCCCATTTTTAGAGGGACATATAAAAACGGAAATGTTCTAAGACATTGACGAGTATGATTAAACACTCAGAAAATGTTCCTATTTGGAGCAAAGTCTAAAGAAGTTGAAATTGCAAAGTTAAAATCCTTAGAAGGTTTGGAATTATTAAATACAGTAATTTTAAAAGATGAAGGCGTACTATCTGGATAATTTGAATTAGGTATTCTTTGCTTAGTCACAGATAAATAAAGAGAGTTTAAAAGGCAACATGAAGGACTTGGCTGGTAAAACGAATTCTCCGCAGCCTGGAGTAGTGAATACCAGTTCCATTAATGAGGTGCTATGTACTAGGCACCATGCTAGGTGCCTATATGATAGCATTTTCCTATATGATATCACGTCTTCCTCACGTCACCTATGAGAGAGGTGTTATCCCATTTTACAGATGAGAACGCTGGAGCTCAGAGACGCTCCATAACCCTCTCTGAAGTCACAAAGGTGGCAAAATGGTGGAGAGGCCTCTACAGCCAGGTCTCTCTGGCCTAAATCCACCCTGCTCTCAGGTCTTCGATGATCACCTTTGCGTTTCCTGAATCCTATCTGCAGACCTGACCTCTGGTTCCATGTGCGGCAGGTCCGCCAAGCTCCCTCTGGCTCAGCCATTTCGGGCAGCTGCCTGGACTGCCGGAGCCCCTCGGGCCCCAGGAACATTTATTAAACTTGTTTAGGTACGTGAACTGAAGCGATCAGGGCCTTTTTCACTTGAGCAAATGAACCCCTGGAAGCCCTGAGGGCCAGAGGACTTGATGGACTCTTTCCAGAAGACAGGAGGTGAAATGTCAGCAAGGAAACATTACACTTAGAGAAATACAAAAGACGAGAATAGTGTAATTGCAAACAGAGTCTGCCCACTGACACGAACACCAACTAAGTTTTTGTTCAGAAACGTATTTAAGTTTGTTAACATCTCAGAAAAGCCTTTAAGGGACAATCTTAACAGATGTCCACCATCAGGATTTTGTTAGCATGTGGAAAAGCATTTAAAGTAAGCCCTGAAAAAAACAACAATGAACTTAGCAGATGTTCTATTAAGATTCGGTCTGAACTACTTAGAATGATGCCGGGCCGTGCACGACCTGGAGAGGAAAGGGAGAGAAGCTTCTTTCTTCTTGTTGTATCTTGACCCCTGGCCTGTAACTTGCAGTTGATTCCATCACAGTTTCTTTAAGAAGAGGAACTATTTTCAAATACCAGTCCTCAGGAATAAGTGAATTTATTGTTTGCTGTAAATTTGCAAACTTGAGGCTCCAATGAATGGCTTTCTTGCTCGGCTACTACACACGTAGAGGTTACTCTTCCTAGGAATTACTTTTGAGACGTATTTACTGGAAAAAACCAATTTATATGTATCAGATCATTATACCGGATACTTTAAATAGCTCATGTTTTTATTTTTCATTTATATTTCAATAAAATTGGGGGAAAATCAATGCATACCATAGCTCTCCTAGACTAAATCCACAAGCTTTTTTTTTCTTTTTTTAGGGGTGAATCTGCGGCATGTGGAAGTTCCCAGGCTAGGGCTAGAATCAGAGCTCCAGGTGCCGGCCTACGCCACGGCCACAGCAACACCGGATTCGAGCCATGTCTGCAACCTACACTGCAGCTTGGGGCGACGCCAGATCCTTAACCCACTGCGCGAGGCCAGGGACTGATTGCATCCTCATGGATACTAGTCAGATTCGCTACTGGTGAGCCACAACGGGAACTTCCCACAAGTATTTCCCCCACAACTCCTTTCTCCTCATGCACACGTATTTTAATGACGGTCAAAAGAAGTTGCGAAGGAAAAAGAAATCCTTTGGCCTGACCCGGGTAGAGAAGTGTATCGACCTGGCTCCTGATTAGCAGTGTTCATAAAGGCTCAGGTCCTTCATAAATGGACAGCAGGAGACAATTTCACCTACACATCACTGGTCTCTGCTCAAAGCCTGTAGGTAGCTGGAGCCTGGCTTGCGCCCACACCAAAATGAGAAGATACCGGAAGATGCGACTGGCCAGGCTACTGGTACAGAGCACTTGATAATTTGTTTCCAAAGTGCTCCTCATTTGGATTTTTACAGCAGCATTGCACAGTAGGTAACAAGTGTTAACATACTCATTGCAGAGATGGGAAGACTGAGGCTTGAGATGGATGACTGTCCAAGGTTTAAGGTTGGCAACAGTAAAAGTGAGATGGGAAGCTTTCCTCTACGCTGCTTTCACAACTGCAGAAGAATGATCTGGGGAGCCTGTTAAAAACTCAGATACCCAGGCTCTCCCCCTGCCAGAGAAGCTGATTTATATCAAGCTCAGCAGGTCCGAGGCGGGACCAGGTTACCGAGTGGATGCAAGTGCGGGTGGTCCTCGCACCTGCTCTGCACGGCAGGACTGGGGCTCGGAAGGGCAGTAGTAAAGCAAATTTGCCGCCCATCCCTGAGGCATTAGGTCACTGACTATCTGAAAGGCACTGTGGATGACAGGAGATGAAGAAAACACAGACGTGCCCTTAAGGAGCTCAAGGCTTAGCATGGGAGAGGAGACATTTCTAGAAACAACCAGAAAAAAAGGGGATCACTGCTGAGCGTGTGCGTGTGTGGGAAAATGAAGTAGATCACAGGCGGGTAACCAGAGGGCAAGGCAAAGGAGCAGTCCGATCAGGACTGAGCCGGAAGGAAGGAGGACACTGAGACTGCTCAACGAGGCACGGCTCGGGGTCAACGTCAGGAGCGCTGTGGGCAGCAGACTGGGGGTCCTGGGCCACACTGGCAGCTTTCTGCCCCGATGAGAAAAGCCCGTTTCATACTTCAGGCTGCCCGGTGTATCTCCTGGTCATGGGGCATCTGCCTGGAGAGGGAATAAGGAGATCTGATGGTCTGCCCTGACGCATGTCAATGGTGGAGTGGGCAGAAAAGGAAGTTCAAGTTAAAAAAGAAGTTCTGTTTAGTCATAGAGTGCAAGATGTCCCAGAGAGAAGGGAAAGTCTGGGGTTTGAGCCTGAATCTCAGCCAGTTTCATTACTTAACATATCTCTTTTATACCCACAACTTCTAAACTTACACTCCAGCTCAGACCTTTCCTGAACTCAGGACGCACAGAGTCAGCTGCCTACTCAACACCTCCTCCTGGATGCCTGCTCAGCAGCTCCACGCGGACGTCTGAAATGCACTCACAAGAAAGCCTCTCCCAAGCAAACTCTGCCTGCAAAACCTACTGCTCTCACTCTCATCCCATTTCAGCCAATGGAGGCTCCAAGTGAAAGCTTCTTTTTTCTTTTCTTTCCCCCCACTTTTTAGGGTTGCACCTGTGGCATATGGAAGTTCCTGGGCTAGGGGTTGAATCAGAGCTGCAGCTGAGGGTTACGCCACAGCCTTGGCAACACGGGATCCGAGCCACATCTGTGACCTATACCACAGCTTGTGGCCATGCTGGATCCTTAACCCACTGAGTGAGGCCAGGGATCCGACTCGCATCTTTGTGGACACCAGTCAGTTTCTTAACCCACTGAGACACAACGGGAACTCCCGAAAGCTTCCTTGGAGCCAGACCAGTCCCGCATAACTTCTCATCTAGATTCTTGCCCCCTACAGATAAGCTGGGGCTGCTCTACCACAGAGCACTGGCTCAGCTATTCTGCTGTTCCTTCTGTCTGCAACTCTCTTCCCAGGCACCTGCAGGGCTTGCTTCCTCATCTGCTTCAGGTCTTCCTCAAACACCACCTTCTCAGTAAGGCCTCCTCAACCACCTATTTACAGTAACGCACCTCTTTTTCCAGGAGCCCTTCTTCCTTGTTTTACTTTTTTTTATGGCATCTATCTCCATAAAACATTTTACATATTGCATTTGTTTATTGTCTCCCTCCACCCCTCCCATCACCCTTTCCTAGACTCTAAACTCCTTCAGAATGAGGATTTCTGTCCGTTCTGTTGACTGTCAGAACACCAGAAACAAGAATAAGGCCAAGTTCATCATAGGCACTCAATAAATATTTGTGGTATTAAAGCTGAATGGAGAAAGAAGATAAGAGAGTCGAATTTCCAAAGTGGACATCAGCAGTCAGTAAAAGTACATATCTTTTCGGCAGCAGTCACTATGAAAAAGAAGGTTTTAAGGGTCTAGGACAAGGTCTGGCAAACTTTTGCAGGAACGGGCCAGGTAATCAATATTGCTGGTTTCACAGCCATAAGATTTCTGTCGAAACTCCTCAGCTCGGATGCTGCAGCAGGAAAGCAGCCACAGACAATATGCACATGAGTACGTACGGCTGGGTTCCCATAAAATTTTACTTGTGGACGCTGAAATGTGAATTTCGCATAATTTTCACCAGTCACAGAATATCACTCTTTAAATGTTTTTCTATAATCATTTAAAAAACGTAAATAATATCATTCTTAGCTCGCAGGCTATACAGACAGGCTGCGGGCTGGATCCGGCCAGCGGGCTCTAGTTTACTGCCTCTTCATCTAGGATTAGCGGATCACTCGGCAGTTCCTCAGAGGCTGAAGGGAGGAAAAATATTCAGGAAGAAATAAAAGCCAAAAGGCCTAGATTAGATTCACCAAAATGAAAAGCAGGCCCTTTGGTCAAACCTCTTAGTAACTCTATTCAATCAGCAGGTAAAGCACAAGCATTAGCCTTTTCCAGGCAAAAGGGGTGCGGTGAAGGGCTCGGCAGCTCGTGGCCTGTGGGAGTTCTCATCATGATGCTGGATTAGAGCTGTGCTAGAGAGAGCTATTTATATGATTTCAAATGACGCTTGAGGCATATTCTGGTGCTTTTACTTCTATGCTAGGTGAAAAAGCTGCCTACAAAAGCCTTCCTCCCACCCAAAATACTTGCTGTTCGTTGGTGACTGAACCTCAGAAATATTAAGATGAATCATATATGCTCTTTTCACAGTGCAAGAGCAGATAATTTTAAAACTCAGAAAATGTCACTTGGGGTAGTCACAAACCACACAATAGAAAGGCTGCCTGGCCTGAAAATTGTAAATAAATAAAAGCCCGGTCCTGCACGGAAACCTTCCTCGTTTAGATTCCAAGGCTCTGTCCTGGGACCTGACTCCAGGTTGGCTGGTGTTAAAACGTGTTGGTTCTGAGCATCTGAGGATGGAAGGCAGGCTTTGTTTCCCACCCCTCTTCCCCGGGGCGCTCCCAGGTTAACTCTGCTGTGCCTGGTAACCCACAGCGCTCAGCCTGGACTTTCTCAAGCTGCTGTTCTTCTCACCTACAGGCAGCTTGCGGTGCCCTGTCTACTGCGCTGGGCCTGGGCTGGCCTGAAAGGCGCCGGCGGGCTGCAGCACAGTCTTTACCCATGCACGGAAAAAGGGAAAAGGGCTCCCAGGTTTCTTTCTGCCTCCCGCTTGGAGAGACAGGTATTTTTGTCTTTGATCCCTAAGCTCTGTTTTCTTTCTCTTATTACTAAACAGTTCCCTCTCGATCTCCCCCACCCCCCCTCCCTCGCCCTTTCTTTTTCTTTTTTTTTTGCAACCTCATCATTTTTCCACATTGCACTGTTTGGCACAGGAGAAGGAGGGAACCACATCAAATAAAGGAATGTAGCCACAAAAGCTGCCTTGAGAAGCAAGGCCCCAGATTCCCTTTTTTTTTTTTTTTTGGCTAGTTTACCGTTTTGGGACTTGTTCTCCCATAATCAAATCCTCCCTATCATGTTAACAATGTGGCGGTGTGTCAATACATTGGAATTCTGCTTCAATCAGCAACCCGGAGCTTAATAAGAAAATGAAGCAACAAAACGTTGGTCTTACTGTTAACCTTAGGCGAGGCCTGTACTTAGGATGGGGACGCTGGCTTCTTGATGGTATGCGGGCCAAACCTTCAAAGTGTTGTGAGGGCTCGGGGTTGTCAGCGGCGCCCTAAAGCCCTATTTAGGCGTGCTTCTGCCGTTACAGCAGGGCAATCACTCCAAGCACCAAGGACTGAAGCCCGAAGCACCCCAACTTTTAGCAAGCCAGAGAAAGTTCAGGCTCAGTTCGAGTGCAGACCCTGAACACACCTTCAGCTTATGGGCGGCGGCAATTCCTGGGTCTGACTGACTCTGCAACACTCATGATGTCTGTACTTAACACAAAACGGCTTGTATGAAGTTAAAGTGTCTTGTCTGGCTTTTCATCAAAAACATGAGCCCAACATACAAACCATTTAGAGACAGCGATAAGGTACCATAACCCCAAAACATTGGGAAGACAATGTCCCATGTCCCCAGGAGCTATGTGTTATCGCTAACAAGAGCTGGCAAACATTCACTGTAAAGGCAGACACCAGTTAGAGGCTGAGACTTTTGATGCAGTAATTTTACCTTTTGTGACTAACTTGGTAAAGTCAACTGTTGGTGGCACGAAGGCAATGAGCATTTTTGATGTTGTTGGTTAGGTTCACACGCGATTCTGGTTAATGCTGGAAGTCAGCCTGTTGTTGAACATCGTCTCCAGCACACGGGAGCCTATGCGAGAAGCCCAGAGACAGCCACCAGGCAGCGACGGTCCACCTTCCCCCACCCCAGCTCACCCAAGGGACGTGATACCCTGCAGAGGTTCTCCCGCGGAGAGGAGAAGAACGCACGCTTCTCGCATCCCTGTTCTAGGGTCGCATGCTGGAATTATAGGATGGAGAAAAGTGTGAATTAAAAAAAAAATTCTGTAGCTGGTTCTGATGTGGACTCATGGATGGGTTTTCAACAGCCCCCACATCAGCATAAGAATCACCGTGTCAAACATACAGAAAGAGGTGTCTTAGGACTTAAAGACCTTCTCAGCTAACAGGCGAAATGGCTGGTTTCCAACTCTGGCAACATTCAGGCTGGCCCCGGGTCTACCTTTAAGAGCCAAATCACCCATGCCATTCCAGCTGCCCGCTGATCTTCCCGCCCCTCCCCGCCGCGCCCCCACCGCGGCCGCCCCGGCAGCGGGTCATGACGGGAAGCGGGGCCGACAGGCAGGTGCTTGCTGAGAAGCCCGCCTCCGCTCCGCATTCTGCTGCTGCAGCTGAGGTGCCTGGCCCTGCTGCCAGCTGCTGCCCCAGAAAATGCCCACAACTGCGAGTACAGGATGCTATCGTTCTACCAAAACAGGGCATGCGCGCTGGGTGGGGGGGCGCTGCTCCCCTCGATGGAGCCCCACCCCTCCAGACAATGTGCTCCCAAACCCACCTGGAAGGCAGGAGGGAACCGTTTTCTGGAGACACTGGGGAGAGGGAATTGAGGAAAAAGACGATGACAAAGGACGTTTGGGAATTTGAAGAGGTGAGGGGTTGAGGAGGCTGTAAGCGTCACTGGAGTTTTAATAAAATACCGCGGATTGAGTAGATTCCTGTCATTGAAAATACACTGCATCTTACTAAATAAACTGTTTACTTGCTAATGAAGGAAGTAGGAGTTCAGTTCTGTTAACACCCATCTGTGCAAAACTGGCACCTCCTTCTGAATACCATAATTTATTTACCTGTACCTTTTACTTAAAAAAAATCCTTCAATCGGTTTAAAAATTATTTTTATCAAATTCTCTAAAATAGCTGATTCAAAACAGCCATCAGGTGTACCCACTCCCTGACAAACGCTGCAGGGCAGGCCTGAGGAGAAGCAGCAGGTGGACCAGGAGAGCGCCTAGTCCAGGCAGCTCAGGGAATCCTGATAGTTTCATAAGGCAGATGTGCTTGCTTTCTTGAACCCAGAGGAGCAAGATGTGACAGAAGGAGGAGTTCCCGTCGTGGCTCAGTGGTTAATGAATCCGATTAGAACCATGAGGTAGGTTGTGGGTTCGATCCCTGATCTTGCTCAGTGAGTTAAGGATCAGGCGTTGCCGTGAGCTGTGGTGTAGGTTGCAGACGCGGTTTGGATCCCGTGTTGCTCTGGCTGTGGCAAAGGCTACAGCTCCTATTAGACCCCTAGCCTGGGAACCTCCATATGCCGCGAGTGCGGCCCTAGAAAAAGGCAAAAAGACCAAAAAAAAAAAAAAAGGAGATAGGTTTAGTTGGGAAGGAAATGAGTTCTGATACACGTGGACAAGGACAGCGCCCATTTAACTGGTCAAATAACTGAGGCTGGCCTATTAACTTCTTAGCAGCTCATTTTCTTGGTTGCTTCAAAATTTTGATTACTACTATTTTCCTAAGCTTTTAAAACCAAAACACTCAAAATTTATTAACAGAACAATATTAACAGCATAGAGGGGACTGTCAACGTGACTGATTTAAAAAGTGGTAGAGCTGACCCGTCGCTATGGAGTCCTGACCCCGCAGTAGTGAACGTGTCAATATGGCATCAGCGGCATCAGTCTCATACAGATTCACACAGTAGAACATGTTGAACAGCTCTCTTGATGTAAAGAGTCAGCACTCTCCAAAAATAACAATCCCGGAGAAGTTCATGCGACTGTAGTCTTCAAGGAGAAAGGCAGGGAGGGGTCCATGACTTCGGACATGGACATAGACTTTGGACATGACTTTGGACTTTGATGCAAACACTGAACATCAAAGTGTGCAGGGCTCAGTGGTCCCACATGGAGCCTCCAGCCCCTCAGGAAGGGGCGGGGCGCACATCAGCACCTCTCTTTCCCGAGTCTGCTTCTCGGTACAGGCACGGCCAACTCAGGACGCCTTGCTCTCCTGAGTGCTTTCCCTTTTCCCTGGGCGCTGACATGGGATCGGGGTCACTTCAGAGCAAGGGGGGCCCTTCCGCTGGCTCACACCCATCCTCAGGCTATGGAGCTGCAGCCACATTCACTGCCTGAGCTGCAAACACACCGACTGTCCTCCAGACCCAACACTCAGATCAGGCACATCAGAAGGGGAGGACCGAAGCCAAAACCTAGAGAATACACAACAAGTTCATATGAGGAGGAGCAAATCACAAAGGCAAACAGCGATTTCAAACAGCTGGAGGACTTGACGACTGTGGAGCTGAACACACTGGAGTGAGACCTTTCAACGCAGTTGCCATGTGGCCACCAGAGGGAATGAGACCACCTACGGGTCCTGAGTTAGCAGACTGGCCATGCCGTATCGTGAAAGGAGAAAAGAGCCAGCTGCAGACGAGTATGTCATACATCGTGCCATTTCTGTGACTAAACTAAAGCATCGGTGACAACAAAAACCCGAACTGAGCTGGCAGGGATGACATTATGAAGACACCGAATCTGCCTCGTTTGCATTTCCCAGTAAACTCTAGTTCCTGTCTTTTCACTCAGATGAAGACTTGAGGCTCACTGGGTTAATTTTCTGTACAGCAGAAATGGAAAGAACATTCCAAATAAACTATAATTAAAAAAATTTTTTTAAAAGAGAGAGTCAGGGAAAACAGGGTCTGTCCTGAGCGTCTTAGGGACCTTCCTTGGGGCTCAGTGTGTGTGTGTGTGTGTATGTGTAGAAAAAGAAAGAAGTGGAGGAGGTATGTGTGTGTTGAGGGAGTAGGTATCGCGGTGGTGGTGCAAGGACAGAGGTTCTAGGTTAACGATGGAGATGGAGATGGAGGGGGTTTTATTCCACTTGGCACTTGGGCCAAGGAGATCACGCAGCAGAGGAACCTTCAGCCTAAGGGGGCGCTAAAGTAGGCCACGACTGTGGCATTTACGCTTTGTTCTTTGGTGCTATTGGAAAGTTACAGTTGGCATATATTACCTTTGTAGGGGGTATGGGAACCAAGGTATAAAAAGGAGTGAATGCAAAGAGTAGAGGGGGCTGAACTTGGCAAGTGAGGGCGAGATGGGAAGGTCAAGGGCCCCACAGATGGAGTACCTGGGGGCGTGCAGAGTAGTTCACACTCTGGTTCTGGGGCTGGGGACCTAAAATTCCCAAGGACTTTGGGATTCCATGTTATTGATCTGAATTCCACTACTATTTAGAAGAACAAGTCAAAACAGCTAACATATCGAACACTTTCCATGGGCTAGGCAGTATATTGAGAGTGCTCAGTTATTATGTTTATTTAGCCTTACAAAAGCCCTCTGAGGTTGATATATTCTACAGATAAAGAGTAAGGCTTGGCAGGTTAAGTAACCAACTCAATTAACTCATCCAGCAAATCACAGACATGGGCTTGAGCCAGGCCATTTAATTCCTAAAGCCACACATTTCACCACCGGCTGACATCCTGCCTCCCACCTCAGAGCACCTGGCTGTGGGGCCTCAGCAATCACTTAGCTTTTTTGCTGTCCAGTTTCTTTATACACACAATGAGGATGGGATCAACTAACTCTCAAATTCCTGTCAGTTCTATCATTCTACTCTGGTCCAGTGCAGCACTGTAGACAGACAGGTAGTTATTTGGATTCAGAAAGCTAGGAGTATCTCTTATGAAAGAGAGCTTTACAAGAAATCCTATAATACCTAAAAGATCCAATTTTCATGCACTAAGTTCCCTGGCACGAAATTAAGAAACAGTGATTACTTGGTGAAAGCACGTTATTCAGAAGAAGGTCCAGGTGCTGTAAAAAGGTAAAGGACTAAATTCAGGGAACAGGAACACTGTGCCACGACTGTCTAATCTGAATTTTTTTTCTGGCCACACTTGTGGCACGTGGAAGTTCCCAGGACAGGGACTGAACTCGAGGCCTGCATGACAGCTGCGGCAGTGCCAGATCCTTAAACCCACATGCCACAAGGGAACTTCCTGTCCAATCTGACTGTGCTCACCAGCCCTGGATGCAATGAAGTCTCTGCAGCCAGCACACCACAGTTTTATTTTGCAACAGGGACACTTGGGCATGAAGCCCAAAAGCTTGCTTGGCTCTGCATTGGTTTCTCCAACCCTTCAAGCACTGTCGCTGAGGCCCTGTTACTACCATGTATTCTCCTCAGCTCCCGCTCTTGACCACAAGCTTATTCCTTTAACTAAGCATGAAACGACCTCTCAATGAACAGTTTCTCTGCTGTGATCCTCTGCCTGATGTTCTGTCTGACTAAACAAAAGTAGGCTCCTAGCACAAGCCTTGAACAAGGATAAGCCTTTGTGTAGGTAGAATAATGGCTCCCCAAAGACGTCCAAGTTCTAATCGCCAGAACCTGTGGACACGTTTCCTTAAGTTGCAAAAGAGACTTTATAAGGCAAAAAAGGGCAAGGGCCTTGACACAGTTATCCTGGGCTGAGTGGGCCGAATCTAATCACATGAGTCCCTAAGAGTGGAAGAGGAGACAAAAGAGTAGGTAAGAGATGTGACAACAGAAGAAGAGACAGAAAAGATGGGAAGTGGGAGAAGGGATGGATCTGCCTGTATGGTTTCTGAAGAAGAGGAAGAAGGGCCCAGAAGCCAAGGAATGCAGGCAGCCCCTCAAAGCTGGGAAAGGCCCTCAGATGACCTCCAGCAAGGAGATGGCTGTCAGCTCTCTGCCTGCAAGGAGCCAGATTCTCCCAACAACCCAAGTGTGAAAGAGAATAGATCCTCCACAGAGCTGTCAAGAGCACCTTGATTTTAGCCCAGGGAGAACTGTACTGGACTTGTGACCTACAGAACTGGGAGACAATAAATTTGTGTTGTTTTCAGCTACCAAATTTATAGCATTTTGTTACAGTAGCAATCAAAATCTTATATATGGCCATACTACCCAAAGCAATCTACAAATTCAATGCAATTCCTATCAAATTACCCATGACATTTTTCACAGAACTAGATCAAACAATCCAAAAATTTATATGGAGCCACAAAAGACCCAGAATTGCCAAAGCAATCCTGAGGAACAAAAACCAAGCAGGAGGCATAACTCTCCCAGACTTTGGGCAATATTACAAAGCCACAGTAATCAAGACAGTGTGGTACTGGTAACAAAACAGACATACAGATCAATGGAACAGAATAGAGAACCCAGAAATAAACCCAGCCACCTACGGTCAATTAATCTTTGAAAGGAGGCAAGAATATAAAATGGAAAACCACAGTCTTTTCAGCAAGCAGTGCTGGGAAAACTGGACAGCCCCATGTAAATTAATGAAACTGGGACACACTCTCACACCATGAACAAAAATAAACTCAAAATGGCTTAAAGACTTAAACGTAAGACAAGACACCATCAAACTCCTAGAAGGGAACATAGGCAAAACATTCTCTGACATCTACCTTACAAATGTTTCCTCAGGTCAGTCTCCCAAAGCTACAGAAATAAAACCAAAAATAAACCAATGGGACCTAATAAAACTGACAAGCTTTTGCACAGCAAAAGAAACCATACAAAAAAAAAAAGACAACTTACAGAATGGGATAAAATAGTTTCAAATGATGCAACTGATAAGGGCTTCATCTCCCAAATATACAAACTTATACAACTCAACAGCAAAAAAGCCAACAACCCAATGGAAAAAATGGGCAAAAGACCTGAATAGACATTTCTCCAAAGAAGATATACAGATGGCCAACAAGCACATGAAAAAAAAGCTCAACATCACTGATTATTAGAGAAATGAAAATCAAAACTACTATGAGATGACAGCTCACACCAGTCAGAATGACCATCATTAATAAGTACACAAATAAGAAATGCTGGAGAGGGTGTAGAGAAAAGGGAACCCTCCTGAACTGTTGGTGGGAATGTAAACTGATACAACCACTAAGGAAAACAGTATGAAGGTACCTTAGAAAATTATACATAGAACTACCATATGACCCAGAAATCCCACTCTTGGGCATATATCCAGACAAAACTTTCCTTGAAAAAGACACATGCACCCTCATGCTCATTGCAACACTATTCACAATAGCCAAGTCATGGAAACAACCTAACTGTCTCGACAGATGACTGGATTAAAAAGTGTGGTATAGATACACAATGGAATACTACTAAGCCACAAAAAAAGAACAAAATAATGCCATTTGCAGCAACATGTATAGAACTAGAGACTCTCAAACTAAGTGAAGTAAGTCAGAAAGAGAAAGACAAATACCATATGAGATCAGTTATATCTGGAATCTAACAAATGACACAGATGAACCTTTCCACAGAAAAGAAACTCATGGACATGGAGAAGAGACTTGTGGTTGCCAAGGGGAGTGGGATGGACTGGGAATTTGGGGTTAACAGATGCAAGCTGTTGCCTTTGGAATGGATAAACAATGAGATCCTGCTGTATAGCACTGGGAACTGTATCTAGTCACTTATGATGGAGAATGATAATGTGAGAAAAAAGAATATATACAGGTATGTGTAAGGGTCACCTTGCTGTACAGTAGAAAACTGACAGAACACTGTAAACCAGCTACCGTGGAAAAAATAAAAATCATTACAAAATAAATAACCAATCTTAAAAAAAACCTAATATAGCTCTCAAAATATAACTTTTTTAAAGCAAATACAATGAAATGAATTTATCTTTCTTTATGCAACAAGATAAATAATGACAGTAATGGCAGTGTATATTCCATTGAGTAAAACAGAATCATTAGGCCTTTAATTGACAGATGAATCGATAAATAAATAAACCAGGAAAGCTCTTTACAGCAGAAAGCCAACCAACAAATGCAGAAGGAAAGATGAAGCTAAAAAATCATCAATGGATACTAAAATTAGTGGGTTAGAGTCTGATGAGGATTTACATAGTCTCAACACGTCTCCATAAATTTCTTATTAATCACAAAGAAAAAATTGGTAACATTACAGTAAAGAAACCTTGTGGACATGACCTTAATTAACTAAGCGATCAAAGCTAACATCACCAATCCCAGGACTTCGTGGGCATCTCAGCATGGTGCACTCCAGACACGTCGTGTCTGTGGCCTTGCTGCCAAAACTCACAGTCTGAATCTAATCATGAGGAAGTATCAAATGAACCCAAAAGAGGAACCAAATAATTAGCCTGTGCTCTTCAAAACTGTCAAGGCCAATAAAGACAGGCTGAGAAACCAGTCCAGACTGAAGAAGGATAGACACATGACAACTCAAAGGCAACATGTGATCCTGGATGGGATCCTGGACCAGGGTAAAAAAGAGCTAAAAGGGATATTATTGGAACAATTGGCAAAATTAGAATACGGGCTGTGGGTTAGATAATAGCACTGTGTCAATGACACATTTCCTTATCTGATCACTGCACCGTGGCTATGTAAGAGGGGGCCGTGTTCTTAGAAGATACATTCCGAAGCATTTAGGGTCAAAGTCCATGTCCCCAACTTACTCTCCACTGGCAAGTTAAAAAAAAATAATCATAATATATAAATATAAATACATAGAGCAAGGCAGCAAATGAAGTAAAATGTAAACAGTTGGTGAAACTGGGTAAAAGTTATATAGGGCAGTTCCTCATTCTATTCTTGCAATTTTTTTTCTTTTTAAATATCAGCATAAAAACCCTATTCCCAAAGCATATAAATTATGCTTTCAGTTCTTCTGTTTATATTAGATCTACTGTTATATGACACACAAAGAGATTTTTTAGGGGAAGAAAATATGAGTTCAATGAGCTTAATTTTTCTAATGTAATACAATATGTAACTGTCTAAGTGATGTTTCAATTAATGTTAATATACTATTTAATACCTTTGAATATAGTAGGCAAGCAGTGAGTATCTGTGGGATGAACATAAGTAATTTATTTTTAGTAGGAAAGTCAGCATCCCAAATGAATGGATGGAGAGAGAGATATATAAAATAAAAACCTTAAAAAATTAAAGTGTGAATGAGCCAGAAAAATGAAGTTAAGAGTCCTTGCTCTGGAACTGATGGGCTTGAGGATTTGAAATCCAATCTACTTAGTATGCTAACCTTAGGGCAAGTTGTTTAAAATGTCTCTAAGCCTTAGTTTTACTCTTCTATAAAATGGGTATAGTAATAAAGCTCACAGGGCTACTGTGAAAAGTGAATGAAAGAATCCTATGCCTGACACATAGTTTAAATCTTATTTATTACTATTATCATTGAGTTCTAATACTTCTGTACTTGTTTGTTTGTTTTATGAGAAAGAGAATCAAACTAAAGAATAAACTCATTTAGTAGGTATCTACTGTCAAATGTTTGAAAAATCACACTTTTCATGAACTTCAAAAACCAACTCTCTCTGCAGGAAAGAGCAGTTAAAGGTTCTTTTTTAAACTTTCTAGGTCACTGGTTGAACTGGCTCCTCCTCCTCCCTCTCCCCCGAGACTCTACAACTTTAGACATGTTCCTTCAAATACAGAATTGCTTAAGCATGTTAGGCTCTCTGCTTTTTCTACTTTAGGCCCGTTGTTTATTTTCTTGAATCTGGAATGAGTCCCTGTATCTCTTGGGTCAAACTTGAACTAACTTCCTTAACCTAAATTCCATCGATCGATCCAGCTTCATTCACCCTCACTCTCCAAGTGGTCCGTTCATTGTACTTCATCTGGACACTCAAAAATGCTCTCATTGAACAAATGATTTTTGACCTCCACACAGCACTCCTTCGTATCAATCATTCCTCACGTGGAAAAGGCCTTCTGGCCATTATTTCTGCCCAATCACATCCATCCATCTTTTCCAAAACACTTAAATAAGTGCCAATCCATGGAGCCTTCCTTGACTACCACGAAATTCAATCAATCTTCTTCTCATTAACTCACTGAATCATTTGTTCATTCAACAGATATTAACAGCCACGGCAGGGCACAAGACAAATACTGTTCTTGCTCTTGCAGGGTTTACATTCTAGTAAGAGACAATGCAATAATACAACGATAATGAAATAATTGAAGAGAACAGAAAGCACCAAGAAGGAAACAAAATATTCTAATGTTAAAGAGCATGACTATTTATGTGGGCAGTAACTTCAGGGTCATCAAGGAAAGCCTCTCTGAGGAAATAAATTTAAACTGACACCTTGAAGGTAAAGTGGAGCCAAGCAAGTCAACAGCTGGGGAAAGAGTCGTTCTGGCAGAGGGAGAGCCAAGGGCAAAAAGCTCAGTGGTGGTAGGTAATGAGCCTGGAGGGCTTGAAGCACAGGAAGAGGTCAATGTGGAGCATTCAGGGGGAGGTGGGAGAAGGTCAAATGTTCTGGAAAGAGGCCAAATCATAAAAGTGATGACAATGTATTTGGATTTTACTCTATGTCCATGAGAGGGTTTTATATTGTTTCTTTCTTCTTATGGTAGATATTTCATGGGCTTAGATAAGCTCTCCACACAATAGGTGCTTAATAAATGCCTGAGGCATAAATTAGTAAAGAAGTTAGGAAGGAAATGGAGCCAGTACCCATAAGATCATGGATGATGGTTTCTGAAGCAAGCTTAACTTCAGGTCAGTAAGTCTGTTACACTGCATGAAAACAGAGTTGTCATGGCAACTCTAATGAGCCGGTTTTCCTTCCAGGGAGGATGAACCAAGTACAGCACTTACAGGCTGGTTTGGTTCTCAAATATGCCTGAAAGAACAGCAATCCTCTACAAGTTGGAACATTTAGTACAGGGAGTGCCCGATTTACCCACAAAGTGGATTCCCAGAGTCGGCTTGTTTGGAAAGAGTTTGGGGGAATGCATTTTCCTTTAGAAATAATGTTATAAAGGAGGTTAGACTCAGGCCAATCCACTAAAGCTTTTTAAAATTCATAAAGTGGCAGAAGTACTATAAATCTGCATTGGAAAAATAATACAAGTGAACTTTTAAAATGTAGCAATTACACAAAAATTAAGTCGGAGCTTTTAATTTTTCTTGATACTGTCATTTGAGGAAAAGAAGGTTTAATTAGAAGAAAATGAGGAGAGAAGTGGAAAATTTACTAGAGATTCTACTAAGGAATTCTGGGCACCGTCAAGGCTTCTAGACATTAATGTCACTAATTTTTTATTATTATTATTACTTTGGATTCAGGTGTCTCTCAGACAGCTTAGTCATGAAGCGTGGGCGTTTGGAGATCAGAAATAAAAGAGTAAACCAGGAAGAGGGGTTGTCCTGATGTCCCTGGGCCATCTTTTAGGTTCCCCAAGGAAACAGAGGAGATTAAAGAGAAAGCAAGCCTAAATACCATTATGGGAACTATGAAAAACAGAAAAAGGGAAAAGAGGGAAAAAATGGAAAGAGGAAATTCCCAAGAGAGTAGGCAAGAGTGGAGGGGTAGAACCTGGCTCAGCTAGGACAGCTAGATTGTACCCCCAAAAAACTCAGGGAAATGATGAAGAAGGAGAATGGGAGAAAGAGAGGGCAGGTACAAGAGGAAGGAGTGGGAAGGTAAGGACCAAAGGCAGACTAGTGTTGGATGGGTGGGAGAGAGGAAAGTTTTCATTCTTATTCAAATATATGGGACTTTGTTTTGTTCTTGTCCCTGCCTGCGGCATGTGGAAGTTCCCAGGCCAGGGATCGAACCCATGCCACAGCAGAGACCTAGGCCAGGGATAGAACCTCTGCAGTGACAATGCTGGATCCTTAACCTGCTGCCTCACAAGGCAACTCCAATATATAACACATTCTTCTAAGACTGAATCTGCACTCAGTATAACTCTGTTGCTTCCCAAATGCCCAACACAGTACTCTGAATGTAAGAGAGTTTTAATAAAGTATTGTTAAATATACCAATTCTGTGGCAACAACAATATAACAACTAGCATTTACTAAATGTCTATTATGTGTTAAGCATATTATATATATGTATATGTGTGCATATGTGTGTGTATATATGTAAATAATCTCATTTATTCTTCACAACAACATGAGACATTATTAGCCTCATTTTACAGATGAGGAAACTGAGGCTTAGAAAAGTGAAGTAGTTTACTTCAGGTTCCACAAGCTAGTAAATGATGAAGGCCATATTAGAACAAAGTCTCATTCCAAAGTGCACTCTCTTAACTTCTCTGCCCTATACCTGCCTCAATAAATATTACAACAATGCTAAGAAAGGAAAGAATCCCAAAGGCCAGACCTACAACAGATATCTAATCAATTCTTCTTAACATTCATAGATGTAGAATTAACAATAACATGAATTCATATGTCAAACTGCTTTCTCTGGAATATTCCACTTCTTTAGATTAACCTATTTTACCATTGGCAATATGAGCCTGTATTGAATACTTGGGGAAGGCAGCAGTTACAGAATAGATTGCATTTGCAAAATTATATAAACATATCAATAGATGCAGAAAAAAAATTGGATCAGTCCAAAAGCCATTTGTGACAAAAACTCTTAGCAAACTAGGACTAAAGAAGAACTTAATCCGTTTGATCAGGAATATATATGCAAATCCTGTGGCAGGGAGTTCCCATCCTGGCGCAGCGCAAACAAATCAGACTAGGAACCATGAGGTTTCGGGTTTGACCCCCGGCCTCGCTCAGTGGGTCAAGGATCCAGCGCTGTCATGAGCTGTGGTGTAGGTTGCAGATGTGGCTTGGGTCCTGCATTGCTGTGGCTGTGCTGGAGGCCAGAGGATACAACTCCGATTTGACCCCTATCCTGGGAACCTCCATATGCCGCAGGTGCGGCCCTAAAAAAAAAAAAAAATCCTGCAGCAAATACCATACATAGTGGTAAAAGACTGAATGCTTCCCCACCTAGAATCAGGAACGAGGCAAGAATGTCTGCTCCCACCACTCTTATTCAATAGTACTGGAAGTCCTAGCCAATACAATAAGGCAAGAAAATAAAATAAAAGGCACATAGATCAGAAAGGAAAAAATAAAACTGTCCTTATTTGCAGATGACGTGATTGACTATATAGAAAATCCCAGGGAATCTACAAAAAACTCACGGAATTAACACACAAAATCAGTAAATTTATAGAATACAAGATTGCCATATAAAATTAATCATCTTACCATATTTTTTGTTTGTTTGCTTTTTTTAGGGCCACATCCACAGCATATGGAGGTTCCCAGGTTAGGGTCCCAATCAGAGTTGTAGCCCCTGGCCTACGCCACAGTCACAGCAATGCCAGATTTGAGCCGCATCTGAGATCTACACCACAGGTCACAGCAGCACCAGATCCCTAACCCACTGATCCAGGTCAGGGATCGAACCTGCTTCCTCATGGATGCTAGTCAGGTTCATCAACCACTGAGCCATGACAAACAACGGGAACTCCCATCTTACCATATCTAGCAATGAACACGTGAAAACCAAAATTAAAAGCATAATATCACTTACAATTGTGCTCCAAAAATAGACAGATAAATAAATAAATCTCTTAGTATAATGCAAACATAAAATAGCACAAAGGAGTACTTTTGCAGTGATGAAATAGTTCTGGATCATGATCGTGGCGATGATTACATAAAAATATACATCAGAGAAAACTGCACAGAGCTACACACACGTGCAAACACACACACGAATGAATGCAGGTTACAAAAGTGATGAAGAGAAGATAGATGAAATATGATGAAATGTTGTTAAAAATGGAGGATGACTATCTGGATTCTGTTATACTATGTTCTCTGGTTTTGTATATGCTGGAAGACTTTCTTAAACAATATTTTTAAATCCCAACATAGCTCAACATAGACAGCAGTTCTTTGAGTTTCCAAAACTAATCGAACTACTCTCTTTTTTGGTGACTAATAGGAAATTCAGACAATATTAGAATGAAATTCTGTGGCACCCTCTAGGTTTTGGCAATGATATGTTCAGGGAATGCAAACGCACTTTATTATTGAGCCAAGAAAAGTATCACGGTCAACTTGGAGAACTGATCACAGAGATTTCATTCTGAAATTAAACATATTTGAAGTGTCTTTACCGCTGTCCTTCATTTGCATAAGAAATTGAGAATTAACACTGAGCTAACACTTAGAACATTTTACATCTCTGTTCTAAACTCTCTAAGTGTTCTGCTTAAATGTTTTCTATGTTTCGTTTAAAAGAAATATAATCATTTCAAGGAATCTGCTCTGAGGAAGTACTTTTTTCTACCCTTTTGGAGATTCACTTCTAGGGGACTGGCCAAAAGTATTTCATGACTAAGCCTTGCTACTGTACTTCAGTTTCACGGAACACCTAATCCAGGAGCTTCTATCGGCACTATTAGGAGGCGGGAGGCTTGCTTGCCCGGCTTTTCCTTTCTCTTGCATTTTGTAACTCTCTCTCTTAAGGGGAAAACCAAAAGTAATTCCTTTTTCATTGAAGAAGAAGCCACTGGAGCACATGCTTTTGACATCTTGCTCTTTTCCTGAGCCTTGAAGGTGAAATATTACCCCCTGCTACCATCTTCGCGCTGGGCAAATTCCAAGGCCTTCTTTAATACAGAACTCAACCAGGATCCCACCTTGGGATCCCTGGTCTTTCAGGAAATTACCAGCACTCTCTCCTATTCTCAAATACTTCATTCATAACACAAATATGGCACTTTCTATGATACGGCATAATTTACTACTGCCTGTGTTCTTCCTCTTCCTCGTAGACTATCGCTCAGGTGTGAGAAAACATTCTTCTTATTTATCTTCGTAGCTGTAGGACCTTGCTCTCTCCCAGGCATGTAAGAGATACCAAATACCTTATAAATCAATAAAAGGCAGGAAAGCAGGGGAAGAGAGCCAGAGAAGAGAGGCTCGCCCCTGCTCCAGCTCCCCCTGCAGGCTTTTCTTTTTTAGGAGATTCACATGTTGAAGAGATAGAAGGACATTATTCAAAGCCATGGAGCCAATGAGCCCAGGGGTTTCTACATTTGAGGAAGGAAGTTGCAGGAAAGAATGGAGAGTTCCTCTTTTAGCCACTATGGAAATGGAGCCACAGGCTTAACAATTAGGACAATTAAAGCTATGAGAACAAGGTATATAATTAGACTTCCGCTTTCTCTCTATATCAATTACTTTAAAATAAAGACATCTGGCCTTAGAGTTTAAGGTTATTTTATGATCTAACTTTATTTCTAAAAGGGAAAGTCATACTAGAATCTCTCTCTCTCTCTCTCTCTCTCTCTCTCTCTCTCTCTCTCTCTCTCTCAAGCAAACCATATCCACATCTCAATCCCTAGGACTGGCTTATGTAGCATGATCAAAATAATCACTACCTCTTAATGGCAGGAAACCCTAACTGCAGGCCAAATGTCAGTAAAAACAAACAGTCCTCCCTACTGGCCCTGAGAAATAAAGAACCCTCCATGGCTGGACAAGTATCTGACACATGACTCTTCGGTGAGTGTATGCTGAATGAGTGAATGAATGAATAATGTGACAACAAAAACAATCACAGCACACACATCATCTTCTACTCATCTGGCAGGGCCTTCCTCCCCGCTCTCAGTTGGCAAGGCTTGTAAGTCAGTGTCTAGGAACATAAACTTTTTACTCCTGTTCCTTATCAAGGCATCCATTTTTCTCTTTCAGGGACTCTGAGAATCAGGGTAAAGTCCAACGTTCCTATTATTGGCCAAGTTCCCATCCCATCTGTGGGATGCGACCCTAGCAGATTGCTAACAGGTAATCAGAACCTTCTCCACCCAGTGCAGCCACAACAGAAGACAACACTGCCTCAAAGACAAACACAGTCATCATCACCCCAGCTCCGCCTCGGCTCCGGGGAAGAGTCGGGAGAGCAAGATGTTGACTTTCTGCTGTAGACACACACAGCCTGGGGGCCTGCAGTCAGGAAAGGTTCTCTGAGCTCTGCGCATGGGCTGTGACAGCATCTGTGACCGACTCAGCTGGCTGTGGATATCAACACTTACTATTGCAAATAACTTAGGAGGGACCCTCAGACCTCATCTAGCCTCACTGTCCATCTCAGGAGACTGAGACTCAGGCACATTCAAAGACTCGCCCGAGAAGACAGAGCCGGTGGAGGCAGAGTCGTGAGGAGACCCACCTGTCCATGCTTCTGGTCTCCCAGTGGAGAAAGGGGACCAAGGAACAAAGAAGAAAGAGAAGCGACACTGATCAGCAATCAGTTCATCTAACACCGGGTTAGAGGCTGACACTCCATCAACCCACCTGTCAATTCGAGCCCCTGCTCACCTGGCAAATTTGCCAAACCCTATGTAAACAGGTAGAGGAGGGAACTCTTAGTGGGATCTCTAGCTTCTGGGGAAATTACACAATGGTCTGAAGAACAGGAGGAGACGGTGAACACTCGAGCAGGTGTGCAAGGGGAAAAAAAAAGCAATTATGGGAAAGGTACAATAAGAGAAGACTCTGTCTAGAAGGCAGTGCCTCAAGGGCTCCTTTGGACATCAGAGAGACTGAGTAAGCGGAGTCCCATAGGGCTGGATCTTGATTCTAAGCATAAAAGCTAGAGTTGGAAAAGAGGGGTATTTCTGCTAACTTCAAAAAATATTTTTTTTCTTTTTTTTTGTCTTTTTGCCTTATCTAGGGCCGCACCCGCGGCATGTGGAGGTTCCCAGGCTAGGGGTCTAACAGGAATTGTAGCTGCCGGCCTTCGCCACAGCCACGGCAACGCGGGATCCAAGCCGCGTCTGCGACCTACACCACAGCTCACAGCAACGCCGGGTCCTTAACCCACTGAGCAAGGCCGGGGATCGAACCCACAACCTCATGGTTCCTAGTCAGATTCGTTAACCACTGAGCCACGATGGGAACTCCTCAAAAAAAAAAATTTTAAAGGTCTCAAAACCACTGTTCCGCAGTACTTATAATCCTAACTCAACAATTTAGCTTTTTTTTTTTTTTTCTTAAATAGCAGCACCCAGTTAGGAAATGTTCCATAAACATAAGTGGCCTGCTACAGACACAACATCTTGGGTTGGGCTCCCTTGGTCCCACCCTGAGGCTGTTCTCATTGCAGCCAGGCTATTCTGGACCAGAATGAACTCTGGAGAGCAGTACCCAGAGCTAGCAAGAACCTTCTCTCCTAGTGAGATCTGCTGGTGTGCAAACCATTCTTGCTCAGGTGCATGTGTGCGCACGCATGCATGTGCACACACACACGGCCCTTAACACCTCCTCCTCTTGGCCACAATTCCCTTTTTTTTATTTTTTTTGGTCTTTTTAGGGCTGCACCCCACGGCACATGGAGGTTCCCAGGCTAGGGGTCGAATTGGAGCTGTAGCCACTGGCCTACACCACAGCCACAGCAACTTGGGATCCAGGCTGTGTCTGCGATCTCATGGCAATGCCAGATCCTTAACCCACTGAGCAAGGCCGGGGATTGAACCCGCATCCCCCCAGATGCTGGTCGGGTTCGTTAACCACTGAGCCACGATGGGAACTCCACACTCACAACTCTAGATGAACTGCCAGGAAAAACGAGCTTCTCTCTTTGTTCCATTTGTGAGGCAAAGAAGCAAAACAGAAGTGAAAACAATAACAGCAGGAACCAGGGACCTAAATCACAAAGAAGAAAGTACCAGGATTCAGCAGTGAACTAGACAGATACACATTATTTTGGAAAAGGAAGTGAAATTAGACCTGGTTAACAGTCAGCCTATACCACCGAAGTTAAACTCTCTTGGAAGTGTCCTGAAATCACCATCATAATTTTTATAACAATTTTTATCTACTTGTATAGTGTTCTCTTACTTAAACTTACATTTTCTCTCAAGTGTCAGCATTCAAGATGGTGTGTGTACCAATCCAGTGAAATATTTATAGACAGAGTACTGGACTAATGCTTTCCCCGCTCATTTATTGCTTTAAAACAATACTGCTGTTTTTTTTTTTTTTAATTTGATTTCTAATAGTGTGGCAATTTTGTTTTCTGAGATACTTGATCCTTAAGTACTCAGGGGAGCACTGGTACATACTGTGGGTGCCTGCTGGGTTCTCTGTACTTATGCTTCCTTAAAAGCCCCTGCACACTGCTTCTGCACACTGCTTCTGCCTCAGAGGTCAGGCTGCTTCTTGAACTCTCCAAGGGCATGGCCTAACCATCATAAGTTTCAAACCATCTATTGCCAGTCTCTAGCTCAATGCAAATATGAAATTACAATTTTCCTGGAAAGCTAAAAAAATTTAAATAGGTTCAAGAAGGATTTTTGTTTAAAGATGGACATAACACAAAATGAACAGATATGTGATGTATGGACAGGGAGAAGATAACGGCAAAGAGTAAAACGAGATTAATAACTAAAACATGGGGATTCCCATTGTGGGTCAGTGGTTAATGAAACCAACTAGTATCCATGAGGGTTCGGGTTCGATCCCTGGCCTTGCTCAATGGATTGAAGATCTGGAGTTGCCACAGGCTGTGGTGTAGCCTGCAGATGCAGCTCAGATCCCGTGTTGTTGTGGCTGTGGTGTAGGCCGGTGACATCAGCTCCAATTTGACCCTTAGCCTGGGAACCTCCACATGCCGTGGGTGCGGCCCTAAAAAGACAAAACAAAGCAAAACAAAAAACTAAAATATGTAAGAAACTCCAGTGAATCAACAAGATAAGAAATAACGTAAAAATGGGCAAAATATATGAATAGGCAATTCACAGAAGAAGGCAAAGGCAAAGTGATGGTCAGCCTATTTGTAATCAGGGAAATAAAAATTAAAGCAAGATGCCATAAAGATTGGCGATGATGCGGGACAACGAGCATCCTCCAGGACTGCTGCTGAGATTCTAAACCAGCACTGCCTTTCCAGAAAGGCACTCTGGCAGTGCCATGATAATGCTCACTGCGGCACACTGAGACAACTTAGCTGTCTTTCACCATGGGGGTGCAAAGGAAAATGAGGGCACTGCCCGGGTATGGAACCCCATGTGGCAATCAGGTTCAAAAACTAGTATAAATGGAAAGATGTGAAAAGCATAAAGCCTACTGAATATAAGAAATAGAACAACAGCATAAATCAACTGCATTTAATTTAAAAAAGAAATAGATCAAGAACTTGAGTGTATCAGTTTTGCAAACAAAAAACATCACTTATGTAAAATCTACATGACGCTATATATTTATAAGGGCACATCAGGAACATATTAATGGGAATGGGAATCTAACGGAGATGAGGCTGAAGAAGGAAAAAAGAAAATGAGCAGCCTTTGCATGGGCCGGTGGCCATGATGCTTTGCTATTAAAACTAACCAGTACTATGAATTCAACTCTCCACCCCAAGGTTCCACAAATACACCCACACAAAAAAGTAGAAAATCATTGGCAGGAATTAGTTGATATTCACCCATGTTAGGAAGTTCTTGCTAAAATAACCAACTGATGTATGCAGATAAATAAAATAAAACAACCATATCTAATCACTTGTGATGAAACATGACAGAGGATAACAAGAAAAAAGAATGTATAACTGGGTCACTTTGCTGTACAGCAGAAATTGACAGAACATTACAAATCAACCATAATAAAAAAAAATTTTTTTAACTAAAATAAAATAGGCTATGGGATGAAGGGGATCCAAATACAAAAGACTTTAAGCAAATCAAAAAACACAGATGTTGTTACTTGTTTTCTTTAACTGGGAGAGGAGATCAAAATTCTTTCACAGCAGCCTTTACAGGTAGCCTTTTCTTAAGGAACTAATTATCAATGTTTTGAAATGAGAAATCTAGAACCTAAAGTATAAGGCAGCCCTTAGGGGAACATATTCACAGAGACTTAAATGAGGTGAACTGAGTAATTTATTACAAAGGTCAAAGCATAGCCTGTCACCTTGGCTCACTCTGACACTTCATTTTGACTTTCCTATTTCTGGTACTTGTTCATTTTGGCACCTTACTACCCTCTACACGAGACAGGAGGCGTCCCAGAGTGATTCATCAATAAGAACGTGTTATTTCTGTGGGGGTGCAGGGACACAGGTGAGGTTAAGGTACCAAACGCATGCCGACGCTTTGCCATAATCAATAGCAGTAAAAAAATGGGAGGAACTTCCCCCTCTGTTTGAAACACTAAAAGGCACACATTTGTATTGTGTTTTACAGGCTGTAGGTACTACCTGTTGAAGATTTTTAGTATAGTTGAGTTTTTTTCCTTTCTTTTTGCTTTTATTTTCTCTCTGTTTTTCATGACACCTAAAGAAAAGATGAGAGTACTCATTATTTGTACTCACGTGTTCAATTTTTTCGTTTGGAAATTTCAAGATAATGTTATGGACAAGTTAAATAAGGCTGCGCCTACCCTTCCCTCGGCTGCATGTATTAAATTAACAAAAGCCTCAACTAAAATGTTCCCATCACAGTAACCACAGCAATAACACTAAGTCCGCCTTCGGTAAGTCCAATTCACTCTGCTGTTTCTGAAGCGGCTAGATGGATGCTGGAATTAAGGTTGAATTTTCTATCCTTTGAGGAACTTCTTACTTAACACGGGTTAGGCGAGAACATAAACAGTCCCTGATAAAGCTACTGAGAGAATTTCTTCTTAGATCAGAGGAAGAGGAGGGAGAGAGGACAAGGCAGGGGCAAGAAAGGGAGGGAGGGGACACAGCCGGGGTGGGGGGGACAACAGGAAGCAGGACAGGCGAGGTGAGGGAGGAGGCTGGGACGGGAGGGCAAGGTCAAAGAGGAGGAGACTGACGGAGCAAGGCTAAAGTGACCCAGTCCCGGGAACACAGTAGCACCCTGGTCACGCGCTGGACCACACAGAGGAGTGTTTCACCAGCTCTTTCAAATATTTTCTCTGGGATTTACTGTCATACTCTGACCCAGGAGTGCTTTTCCAGCCGGTCTCAGGCTCCTTATCAGAGTGAAGGAGTGAACCACATCCTGGGACCATGCTGAGACCTCCGAACTTTGGATGTTCTCTGGCAAAGGGTGCCCCTGGCCAGCCGTCCTGGTGGCTCGGCCCACGTGACTCCGCAGTGCCCAAACAGCCCCGCTCTGCATCTGTAAGGCGACCGCAGAGCTGCCGCGGCCAGGCCTCTCTGGTTCTCCAAGTGTCTTGCCAGAGGCTTTGTCTTCATTTTGCAACCTGTTCTGCTGATGCACTGCGGTTTTTTGCCAGCGTTTTTGTTAAGTCTCAAGACTTAAGAAATCCCTGGCAAGAAGCTGTGGAGGATTAGATGGGGCTACAAAAGGGGGATGAAACTCCCGGGACAGCCAAATCTTAAGAGTTTGGCCACACTTGCTCTGGATTTTTTTTTTCCTTTCCTTCCCTTCGTATTAAAAATCCACCTAAACACAACAGGAGAGCTTTAAAGTAAAGGCAACCGTGGTCTGTATCTTGGGGACAACAACAGTCACAAACCAGAGGCTGCTTCTTCCGCACACGGAGCTTTACGGTGCCTGTAACACCCGGGGCAGCAGCGTATCCTCTGTGAGTGGGCACTGGCTTCCTCAGAAATATCATCTCTCCTGGCACCCGACTCGAAGCCCCATATATAAAAAAAGAAATATAAATGAAAATGTGTGGGTGAGGCAGCAAACAAATGTTGAGGAGACTGGGTCCACATTAGCCATATGGTATTTTTGGGTAAAAACAATCATTATGTGATATTAGGACCAGAGAATATGAAATTCAGATTCATTTCTAAAATCTGGCATCTTGTTGATTTCTGCTATCCTCGTTGTATAATACTAGGATTCCTTTCCTTATAGTTAAACCCTTAAAAACAACGATAAAGGCATTTGAATACAGAATAGCATACTGCTTTTTTTTTTTAATGGAACATAGGATGTAACACTTTTCCTGCTTTTTTTTTACTTAAAAAACTGAACTATATTGATTTACAATGTCGTGTTAATTTCAGGTATACAGCAAAGTGATTCAGTTATATATGTGTGTGTATATATATATATATGTATGCGCATATACATATATATACTTTTTCAGACTCTTTGCCATTATAGGTTATTACAAGATATTATAGTTCTCTGTGCTTTACAGTAAATCCTTGTTGTTTATCTATTTTATAAGTGGTAGTGTGTATCTGTTAATCCTACACTCCTAATTTATCCCTCTCCCCTCCTTTTCCCCGTTGGTAACCATAAATTTGTTTTCTGCACAGGACATAGCTCCTTGGTTATTAGTGAAATTTACCACCTCTTCTGCCTCCCCACAAAAAAACCCCCCAAACCTGGTAAACTTGTAAATGGCCTAGAGTTTTTAATAACAAAAGCCAAATCTTGCAGTTCTAGTTTACTTTTGGACCGGTCAACAATGCTACCTATTGTTTAATTTGATTGGCTATTTCAGTCAAGTGAGCAAGAAGAGGAAGTTATTTAAACTATTATTTATAGATGACGAGGCCAATTAATTGCCACGGCAAACTCCCAGCTGCCTACTAATATGCACTTGACCCCTCTGGCTAATTGAGTGTATGCACAGTGTGGTTACAAATGGATAGTTCATGGTCCTTTCTTCCATCTGAAATGATACACTGCTTTTATTAACAGGGAGAGAAGAAGACGGTTAATCTCTATAAATAACATTATATTTCATTCGCTTCTCTAACAAATTAGCCTTTTTAGCCTTCCATTAGTAGACAATAACAAGGTACAAAAACATTCGGTGCAGAGACACTAGGACTTAGGTAAGAGGCAAGCAATGAATGGCGATTAGTGAAAAATGAACACGAGGCTCAACAACAAAGGACGGGGTGTGGGGGGGATTTCGTGAGCAGACTCAGCCCTTTGTCCTGCCTTCTCCTTTTAGGCGCTGTCAGTAGCCTAGCAGATAGGAAGGGCTGTCGAGAAAGAAGATGCTAAATCAACCGTGAAGAAGGTAAACAAGAGTAAAAGGCCTCTTTCCCTAAAAGGCACATTTCACACACTCAGTAGAGAACACAGCAGTGCTAACTGTGATTAGCAGTTCATTTTTATTAACAGGATGAAGAGGGCTTTCCTAATATTTACTTCACAAAATAACAGGGTGTTATTTTGCTCAGCTCTACCCAAGCCCTGCTTTAGTGTCAATCCTAGACACGGAGCACTTACTTCTGTCTTATTGTCCAGGGTGTTTTGTTCTTTACCTACTGAAGGTGGCTCCCAAATTTTGGCCAGAAACTCAACAGTTATAGGCACTTGAAACTTCAACTGCCACACACTGCCACCTTCCTAGAACCTAATCTGCCGACCTTGACCCAGCACACTAGACCTTGACCCAACACACTAGTTGGTTCTCTACTCCTCACCTGCTTTACTGCCAACTAAAAGGGACAACACAGCTCCTGAGCTCTTCTCCAGTCTTGGCTTGGGACACTTGTTCCATATTTCCTTAGCTAATACCTAGTCTCAGATTTATCCTCTGGACTTCAGCTGCAGTCTGTACAAAACAATTGTTTCAGAAAATTTATTGAGTGCTCACTATTTGCAAGCACAGTTCTAGAAGCTGGGTGTGTAGTGAACGAAGTCATTTGTGAACATTTTACATTTAGAAATAAAGACTGCAATCTGCCAGAAAAACCCCAGCTGCCCGAACAGCAAATACAGGCTGGGAACAGGAAGAGCTGGGTGGGTCCAACCTGTGCCAGCCCTGCCAAGAATATGCACGTAAAACATGCAACCTGCTGCAAGCACGTAATGAAAGAGCAGAGGCCGTGTGCTGGCCAAGAAGTCAATCCAGCATGTAATGTTACACACACCACCTTGCTTCTGGGATTACATCTCTTGGCACAATGCTTCCAAAATCAATTGCTCACCCTCAGTGCTGACCCAGTAAAGGGATCAGCACTGCATTATAAAAATGAATCCAAGAATCGCAAAGAGAAGGAAGGCACTAAAAAACATGCTGCAGCAGAACCATGGGAACGGGTACACAAATGCAAGCCAGCAAACCCCAAATGCTGCCTTTTAATCACTGTACCTAAGCAGCAGGCACTCCTGAACTTGCCTTCTCAGGTTGCTCAGTGGGAGTGGCCCTGGGGGCCCTAAAGCCCAGTCACCCACCTTCTCCTCCTCTAGCCGCCCAAGGGTGCCTTGCTCTGGTCAGAATGCTCTCCTCTCTGTCCTGCTGATAAAATGAACACCCTCTTAATCCACACCCACCCCGGCCTCCACGCCTGAAGCCGACAAAGGGCCTGCTGTAGGGCTGTTTAGTAGCGGGCTTATTACAATCAGAATTGACTCTTGATATAGTTAGCACACAGGAGAGTTCTCTTCTTTCCTCTCCTTTTCCCCCTTCCCACTTGCATCCTGCAGGTCAGGACCAGCCTGTGGAGGTCACAGTGGTTCTCTGCTTACCTAAAGGCCTGAGGTAAGACTGATATTAGTGAAGAACACTGCAGCCCACTATAAACTCTAATACCTGAAGGCTGAAAAAAGAGCCGGTCTCCTGGTGCTTAGTCACTGAGCTAAAGGCAAGGAAGGTTAAAGGGGGGGTGGATGCTCTGAAAATGGAGCAGGAAGGCAGCTTGGGTACCAACAATCCACAAGTATGCTAAAGGACATTCTTTTGCTAAAGGTTTCCAGCCCCTCTGACAGGGTAAATGCAGGCTGCA
This sequence comes from Catagonus wagneri, assembly GCA_004024745.2. Lineage (NCBI taxonomy): Eukaryota > Metazoa > Chordata > Mammalia > Artiodactyla > Tayassuidae > Catagonus > Catagonus wagneri. Next base: position 13,692,451 of record PVHT021183518.1, on the reverse strand, counting down.
AACTGGCTGGAGGGCTACCTGTGGTTGTGATTTCCCTAGAAAAGAGCCCTTGCTCCCTTCTACCCAATGCCAAGGTCATGGCAGGCATGGCAGGCATTGCTGGCCCCTTCTGTATTACAGATGCCTTTCTAATTTAGCCTTACAGGAAGCGTATTGCCCTCTAGGGTCCAAGTTTTATATGGGCTCCTCTTACTGGACTCCTCACCTTGGGCAAAACTCAATTTGGCTCCTGCCCCCTACACTCAATAGCCCAAGGACAAGGTCAATGACTCTGGGCTAAAAGCTAACCTGCTACTCTGGATTCCTGCTCAAACATTATTTCTGACCTTTGAGGTTTTGCTACTTTCTTTCAGTTTTTATTTTATCTTATTTCATTTCTAGAGTTTTAAGTCAGACAGTTGCTCAGGTACTTAATCTCACATACTGGGAGAAACAGAAGCCAGGACATATGTTTTTGTCAGAAAGTTCCCCACATGATTCAGGTGTGAAGGCAGGTGTGGTTACTAGGGCTCTAAACTATGGCTGCAGAAGACGTGATTTCTCGATTCCTTCAAACAAAACCAGCAATTACCTAGCAAATCTCTTTGACCATCTTCATCTCTTGCTTAGGGTTAAGGGTAAGAAATGGCGATGACTACAAAGAGGAAATGTTCTAAGTTAATACCCCTGCCCATTTTCCATAGCAAGTATGGAAGAAAAGCACATTCTGTGCACTTGCAAAGCATGAAAGTTCTCGATTTTGTGAATTCACATATGCTTTATCTTGTACTTCTTTTTTCAACCTAGTAAGTTAACTATTATGAGAGGCATCTTTACAGACAAAGGAGTAAGCTCAGAGAGGCTAAATGCACTGATGCAGTATGATTCAAAAGAACATTTTTTTTTCCCCTCTATCCATAATGTTGTTCCTCTGAAGTAGAAAATAAAGTCTCATGTCCTCCCAGAGCTGACATTTTCATTGCTGAACTGGTGTGCCAACTCAGAGATGAAGAAACTGAGGTTAAAAAAAAGGTCAGTAACAAGCTTACAGACACAGGCCACAGGCACTATTATACACCGGCCCTGGGTCCAAACACCATGCTTAACTTAAAAAAAAATTTAGGAATTCCCGTAGTGGCTCAGCTCAGCAGAAACGAATCCAACTAGTATTCATGAGGATATGGGTTCGATCCCTGGCCTTGCTCAGTGGGTCAAGGATCTGGCATTGCCATGAGCTGTGGTGTAGGTCACAGACTCAGCTCGGATCTGGCGTTGCTGTGGCTGTGGTATCAGCCAGCAGCTGTAGCTCCAGTTCAACCTCTAGCCTGGGAACTTCCATATGCCGCAGGTGTGGCCCTAAAAAGCAAAAAAATTAAATTAAATTAAATTTTAAAAATCTCTGGAAAAGCCTTTACCTTTGGATTAACTATGCGCTCCTGTGGGCACAAGGCTCGCCATGGTAGACGCTGCCGCTCCTTCTAAAGTATGGCGGCTCACAGGGAACCACCTTCCAACTCGGCTCGAGTCATAGCCCCAGTGCCTTTGGGATGGGATTCTGTCTTTGTTTACTCAAACCAATGTCTTATGTGTCTGTTAGACTTGCCCAGAGCTACTTCTGTATCAGGCAGACTTGAATTTTCAATTGTTACGTTCAACCTGGAACACTCATTTCTGCTGGTAAGTTGACTATTGGCCTGTGTCTCATACACTTCCTGAGAATGTATGTCCAATGACAGCCACTTTTACACACATAGGTTGTATACACACACACACAAACACACACACACACACACACGTAATGTGAACAGACAACATTTTGTTTAATGATTCACTAGTGCACCTAGAGACTCTGGCCTTCATAGACACACCCTACCTGGAAGGATGGAAACTGTTCCCTCAGTTGCTAAAGTATGCATCCAGGAGTTTGTTCCATAGGACCCATGCCCTCTGCCCTTTGGAATTCTCATGTCATAGGACTTTTTTTTCCCAGACAGAAATCTGGATATAAAGACAAATAACCATAAACGACTCTGACGCCTAGCAAAAATTCTATAAAGGTTGCATCATATTACTATCTGTAAGAGACTGAGGAACCTGAAAAGTACAGTAAGAAACCTAAAGCTATAAAAGAGAAAGAAAAAGGGAAGATCAACACAAGTATAAATACGCAAAAACTGCAGACGCATTCTTAACCGTATTCTTGCAACTTGCAAAATAATATCTTCCCCAAGGTGTTTTAAAAAATGCCACGATATATGGGAAAGGGGGAAACAGAAATTAATTATATCCACTGTTAAAAAAAAAAAAATCTCATTGCATTTGACCTTAGAGAGCTTCCCCTGCACTCAAATCTTGCTGGTCTTTCCGCGAGAGCACAGTTCTCGCTCTGGTGCAGGTTCCCCTTTAAGATGTCTGTGTTGCAGCCGTACCACAAGTTGTGAGGGAAACACTGAAAAGTATGGTTTTACCAACAGGCGTGAGAGCCACTGTTTATTTGGGGAGGTTTCTGTTTTCTTGGCAGAAGAACAATGTAAAGAAAGTCAGTTTGGTCACCATAAGCTCAGAGCTATCCAAGAAAATCTTGCCTAGACAGAGGTCAGCGGCCTTCTTGCCTTGAGGAGCACCGGCAGGACTTCGCAAGGAATTCTGGGCGCTGTCAGCAGAAGCCTACTGCAGGGACAGGGAGCAGGCAAGCTGACCCTGCGTATACCTTCACATGTGTCCCCCTGCTCTTACCGCGAACCCCAGCACAAGCTGTCCTCAGAAGACGCCCTCACTCCGCCTCTCGCCTACCCACCTTCCACCCTGATCTCTGGGCACATGGAGCTCTACGCCTCTGCACCTGCTGTTCCTGTTTAGCAGATCTCTCTTGTCCATTCTCTGCGTGGCTAACCTTTACTTAATCTCGGGCCTCAATTTAGATGCCTCCTTCCCCTGACTCCCCAAATCTGGGTTGGGGTCCTCCCACAGTCTCTAGGGCACCCCCTCTCTTCCCCCTCATAAACGTTTACCAAACTGCACCACAACCCTCCCCTGCCCCCCACTGGAAGGGCAGCTTTGCAAAGGCAGTGACTCACCTGTTTTCTTCTTTGTTGTATTTCTATTGCCTACGGGACCTGACACCTGGCAGGTGCTTAGCGAGTATCTGCTGACTAAGTGAACGAAGTGAAATGAGGAAGCAGAGGAGGGAAGAGAAAAAAGGGAAGAGAGAGAACTGCTTTGGAAGGAGTAGGGTGGGGTGCCCATGGCAAGAGTGTCATAAGTTTTAGTGACACAGTCTGTTTCTACCCTGAAGGATCAGGATACGGCCTTCTTTTCCTTCTTGTAAGCAGCAAAGATTACATGTCTTGCGTTTTCTTGAGCAAGGAATGAGCAGACAATGAGATCCCAGGCAAGATACAACAGAAAAAGCAAAAACCCCTTGCATCTTCATGCCATGTGACAGTTTTTAAAGTGTGGTCATACACGCTCATATCAACTCTGGGAGGCAGGCAGAACAGGTATTATTACTACTCTCACTGGACACACGAGACTGGGACCACGTGTCACGACTTGCCAAAGTCAAGCATTTATTAAGCAGCAGAGACAGTCAGAGACCAGACCTTCGGACTGACATGAGTCCACCGAGCACGGTGCACAAATCTAGCCTCTTGCCTAATGCCCAAGGAAGAGGGGCTCAAGAGTGCAGGACTATTAGGCTTTACCTTGAATGAACTAAAATCTCATCAAAATGTGATTTTAAATGTGCCTAATTCAGGACTTCCAGTTGTGGCTCCATGGAAACAAATCTGACTAGCATCCACGAGAATGTGGGTGCAATCCCTGGTCTCACTCAGTGAGTTAAGCATCCAGCGTTGCCAGGAGCTATGGTGTGTAGGTCACAGAGGTGGCTTGGATCTGGCGTTGCTGTGGCTGTGGCGCAGGCCAGCTGCTACGGCTCCGATTCGACCCCTAGCCTGGGAACCTCCATATGCTGCAGGTGCAGCCCTAACAAAAAAGACAAGTAAAATAAAATAAAATATGCCTAATTCATTCTCCACAAGTATCATAAACAGAACTATTGCTCAAGAGCAGTTGTTTTGAAATGAATGCAAATACAACCTCAAAACAGGAGCCAGAAACCCAGCCCAGTAACAAGGATCCACAAATTGTGACTGCTTCGGCTTTCCTCCTTGGCTCATGTACCATCTCCTGCCTGTGTCAGACGGCCACTGAGCTCCTGTTGGAAATAGCTCTTTGATTGATGTCATCAATTAAATGAAAATGATCATATTAAGCAAACAATATTTTTTCCTACAGCTTTGAGGAGTAACTGACATACACTAAACCATGCATTTTCAAAGCATACGGTGTGAGTGACTTGTGACATGTATACACCACACCAGAGAAACTATCCCAAATCAAGATAACGAACATATTCATCATCCCCTAAAGTTTCCTCTTAACACTTTGTAACCTCTCTCTCCTGCAACTCCTACCCCCAGGCAACCACGGATCTGCTTTCTGTCACTGTAGATTGGTTTGTATTTTCTAGAATTCTCTATGAATGAAATCATACAGTATGTACTATTCTTTGTCTAGTTTTTTTTTTTTTTTTGTCTTTTTAAGGCCATACCCGCAGTATATGGAGATTCCCAGGCTAGGGTTTGAATTGGAGCTGCAGCTGCCAGCTTACCCCACAGCCTCAGCAGTGTAGGATCTGAGGTGCGTCTGTGACCTACATCATAGCTCACAGCAATGCCTGATCCTTAACCCACTTAGCGAGGCCAGGGATCGAACCTGCATCCTCATGGATACTAGTCAGATTCATTTCCACTGAGCCACGATGGGAACTCCCTGTTTAGTCTTTTATTTCACTCAGTAAGATTATTTTTAGATTTATCCATTGTGTAACAGTACATTCATTTTTATTGCTGAGTAATATTCCACTGTAAAGATATACCACAACGTATTTATCTAACCACTTGTTGATGGACATTTGGGTTGTTTCCACCTTTTGGCTGTTATAAATAAAGCTGCTATGAAAATTCATGTGCAAATATTTGTGTGGATGTACGCTTTTCTTTCTTTTGCTAAAGACCTGGGAGTAGAATGAGAGGGTCATTTGTCAAGTGTATGTTTAACTTTGTAAGAAACTGTCAAACTGTTTTTCAAAGTAGATGTACTATTTTATATTTCATTGAAAGTTCTAGTTCCTCCATATCCTTGCCAACCCTTGGTTTAGTCGGTGTTTTTAATTTTAGCTATTACAGTAAGTGTATAGTGTTATCTCGTTGTAGTTTTAATTTGCATTTCCTAATGACTGCATATGTGTTCAACTGTTTTTTGCCTACATTTTATTGAACTGTTTATCCTCTTAATCTTAAATGATATGAGTTCTCTGTATACTCTGGATAAAAGCTCTTTGTCAGATATACTACTTGAAATTTTTTTCTCTCCAGTCCATTTGGCTAGCCATTTTGTTTTTGTAACAATGCTTTTAAAAGCAAACATTCTGATTTTGATGAAATCCAATTTCTTGATTTTTTTCCTCATATTTCATGTTCTGTCATGTACCATATTTAAGAAATTTCTTCCAAACCCAAAGTCACTAAGATTTTTTTTTTTCCCTAGAGGTTCTAAAGTTTTAGATCTTACATTTAGGTGTGTAACCCATTTCGTGTTGATTTTGTATATGATATGGGGAAAGGACTGAGGTCCATCTTTTTGCTTATGGCTATCCAGTTGTTCCAGCACCATTTGTTGAAATGGTTATCCTTCTTCCATTTAATTACCTCAGCACCTCTGTCAAAAATCAATTGTCCACATACATGTGGATCTACTTCTGGAATCAATATTCGGTTGCACTGATCTATTTTTATCTCCTATCACTACCACACTGCCTTGATTACTGTAACACTAGGGTCAGTCCTTAGAGCGGGGAGTCCAAGTCCTTCCCCTGACTATGCTCTTTTAAAAACTGTTCTGGCTATTCTTGGTCTTTGGCATTTCCATATACATTTTAGGACCAGCTTGTCAGTTCTTACAAAAAAGCCGGCTGAGATTTTTGATTGGGAATCCCTTGAGTCTAGAGATCAATTTGGGTAAAGAGTTGACATCTTAATAGTGAACCTTACGATACATGGACAAGGGAAGATTTTTCACTTATTGAGTGAGGTCTTCTTTAATTTCTCTTTTACTGTTTTCAGCACATAAGTTTTGAACCTCTTTTGTCAAATTTACCCCTCAGTACTTCCTATTTTTGACACTATCATAGATGGTGTTTAATTTAACAAAAAATAACCTTCCATTCTGCCTACTTTTAATCTCCTGTCCTGTCCAACCAGCATTTTCCGTGTAAGTGCCACGCACTGGGACTGGAAGATTCTGGCCCAGGCTGGTCTGGTCCCTTTTGCTCTCAATGCCTGGAGCGCCCAGTCAGTTCACTTGCTCTAAATGCATCACACAACATGTTATGGATGCTGTTGGGTTCATTACTTGCTTCTGGGATGTGTTTTATCTTCCCAACTAAATTGCAAGCCCTCTTGGGAGTAAAAACTATAATTTATACTCAATTATAAATCTACAACGCTTGGAATATTGATAGGCAAATAGGAAACATCCCTTTTTAATGAAAGGGCTCATAAAATCAACAAACAAAACTTGTCTAAAAAGTTTAGTCTATCTGTATTCAGTATTAACATACAACTAAGCAGACAAAACCCCCCAAATTAAATATGTGTTCACTGTAATCAACTGAAGCCTAGCGACTAAGGGGTTCAAGAAACTGGATTTGCTCCCTTGCCCTTCGGGAGCTCACAGGAAGGAAAGCGCGGCAGAGACACTCCCACCAATACCTAGTGGTGGTCCTAAAAGGGTCCTGGGGCCTGCTGTTTGGGAAGCTTAGTTCCATGATGGCTTCTTTCCACTTTCCATTTCAGTCTGTGGTATGTGCAGTTCTGATAAATAGTTGCTAGCATCTGATTGAGTCTGTTTATAAGATACAGGCGGTTGTTTATAAGACACAGGCCAAATTCTACCCTTCAATATCCAAGAGTTATTTTCTGTGATTTCGGGCCCATTGCTGGATTCTGGCCTTCACTACTTCTCGGTATAGTTTAAGACTGTAACCAACTTGTTTTCAAACCCTTGATCTGTAGGGCCCCCCACCATCCATATAACAAATCAGTTTCAAGCTTATTCAGCACAAAGAATACAAGACAGTTTAAGGAAGTCATCGACAGTTGTTGTTTTTTAAGTTGCAAGTGCTATTAGATGACTGGGACATTATGCTGTTGTCATGCAGGTGAATACATAGGGAGAACGAAGAAAGTGATATATGCCCAGAAAGGAGAGCACAAGAGGCATCAAGAGCAAATACAGGAGGCAGGCACGTGTTGCAGATCACGCAGTGGCAAATGTCTCAGGATTGATCTAGTCCAGAGATTAAGACATCAAACTTGCTAATAAGATACTCAGGATCTAGCCTATGTTTGCAATTTATCATCTTATGCAAGTCTCAACTTTCCTGAGTTTCTCTACATCAACCATCTCGATCCACATTACAGTAAGCTGTACATAACAGGGACGGCGTAAGCGAATGGCTTTAACAGTCACATGCAGCACTGTATTTAACAGACAGCTGTTCAAATCCAAACTCACTACCAAGAGCGCAAAGGATATCCCACCCAACATTCTCTCAAAAACAAAACCAGGAATAATCTGTAAGAGACAGGCAAACTGGGGAAAAATAAACATTGTTATTAGTTAAGAAACATTAGCTCAAAACCTGCCATGCTGCATCATAAAGTTTGCTGATATTTATGGACCCAACAACGTGAATAATCAATGGTGGATATGCATTTTAGTTTTGATGCTCAGCAACTCTCAGGTTCAATCCCAAAGAAATTCATTCACTCACACTGGCTGGGCTGGGAGTGGGGAAGGGGGAAGTATGTCCTTTCAAACCACAAAAGTAGTAAAGAAGCATCCTTAAGAAGTAACCCCAATGGTCCTGATGCAGAGCAGTAAAAACTATATTGTCTGTGTGTGTGTTTCAATTCTGTTGGTAAAAGTCAGAGGCCATTATCAAGAATTCTTTTAGATTTTAAATAGATAAATTGATAGGGCAGATAAAAAGCTGCACTAGAGACTCAAAGTATAAAGAACCCTATGAAATGTTCCTGTGACTCTGTCTTTAAAGCACTGGGGAACAGAACTGTAGGTGAAAAAGCCTCTGCAATTCCTCTGCACTTACTCAAGGGACAGCTTTACAAATGGAAGAATTCATTCATTCAACAAACACACGCCAGGCACCGTGGAAGCTACAACAGCGCTACACAAAACAGACACGGCTCCCGTCCTTAAGATGTCCAGTCTAGTGGCCACTCGCCACAGGCGTCTAAGAGCTTAATACCTTCCCACTGCCCTTTTCCTAGGCAAGACCTGGGCTGACCTGAAGAGGTGCTCGGGAGAGAGAGGTCAGTGCAGAAAAAAAGAGTCAGCGACCAAGGTTCACGTGCCACAGTAACAGGAACAATGCAGACCTATTTCTTCATTATTAAAAATGTTGAATTCCTTATGATCCACAATGTTATAATAGTACAGAATCGCAGGCTAGGCTGCAATGCTTCCTCGCTGCTGCCCAATTTGACTTGCCTCCTCTCTCTTCTCTGTTTTCTCCTGTAGACTATAGTTCTCACCTCCCTTTTGGCAGTAATGTCCTCTAAAATTTCCCCATAAAGATGAACATTCTTACTACATGTTTTTGGATTTGTTTAGAAAACAATTCAATGGGGGAGAGGGGCTGAGACTGGGAAGCGGGTGGGGTACAAGACAGACCAGAGATCAGAGAAGGGGGGGTACCCGAGGTTCATTATACTATCTATCCTTGAATATTTTTGAAATTGCCCATAAATTAAAAAGTTAAAATAAAATAATCAATTAAAAAAAAACTTACCACGTCTTTTTGCCCTGAAAATACAGGGGTAGGCTAAAGCAGGACTTAACCAGGGATGTGCAGACGTGACAGAAACGCATTAATTTGCATTCATGAGTCACTCTCTTTTATAGGAAGCCTGGTCTTCAGCTCTCTTTCACTCTCTTGACCATTTCCCACACTAAATCCTGTCTGTTGGTGTTCACCAGCTTTTAAAGAAAGAAATCAGTGATATTCCACACAAGACCAATTCTTTTAGGAAGTACTTTAAACTGTCCCATTTAAAAATAACTTGTGGAGTTCCCATTGTGGCACAGTGGTTAACGAATCCGACTAGGAACCATGAGGTTGTGGGTTCGATCCCTGGCCTTGCTCAGCGGGTTAACAATCTGGCGTTGCCTTGAGCTGTGGTGTAGGTTGCAGATGCGGCTCGGATCTGGTGTTGCTGTGGCTGTGGTGTAAGCCAGTGACTACAGCTCCATTTGGACCCCTAGCCTGGGAACCTCCATATGCCCGCATGTGCAGCCCTAAAACACAAAATAATAATAATAATAATAATAATAATAATAATAACTTGTAAGAAAAAGATGTATTTATAAGGGCCAAAAAATGCTTTAAGTGTTTAAGATAAACACTGAAAATAAAAGAAAGGTGGTCATCTCGAAAATCTGCTTTACTTTCTAGGTAGTTTGTCCCACCCTTCCTTTGTGTGTGTGTGGATATGGCTTTTTAGGGCCGCACCCAAGGCAAATAGAGGTTCCCAGGCTAGGGGTCGAATCAGAGCTGTAGCTGCCAGCCTATGCCACAGCACAGCAACGCCGGATCCAAGTCTCAGCTGAGAACTACACCACAACTCATGGCAGCGCTGGATCCCCAACTCACTGAGCGAGACCAAGGATCGAACCTGTGCCCAGGGATCAAACCTGCGCCCCTGCCCCGGGGATTACTTGTGGACCAATATGCATTCAGACAAGAGGCTCAGACACAAGACTGGAACTCGAGACCTAATGTACTTTCAATATAACTAAAGTTTAATATTACAGGAGCCCAAGCCAGTTCCAAAACTGTGCCCAGTGATGTTTCTGGCAGGTGCGCATTCTGGATCATCCATGAAGCTATTTAAAATTGCCTGACATGTAACCACGACAGATTTGAAAGATCAAAACACAGGTGTGCATCGGTGTTGCACAATTCTGCGGTAAAGGCAGAACATGAGATCATTCTACCTAGAAACAAACCCAAACCCAAACACCCACCTGGAGTTCAGGTGGATAGCTGTCTGCAAGCTGCGGAATTTACCTCCGGAGTTTGGCTCTAATATACTTGTGTTCTCATAAGAAATGAGGTTTTGATACATTAATATGACTCTACACTGGGTGGGTCTTTTCAGCAGAAAGCATTTTGATACCTGCACCTTTATGTTCTTTTTAACCAATTGAAAGACTAATTCTCAGCATAAATGGATCATAGTCACCTATGATTTAAATAGCCTTATTTATTCTTTTCAGTCTCAATAAACCTGACAGAGGAACACAGAATTTTCAGGACAGTTGAGGCATAAATCTTTTCCATCTTGTTATGAACCAAGAGAGAAAATTATCGAGATAAAAACTTAAGAAAATAAGTGACTTAATTAAAGCCACCTCACAAAGCAGTATGTGTAGCCATCCAATGATTCATTTAATATTAAATATCTCCTACATGTAAGGCAGTACACAGCAACTGTATCATGAATTGTTAAACTCCAGAAAGAGAGAGAGAGAGAGAAAGAGAGAGAATTGAATAGAAGGCAGTGCTCATAATCTTCTTAAGTCATAGCCCTGGATTGTTGGTTGAGGTTCAAAGAAACTCTGAGACTTATTTCACTTACAAAGGAAGGCTACCAACAGTAAAGGAGTGGCTGTGGGCAAGCGTACATTTCAGCTCCTGTGCCTAAATGCAAACTCTGCTGCTCAGCAGACCAGGAGTTAAGTTTTGTGAGAATAAAAGCATGGAGGAGAGAGTTATGTGTGTCTCTTTGTGAGCAGATAACTACCATGTGGCTCTCTGATATTAAGATTTCCCTGTAGAAATAAATCCTTTCTTTAAAAAAAAAAAAGCCTTTAAAAAAAAAAAGCACAAACATAAACAGGAGATGCACTTTGTACACCACCGACATTTGGTTAACAGATGTTGGCATCTGCCCTCAGCTCTCACAAACAAATCAATGTACCTTAATTTTGCGTAGCACCTTCCATCCAAAAGTAACATGAAAAGTTGTGTGGCTGGTTTGACAGTGTGTCTGCAGAATCTGCGTAAGAGTTGTAATGGAGCAAACACCTGTCAGGCTTGTTTAGATGCCATCTGAACCGGCCACTGGCTTCATGACAAGGTGGCCGCAGGGATGAGAAATGTCCCGTCTTCTCTGAAGTGAACCCAGGCTCTATCATTTGTCACACTGTGTTGCTCCTTCATGCTTACTTCATGCCTCATGAGTATATGACCTTAACTTACATTGGGAAGGAGTGTACTTTTGTGAATTTTCCCGATTCAAAGGGATGTTTTGGATTAACAGGAACCATAAATGACATACTTGAAGAAAAAACAAAAAACTCGAGTTTGGATCCAAAAGAACCAGGATCTGGTCCCTACTTTATCAGTGACAATCTCCACAACCCCAAGGCGGCCAGGTAACTCCCCTAGACTTCAGTGTCCTAGTCTGTAAGTTGGGTGGTTGGACAAGATGTATGTTTCTCAGACTTTTCAGGCACATTTTAACACGTCAAAACCTCTCTCACACTAATCAAATGGCAGCACTTATACTTCAAAAACATGTGCAATTCAAAAATAAATAACAATAAAAAGATACTTTCGATGCAGTCAGTGACAGTTGGAAGTAAAATGCTAACTTATTAATCGCAGTGAGTCTGTATTCATTAGGAATGGTATACAGATGTTAGACACTATTTATTTAGTCTACAAACAACAGTTGGTGTACACATGAATTTGCAGTCTTTGCAATAACTCCTTAGCAGATCGCCCAGCCCCAACGTGGTCCTCTGTTTAATGGCTGAGAACCCTGAAGTACAATACAAACATTCCAAATCCTTTCTAATGCTGACTCTCCACAATTCTAGTTTCTTTAGATGGTTATAAGGAATTTTTACACATCAGTGACAATTCTTTGGAAGTACACGCCTAATTCTTCCCCCTCAACCAGCAAACAAATCAACCAACCGACCAACCAACCATGACCCATGAACAGATAATTACACAAACAATCCAAATTAAAAAAAAAAAAAAATGGACCAAAGACCTTAACAGACTCTTCACCAAAGAAGATAAGCAGATGGAAAACAAGTATATGACAAGCTGCTCCACATCACAGGTCATCAGGGAAAGAGATACCACTACACACCTATTAGAATGGCCCAAATCTAGAATACCGACAATATCAAATGCTGGTGAGGAATGCAGAGCAACAGGAATGCTGGTGGGAATACAAAATAGTACTGCCAATTTGGGAGAGAACTTGGCAGTTTCTAACAAAACTAAACATGCTATTACCATACAATTCAGCAACTGTACTCCTTAGTACTTACCCCAAAGAGCCGAAAACTTATGTCCACACAAAAATTTGCATGTAGATATTTATAGTAGCTTACCTCATAATTGCTCAAACTTGGCGACCAAGACATTCTTTAGTAGATGAATGGATAAATAAATGGTATATCTAGACGATGGAATATTATTTAGCACAAAAAAAGAAATGATCTACCATGCCATAAAAACCTGAAGGAATTTTAAATGCATAATTACTAACTGAATAAATAATTAATCATCAATGGTCAAAAACAGAACTCAATGCTATACATTTATGTTTTTGTCCTTAGACTATAAAATGCATACAGGTTACTCCAGATTGTAAAAATAACCATAAAAAACAAAATCAAAAGAAAACTAACACCTTTCAAGACAGTTATCGTGGGTAGAATATTTAACAATCTTTACCATCAAAGTTATACTCACATATAGACTAAATCGCTTCTGCTGCAAATTTTGCCTCCTTTTCTGTAACTGACTTCTATTATCTATCACCATGTCATCAATAATTATTATATAATTCCCCTTACGCAGTGAGTTAAAAAAAGAATAAGGCACAGAACCTAAAGTAAAATCTTTCCTTTTCTTTTTCTTGTCTTTTTGTCCTTTTATGGCTGCACCCGCAGCATTAGGAGGTTCCCAGGCTAGGTGTCGAATCGGAGCTGTAGCCACAGACCTATGCCAGAGCCACAGCAACGCCAGATCCGAGCCACATCTGTGACCTACACCACAGCTTATGGCAATGCCAGATCGTTAACACACTGAGCAAGACCAAAGATTGAACCCGCAATCTCATGGTTCCTAGTTGGATTTGTTAACCACTGCACCACGACGGGAACTCCCTAAAGTAAAGTCTTGAACTTAGGAACTCCCATAGTCTAAGAAAGAAAAAAGAAGGAAAACTCCCAGCACAGAGATAAGCACGGGGATGTACTAAGGGTACAGGTTGTGGTCTATGGACCAAATCCAGTCTGCTGCTTATTTGTGTAAAGTTTTATTGGATACAGTCTTGTTCCTCATTTTATACATTATCTATAGCTGCTTTGGCACGGCCCTGGCAGAGTTGATTTGTTGGCCCACAAAGCATAAATTCTTTACTATATGGTTCTTTCCAGAAAAAGTTTGCTAACACCTGACTTAGACCTTTGCCTTTGCCCTGGGCAGGCTCATGGTGGAGCTCCGGGGCTCAGATACAATCTTCTCTGCCCCATCTTAGACTCGATTGTTACTTGAGCGCATCCAGTTTCAAGACTTTAAATGCCACCTATCTATCGACAACTCGCAGATGTCTTATCTCCAGGCTGGACTTCTCCCCTGAGCTCCAGATTCACATACCCAACTGTCTAATCGACATTTCCACTTAGAGATCTAATAGAGACATCTCAAGCTTAATGCATCTAAAACCTAACTCCTGATTTTCTCTTGCAAACCTGCTTTACCCACGGTGTTTTTTATTTCAGTAAAGGGCAATTCCATTCCTCAAGTTAAACCAAAAGAAACTGAACAAACAAATGAAAATCCTGGAATTACCCCAATTCCACTCTCACCCCACATCTAGTCCATCAGCAAATCTTCAACCGCCTCAGTACATTCACAGACCTGCCACTCAGCACTATGTCTGCTGCTATCACTCTGCTCAGAGCTACCATCACCTCTCCCCTGGATTCTTGCAAGAGCCTCTTAATTGGTCTCCAGGCTTCTACCCTTGTCCCTCTCATCCATTCCCATGACGGCGGTCAGAGTGATCTTGATAAAACGACAGATCGCATCATTTATCTTCCCCACCGTTGCTCCCCCAGCCCCCCTACCCCACTGTGCTCCAGCCACACTGGGATCCTTGCTGGTCCTTGATCACTCTCAGTAACGTCCTGACTCAGGCTCTGTTCTTGCTGGTCCCCTCCCCACGACATTGCTCCCCCAGATCTAGGCATGGCTCACTCCTGCACTTCTTTCTATTCAAATGCCACTTTCTCAGGGAAGCCTTTCCCTGACTAGCTTCACCAAAATGGCAACTTCATCTCTCGCCCCATCCCACCCACACACCCTATCCTTTCCCCTGATTGATTTCTCCACATAATTCTTGTTTATCTGGAGGTCTGTCTCCATGAAGACAAGAATTTTTGTCTGTTCTGCTCACGGCTGTATCCCCAAGCTCTTGAAACACTGCCTAGTACCTAGTAAGTGCCCAATAAATACTTGTTTAATGAGTGAATGAATGGGGCGAATAGGCCATGGCAAGGGTTTACAACACAGTCCTATGCAAAACCACATTTCTGATTTTATTGTGAAGATTAACAGGAAAATTAAAACCCTTGAGTGAAAGGTGCTTCACAGACAAATTAGCTAGAAAGCACCATTCTGCTCAAAAGCAAGGGATCCTATCGCTTAATAATGTTTTTTTTTTTAAACGAAGTGGCTGTATACTAAAGGAATCTATAGCTAACCTTTATCTTTTTCTTCATCCTCCTAATTCTCTTTAAACTTCATAAATCCTATTTCTCAATCTTGTCTTCATTTTTTTGATTTCTTCTGGATCATATCCAAGGCTTGCAAACCCAAAGGTCATGTATCAACCTGTACCAGAGAAAGCTTTAAGCTGCCAGAACTGTTCACTGGCAATACAGAGCTGTCACTGATTTCTTGGCAGTACATCGTCAAGTGATGCACTGATAAATCAAACAGAAATGACACCATCGTGTTAATCCAACAACTGGACCTGACTGAGTTAAAATTCTAAAAACAGCAAGGAAAGACTGGGGACGCTGTGATCCTGGCATGAAGGCAGTCTGTCTGTGCACTTTTAAGCCACACACTCGGTGTGATCCAAAAGCCTCACCCCTGTTGCACTCCGCAACCTGGAAGCTAGATCGCTGCAGCTGGGTTGGGTCACTGTAGCTGCTTTTAGTGACTTCAAGCACACCCTCCTGATGCTCTGAAGCCTAGACATCCCTAACAGCTAATTAAAACACAAAACCAAAAAAACTCCCAAACCTCCTCACTGCTTCCTGGGGCAGCGTAGATCTGAGGGATCTGGCAGCCAATCTGGTCCTTACCCGAGGTCTTTTGAGGCCTAGAGGCTTGGACTGCACCATGAACTGCACACACCAAGGAGGGGAAAAGTAAACGGTCACTAATTTGTGTATCATTAATCAGTTTCTGCTGGATTACTGTGACAAGCAGATGGTAACCTGTACCAGGGGGCCTCCCCCCACCCCACCCCCACAAGGCTAACTCAGGCGAGCACTGAACGTTTGTGCCCTCCTCAAGTTCACATGTCGGACCTCTGACTCTCAATGTCATGGTGTCTGGAAGGTAACTGGATGAGAAGAAGTCACGAGGGTAATGCCCTGGTCCAACAGGACTAGTGCCCTTTTAAGAGGAGTCCTGGAGAGCCTGCTCTCTCCGCCACTCAGAAGGCAGCTGTTTGCAAGCCAGGAAGAGAGCCCTCCCCAGAAGCTGACCAGTCTGGCAACTTGACCTTGGACTTCCCAGCCTCCAGAACAGCGAGAAGTAAAGTTCTGTTGTTTAAGTCATCCAGTCTATGGTATTTTGTTATGGTAGTCTAAGCTGACTAATACATGAGGTTTTAGGATTTCGAAGTTGCTTTAAATTGTCAAATCCCAGAAAGCATATTTGGAATGCTCTGTTGATGATACTCTAAACTTGATTTCTTCTTCTATTCAACAAGAGAATGCAGGAATACTTTTGTCTACTCCCATCACTCTCTCTCTCTCTCTCTCTCTTTCTCTCTCTCTGTCACACACACACACACACACACACACACACACACACAAACACACACACACACACACTCTACCCTGAGAGCAGCCACATCTTGCTGAGACAAGTCTTCTTTGCAGGGAACTATAAGCTGATGTAAAGAACATTTCCAGAACGTCCTGGAGAAAAAAGACATGTCAAGGCAGAGTCCCACCCCAGACTTCTATCCGCTCCCCTTCCAGTGCCCTTCTCATCCAAGGCAGCCATCAGCAGAACAGAGAAGCAAACCCACACAGGGTGGCAATAAATATGGGGGGCGTGAAACACAGTTGAATCTTCCCTTCTTGATAACCAGTCAGAGGAAATCCCCCAAACTCTTATAAGAACTTGTTCTTGGTTTTCTGGTAAGAAAAATTAACACAGCAGATGTCAAACAATTAGAAATAGGGAGGACCAACCCACGAATATTATTCAAGATGTTGTTCTTCAAAACCCTGAGCAAACCGCTCACCTGATCATGCTGTCAGATGCAAGAAAAAAAGGACTGGTGGGTTCTATTAAGGATAGTGTGCTGCAGAAAGGAAACAATAAACAAAATGAAAAGACAGTCCACAGAATGGGAAAAAACATTTGTAAACAAAGTGACCAAAAAGGGGTTGACTTCCAAAATATAAAAACAGCTCATGCAGCTCAATATCAAAAAAGCACACAACCCAATAAAAAAAAGGGCAGAAAATGTAAATAGATATTTCTGCAAAGAAGACAAACATGTGCCAAAAAGCACGAGAAAATATGCCCAACACCGCTAATTATTAGAGAAATGCAAATCTAAAGTCCAATGAGGTACCATCTCACACCAGTTGGAATGGCCATCATCATAATGTCTACAAACAATACACGCTGAAGAGGGTGTGAAGAAAAGGGAACCCTCCTACATTGTCCGTGGGAATGTAAACTGGCGCAGCCACTATGGAAAACAGTATGGCGCTTCCTCAGAAAACTAAAAATAGAACTACCATATGATCCAGCCATCCCACTCCTTGGCATATATCGAGAAAGCCCTAATTCAAAAGATACATGCACCCCAATATTCACTGCAGAACTATGTACAGTAGTTAAGACATGGAAACAACAGAGGAATGGATAAAGAAGACACGGTGCATATACACAATGGAATATCAGCCACGAAAAAGAATGAAATTATGCCATCTGCAGCAACATGGATGGACCTAAAGATTATCATACGAAGTGAAGTCAGACAGAGAACAAGTATCATATGATATTACTTACCTGTAGGATTTTTAAAAAATGAATTTATTTACAAAACAGAAACAGACTCACAGACTTTGAAAACAAACTTACGGTTACCAAAAGGGAGAGGTGGTGGGAAGGGATGAGCACATAACCACTACCTCATATAAAATGGATAATCAACAAAAACTATACAGCACAGGGAACTCTACTCAATATTATGTAAGAACCTATACGGGAAAAGAATCTGGAAAAGATTGGATTTATGTAATATGTTTAATGGAACCACTTTGCTCTACACCTGAAACTAACACAGCAACGTAAATCAATTACCCTCCAATATAAAATAAAAATTAAATTGAGAAAAAAAAGGATAGTGTGTTGGATAATTTAAAGACGTATCACCCATGAAAAGAAATCAGAACACAGCCGAGGGAGGTAATCTTTAGCACAGTTACATTTCCAGAGTTCCTCTGACTTTTTTGTTCCCTTTTGATCACATCCCTGACCTAAACTCTCAAGACCATATAACGTGCTAAGAAAGTCCTTTGTTCTAAAATTATACACACAAAGAAATCAGGTAGCCAGTGTTTCCAAGTCAGCTGAAGAGAAGAAAATGACATTAATTTTAGAATCTGAAGAAAATAAAGTCCTAATCTATAAGCTTCTCTGACATGTCTCTTGAAAGTCGCTAAACGTTCCAGGTGTTACACATACCCCAGAAGAGCCGGCCCTGGTATCAGTGACATAATTTATTTATTAACAAGGAACTGGGAGGTGCCGCAAGCAAGGGATAAGTGAAATTCTCCGCCACAGCAGTTCAAATAAAAACAAGCACTAAAACACGAAAAACAACTGGAGCACAATGAGATCTCCCTCCTTTCCCCTGCCTTCAGTGAGTATTAGTAAGAAAACACCAACTGCTAAAAAAATAGAAGCCTTTACTTTGGGCAGACCTACCAGACAGGGAAAGAAGAACGGACTGCCTCATCTCTTGACCAGAGGGCACGCCCACGCCCAACTCTTAAATGAGCGTTCCTCTCTCCACAGCAACCTGGCCAACGCACCTGATGGCTGCCCACTTCCAGCAGTGGAGAACGAACCACTTCTGAAGGCAAACAAACAAGGCAAATAAGGAGATATATGGAAAAAGCCTTCAAAACTCCCACCACTATCTTTCATCATTTGACAGGTGTGACTGTTGTAGCAGTTCTCCACAGGGTATGTATAAAGATATCCATCGTTGGAGTTCCCGTCGTGGCGCAGCGGAAACGAATCCGACTAGGAACCATGAGGTTGCGGGGTTCGATCCCTGGCCTTGGTCGGTGGGTTAAGGATCTGGTGTTGCCGTGAGCTGTGGTGTAGGTCGCAGACATGGCTCGGATCTGGCATTGCTGTGGCTGTGGCGTAGGCTGGCAGCTTTAGCTCTGATTAGACGCCTAGCCTGGGAACCTCCATATGCCATGGGTGCGGCCCTAAAATGACAGAAGACAAAAAAAAAAAAAAAGATATCCATTGTCAGTGACAGTAGCAAAAGACTGAAAAATGAAAGTGAAAACTCGGATGTCCATCAACAAGGATATCATTAAATAAATTGTTATACACATTCTATGGACCCACCTGGCTAACTATGGAACAATTTCCACATACTTTGAAGTTAAAAAAAAAAAGAAGGCTACAGCATACTTTATGTATTATGATATCATACAAGTGACAGAAAAGATACATTCACAAATACTTTTATATTCATGAAGAACACACAGACTTTTTTTAATTTTTGCTATAGTGATTTACAATGATTTGCCAATTTCTGCTTTACAGTGACATCATCCAGTCATATACATATACATTCTTTTTCTTACATTATCCTCTATCACGTTCCATCACAAGTGACTAGATATAGTTTCCTGTGCTATACAGCAGGAGAACACACAGGCTGTCCTGGGGGAGAGGAACTGAAAGTCTGTGCATTCTGGGGATGGAGGAAATGTACTTTGTTTGCTTTTTGCTTTTTAGGGCTATACCTGCGGCATATGGAGGTTCCCACTCCAACTGGAGCTACAGCTGCTGGCCTACACCACAGCTACAGCAACCCAGGAGCTGAACCGCGTCTGCGACCTACACCACAGCTCATGGCAACACCGGATCCCCAACCCACTGAATGAGACCAGGGATCAAACCCGTGTCCTCATGGATACTAGTCGGATTCACTTCCACAGCACCACAACAGGAACCCGAGGAAATGTACTTTGCATTGTATATCATTTTATGTTGTCTTCTTCACTTAAATTTTTCTTTTAATTTGTTTATCCTTTTATGGATATACTGTGTGATTTTTCTTTTAAAAAATGCTTTTAAATGAAAGAAATGAATTTCTTGCAAAGTGAAATTCTTTTGCTAACTTCTACTCCTTAATCTTTGTGTAATCTCTTAGAACCATAAAGTACAAAAGAATAATAACCAAAAGGCCCTCTAATCCCCCTTTTACAGTTGTATGACTCTGCTGCGGTCCACAAACATCTGAAAATATCTTCTAAAAATGTGATACTATCAATCAAACAGGAAATATGGAACATAGCTATCTTTTAGCTATCTTAGGGAGGAATCTTTCTTATTTTATAATTGTTCTTTATTTTCAGATTTAATATCTACGTTAATTACTTTAATGGCAACTGGTGGATGGAGTTAATATTCCTAGCTTCTTTTTATATACACTAATTGTGATCTTTGGGTTTCAGAGAAGTCAAAATATTAGTTCTACTCTTTAATGTATTTGAATAACATTTTTCTGAATAAAAAAGTAATAGTGCAGGTTCACTGTAGGAAACTTGAAAAATAGAGAAAAGTGCAGAGGAAAATTAAAACAATTCATTACCCTACTACTCTGAGGAAAACGACTATTAGTTCTGATGTATGGCCTTCCTTTTTTACTTCCAATGCATTCGAGTACGTATACACACACACACACACATATATATAATATAATTGGAATCAAACTGTACATATTGTTTAAAAAATCTGCTTTAATAAATTATCACCCGTACTTATTCTTTTGTTTTATAATTTTGTGCGTAAGATTATAAAATATGCATTACCTATAAAATTTTGAACATATTTTAATTTTTTGTTTTAGTCTAACAAACGTCACCTGAAACAAAAATATTTTGAATGACTCAAAATTCACAAAATGAAATAAGTATAAAAGAAATTTACATAATTAAACTTTCAAAGAGTACTTTTTAAAAATATGAAGCATTTATACTTTAAAAGTTATTAAAGCTTAAAATTGCACTTAAGACTTTTGGAATGCCCTATGCTATAAATACATTTCCATACCATTAATTATTTTTTAAATGCCTGACAGGATTCTATTATATTGATATGTCACAATATACTTAGCTAACCCCTTATTGTTGGATATTTAGATTGTTTCTTTGAAGAGGTCACAAAGAACATAAAGATGTCAGCTAAAAAAAGCTTCAGGTTAGGTTAGGTTAGACCCAGGTTAGAATTATATTAATATACTAAAATCCTGGAACAATTGGAATGAACACTTCAGAGGCTTTTTACACATTCTTTCAAGTTATCTTCCAGGATGGGTAATAAGCAACAAGGTCATCAATACTGGACATACTTAGAGTGAAATTAAAATGTTTTTAAAATACAAGTGACTTTTCTCCCTTAACCAAAGACACCTACAACAATAATTAGAGTAATTAATTTGAAGCTTGCTTTGTTACCACAGTTTGAAATAAAATTCCAATAGATGACTCAACGGGCTCTTAAAACTGACCCATAGTCCTCACTGGGGTTTGAAAAGAAGTAAAGTTTTAAATAAACCCATAACAAAATTCAGTAATCAGGTCTTTAAAATGTGAGTAGGAAGACAATCAGAAGACCAATATTGGAGATAAGTTCCATCCCTCTTCAGTTTGCTCAGAAGCCCTACCTTACCACGAAGAAGGAAAAAAGGGGGCATTAAGGTCAAACCAATTAAATGACCGAGTAATAAGACAAACTTTGGAGTTTCTGTTGTGGCGCAGTAGCATCCATGAGGATGGGGATTTGATCACTGGCCTCACTCAGTGGGTTAAGGATCGGGCATTGCCGTGAGCTGTGGTGTAGGTCACAGACGTGGCTTGGATCCCACGTTGCTGTGGCTGTGGTGTAGGCTGGCAGCTGTAGCTCCCACTGGACCCCTAGCCTGGGAACCTCCATATGCCGCAGGTGCAGTCCTAAAAGGCAAAAAAAAAAAAAAAAAAAGACTGAACCTTTACTTGAAGTGTCATGGTCTTCCTAAAAGTTTGGTTGAATTAACTGATTTCAGGAGAACTGAGACTAACTCTCCCGGATTATAGGGGAAGTTTCTAGATCTGTGCCCAGATAAGACACAGTGTGAAGACAATAATATCTTCTTGTCTCCATTTCAAATCTGACTTGAAACCATTCAACTTTTAGGTAAGTCCTTCAAATCCACTTAAGATACAAGTTTCAGAGACTAGAGCCCTTCTCAGAACTAATCTTCTTGTCCTCCAAGAATTATAAACATACTGATAACTTTCAACAATGCATTGGACAAAAAGGTAATAAGGACCTTGGGTTATAAACTCAGCCCAACTCATTTTTGCACCTTTCAAAAACTCAGCGGGGGTGGGAGAACATGGAATAAATGAAAGGAGAAAATTCATAGCGTCTAGGAGTGATCCCTG
This sequence comes from Catagonus wagneri, assembly GCA_004024745.2. Lineage (NCBI taxonomy): Eukaryota > Metazoa > Chordata > Mammalia > Artiodactyla > Tayassuidae > Catagonus > Catagonus wagneri. The sequence continues at coordinate 13,670,293 of PVHT021183518.1, read as the reverse complement.
CCCCTACAAAGCAGGCTAGCAAATCCCATGATGCCATACCCAGCCACGCACAGACTTCCAGAAGCAGCAGGTAAAAGTACCAAATGCACTCTGATTACAGTGTGGGAGGCTATGAGCAATGGCCTTCCAAGAAAATCAGGTTCTCACTAAACTATTTAATTTGGTACAAAGGGTACAACTTACAAGATAGAAAAAATATATATTTTTTTATCCATTCACACAGGCAGTTCTGGCCCTTTATAATAAAATGGTTCACCTCTGTGCTGGACTTTCTTGAAAAGTATCTTCCAAGTCTAGACCACAGGAACACCTTTTAGGTGAAAAGTGCGTTCGTTACATTGAGGTTCTTGAGTTCTGTAAAAAAAGCTCTTAGATCGGGCCAAAAAAGTCTTTCCAAGTATTAATACAAGTCCTCATTTAGTGAAATTAATAGAAGAATTTGGCTCTGACATTTACTAGTGGTGTGGTCTTAGGAAAATTATTAACTTCTCTAAGACTCTTGTTTCACCATCAGGAACAAGAAAGATATCAACAGTACCCACCACGGGGTAGGGTGCGGGGGCGGGGTTGAAATGCAAGTTACGTAAGACAGCACAGGAAAAACACAGCGTCTGAATATTATTATTTTCTCAATTTTATAGGTACAATAGGTTAACTACTTGGGAATATACAGAGTAACTAAGTCTCAGCCAACAAAAGGTTGTCTTACCAAAGAGACTTAACATACTGCTTTAACAAACAGAGTAAAATGACCTGGCATTAAATACACTGATTATAATTGTCCCTCAGCAATTGTCAAAGATTGGTTCCAGAAACCCTGGCAGATACCAAAATCCACGGATGCTCAAGTCCCATATATAAAAACATGTAGTATTTGCATATAACCTAGGCACATCTTCCCATATACCTTTTTTTTTTTTTTTTTTTGCTTTTTAGGGCTGCACCCACGGCATATGGAAATTCCCAGGCTAGAGGCTGAATCAGAGCTACGCTGCCCGCCTCCACCACAGCCACAGCAACACGAGATCGGAGCCATGTCTGCAACCTACACCACAGCTCATAGCAACACCAGATCCCTGACCCAGCGAGTGAGGCCAGAGATTGAACCCGCACCTTCCTGGACACTAGTGGGATTCGTTTCCGCCATGCCACAACGGGAACTCCCCTCCCATATACTTTAAATCATCTCTAGATTACCCACAATATCTAATACAATGTAAATGCTATGTAAATATCTGCCTAAGTACAGCAGATTCAAGTTTTGCTTTTTGGGACTTTTTGGAATTTTTTTTTTCCGTGAATATTTTCAGTCTGTGGTTGGTTAAATTCGCAGATGCAGAATTTGCAGATATCGAGGGCCAACTGTACTTACAAATTAATATATTTCTGAAATCCTTAAGGATGCTCAGAAATGTTTTCCCTTTTTTTTTTTTTTTGCCTTTTTGTCATTTTAGAGCTGCACCCGCAGCATGTGGAGGTTCCCAGGCTAGGGGTCGAATCGGAGCTGTAGCTGCAGGCCTATACCATAGCCACAGCAATGCAGGATCCGAGCTGTGTCTGCGACCTACACCACAGATCATGGCAACGCCGGATCGTTAACCTACTGAGCAAGGCCAGGGATCGAACCCACAACCTCATGGTTCTTAGTCAGATTCCTTAACTGGCTGCGCCACAACGGGAACTCCAGAAATGTTTTCCTTTATTAAACTACTGAAATGTCCTCTTTGAAAACATTTCACTAGTCATTGGCTTAAACAATTGAACTTTTCTCATAGTTCTGGAGCCTAGAAGTCCAAAATCAAGGTGTTGGCCGGGTTGGGTTTTTTTTTTTTTTCTGAGACCTCTTTCTCGGGCTTGTAGATGGCTTTCTTCTTCCTGTTTCCACCCTCTGTGTGTGTCTGTGCCCCAATTTCATCCTTTTATAAGAACACCCATCATATGGATTAGGGCCCACACTAGTGACCTCATTTTAACTTAACTCTCTAAAAATCCTATTTCCAAATATAGTCACATTTTGACAGACTGGGAGCAGGGAGAGGTTACGGCTTCAACATATGAATTTTGCTGCAACACCGTGCAGCCCATAACACTGAGTATGTATTTTCTCTGCTTAAGAGACTTTATTGCCCCCACCCGCATTTTCTATACGACATACTGCAGATTTTCAAATGTGGCGTGTAAAATGACCTTCCCAGCCTGGCTGCCTGTCTTTTCCAGCTTCATCTCCTGTTTCTGTACCCTAGACGCCGACCCCACCAAGTCCATCATCACTTTCCAAACATACTCTCTCCCACCTCCTAGTCTCTGGATTTACTGCTCTCTCTGTGGAGAACACTTTCCCGTGTCAGGTATTCTGTGAAGCTATTTTTGATGCCTGAGGCAGAGCCAAGGCATCCCACTCCTCAAAGAACCTAGAACGCTCTGCTCTTACGGCACGTATCACCCTGAATGGCGATTCATTTTTCACGTGTCTTTTGCTGCCAGGATACTGGGAATTCCTTGAAGACAGAGACCATGCCTGGTTTTGCTCATTACTAATTCTGCTGCACCCACTGCAGACCTGTTGTGCTACTACAAAAAATATCTCTTGAATGAAGGAAATGGATAAATAAAGGAAAATATGCACAAACCAATGAAGGAGAAAAGGGTTTAATTTCCCTTTTAATGCCTAGGACAGTGGTATGGTATTCACCCAAACTTAATATGTACTTAATATATGGACTGTTGAGTAAAACACTGAAGAGAATTCCAAATAAAGGGATCTAGATTAATTTACCTTAAGGAAAGTTATGAAAGCTGATCGTCTTTGGGGTAAAAAGGAAATGGATTTTTAAAAGCCTATAAACTTTAGGGAAGAAGCGCCAAGATACATGTGACAAGGCAATCTGAGCTCCACTGGGATCCAAGAACAAAGGGTTCCCGGTTTAAACCATGGAAGGGTCTGTTCCAGAAAGCAGCTGGGCAGAATTTCCTCACACGAATAGTTCTTAATGTATGGGAAAAAGAGAAGAGCAAAACAAGCAAAGGCAGCAAAAGGGAATAATTAGTGTAAACAGTTTTTGTTTTTGCTTTTTTTTTTTTTTTAAAGCATTGGACAAACCCCAAGAAGAATGTTGTGGGATAAACATCTGTTCATTCGGAACATGACAGAACCCTTGACAGGCTCTGTGGCCTGTGTGTGTCCTTATGTGCCCGAGGTTTATATTTGTGCTCCCTCTGGTCAGAGAGCCCCAGAAAGTGGCCCAGAAAGAGGCCTGTTTCAGGCCAGGACATACTCCCCTGCCTCCAGTTAGGGCTGCGGGGGCTGCTCTCACTCAGTTGGGTCTGACACGACAAAAACCACACAGAAGGGAAGAGCGAACACCAGCCGGATGGCCATCCAGGACTACCTTGCTCTGTCTGTGCAAGCTTCCGCCAGCACTATATTTTTACTGCTTGCATGAAAGTGGCCGGTCACGGAGTTCCCCGACGGCCTAGTGGTGATGGGTCCAGCATAACCACTGCTGTGGCGCAGGTCAAGGGTGAGGTGTGGGTTCAACCCCAGTCCAGGAACTTCCACGAATGTGGGCACGGCCACAAAGGGAAGAGAGAAAAAAAAAAAAGAAGATTGCTGAAAGTGACCGGTCATGGGCTCTTTAGAGAGATTGGCATTTGTTTTCTATCCCTGGGGTCCCGGTCTCAAGACATCAAGTACAACAAGTTGAAAGAGTCTGTTTCCTTGTGCCAGATGTGTCCCTTGTCATCAGTCGCCAAGTCTAGGAATTTCTGCGAAGACGAGAGTTCCGTGGAAAAATTCTTCTCCCATCTCCAGGATTGCCTGTTAGCTTTTGCCTCCCCAGCTGAGTGGAGGTGAGCGGACCTCGCCTCACCCTTCATCCTTCTTCTGTCTGTGGTCAAAACTTCTCTTGCTCTGCCATCCGATTTACTTCCCGTTTCTTTTTCTATGGCCGAGGAAGCACAGGCTTTTTTTTTTTTTTTTATTCTCCATTATGGCATTAGTGCCTAAATCTGGCACTTTATTAAGTCCCAGGCAGGGGTGACTGCCTTACGTGTCTTTCCTAGACCTTTATTCTTGGCTCCGTGTTACCTACACAAGGAGTTTAGGTCGGGATATCAGTGGTGCCCTGGTCATCAGTCACATGGGTTTTTTTTTTTTTCAGATACACTTTCTGTGACCTGCCTCGAGTCCAGAAAAAGATCCCCCTGCCCCACGCCCCATAGGCTCAGAGCTCTCTGCAGCCCTAAAGCCTCCCAGGAGAGGCAGCTACTGATTCATACAACGCAAGAGGCCACATTTAACAGAATCATTTTGAAAGTGGCCAGTGGGGGTTGTTAAGAAAAACCAATTATAAACTTTACCCGAGTCCACCTACTGAGCTGGCTGGAACAAGCACTAGAGCTCAGAGCTTCACATTCAGAAGAAGGTCACGGAGAAAGCAGAGTAGCTGCAGGCTGGGAAGGCGTGCGGGGAACAGCAAGGATTTCACCAGGGGAAAATGCCAGAGGCCGGCCCCCGAACGCAATTCCAACATCTTGTCTTTAGGGCACCCCACTCTATCTGTCCACATATGACACAAAATGTTTATAAATATAGATATTTGGTACCAGTTTTGATTGTCTATAGACTTGTGATTGAAAAACCAATTTAATTTCATGGGCTGGATGGTTATTCCACAGTTTAATTTTATCTGAAGGGAAAAAAAAAGCTGACATCTAGCAGTTCAACAAGTCTTTGTCACCAGAGGCCTGTGACACAAATCCCGATATTTTATGGGAACATGTATAGCTTTTCTTCATTTGTGGCTATAATTGCTGCTGGAGAAGCCCCAACATGTAAAGGTTGATGCTTCCGAATGTGCTGAAAGATGTTGGAACTAAACCATGCAGTGACAGCTATCAAAATGTCACCAATGCAGTGTCATATTCAGTCAAAATGCTTCAAAATGCAAATGTTCAACTAGCGCTGTTCTGGTTATGGAAGGAAGAGGATTACCTGGCTGGCCGATGGGGAAAATGAAACGAGTTGCTGTGCATAACAGCTCTCAGTAAGGGGCCTGGCACAGACGGGGCTGCACCAGCACGAGCTTTCCTGCTTGGGGTGCCTCCTGTGTGTGGTTGTGCGTGCCAGACGCTACTCTCAGCGCTTTACACGGTTTAACTCAATCCTTACAACTGCTCTTATGCCCACTTCACAGATGACAAAACTGACTCAGAGAAAGGTTAAGGAACTGGTCCGGTGTTACCCAGCTATTATGTACTGGAGGTAAGATTCAAACCCAGGTCTGTCCGACTCCAGGGTCTATACTTTAACCACTATGCAAGTTCTAGTTTCTCAGAAGGGTCCTTCTGCAGAAAGTGGGATACATTTTCAAGTGCCTTTTATCTTTACCGCCCAGGGGTGAGTCCTGCACTCAGGGTTCAAAGATGGTACATTCTTCTTGGCCTAAGCACCTACTGGGGGCAGCTTGAAAACAGTAGAAGTACAATGTATTGAATTTCTAAATTTTCTGTTTAGACAACTGCCAACCCCCAGCGACATGAGCATAAATTCAAAAGGCTTCATTTGAAACCACTGGTATTCATTTTAGGAATTAGTCATTGGATCTGAAGAGATGGTTACAAAAGCGAAAATTTAAACTTATGCAAATTAAGGTTCAGGAAACAGTACAATCTAGTGAATTACGTTGGAAATCAAAAGCAAACAAAAGGGTGTCTACATGTTTGGTCCAAGATTTATCAGAGTTTATTCCTGACTTTAAATCAACTAATTAACGATCCCATCCCTCAGTTTACCCCAACTGCAAAATAAAAACAGCACCTCACTCAACAGAAGAGTGGTTAAATTAGCTGCAGCTGTACCAGCTTGGCGTTGAGTAACTGCTGTGCAAGAGTCTTTGACCGCAAAAGAACAAACCAGAGGAGCACAAGTGCCAAAAAGGACATGCCCACTTGTGTTCCCTTTTGTATTATGAATGCAGGGCTCAGTATTGCTCCCGGGGTTTCAGGCTAATATCCGGGACAGGTCTGCCACAGAGTCCTGGCTAACCCTTGCTTGACAAGTGGAAGGTGAGTTTGGATTCTAAGCAGTTCCAGGATAAAAGCAAGAAAGGGCTTTGAGACACTGGCAGGACGGATGAAACCAGACAGTTTTTGTAGAGGGGGAAAATAAACTGGCATATCCCCATCTAATTTACAGCTAATTTCTGCTTTCAACCTACTCCCAGCCCAACTCTTGTCCAGTCCCCAGCACGAGCTCTGGAGTCATTTGCACAATGGAAACCTGCCAAGCCTGGAGTGGATCACCAGCTTCCTCCAGCACCTGCGCCAACCCCGGGAGCCACCCCAAGAAACCTAGGGGGTCACAGAGCAGCCTCGGGGCTCAGGTGACTCAAAACACCAACTCGAATGTGCCAACTAGTGTCCTTGCCCCAAAAAGGGCAATGGCTGGACATGTGCTCTTTGTTCCACATGCCACTTTTCAAATGCTTTATAAGCCTCTTAAAGAGAAAACTGCTAACCCACGAGTCCCTGAAGATGTCGTGCTGCTTTAAATGCTTCCTCGTTATGAGCCTTTTCTCCAGCGGGAATCGGCTGGAAAGCTGGCTCCTCACAACTGAAAAGTGAGATCACCACGACTATTAACCACCATTAATGAATTCACAGAGCAATAGGGTTCCTTTTTCTCCACACCCTCTCCAGCACTTATTGTTTGTAGACTTTTTGATGATGGCCATTCTGGCTGGTGTAAGGTGGTACCTCACAGTGGTTTTGATGTGCATTTCTCTAATAATGAGTAATGTTGAACATTTTTCATGTGTTTTTGGCCATCTGTATGTCTTCTTTGGAGAAATGTCTGTTTAGATCTTCTGCCCATTTTTTGATGGGGTTGTTTGTTTTTTTGGTATTGAGCTGTAGGAGGTGTTTATAAATTTTGGAGATTAATCCCTTGACAGTTGCTTCATTTGAAAATATTTTCTCCCATTCTGTGGGTTGCCTTTTCATTTTGTTTAGGGTTTCCTTTGCTGTGCAGAAACTTTTAAGTTTATTTAAGTCCCATTTGTTTTTGTTTTTATTGTCACACTCAATGTAAATTGGTGCATATTGTGGAAAACAATATGGAGATTCCTCAGAAAACTAAAAATAGAATTACCAGTTGATCCAGCAATCCCACTCCTGGGCATCTAGCCAGAGAAAACCATCACTTGAAAAGACTCATGCACTCCAGTGTTCATTGCAGCACTCTATACAATAGCCAAAACATGGAAACAACCTAAATGTCCATCGACAGAGGAGTGGATAAAGAAGATGTGGTACAGATACACAATGGAATATTACTCAGCCATTAAAAGGAAAGGAATAATGGCACTTGCAGCAACATGGATGGACCTAGAAATTATCATGCTCAGTGAAGTCAACACTGAGACAACAGCATCAAAGGCTGTCACTTACATGTGGAATCTAAACAAGAAGGACACAGTGAACTTTTTTGCAGAACAGATACTGACTCACAGACTTTGAGAAACTTATAGTTTTCAAATGAGACAGGTTGGGGGGTGGGGGGTGCACTGAGGGTTTGGGGGTTTGGGATGGAAATCCTATAAAATTGGGTTGTGATGATTATTGTACACCTATAAATGTAATAAAATTTATTAAGTAATTAAATAAACAAATCAATTCACAGAGAACCATACCTCACAGTTTTCACTCTGCAGTAGTCTCCAGAAATTTGACTAAATCGCATTAAGTTAAAAGAAAAAAGCCATGGATGGTAGAACTCTTTCATGTACCAGATTCTGACACCTCTTAGACCAAGAGTTTCTGTACTTTCCAAACTCTCCTATTCCTCACTGTCACTCACACCCACCAAATCACATCCTTCGCTCATTTGCCCACACTCACTGTTTCATTACGAAGTCCCAACAATTTATTGTGCCCCTTTCCATACCGACTTAATTCAGTTCTGTGGATAAATGTCTATGTGGCATTTGCATGTGTGAGATGCTAGTGCTTGAGCCAAAAAAAAAAAAAAAAGCCACCAAATATTTAGAAAGCATCTCCTGGGAGCTCAATTTTTTTATTAGGAATAATGGAAGGGAAGACAAAAAAAGCATATTTGTGTGACTGTGTGGTGGTGATTACGTGCAGATGCACGTGTGTGGCCTCCTTTAAACTGCTGCTCTGCAGCCCGGCACCGTGGCTGAGTGAAAGGGGGAAACGGCATCCATGCAAAGTGCGAAGATCAACAGTAACACAGCTGGCCAGGGGACTGGGGGACCAGGAGGGACATGAGCTACAGCCTAACACAAGGTAAGCTCTGTGCATCACGCCCAGCAAAGAAGAACATACTGCACACCAATAATTTGTGGGTTTTTTTTTCTTTTTTTGAGGATGTGGAACCCTGTTGGAGCATTATCCTTTATTTAGGTACCTTCCTTACCTAACTAACTTCTGGCACATGCCTGAGCTACAGCCAGGAGCACTGCTGAATAAACATCCAAACTGGTCCCCTTATAGCGCCCGAAAATGCCAGGCACACTCTCCCCTCTGGGCCTCGTCCACGTGTCCCCTCTGTCTGGCATGTCCTTCCTCTCCTTCCCCTCCTGGAAGAATGTTATTCTTCCTTCAGTGTCCTAGTCAGGATCAGCCCCTCTGTGAGTCCTTGGGCCCCCTGCAGACACAGCACATCGTTTTCCCATTGGAGCTCCTGGGCGTCTGATGAATCTCTTGATACGATTCATCACACAGCTCCAGGAGGTTACTTCTGTGCTCATCTCTAACAATAGATTGCATTTTTTTTTTTTTTTTTTTTTGGCCATGCCCATAGCATGTGGAAGTTCCTGAGCCAGGGATCAAACCTGAGCCACGGCAACAACCAGAGGCATAGCAGTGACAGCACTAGGCCACCAGGGCACTCCAGCCGCCTGTATTCTTACAGGTGTGATATCTTATTCCACAGCTCTCTGCCCCCCAACCCAAACAATGTTAGCACAGTGCTTAGCACCTCCTAGGTACTCAAAAAACAAAAACAAACAAAAAAAAAAAACCTGGCTGAATGAATAAAGCACTATGTTTTTCATTTTTCAAACAAAAAGAAACTCCTGAAAGGCTTTGACATGTCAACTCACTCAGAAACATAGGAATTTCAGATCAAATGCTTTCTCCCTCACCATTCAATTGAAAAGAGAATTTTGTTGATAGCACTAAAGCTCCAGACTATGCCTCCCATACCAGTAAAATTTCCAGGCAGGAACTAAAGCAGAACTGAGGCTGCCAGACAGCGTAAACCACAGGAGATAACTTGAAACAGAGAAAGAAAGGACAAAAACAGTCATGAGAATAAACAAAAATTTCCTACTCTGCCAACTTCAACTTCCTTTCTGTTTAAAAAACCTCCCACCATCCCTATCTAAAGAGTCAAAGTGTCAATAACGCAATAATAAATAATAACAATGCAGGCAAAAGTTGCATTAGGCAAGTAGGATCAAGAAGTCAGGTAGGGAGTTCCCGTTGTGGCACAGTGGAAACGAGTATGACTAGGAACCACGAGGTTGTGGGTTCGATCCCTGGCTTTGTTCAGTGGGTTAAGATCTGGCGTTGCCATGAGCCGTGATGTAGATCCCAGACGCAGCTTGGATTAGACCGAGGTCGGTGTCTGCACTGGTGGCTACAGCTCCGATTAGACCCCTAGCCTGGAAACCTCCATATGGCGCATGCGTGGCCCTAAAAAAAATTTTAAAAGTCTGGTAGAAGTCCCAAACTGTGTCATACTGCCTTTTTACAGGCAGTATATTGTTGAAAGAGTCAGAATGTGGCTTCCAAATAATGAAGGAGACAGAGAGCAGCAAGGTTCGCGAAACGGAGAGTACAAACCTAAGCGTGAATATTGTCACGCCTGAGAGATGAACCCTTCTGGAAGCGCTTACAGGGGTCAAACAGGAGTAGCACAGAGATCCAGAACGGGGACAGGGCGTCCCTTACCAGAAACCACCTTCGCTGCTAACAGTTTTAGGGCCTCACAGTGAAGCATAAAGTGGGAACGACTTTACTAAGAGAACAGTGTGTACACCAGCATTTCCTGTTACGGAAGCATGTTATATAAGCAGTCATTTTTGTTCTTCCTTTTGCATCTCTGTCTTTTCTCCCTAAATGAGCGTCTTCACTTTGAGTTTATTTGTATAATTTTACTGTCCTGCTGACATAAACCTGATACAAGTATTGTGCTGTTTTTACTTTGAATTTCTGGATCATTAGGTGACGGTGAATACGGTTCCGTATTGGTTAGTTCCCTCATCTCTTCCTTTATAAACTGAAGGACATTATTCTTGATTCTTTCCCGAAGAGATCGTAAGTGTTCTGATCAGTTTATACCGAAATGATGTTTGTTTTTATTGTGTTTGGGATAGATAGCTTTCTGGTTTGTTTTTAATCTGTTTTCATGACATTCCTGACACAGACGAAAAGTTCAGCAAATGCTTGGATAAACCACGCATAATTTTATCACTAGTAAGTGGTGGGTCTGAGATTAGAACTCAAGACTGACTAATTCTCCCCGCCCATGTCCTGAAATCATTTCTTGAACAGAATGAATGAATTTTACTCTATTAAACTGTATCAGTGATGCGGAGCCAACACTTGGGCTGTTACTTAATATATTTTAATTTCGGTGGGCTTTTTTTTTTCTTCGTCTTTTTAAAGCTGTATTTTCTGCTGCTACCAAAAGTACACTCAGCAGCCCACCTACCTTCTTATAAGTTGCTTCACATACGCTATGAGTATAAAAAGAAGCTAAATGAATTTGCCAGGTCAGTGTAAAAATCACAGTGTGTCTTTAAATCAGACTTCCAGAGACTCACACTCCCTTTCTCTGAGTCCAGGGATCAAGGCTCTTTTCCAGGGGGTTGCCAGGAGTCTCACCTTTGGAGAAGTGGGGTTTTTCCAAGGGACTGCAATATGACCTTCCCATAGCAGGCACTTGATAAATGTTCACTGAAGATGATGAAATACTTTTCCTTAGAGTTCCGTATTGCCCAGGAGAAACTTTTCCAGGCAAGATTACAGAAATGGAAATTTTCCATATACAGGGAAATAACTGGTATGTTATTTTTACAAGAAAAAAAAAGTCTTATGATTTTCTTTAAGTTAAAGAGCTTTACTATTTTCATTCTCACCAAAGTCTAAATATTATAGACCAAGCCATTTGTTTTATAAAGAGAAACATTTAATTCACTTTAAAGAAAAGTTGGCTATGAAAAAGATTTCTACCTACTGAATTAAATGGAGTGAATCACATTTTCCCATTAAGTTCCACTTAAAAATTTATAATATTGAATCAAATTGGCCTACTACTCAAAGATGTCCTTAGACTACTTAAACTCATTTAAAGAAAAGATGTATTTTTTCCATCAAAATAATAAAAAATGCATTCCAAATAAGTCATAAAAATTAAAATTCCAAATAAGTCTTAAAATTCCATATATCTGCTGCACAGGGAGTAGACCTAGAGTAAAAAAAAAAAGGTAAGTTGTTATGTATAGCACAGTCCTTGGGACCAATCTTATAACCCTTTCCTTTTTACGATAAATACTTCTTTCTAAAAGTCTTCTAAAGTCAATTATTTTACAAGATACTCTGAATAGCTTATTTATAATCCTGGGAAATACTGCTCTCTGGAACTACTAATAATGTAATACTCCTTAAATAGTCTAGGAAGAACTGTAATTCACAAATATTTAAAACTTATTCTGTGACTGATAACTGCCAGGTTTTGTATTTGGTTTTGTATTCAGCAAGTGGATATAGAAATATAAATAATATATAGTGTCTATAATCTTCCAATTAGTGGCAGAGATAGATAAGTTGAAAACAATTTTAATTCAACGAGAGAAGAACAGTTATAAAGCATAAACAGCCATGCAGGAGTATGAGAGAGTGCATTCTTAACTCTGCCTGGTAGAACAGTGCCAAGGAAGGTTCTGGACAGGAGGTGATGCTGGATCTGAATCTTGAAGGAAGAATAAAAACTAACTAACTAGAAGAACAAGACTACAGGCAGAAAAAAGTAGGAAATAAGTTTTTTCAGGCTGTCTCTTAAGTGTAGGTCTATGTACTTACAAAGATCTATGGAGGCCAAAATAAAATTTTAAGAATCAGAATAGGAAGAGCTAACCATAATAACTAGCATTATTTCATAAACAAACCACATTAGATTACTCTAATTTTTTTTCTCAGAGGAAGTGAAAACAGCAATGCGATCTAGAGAATACAGGTAAATACGGTGCCTCACATCATATTATGAATTACCCATATTTAACGCAATGACTAGTCCCACACTCCTTCCACTCCCTTGCTATCCAACTGGAAGCCTGATGGACTAGCAACTGGGCTGCCTGTGGCTGACAGCTCCATCTGGAGGTTAGGTTAGGGAACTACGTGGTTAGAGTTTCTGTCCCTCTACGGTTCTTCCTCAGAGGGAAGGTGAAATACCATGTTCCTTCACTGCTTCTACTTTTCTCCCTATAGCTCAGTATCTCCAACAACCTGGCCTTCAGCACACTAATATTTATTTATCATATTCCCAACAAATATTTACAGAGCCGAGCTGCTTCAAATACGAAATCACTAACACAAGGTTTTTGTATGGCCCTTTCCATTTTTCCCAGGTACTCTTACATTTACTGTGTACCTTGAGCTCAGCCATCTCGGTAAGAAGGTGAAGAACTCTGCTGCAGAGATCACCAGCATTCTCACGAGCCCGTGTTAAAACAGATGTACTCTATCTAGAAGGAGATATGCTCCCTGTCTACCAGTCAATTATTTGATGAACAAATGAATAAATTTCCTATCTTCTTCTACTCAAATTCTCAATCTGTTATCTTAGGAACTGTTCTTCATTTTATTTGTAAGGCGAAGGGCACCAGAAATCACCGTGAGAGCAGTGCTAGTTATGTATTCCCTTGCAGCTGAGCTATGGGAGGCTGAAGACTGAGACAATAAAGAATGATTTATTTCTACAGCTGCTGAAGTGCTTAAAAAAAAAAAAAAAAACTCAAATATTCCAGAAGTCTCCCCATACTTTTTTTTTCTTTAATTCTGTTTTTTTTAAATCCTAAAAATGTTTAGGATTTTTAAAAACTTATTAAATTTTATTTTTCTGGGATATTTAATTACTTAGGATGCAACAGTGCTGGTTCATAAAAGCAGAAGAGAGAGAAGCGAGATGACAGGAAGGATACAGGAAAAGTAAATGGGGGGAAATTTTAAAGGCAGCAATACTGTGGAAAGAACTGTAGGCTCAAAAGTTGAAGTTAAAAAAAGAATATAAAAGAAAGAAAATCGGGAAGAAAAAAAATGGTAGTAACTACACAGGATCTCTTGACAATGACCTGAACTAATTCTCAGCTCTAAACTACATTCATTTTTTTTTTTTTTTTTGTCTTTTTGCCTTTATCTAGAGCCGCACCCGCGGCATATGGAGATTCCCAGGCTAGGGGTCTAACAGGAGCTGTAGCTGCCAGCCTTCACCACAGCCACAGCAACGCAGGATCCGAGCCGCGTCTGCAACCTACACCACAGCTCACGGCAACGCCGGATCCTTAACCCACTGAGTAAGGCCAGGGATCGAACCCACAACCTCATGGTTCTTAGTCGGATTTGTTAACCACTGAGCCATGAAGGGAACTCCTAAACTATATTCATTTTGGAGTTCCCGCTGTGGCTCAGTGGTAACAAACCTGACTAGTATCTATGAGGAGGTGTGTTTGATCCCTGGCCTTGCTCAGTGGGTTAAGGATCTGGTGTTGCCATGAGCGATGGCGTAGGCTGCAGATGCAGCTTGGATCCCGCATTGCTGTGGCTGTGGCGAAGGCCGGCAGCTGTAGCTGCAATTCGACCCCTAAACTGGAAACTTCCATATGCCACAGGTGCAGCTCCCCCACCCCAGAAAAAAAATAAAAATTAAAACACTACATTCATTTAATATCTATTCTAGGAACTCCCACTGTGGCACAGTGAGTTAAGAATCCGACTACAGCGGGCTTGAGGGACTGTGGAGGCACAGGTTCTGTCCCCGGCCTGGTGTAGTGAGTCACGGATCTGATGTTGCTACAGCTGAGGCACAGGTCACAACTACAACTTAGACCGGGGACCCTTGGCCGGGAACTTCCACGTACCATGGGTGTAGCTGTAAAATATACATATACATATATATATATATTTCAAGTACATATATAAATATATGTATATACACGCAGCTCATTTGAGAAAAGATACATGATAAAACACAAATGTAAGTAGAGTCTGGGCACTGAGCAGGAAAGTGGTTGTCAGGGTCTGGAGGTGGGGATGGTAAAAGGATACAAGCTTTCAGCTGTAAGATGAATAAAGTCTGAAGGTCTAATGCAAAATAATGTGACTACACCTGCTGACACTGTTCTGCACGACCAAAATTTGCTAAGAGAGTAGAACTTAATTGTTCAGATCTCCCACGCTCAAACTTTCTGGCCGAGTCTTTTAACTTAACCTTTCTAGTCTCAAGTATCTTGTCCTATAAAACTGAGGGGCCTGATGATATGATTTTTCAGGTCCCTTCTAGAAGGTTGTTTCTTTATTTTTAAACATTCTCTGACTCTATAAATGATTGGAAAATAAAGAAGGCCCAGTAAAGGACAGGCACATGAAGGAGCCCAAAGGAATACAGGATTTATAAAATGCACAGAAATCCTAAAAAAATTATGGTTTCCAAGTAAAAAAAAACCCTAGTTATTAAAGACATTAATTAGGCATTAATTAAAGTAAACAAGAATGGTTGTTTTCACTCAGGGTATACTCTAGAATGCCAAAATTCCCTACCACGCCCTAACCTAGCTTCCTTCAAATTACAAATGTTTCCTTTGAAATAGTCCCATTTCTCCTAGTTGAATGCATCAATATCCCAGAGAAGTGTTGAAGCTTAAATTTCTTATTTGGCTTCAGGTTCTGAATCTATGAAACGAGAAACTTCATTCACACTGGCCTCTCTCACCAGGGTGTTGCATACCACGTTTAATATGGCACTTCAGGGCCTTCGGTTTAAAGACACTTGAGAAATACCAAGTATCATTATGTTAATTACTATTATTATAAGGCTCCAGTGCTTAGACTAGCTACATTCTAATGTCTAATGCACTCCACAGTCCTCTGTGACCCAGGAAGGTGATTTTAAGCATCACGGGTAAGTCTGCTGGCCGTGTGTATTTCTAATGTGCCACACACACAAGAGGCCTAAGAGGGTCCTGTGACTTGGGATTCGATACTGTTGGAGCCTAATTTTCTCTGTAACGCTACCAAGTACCAGGAAAAGTGCAACCCTATTCTTTCCGAGGACTGTGCTTCACAGAATTCAAATCAAAGAAAGTCCACAGAACGAAAGGGCAAAACTCGAATATTCATACATGTCCTGGAGAAAATTAGGTAATAAATCCCAAATAAGTGAATGCTCAAGGCAGAAGTTCAAAAACTTTGTGTGCACATTGCACCCTCAGGAGATTTTAAAAATGCAAATATCAGAGCCCTCAAAATTCTGATTTGGTAGGTCTGGGATGGGTTCAAGAAAGCTGTACTATAAACAAGTGGTCTCCTGCTGACGGTTTTGAGCAGCACCTCTTTGGGGTCCCAAAAAGCCATCTAATAAAACAGCAAAATTCTGATTCAACACATTCAACAAAGACTTAGAGGTCGCAAAGACAGTAACATCAAGGCAAAAATATTAATTACCTTTAAAATAGTAATTTAAGTGGCTATGGTTTGGACTAGTATTGCCCAAGTCTTGACCAAAAAGAAGGTGAACTGAAAAGTCGTTCCAAAAATGCAATATCAAGAAATCCACATGTATATATGAACAGGATAAAGCAGAAGACAAGGCTTTTAGATAGAAAACGCGATTGTCATACACTTTGTATTTTCAAATCCACCAAGCAGCAGCAGCTCAGAGAACAGGTGTGACAAACAATGGGCCAATTTAATGCCCATTAAAGAGAAAGTATGAGCAAAAAAAAAAAAAAAAAGCCATTCGAGAATAAGCCTCTGAAAAGAGGAGCATCCAAGAAACAGGATCCAAAATCCTAATGTGTCTTTACATTCTTAAATGCTAAAGTCATGGGGGAGAAAAAAACAACTCTATGTGAAATGTTATGAGGTGTTAATGCATCAAAGTGTTACCCACTAAGAATAACACACAGAACTGCTCAAGCGATTACTGGAAGCTTTTATTATAAAGACAAGAAGGGCTGGAAGAGATGTAGGTGAATGAAGCCGAAGATGGTTTTGAAGAACAAGAGAAGCACCGTCTACACCCCCCAGCCCCCAGCTACACTGGAGACTGAACTACTGGCAGGAAGAGCATGTAACTTAACGTGAAACTCTTGCTATCGGTCACCACCAGGTCAAGTGATCTGTAGTCAGGGTTCAATGCCTGCTAGCCGGTGACTTTCCTTTAAGACTCAGCTCAAGTCACACGCCTCTTTTGTGAAGCCTTCCCTTCTTTACCCCAGGAAGAGAAATGTACTAGTGATACTGAGTTTGGGTATGCTGGTACTAAACTATTTTTCCGAACCCAAATACTGATATTTCTGTTGGTATCACAGCATGAATTCAGAGTAGGTGGGCTGCTTCATTCATTCACGCTGCGCTCTCTCCGATTGCTGCTTCTCTCCACTTCTTCCCCGGTCCCAACCAGTCACCCCAGACACCTGCCCTGTAAAGGAGGGGAGCCTCCCAGCTCCTCCTCACCACTCGGCTCCTGCAGTGTCCACTCTCCTTGCCAAAACCCCACGCTGGACCTGGGGAAGAGGGAAGCTGCCCCGACGCTGAGGCACCTCTTCCCTGGGGAAGGGCTGGCCTAGAAAGAAATCAAAGCTACTCCTGAGACCATGGCCGGAGCTGAGAAGCTGCCCAGTGTACAGCTGGGGTCCTGAAGGCAGACTCGGGAAAGCATTTGAAATGTGGCAAGAAAGCTCCAAAGCCCAGCTGCATAGCCAGCGTGGCGGCGGTTCCAGGATGCCAGGGCAGAGGGCTGAGGTCCAAGCCGTTAGGCGTCCATGGATCTTCATTCTAAGTTTTTAAAGCAAGAGTTTTAAACCTTTAAAAGGTGTGTTGCTGAGAGTGTGGCTTTTTGAATGTGCAGAGGAGCGATGCTGTGGGCGATTTGCTGTAGCCAAAACGTCTCATGAAAACTTAACTACTCAGGAGGTTTACTCTTACATAGAGTCCAATGTGATAGATTCATTCGGGTTACTCCTTTCAAAATCACTTCTTTCAAATAAAAACAGAGCCTGGGAAGATCAGGCTGTCATTCACTCACAGTTGCCGCCTAAGTTATCTGGTAGTCACACGACGCAAACCTGCCTGCTCTCTGCTGCGTGCTCACGCTCAGGAGAAGCGAGGAAGACCACTGAAGGAAAGCTCTGGAAGTTCTCCTCTCCAAGAAAGGACTTGAACTGAATTTTCTACTTAGAGAAAGCCAGAGGCAGTTTAAACAGCAAACGTGAGAATTTTTATTTTACTGAGGAAGAGACCAAATTTCACCTAAGTATTTTTAACTATTTTACTCTAAATTATCATTTCTTCCTATTTATAAGTATTTGTAATTAGTTATGTGCGAGCGCATTATTCAAGAATTATTGTAGAGGAGTTCCCATTGTGGCTCAGAGGGTTAAGAACTAGATCCAGGGTCTGTGAGCATATGGCTTTGATACCTGGCCTCGCTCGGTGGGTTAAGGATCCAGCATTGCCGAGCGCTGCGGTGTAGGTCACAGACGCAGCTCAGATCTGGCCTTGCTGTGGCTGTGGCTGTGGCCGGCAGCTGCAGCTCTGATTCAACCTCTAGCCTGGGAACTTCCATATGCCGCTGGTGAAGCCATTAAAAAAAAAAAAAAAAAAGAATTACTGTAGAAAGATCTGACTGTCCAGTGGAAAAGTATGTCATTTTCCTTCTTTCTTAGTTATCCCACACCTCAAGAGCGGCCGATCTGTCTGGATCAAGTGGCATAAAGAAGGCATCACAGGACACTGAATCAAAGAAAAGAGCTGCAAATACAATTTCAAAACGTCAGCATATGTTTCCTTTAAAACCTACAAAGCAAAACCCCACATCACAGGCATCTTTAAAGACCCTAAACACTATTCACCAGTCATTCATTAATCAATACCTATCTCACCCACAAATTCAATAGCAGCGCTACCTTCTAAGGTCCCCTGTTTTCTTTAAAAGAGTCAGAACCCTGGGAGCTATTAGCATGAGCTTCCCACCAAACACTGTAATTGGCAGGGGCAGTGAGTAGCAAGAGGTTTTTCATCACCGCCACAGTCCTGTTTTCTAAAGATTCTTTTCCCACCAATACGATACAGAAAAGTTTAAGATGATAAGCTCCAGTTAGTTCAGTTCCGTGTTTTACAGGTAAGAGAACTGGAACCCAGCCAGGTGAGGTGACTTACTAACCGAGGGCCACACGGCTCCAGCCAGAAGCAGAAACCAGGGCTGCAACAAAGTCCTCCTGCCTGTCAAGCCCGGTCCCCTTTCCCCAGGTCTCCCTGCCTTTCCAAGCGAGAAGCACTGCTCTTTCCAAGCCGCTTTCTAACTGCTCGGCGCGGGGAGTCGCTTTGAACAGGCCCTTCTCTGACAGCCACGCAAGCACTCACACATTGCTCTTGGTTAATTTACCTCAGTTCGGCTATGTTACACGCTCAAACTTGCATCAGAGCATTTGTCCAAAGATCCGTGATCTTTAGACAAAAGAGAACGGAGCTCCTTTCTGGGGATTGTCAGGAAAAAGAAATCGCTGTCCGCCAGCTTCCCTCCTTCCCCACTGTGTCACCCTGTGTCTAAGACATTCTTTGGCTTGTTACTATAAGCCCTGCAAATGGCTCTTCGCCCAGGAGGAAGGTATTATCTGGGGTAGCACACGGAACATGAGCCTCAGAATCGGAGGAGGATGGATGTTAATATTCCCTCTACTTCTTCCTTGCAGCGTAAGTTACTTAGTTTGTCTGAGCTATAGTCCCTTCACCTATGAAATATAAAACATCATAGAGCTCTTGCAAGGACGATATGAGATCATATATTTAAAGCTCCTAGTTTGGTGTCTGGTTCACACGAGCACCTCAAAGAAATGGGTTCCCTTCTCCCTTCTCCTGCTGTTATTGCTAAGATTTCAGACAAGTGATTTAACTGGTTCATCTCCCCCACATAATGGAAGATAATATATGCTTTTGATGAAAAGACACTACATAAACCAAAATATGATTATTAGCCATCAAGATGAACACCTGAAGGCACTGGTTCACTTTATAAAATGTGCAAAGGTACCAGTTCCCTAATAAATACGTTATGGCGGGAGCTTGTCCTAGGGTGCCAGTTTGCTGAAGCTAGAGGTAGGCCAGGGCCAAAGTGCCAAGACGGTCGACTAGAGCAGCCAGAGAAGGAAGCTTAGTTCTCTACTAGAGATGTTTAGCACTGAGGCAAAAATCCAAAGAAGTTCAAGAGCAAGGGCTAAGCAGCGCTAAAGGAAGCAGGGGCAGCAGAGGCAGGCCCTGCGACCCTGGTGGGAAGAGCACAAGGAGACTGGGCCCCAAAGGACTGCGTTCCAGCTCCAGACCTGCCGGGAGAGGGTATCCTTGAAGGCAGCTGAGTACTGATTTTAACTCTGGAAAATGGGGATGGCCATGCTTGTCCCACTAGCCTGCAAAGCTAAGAGCAGAGGGTGCACTTCTAAAGGAGTGAGTGCAATACACACGCCAAGTGAAAACACTGTTACTAAGCCAGCAAGGCTGATGACAAGACAGGAGGATGGAAGTCACTGCCCTAAATAGAGGACGCCAAGGCAAGATGCCAAGGAAGTACCACGGAAGCGCTGAGTACTAGGTACCCAGTGCCTGCCAGATCGACTCTGACCCACCAGGCCAGACCACAGGGCAGGTGACGACAGGTACCATAAACACTTATGTTAGAGTCAGCTTACGTTCAAAAAAGACAATAAAAACATGACATCAACAGTACTCTTACCATGCTTGTTTCTAGAACAGTACAAGGGGTCTAGAAGTTTCTCAATTCCTGCCTTTACTGGAATATTGACAAATGACACAGAAATGCAATTAATACTGAAGAACCTAGATCATGGGGTAACAAGCTTTTGTGAACAGGCTCCCTGTTGGCTGGAGCCAATTGGCTCTCTCTGGGTGACACAGGGTCCACACGGACGACTCACAGAGACAGTCATTTATTGCAAGGACACTTGAGAACGTCAGCAAGCAAAGAAAGTACTCTACCCGCTCTGCACTCAGTGGGTCCACAGTTCTCCTGTGGAGTGGGTTTCGTAAGCAATACAGGAAAGTTGCTTCCCACTGGTCCAGATAACAAACCAGAACTGAATGACAGCTCCGCTGTTACCTGCCTGCATTTATACTTCGTAGAGAGAAGATATGCCTCAGCTTTGTTTGGGGGCCTCTTGGTGTATGGACTTGTACTGGGCCAACTGCGCCTGCCCAATCTGCTGTGACCGGATCACTGCCGCCTCCCTGCCATCCCCCAACGAGGCGAGCTGTACAAGTGACAGCCACTGAGGAGAAAGAAAAAGGGCTGAGTTCTCGCCCTCAAAATGTGGTGATATGCATGGCAGGCACTATGGCTTGAGTATACCCGGTTTCCTTGGTAACCTAACTACGCACTGAGTGGTTTCCATGGCAAAACATGTCCCAGAGTCCAAATAATCAACATACACACACAATTTGAAATGTAACTTACTAGTGGGGGGGGCTGCCCACACCTGAAAAGTGAGTAAGCTAAACAACCAGTCGCAATAACCTGGCTGTGGCCCCAAAGCAGATGCAGCCCGATTCGAAGGGCACCCCCTGAGGGAAGGGGAAAGCCAAACCTAAGATGTGCCTGCCCGAGCTACGTGATGCCGTCTCTGCATGTGCAACGCCCCAAGAGAGGAGCTCTCGATTTGAAAGTAACAGGCCAGACAACCAGAGAGTAAGAGCAAAGTACTTCTGAGACTCCTAGAAACCCCTGCATAGAATAGGAGTAAGATTCTCAAAGAAACAACCTAACGAGGAGGTGTTCAGTTTATAATCTGGAGCTCACAAGAGAAAAGTTAGTACTTTCCTTCTCAGCTGGGGTGACAGCACCCCTTTAGGAGGTATTCGGCAGTGCATGGGGACATATTAAGCGGGGTTATTCCTAAAGCAGGCGGGGCTGAGGACGGCCAGCACCCTGCACTGCACAGGACAGGCCCACACCACAAAACCGGTGGAACATCCACGTTAGGAAACCTGTCAGGTCATCAGAAGTTCCTAATGGGGAGTTCCCGTTGTGGCACAGCGGAAAAGAACCCGACTGGTATCCATGAGGATGTGGGTTTGATCCCTGGCCTTACCCTAAGTGAACTTAGGTGAGGTGACTGGTATTACCTATGGCCCTAAAGGATAGTACCTGGAATGGAATTTTCAAAAACTGGGGTCCCTAAGCATCTCAAAAGGAGGAGGAAGGTGATGATGATGTTGCTTGGAATGACGGGTGTTAGGCAGGCGGAGACAGGAAGTGGCCCCAAATGGCAAAGAGACCCCTCATATCAAACAGACCCCATGAGGAACGGACAAGCCTGAGCGGGAAGATAGGCCGCCAGCCCCACCCGCGCCAACGGACGATCGAAGCCACACCTACCCGGAAAGCCCCCAAACGCCTACCCCCGACCAATCACCTAGGGACACGGTGGTCCCTTGCCTAATTTAGCAAAGGTACTACCCGGATCCAGACCCGGAACCAACCAGGCTTAAAAACCCCCGCGCTCCCAACCCAGGCGCGACTTCCCTGACTCCATGCCCGAGAGTCACGGAACCTCGCCCGGGAGCCAAATTCTCCATAAATCATGATCGCAGCCTTTTGTGTGTATCCCCTGCTCGTTTCTTTCTCCCCTCTTTCCGTGCTAAACCAATTCCTTACAACGGGAATAATAAAACAGCAACTTATTAGGTAACTGATGTTTACAACATGCCAGGCCCTCTGCTAAATCCTTTACATACATTTTCTCATTCGATCCTGACAAAAACTCTACAAGGATTCCTGGAGTTCCCATCACGGAGCAGCAGAAACGAATTCGACTAGGAACCATGAGGTTGCGGGTTCAGGTCCTAGCCTCGCTCAGTGGGTTGAGAATCAGCCATTGCCGTGAGCTGTGGTGTATGTTGCAGATGCGGCTCGGATCTGGCGTTGCTGTGGCTGTGGCGTAGGCCGGCAGCTGTAGCACCAGTTAGACCCCTAGCCTGGGAACCTCCATATGCTGCCGGTATGGCCCTAAAAGGACAAAAGAATAATTAAAAAAAAAAAAAAACTCTACAAGGATTCTAGATGAAGAAACCGAGTTACCAGGAGGTAGTTTACACTAGGTTCACATAACCAGAGTCACTGTCAGGCTACAAACCCAAATCTGTCTTACTGCAAAGCAGGGCTCCTGACCTGTGCCTGCTTAGGTATTTCGCTAGAGACTGCACGCTGGCGAGAGGGGCAGGTGGGCCAGGAGAGAGGGAAAGGGGCTCTTAAGAGCAGATGGAAGTGAAGGTTCTGCTTCTGCCTCAACTACATTTATGTCCCCAGAATTGAGAATTTGGGCAAAAGGCAGAACTGGCCTTTGTGCTCGGCTGGTCCACGAGCCATATTAGTCCTTGGAACTAAAATATTGGGGGACCTTTCCAAAGAGGCTATAAAGACCAGCCCCCACATGTAACCATGCAGAACCGCTCTGACCAACAAGGTCTGCGAGGAAACTGCAGACTGGGAAGTACCTGTCTGTGGAATGGAGAGCAGGGAAGGGTCAAATGGAGACACACTTTAAATTCGGTACCAGCTAGAGCCCTGTGGCCTTCCTTCCTGAGATCACGGGAGGACAGGATGCGGGCAGTGAACTGGAGACACTTAACAGCAAGCTGGCCATACCGCACACACGGCATGTAAATACCAGAGGCTCCGAGTGAGACAGAAACAGCGTGATAGCGGGAGAGTACTGCAGGTCCAAGAGTTTATTTCAGTTTCTCGTTGCTGGCATGGCCCAGGCATCACAACCTTTGCAAAGACTAAAGGAAAACAGTGCGATATTGTGAAGGACAGATATTTCTAAGCTTCGCACAGGTCCAAATAGGCTCTTGAAGGTTCCTGAAGGAGGCTGAGAGCAGGCTGGTGGGTCTCAGTGGGGAACGGTTTTGCATCCCACAATCCCTCACCCAGGGCACACTACAGACACTGTTGACATCATGACTGGGGGAATCACTGTCGCTAGTGACATCTACTGCGCAGAGGGCAGGAATGCCGCTACACATCTCTCATTGAAAAGGAAAGCCCCTCCCCCAAAAAAGAATTATCCAAAGGTCCACAGCGCTAAGGCTGAGAAACCCTGTAGCAGAAGAGAGGGATTAAGCGAAGTACTTCAGACTATTACCAAATGTTCAGAGTCCCACAAAAATAGCACTTAGTACACAGGTTCCACCAAAAAGTAGGTAAATCATCAAATATCTGGTGAATTTCTTCCAACCTGATTCTTTCCATTTTTTTTTTTACAAAACAATTTTAACTTCATAATCGAAATACCTAGATTCACCCTGAAGAGAATGAAAGCATTACCAAGAGTCTCAAAGTCCCCTTTGATTTCTATCCTCAATCCTGTTAGTATCAAACTGCCTAGATTCAAACTGAGGTACCACCACTTGCTGGGCATGTGACTCAGGCAAGGTTCTGACCCTCTCTGATTCTCAGTTTCATCATCTATAAAATGGGGATAATAGTAGTACCAACTTCACAAGGTTGTTGTGAGCACTGAATGAGTTAATGGGTATAGGGTACCAAAAACATGAGACCTAAGTACTCATTAAGTGTTGGCTCTTATCAGTATCCGGTATCCACATACACATTCACATACACACACTCTCTTGTAGAGGATGGATACTACGATTTTGGTGTTTAGCTTTTTTTAACATAAAAATGTGGAGGTCCCACTGTAGCTCAGCAGAAACAAATCTGACTAGCATCCGTGAGGACGCAGGTTCGATCCCTGGCCTCGCTCAGTGGGTTAAGGATCCAGCGTTGCTGTGAGCTGTGGTGTAGGTCACAGATGCGGCTCATATCCCTCATTGCTGTGGCTGTGGTATAGGCCGGCAGCTGCAGCTCGGATTAGACCCCTAGCCTGGGAACTTCAGTATGCCGTAGGTGCGGCCCTAAAAAGACCAAAAAAAAAAAAGTACGATTGCACTCTTCTTTCTCATATTTGTTCTTTTTCTTCAACTTAAAAATCTTTCATGTGAGCACAGTGAAATCTACCTTGTTCTTCTTTACTGCTTCATCCTATGCCAAAGAGTTTTAAGTCATTTCCTTACTGATGATCATTTCAATTGTTTCCCCCGTTTGGACCCTTTGTGTTCAATTCTCCACGGACTGAGGACACATAGAGCCAAGTTTATCCGTATCCTTAAGAAAGAGTGTGCAAAAAGGAAATGAACAGTTGCTAACAGAGGAGAAATAATAAAAGCCAATCACTAAAACAAATTCCTACAAACAAATATTTTGAAGGGTTTCCTTATTATAGGAACAGAAAGATTGAAAATTTAAAAATAATAATATACTCTGTAGTCTTTCTTTAAGGAATCATATATGATAGTCTAATTAATAAATCCTCAAGAGCTTTCAAAATAATTTTGGTTTTTCTTGGATTTAGCACACATATTCTGTTGGTCATGTCAAACTCTGACAAACTGAGATTAGGAAAAAAGCACTAGGTCAGAGGAAAAAATGGAAACATGGAGGTGTTATCACCATGTGGTCATTACTTTTCTCAGAGAAACTTGGCTATAAAAAATGTGTTCCAGGATGAAAACTTGGCACAAAACAACCCGATCTTACATCATACTTTTAAAAGATGGGGTGGGGTAGGGAAGGGAGGGGTTAAATAGTAGGAGGGGAAAGCTTTTTGCATGTAGGAAAAAAAGAGGGGAGTGTCGGTAAAATAAATTTTCCACTGATGTATAAATTCTTCAAATTAATGATTTGGTTAAGCTGAAATGTGGCAAGGGAGCAGATATCAGTCTTTTTCAGGAATGACCTCTATTTGGTTGACCCTGGCCACAAAAGGTAACGTTCACAGACAAGCTGTCCAGCCCCCATTATGGTCCTATGGATATTAACTCATCATTTGTTTTGTTTTAGACTAAAGACTGCTCCATTCATTAAAGTCATTAGTGCTGCTAGTGAAAGACAGCGTGTCTGAATTTTAACAAGTATAGAAAAAGTCCAATATAATTATTATCCCTGTATTATGAGGCTCAAAATCAGACACACTGGTATCAAATTACATGCTCTTGAATCAAAGGTTGCACGGTAAAACCTGACAACATTGCTTTTAGATGTTTCCTCCAACAACAGTCTAAGGGGTTCCACTTTATACATGAATTTTACATTAAGAGCCTTAGTCATCACCTACTCACTCCGAACACTTATAATCAAGAACCATGTCATTACTTTCAGGTAACAAATTAATTACCCTCTGAAACCATGTTATGGACATAACAAACTGTACACATTTTTACGGAGAAGATGAAGTAGAATGACTTTATTTTTAAAACCTAACTGACTTGTCCTCCAGTCCACATCCACACCCTGCTCTGAAAAGTAAGTAAAAGATATTATGGGGAGCTCCCGTCGTGGCTCAGTGGTTAACGAATCCGACTAGGAACCATGAGGTTGCAGGTTCGATCCCTGGCCTTGCTCAGTGGGTTAAGGATTTGGCATTGAGGTGAGCTGTGGTGTAGGTTGCAGACGTGGCTCGGATCCCACGTTGCTGTGGCTGTGGCGGAGGCTGGCAGCTATAGCTCCTGTTAGACCCCTAGCCTGGGAGCCTCCATATGCTGCAGATGTGGCCCTAAAAAGCCAAAAAAAAAAAAAAAAAAGACCTCCTGTCATAATGATTACGTTAGCTATTTTGAGAGCAAGAAAGAAGTTAAAATGTGCTCTTACTGAAGCAAATATCAATAAATGTAAACAACAGGATTCTTAGAAAAATGGTCATTCATTATATACCCCTTATAGCAAATGTTCCCAACCTATTGGTTTCATGACACTGAGGTCCCAGACTGACAGACTTACTAATTTATTGAACACCAAGCATCTGAAGGTCAAACAAATACTGTGTATGTGTGTGATATCACATACATAAAAATGTGTGTATACACACATAACACACGCATGCACCTACACTCATATATATACATATATATCCACATACGGTACACACAAATATATATGTATCCATTTTTCAAATATATATATACAACCTGCTGTGATTAATAAAAAATAAGTTCATTTAAAAAGCATCTACTTCATCATCTATTAACATGAAATGCTAAAAAGCATTACTTCTAACTGTATGTCTGTGAAACGTTTCGTAGGTTTATATTTTACCCACAGTAAAACTCGCTCTTTGTGATACACAGTTCTATGAGTTTTGACAAATGCGTGGAGTTGTATTTCCACCACCACAATCATGACTCAGAACAATTTCATCATCCTAAAAACTTTCCCCATGCTGCCTCTTTACAGTCAAGCCTTCCTTCTACCCTCATGTGAAAGGTTTTGACATTAAAAAAGAGGTCCTCACACTTGGAAGGGATGGGATTGAGAGCTTCACTGCATCGATGACCACCTTCTTCATAATTTCATGCCACCTTTTTTACACACTGGTTTCTACCTCTACCCAGTTTTTGACAAAAAAGGATTAAGGGGGAAGGTAACTGAAACAACAGGATAGGAAGAAATGGAACAGTTCAGATGAAGGAAAAAAATGCTAGAATTTGATGATAAACTAGATGAGGTAGTTAAAAAAAAAAAAAGGAATATGCCTGGGAGATACAGGGGAAAGCATGGGTTGATGAGTGATCATTTATGAGGAAAGGTGATGAACTTGGCTTTTAAGCAAGAGAGTGATGAAAACAGATCTGTTCTGGAAAGTCCACTCTGCCTGCAGTGTGGCAACTAGATGGAAGTGGGAAAGAGTGGGTGTGGGAGACCAGTTAGAAGAATAGTCTGATTGAGAGACGACAATGGCTCAGCTAAGTTGTATAAAAGGATAGAAGTTTACTAGAAACCACAAGAAGCAAAGAAGAACAGGAAAGAGTTTCGACAGCTGCACAGCAGAACATCGCTGGAAGATCACTCTGAGCACATTTACAACCGCAGTCATCCTTATGGAAACTACAGCAATCAAGACACAATGCCGAAGAACGTCTTAGCGATATGGTCAACTAGATAACCTAGACCGCTGCAAGACACCTAAAAATACAAGATAAAGGTTTTAAACACATACAGCTCACTTCTAAGCTCAAGGAGAATCCCCAGAAATGCCTGTGCCTGGCTCCATGGCCTGTGGTCAAGGGTCTGGGATGTTGGTACCCAAGGGGTGGGCACTGAGCTCAGACAGGACAACGTAGCAGGCAGCTGTCTCACCTGTTCCATAAAACAAAACTAAGAGTGTTCAAGACAGTGATATAAAGACTAATCTAGTAAAGACTTAGAAGCATGAAGCCTTGAAAAGAGTGTTCGGGGAAGGGCGAGGAGATAGAGAGACACCACCGAGGCAACATCAACTGGCAGTTGTTAAGATACGAGAAACTATGGCAAAAAGGTCTAAAACAGGATGCCCAGGTTTCATGGCAGGGGTCAGCAGAGGGAGAGGAAAGTCATCAATGAAAAGAAGAACACAGGAGAAGAGTAGATTTTGAGGAAGGGGAGAGGGGCAGTGTTGGATGATAATTTACACATCAGGTATTAAATTTGAAGCTTCAGTGATTGTTCTAGCATGAGTTAATATAGGAAGCAATTAACAATGGAGAAATGAGATCTAGGATGAGGATTCTTAAAGAAGTTTATGCATTGGTTTCGTGGGCATGTGTGTCACTCTCAGAACTATTTTTAAATTTTTTGTATCTGTACATTTTTCAGGGGCAAGTCCACAGCTCTCCAAGATTTTCAAAGAGGTTTGTGTCAATCTGCTATTCCCTTAAACACAATGTGTCAACTTCAGATACTTTTCACCTTTGCTGTTCAGATGATGTGTCTAGGTGTCAATTTCTTTTTATTTAGTCTGTTTGAGAGTCATTGTACTTCCTCTATTTGGTGACTTCCATCAGTTCTGGAACATTCCAGACCATTTTCTCTTCTAATTTCTCTGCTTCTGCCTATAACACAGCCTAATGTTTTCATGAACTATACCACTCTTCACCTCAGACCTTCCACTGAGGAATATTTTCCTACTTGTGAAAATACAAATGAACAGGGACTGCATTAAACAGTAATGGTCAGTGCTCAGAGCTTCCCTGTTGAGATACACGGTTCAGCTGCAAATCATAAGCTCCTCATCTTCATTACAGGAAAAAAGAGTCTACACGAAATCCGTGAGATATTTAGTAGAAAGATGCTAGGCCTGATTTTTTAAGTGAAGACACGTTGTAGCTTAGGATTTTAAGCTAATCATTACACTATACAGAGGAGAAGAGCATTTATAAGAAATAAGGCACAGAACTGCCCAAAGATACAAAATAAATCCAAGACAGAGCCTAAGGGTCAAACGAGCTTAAGAAACATGTACCAGGGAGGTTTATGTTATCATGGACTTATATACATCTCTCCAAATATCAGAGAGCTGGCTAAAAACAGTAATCGATCACTAACTTCGGCGGCTGGGCAAGTGGGAGTTCTACACCAGGATATTTCCAAAAATATGGTATTTGGGGACTGACTGATTTTTCTCCCCTAACTCTATTCCGTTCTGGTTCTTTTTTGTAATGTTTCAAAGTGCAGGATGAGATCTCGATCTTTTGGGAGGCATGGGCAAGACAAAAGGCCAGATTCACTAATGAAAACTTGTTGAACTTAGTCTTCAGAATTCCATCCTCAGTCACGAAGAACCCTGTTGGCCCTGCTCCCAGACTAGGAAAGCGAACATCTCCAGTCACTAGAGGCTAAGACAGTTCGCTCCACTAAAACCAAATACCCATCTTCTCCTGACAGCTGGTTGTCTGAGCATACTCAGGACTGTATATTTATCAAAAAAAAAAAGCTCCAGGAGCACAATATTTATTATAGGATTATCTCAGTGACTCAAGTAAACATAAGTGAGGTTAAATTAAACCATATTTACTATGATGTTCTATGACTTAAATCGTGATACGAAATCAGCCCCAAGAATGTGAGGTCTCATTTCTTGAGACAATGGATGCAGATTTAAAGGTGGGGCAGGATTTACTTTGACTTTGTTTTTAAATGTATTTCTGTTTAGTTACACAATTCCTCAAATTATTCTAAAACATCTTCGGAGCATCTAAAATGAAAATTTCCCATCCTGTTACGATGTTGAATTCAGCATTAAATTTAAATTTAAAAAAATCACAAAATATTGAATTTGCTCATTTCTTTCAAAAAGTTTACTCTCTCTGATTTAGCTGAATATCCAAAACCTCATTCGATCTCACCCATAATTCTCAGCATTATTCTAATTCTCAGTTCCCCCGACCCTTTCTCTAGGCCCTAAAGTCAAACATCAGGTTATCCCAGCCTTTGTGGATTACAGGCTACCCAAATGTTCCACGTGACCAAGCCTGTGGCCAGGCACCTTGAGGGATGAAGGCAGGGAAAGGGAGGATGGAGAGGCCACAGCAGGGATAGATGACAGGTCACTGAGATCAAAAGCAGATTTACCCCCTCCGGGTTTCAGCTGGGAAGCTTACTCCTCTGAAATAAAGCTCCGCCTCTCAGAAACAAGACCAGGGTCCTCAAGGGAAAGAAACGGGCTGACCGGCCACGAGGCGCAGCAACAGGAAACGACGAAGGAGACCTCTTGTCTTTGTAGGCACAGGGATCCAACACGTTCACACACACACACACACACACACACACCCGCCGCCACCAAGGTGTCCAATCCATGGGGGCTGTGGCTGAGCTCAGGCAGGAGGTGGGCTGCGGTTCGCCAGCCCTCAGCCTATGGAAGAAGCAGTCCATCCTTAAGGAGTTAATAGTCCAGAGAAACAATACGACAACAGAGGCGCAAACAGAGGAGTAGCGGGTGGAGTCGTGCTGGGGAGGCAGGTGGCTGGTGGTCAGAAAAGTTCCACGGAAGAGGCGGTGATGTGGGGAAGATCTAAGAGGACAGACCCTATGGGAGAGGGACACAAAGTCAATGTTCTAGCATAAGAAGCAGCCCCAGCAAAGGTATGACAATGAAAACAATACAGCGTGTTCACAGGAAACCGCACACGAAAAAAACAGTTTGACTGAGCAACAGGAAACATACAGAAGCCAGACTGGGGTAGAAAGGCCAGCTGGGATTGAAGCAGAGAATACGCTGGATGGTGAAGGAGGTGTAGGTAACTCAGCTGGTAACGGAGACACAGATGCTGTGGAGCAAGGAAAGGATGTCACACGACCAGAAGTGACTTCAAGAAGATAGTGACAGTTCTGTCCTGGATAAACTAACCCAGGAAGAAAAGGCCCTCAGGAGACCCGGCAATGGCAGGACTGACAGGCAGAATGGCCAGATTTCCAGTGCGAAACATCGGGCTGGCTATGCCTTGAAATGTAGCACCAGGGAAGCCAAGACAGAGAGAGGGCCGTGGAGAGAAGGAAGGCTGGGAGGCAGCAGCGCTCATCTGCGGGAGGAGTGACGAGTCTGGTTTCAGTGGGTTTGAGGAGTCCACTGAACGCACAGACAGACACGTCTATCAAGTGGCTAGAAAAGCAGATCTGTAAACAGTGAGAAGAGCTGGATTAGAAAGGGGGTCAACCGCAAAGAGGTGAGGCCACGAAAGAGCCCGAGGAGTGGAATCATGGGAAACCCAATGTAGCACAATTAATGGGCTGGAAAAGGCAGTAAGGGCAGTGAAGGATCCTAGGAAGGGTCTAAGAATTCCAGGTTTAGAGGAGAAAAGACGTATTATAGAACACATGCTAGGAACACAATCCTGAAGATCAGATGGGATGATAAACTGTAAAACAGTCTGAACATCTGAAAGCAGTAAACAAATATATTTTTATTACTGTTACAGGATCACAGATTTAATCTCCAGAAGGGCCACATTACACTGGAAAAGCCACGCTTTCCAAAGTTCTACGAAGCACCCCCTTCACCCAGTTGATTGGGAATGTGGTCTCCTCCTCTCCTGAAGTCTTTCAGTCTTAATAAGACTTTTCTTAGGTGTTTAAGTACCAACTGAACATCGAGCACATGTCAAACACTCCAGCAGGCACTTTCATTTATACCCCCTTTGGAGCAGCTGAAACTGAAACTTAAGATTTATCCCCCTTTATGGAAGATGAAATGAGGCTCAAAAAGAAGATGAAATGAGGCTCAAAATGGATGAATATCTCAAGCAGGACTGCAAGCTAGTAAGTGGCGGCACAGACCTCCATCAGAACTTGGCTTCTGACGCCAAGTTCAATGGTGTTTTTTCCACATACGAGTTGGGACTCGCCGTATTTGCCCTTGTCTCCCTTACTGAATTCTAAGCAGATTAAAGGCATAAGCTTGACATCCTCAGAGGCATCCAGCAAAGGGCTTCAGACTTGGTCAGTTTTCACCGCGTTCTGTTGCCTGAAGCACAAATGCATGGCTATTTGCAGGCCCACAGGCCTCACTAAGAGCGAGTGTTTGTGGGCTGGTAAGCTTTGAGTACTTATTTCCAAGGCGGACTAACAACATAAAGTTTCTAAAAACAATTTCTGTACTTGTGAAAGATGCCACCTGGCCCGCCTCAGGGGCTGAAGTTCTCTTTCTGTGCACAGAGTGGGAACTGCACAGGGAGTGATGACTGGTTTTCTTCAAACCACTCCCACAAACCGGTTCAAGCCAAGGAGAGGGCCCACACCTTTCGCGGGTGAGAACTGTGCAGCCTCTGCTGCCCATTTAACCTCTGGTGTCGCTGCTGGAGGTGCCAACAGTCTGGGGAGGAGGGGCGGAGCAGGGCAGGGTGAGTGCCAGCTCTGATGATGTAACCCTATGATTCCAGCTTTTCTGCCAGGAAAAAAAGGCAACTGGTTGGAAATCTAGCTTTCCCATCCCACCCTATTATTCAATCAAAATCTAATTTGCATAACTGACCACTAGTCTTTTGTGCATCCCTCATCACAGACTTTTTTTTCTTTTCTTTTTAATGAACAGTGTTCTGTGTCTAATTCAAGTGACTGGTTTGCTTCCTTGGAAAACAAAGGTATGGACCCTGAAATATTTTGTGCATTTCATAAATGTCCCTTGTTTGAGAAGAACACAAAGTTCTCGGAGGCTGTTACTTTGCAGGCCATATCCATCCACAGTGGGAGACCAGGAAATCTCTACCTCATGCTAGAAAGGTCCTGTGTTCCAAAGCTGCCAGAAACACCAGACAACTACTCCAAGACTGACTTCTGAAGTGAGATCGCATTTCAGAGTTTCATAAATTAGAACACACTTGGATGTTTTCTACCCGGTGTCTCTGACACATATTCCCTTTGGTGGGAGCGTCTAACTTGGGGGCATTTGGTATCCATGTCCCTTGAAATCTTTAGAGTACAATAAACTGATCCCTTATCCTACGTGTAAGGACAAGACCCCGAAGTCACCTTTTCCCATTTCTGAGACCAGCTGACGTGAGCGGAGGACCCTCGTGTACTGCCCGGACAAGCTGGGGCACAGACACATCAGCCAGACTGAAACGGAGGGTCTCTCAGGCTCAAGACATCGTTCCGCGCCCATGGAGAGCCTTTTCTTGTCAGTTCTTATCTAACGTGGATCAGGCTATTGGTGTCCCGGGCCTCTGACTGTCAGATGTACTGCACGAGGCTGGGACTTCCTAGAAAGAGCCACGCCAAAAGCCAAAGAGAGTACAAGCCTCAGCTCGGGCAAGCGTCTGGCATCAGCTTCGGGCGGGTCCACGGAGGATGCTTTCCCCATGACTCCTGAGGGAACTCTCCAAGTCTGAGTCTTGGAGACACAGACCGAAATCAATGCCTAAATAGCTGAAAGTTGACTGGATGGTATGAAACAGAGAAAACCAAGAAGAGGTGAACACAATATCAAAGGCAGTGCCAACCTCTCTTTACTCAGTTCCAAAAATCTATCCTATGCCCCTGGCCTTACTAAAATGACACAACATTTTTTTTTTTCTATACACTGAACTCTGTAAGAGTTAACCAAAGATATTAATAACTTTAGCAACTATGTAAGCCCTTAGAAGGTCATACCACAATTTGACCACTTTCCATTTTTACAACTCTAAAACCTCATTTTTACAACTTCTATTGAAGGACATAAGAACTTTTAGTCGTTTTCTTTGGTATTATAAATGCACTTCTACTAAGTGAACTTATATCAGCCAGAACAAATGTACAACCTCTCAGTGCAGCATTTTCACATTTTCTTTGGAGAATTACTTACTGACCTAGAACATTGCCAATTATTTACTATTATTCACTATTATTTGCTATTATTTACCATGCACGGCATTTGTAAAAGCATCAGAGGAATGAAAAGACTGGTTTCTTGCCCTTGAGTCACTTGCAATATAGTTAAAAGAAGAAAAAAAAAAAAAAGAATGCACACCACTAACTAAACCTAAGGTGGGCAGATTATGAGTGATATAAATTCAGTGTTATAAGAACTCAGGGGAAAGCTAGACTAAATGTGCTCAGGGAAAATGGGTGGTAAGTAGATGGCATTTGAATAAGGTCTTAGAAAAAGTGTAACATTTCAACACAAAGAGAGCATTAGAGAAGGGCATTTTACATGGAGGTAATAATTTTAGCAAGACAGACGCAAGAGAATACAGGTGAATTAAGAAAACTTCAAGTGATGGATTTCTGGCAGAAGGACAAGCTACCAGAGGGGAAATGATAGGAAACTGATCTGGAAAAGTAAGTTGTGCTACTCCTTAACATAAAAAGAAGCGGTAAATGTAGAAAGCCAGATTTTAGAAATAGGAAATGCCTTTTAAAATACACCCATCATATCGCTGACTTTTACAGTGAGAAATATTTTATTAGCAATTTTACTTTCAAACTAGGTGCAGTAACTTCAAAGAAAAATAACATGGATGCTGGAAACATTGTTTTTCTGAGCAGGCAAATTTTTGGCAGCAGTTTATCTAATACATTCTTTTTTTTATTGTTGTTTGGCTGCACCCACAGCATGCAAAAGTTCCCGAGCTGGGGAGCAAACCCGTGCCACAGCAGTGACCCAAGCCGCTGCAGTGACAATGCCGAATCCTTAACCCACTGCACCTCAAAGGAACTCCTTAACTAATATATTCTTATCATCCACGTCTTGTGACTGCTTCATTTAACTCTTTTTCCCATCACCAAAATACCTTCTTAATTGAACTCATTATGTATGTACTGAATGGCTATTCCAGAACTAGCGTTTGCTCACTTATTGACCCATCTTCTCCTTCTCTGCCCCACCTTGTCCTGCTAACCACTCATTCATCCTTCTCCTATGAACTATATCAATAATAATAACATCAATAGCTACTACTTGCTGTAGTGCCAGGCACTGCAATTAATGCTTTATGAACTGTATTTAATATAATCCTCAAAACAACACTATAAAATAAGTATCATTACCTCTACTTTAAAGATGAGGAAACAAATTCAAAGATGTTAACCATTTTGCCAGCTGGTAAAAGTGGCAGAATCCGTTAAACCAGATATACTTGATCCTGGAGCCCTTGCCTTTTACCACTTCACCAGACTGCCTCCTCCAACACCCTTTGGCCGGCTGCTCTGGGTCACTATTTTCAATTAAAAATTAAAACATTCATTGAGTGCCTGCTACTGTAAAATCCTATTCTAACTGCTGCCAGAGGTATGTAAATAGATGAGAGAATGCCTGTAGATTATTAACGCTCATAATCGTCCACACTTGAGTATAAACAGCTATGCCTTATATTAGTGTGTAAGAGGGTATGGCCGTGATTCATGAATCAGAGCAACTAAGGTCCCGGCTTTGTGTGTGTGTGTGCGTGTGTACATAGCTTAGTACATGAATGTGGATGGAGACCACATCTCAGACAGAAATCAGCCAACCCTGACTAAATAACTTACAGAGAATTTGAATACCACATTTCAATCAGAGTCTGTAAAAATTCTCTGCTGATGAAAAATCGGTCCTGTCAGAAGCTCCCAACCAAATCTGCTTACAATCCATTTCCAGTGAACCTCGGCTTCCTTTGAAGTAGAGTAAGCTGGTAAAGCATTCTAGCCGACAATAGGCACATTGTGAGGCCAGCCCTTACAAGATTCATTACTGATGAATAAAGTTATTGGGTCAAAACACAAATGTGATATCAAACAACTTGTACCATGTAGCCTGAACACTGTGTGAAGTTATAAAGAACTATTCCAAAACGGAAAAATAATTTGAACATGTCTTCTTTTTAAGCTCCCTGCCTTTTAATTTTCCCTTTACTAACTTCTGAACAAGATAATATGTTCAGGAGACTGGTTACATTTTCACAAACAACGCAACAGTTACAAAGACATAAGAAACGGGGTGGAATATTGTTCGGCAGCCGCTTTAGGATAATCAGACACACTCAGGGAACATCGGGGAGGAGTCACAATTTGGGCTCAGTTTGCCACGCATGGTATTCACATCGAACACTGCACAACTCAGAGGCGAATACGAACCGTACTTACTCTGCAATCTGAACTCCAAATTCAATTCATTTTTAAGAAAACAAATGTCAATAAGGAGAAATCACTTTAAGAATTTAAGGGCAGCAAGAGAAGCAGCAAGCATGTTTGATTAACAAGGAGAAGCATCAGGCTGCATAAAATTAATGACACTGATACTTACTGTTCAATTCGGGGTGACAAGTACAACTTGGGGTACACCTGAGTGGCTTCAGTGTCCTCAAAACTGACAGAAAGGAGGGCTACATCTTCTCCCGGGTCTTCATTCACATCCTTAAACAGTGAGTGAAAAACAACGTCATCAGTACCTGCTGTGCTAACACTTTTTTGGTGAGGCTCGGGGAGTGAGTTACCTGGATTCAAATTTCGAGACTCTGTACATCCTCTGTCACAGCCCTGGTCACTCCCCTAGAGTGACAGCTTTCAAACTTCCTGATCAAAGCCCACCACAGTGAGAAAATGACCCCCACCAATTTCACTTGTCCCCATATTACAAGAGGGGGAAAGCGAAACTGATAATAACAAAGAATTAGACAAAAACGTAGTTACCAAACTAGCAAGATATACAATGGCTTATAATTTATATACTACATACAAATGGCCTGAAATTTACTTTTTCTAGAAGATGCTTCATAAACGTGACATATCGTGAAACAACAAAATCTTAAAATAGCCAGTAACTGTATTATACCTACTTTGATAATACCTTCTCCGTTATTTAAACAGCAAACACTAGCAAGACACAGATCACTATGAAGTGTGCCACCAGACAAGCAATTGGCAGGGAGTTCCACACACTCAGCTGTGGCAAAATGACTATGGATGATTCCTACGTGAACCAGAAGACATAGGTACCTTAAAAGTCTAGTCATAAGAATATTATTATTACTATTATTTGGTCTTTTTTAGGGCCGCACCCGCGGCATATGGAGGTTCCCAGGCTAGGGGTCTAATCGGAGCTGTAGCTGTCCGCCTAAGCCACAGCCACAGCAACGCGGGATCCGAGCCACGTCTGTGACCTATACCACAGCTCACGGCAACACCAGATCCTTAACCCACTGAGCGAGGCCAGGGATTGAACCCACAACCTCATGGTTCTTAGTCGGATTCATTTCCACTGCGCCACTATGGGAACTCCAAGAATATTATTATAAGACAAACACTGTCGGAGTTCCCGTTGTGGCACAGCAGAAATGAATCTGACTAGGAACTATGAGGTTGTGGATTCGATCCCTGGGCACGCTCAATGGGTTAAGGATCTGGAGTTGCCGTGAGCTGTGGTGTAGGTCTCAAACGTGGCTCAGATCTGGCGTTGCTGTGGCGTAGGGTGGCAGCTGTAGCTCTGATTGGACCCCTAGTCTAGGAACTTCCATATGCCTTGAGTGTGGCCCTAAAAAGCAAAAACAAACAAACAAAAAAAGGACAAACATTGTTGATCCAAATATGTATCAAGAAACACTGACAGGTTAACTAAACAACCCACAAGAAAATAAACTGACAATGATAAAGCTAAACTTACTATAATTTATAATTAGAAAGCAAGAATAACAACAATCAAATATTATAACCAGCTCAAGCCAGCACTTATGGTACACCGATGAAGTGTCCTGAATTAAAACTGTGGGACTTACAGCTATATGTACACCATTTACGATAACTGCCAAGCACTGAGTATTTGCCAGACATCTGAATAAAATAACCA
>PVHT021183518.1:13613976-13631869 GCA_004024745.2 Catagonus wagneri | reverse complement strand
TAACCACATTAGAATAAATTCACATGGCGTGTTAATTTTAATTTGCAAATAGCAAATTTTAATAACCCTGAATCGTTCATTTTTGGTTGGGAGTGGCTCCAAGTCAAATATAAGTTTTTAAAAACTTGGGAGTTCCCTTCGTGGCTCAGTGGTTAACGAATCCGACTAAGAACCATGAGGTTGCGGGTTCGATCCCTGGTCTTGCTCAGTGGGTTAAGGATCCGGCGTTGCCGTGAGCTGTGGTGAAGGTTGCAGACGCGGCTCGGATCCCGCGTTGCTGTGGCTGTGGCGAAGGCCGGCAGCTACAGCTCCTGTTAGACCCCTAGCCTGGGAACCTCCATATGCCACGGGTGCAGCTCTACATAAAAAAGGCAAAAAGACCAAAAAAAAAAAAAAACCTTAAAAGAATTGCACTCTCTCTCACCCAGGCAGACTGCTAAAACTGACCCACATTTCTGATCTGTTCACAGGCCCTCAGGAAAGCTCAGCAGCCATCCTACGAGGGGGCCCTCTCGGACTTTAGGAATCTAAAACACGAGACAAAATGAACTTCTCTGTGAAACAGAAACAGACTCACAGACACAGAGAACAGGCTTGTGGTTACCAAGTGGGGAGCGGGTTGGGGAAGGTATAGATTGGGAGTTTGGGATTAGCAGATGCTAGCTATTATACACGCCTAACGGAATCACTTTGCTGTGTACCAGAAACTAACCTTGAGAATCAACTATACTTCCATGAAATAAGTTAAAAAAAAAAAAGAATCACTGCCCCTGAGCAGTGGGAATCTCAGACATGATATCCTTCCTTTGGTCTCAAACTAACCTCAGCCCTGCTTCTCCTGCCTCCTAGGAAGCTGGTCACCACACTCACCTGCTCACCTCAAACACCTTCGGCCTCCTCGCTCTGCCTTTTATTTGTTGTTTGTTTGTTTGTTTGTTGCTTTTTAGGGCTGCATATGGAGGTTCCCAGCCAGGGGTCGATCACTCTGCCTTTCGTAGGGACTACAGGAGGCAGAAGTGCGGCAAGAATACATACAGACAAGGACTGCAAGTCTCCCCCATCTTAAAAAACGAAAAATTTTAAAAAGAAAGAAGAGTCATGCTGGTCTCTACCTAGTTCCCAGGATTCTCTCACCGCTCTCCTCCCCTTCACAGACAGCTGAAGGCGTGGTGCACACTCCCCACCTCACTCCCTCCCCTCCCAAGGTCCCTTAGCCTCCGGACGCTACTAAACACAGCAGACGTCTCTCGATCCTTATCTTGATCTCTAAGCAGTATTTGACATGGAGATCTTTCCTCTGCAAATAACTCTTTCTTGCTTCTAAGAAACTCGACTCTCCTGGTCTCCTCTTTGGCCATTTTTCCCTCCCTTTGCATTCTTAAATTTTTAACCTCTCAAATGTTTGTTAGTTTTCATTACAAAATGTACGCTTGTTGTAACAAGCCAAATGACACAGGAGTTTTTATTTATTTATTTTGGGGGCCATATCCATGGTGTGCGGAAGTTCCAGGGTCAGGGATTAAACCCATGCCACTGAAACACCTAGAGGCACAGCAGTGACAATGCCGGGTCCTTAACCTACTGAGCTACCAGGGAACTCCCTTAAAGAAAAAGTACTTCCACCCTCACTTTTCAAGGTAACCAATAGTAACTGCGATGTGGCCTTAAACAGCTTTTTCTAGGATCATGAAAACACACACACACGCTTGCATATAAATAGCTCGTTAACCTAATGGAGTCATATTGTACACAGGTCTCTACCAACTGCTTTCTAAATAGCCACAAAATATTCCACAGCATGGATTTATTTTTTATTTAACCATTGCCCTAGCAACAGACATTCAGGTTGTTTGTAATTCTTAGCCACTGTTACAATAAATATCCTTGTACACATATCCTTTACCAGTGGGACTAGTATTTCTCCGTAGATAACTAAAACTCAGCTTGTTGGGTCAAAGGTTATAAGCATTTTATATTTTAACAGAGTTTAATACATTATTTTTTAAAACATTTTGCAGCAATGCCATACATTTGGACCCTCACTCACGAGTGAGAGAGAGAGCCTTTTTCCGTTCATCCTGAATAACTGAAAAAACACTGGCTGTGGTCACTAATTCAATGTTAGCAATCTGATAGCTACAAAAATGGTATCTCAATTTAAGAGTCAATGAATGAATCTGGGCATTTTTTTTCACTTGTCTACCGGTCATTTACATTTCTTCTATAAATTTTCTCATCAAATCCTTCGTCCATTTTGCTTAAAGGTCCTTGGATTTTGCTTATCAGATTTACTAACCCTTGACTATCGTGTGTTATAAACAGTTTCTCTTTTTGACCTCTGACTTTGACCGGCAGCTCTTCAGACATCAGAAGAAAATTTAGATTTCTACAGAGTTAAATCCAGTTAATAACATAAAGGTCATTTAACTGTTTTCCTAGTTGTTCATCCAACATTGTTATCATTTTATTTTTACGTACATGTAGACTTGTAATACACGTGTATCTAGAACATATTTTTAGGCGCTATGATAGAGAAAGTACGTTTAGGCCTTAGTGCGGTGCCTGGAACACAGAAACCACTCAATGTCCGCTGAATGAATAAATCTATAAACAATCTAATGTTAATCCCAAGCTTTATCCTCCACACCTAGCAATTTGCAGGAACCTGCTTTACAAGAGTTGCTGTCACCAGCGATGTCGGGAAACTAAGGGCCGACTCCTTGTTCCTGTCCCCCCACAATACACCAAGGTCCCTAGAAACTGGTGGTTTTAAAAGGAAAACTAAGATTTTGAGTCTGAGTTTTTCTATCACTTTTTCTCTTTTACAGATGATAAAGAACCCAAGCTT
Source organism: Catagonus wagneri (assembly GCA_004024745.2). Lineage (NCBI taxonomy): Eukaryota > Metazoa > Chordata > Mammalia > Artiodactyla > Tayassuidae > Catagonus > Catagonus wagneri. Next base: position 13,629,021 of record PVHT021183518.1, on the reverse strand, counting down.
GAATATTCCTTTCTGTAAAATTAGGATGGAAAATTAAAAAAAAAAACTTACAGTCTTAACAAATAGAAACTATGCAATTGTATAACTCTAAAACTAAGGTGGAAGCTGAACTTGAAAAAAATTCACATTCAGAGGGACAAATTCATTGTATTTTCTAAGGGCAGAAATAGTCTTCTTTTGAGTTAGGATGGTCACCTTAAGAGAGACAATAAAAAAAGAACTAACATTGAATTGACTTTCAGATACCTTTCCCCAACGACTAAGTATCTTGGTTAAAGGCCAAGGCTCTGAGTACTAGCAACAAAACTCTGTTTAAAAAAATAACAAGAAAATAAAAAAAAAAAACCTGCAAAAAACTGGGGGCCACTGAAAACCTTTTTTATTAACAGCTTCATTCTATAAGCCTAGGAATAATTTATAATTATTTCTCTTTCCTACTTTTTAACTTCTCATTCACTACTATTTAAGCAAAGAACAGAAAAGCTCAGAGACAGCGCTCCTAACAAATGGAAAGATCCTGGTTTATATAACCAACACTTATTATCTGGTATCCTCCAAAAAGTACATGAAATGTTAGTCCAAATATGAAATTAGCTGTTTCCAGGAGTTCCTTTCACCAGCTACTTGGATATGATTTCTTCCCCTTGGTGCGGCACCTGAGTTTTCCCCGAGTCGGTATTCGATTCCCAACGGATACGTAGGTTTGACTTTGAGAGCTTAAATAAGCCCAAAGAGTTCCAAAAATACAAATCCACACGGCGCTGTTTCCAGTTTTTGCAAACCCTAACAGGCTTGTACATGTGTTCCTTCCCATCTGGGAAATTACAAAAGAAGCTCTTGTACCGTGGTTCTTAGAAGCTAACATTACTGATGATTATTGTAACCACTAATGGCAGCATGTGGAAAACAGGGGGGTGGTTACAGCGTAGTAGGGGACATTTAAAAACGTACAAGCATACATTTTCAGGGCTTTCTCTCTGCGCCATCTGAAACTGCAGCAGGCTAAAAGGGGGGCAGGGATGCCAAATCTGCTGAAGCTAACAAAATATACTGCCTCCTATCTTCATAAATGCATGCCAGGCACTGATATACACAGGGCAAGGCAATAAAGGCCGTGATATTTTGCTGAGGTTTCACAATGGATTTGGCTCAGCACTGGGCTAGGGCAGAAAGGGGTTCCTATGGCTTACACTGAATAGACACGAGATGGTGAGTTCCCTGCAGGCTGGGAGTTTCGCCTGCTCATATTTGCATCTCCAGTGTCTGGAACACGGTACATACAGAGCAAATTGGTTGGAAAAGAAAAAAAAAACACCTGAGTTAGTGCAGGAATGACCGTAAGAATGAGTAAATGATGGAGTTAAACACAAAATGTTTTCACGTAGAAAGATTCTCAGTATCTCTTTAGTTCCTTAAATCTATGACTACCTGATATTTCATTAGAGAAAACTCAAACTTGAGCAATATACAAGCAAAATATACATCTACTAAAAAAGTTAAAATTCTGCTTAGGTCATAATGATTTATTTATACAACTATTCTCCATTAGGGCTCTTTGCAAATATCAAAAGGGTGTAGAAAAAAACAAGAATTAGCCACGGAGTTGCTGTGGCTGTGGCGAAGGCCGGCAGCTACAGCTCCTATTAGACCCCTAGCCTGGGAACCTCCATATGCCGTGGGTGAGGCTCTACATAAAGGCAAAAAGACAAAAAAAAAAAAAAAAAAGAATTAGCCACGGAAATGAAAGTAAACACAAGTACAATTTATCATTATGCTATATGTCTTTGATGTGCTAACTTCCCAAGTGAGAACAGCAGTTATTAAACAAGCCCCTATATGTTGGGTGTCAATATAGGAACAACTTATCAATTAACTGCTAATATATATTATAAACCACAGGTCACACAGGAAGACTGTAAGAGAGCCACTTTATCTCTCAATTCAAAAAGACTTATAACAAAGCTATAACTACTACTAGCAAATCCAGTGTGTGGACCTAAGGACTATAAATAAGCTATTACACTGTCTGTGAAAAACCGAGTAAGAACCTTTCGGAGTTACATTTAAAACGATATTAAACTAGACCCAGGATTAACCACAATTCCCAGGGTGACTAAAAACGAGGCCTGAGTAAGCACCTCATTATACAAAAACTATGAGTTTTTGAAAAGATGTAAGCCAATTAAAAATTTCCAAAATAGAAGCTTATTTTAAAATATACTAAGTGAGGTTTACACTTCAGAGGCTCCAGTATTTTGATATTATAGATTCGTCATCAAATTACATAAATTTACATTTTTTGAGGTTTTTTTTCAGGTAAAAAGATAAGACTCTCATGATGCTACCGTTCATTTAACTAGCAGTTAACAAAATAGGCAAAGTATATAGTATGTTACACATATTACAGAGAAAAATCAAAGCTGGAAAGGGGCCATGGAGGGAGGAGGGAATGGAACTTTCAAGAGGGAGGTCAAAGAAGATTTAGGAAGACTCAGCAGTGGCCTCACATGACACTACAGGAGACTTGGGATAAAAAGTCCTCTTGACTCACTGACGTATCAGCATCAGCAGCTCAAATCCAAAATTTAAATGTGGGTATTATTAGCACTAAGACATGACAATGCATATGCTAGGGAATGGAATTAAATCTAAGTAAAAGAAATATGGGGGAACAAGGAAAACGATGTACATAACAGAAGGCCTTGGTCTCACTGCTATGGGGTCTCTGTCCAATAAGGATACTGGCCATTTTGGAAATCAGATCATTTCCTCTTCATCAAAATGCTTGGAAATACACAAGAGCCAGGAAAAGTAGCACAATCAGAAAGCAAAACGGACCCCAGAATAAAAGGAGGTTGAGCCACACAGATGAGGAAGAGGAATCAGCGGGCACCGCGTCTGGCCCCCTCGCCGGCTGCTGTGGCACCCGGCCCTGCATCAGGGGTTGCTGCCGTGCAGTCGCGGTTCTGCGGGCCTAGTTACAGCGCATCTCACTACATACTGAGCTCTCGCCTAAGAGTTACCTTGATATTTTGATATCTCTTGTGAAGGCAGTATTTAAGAGAGTTACTTCTGATCTCGTTTCTTCAAATGGAAACGGGAGTAAAAAGATTCTCTCTGCTTAGTCCAGACAAACGGGCCCACTCCTCATATATTTTACTAGATCTTGACTGACATTTTTGCCCTCAATCATTCCCCTTACCAAAAAGCTTTCTCTTGGAGTTCCCGCTGTGGCTCAATGGGTTAAGAACCTGACTAGTATCCATGAGGACACGGGTTCGATCCCTGGCCCTGCTCAGTGGTTAAGGATCTGGCGTGGCCATGAGCTGTGGTATAGGTCACAGATGCGGCTTGGATTCCAGGTTGCCATGGCCGGTGGCTACAGCTCCAATTAGACCCTAGCCTGGGAACTTTCATATGCTGCGGGTACGGCACTAAAAAGAAAAAAAAAAAGCTTTCTCTTGAGGGGGCTGGGAAGGGCAGAATAGGTAAAGGGAATTAAGAAGTACAAACCTCCAGTGATACCTACCTAAGCCACGGGGATATAAAATACAGAATAAGGAATATGGTCAATAATATTTTAATAACTTTGTATGGGTACAGATGGTTACCAGACTTATTGTGGTGATCACTTCATAATGTATGCAACTGTCCAGTCACTATGTAGTACATCTCAAAACTAACATATTATTGTACATAAATGATACTGCAAAAAAAAATAAAATACGACTTAAAATCCTCCTCATGAGATCCCGCTTTATATAGCACAGGGAACTATATGTAATCACTTGTGATGGAATATGATGGAGGATAATGTGAGAAAAAGAATATATATATATGTATAATTGGGTCACTTTGCTGTACAGAAGAAATTACAGAAATTGTAAATCAACTACAATAAAAATTTTTTTAAACAAATAAAATTCTCCTTCTCTCCTTTTCTTAATGGCTGTGATTTCAATTTCTTTAACTCTGACTGTAAATTCACTTGCTCTATTAAGAGTCCTTTCAACTGCCATGCAATCTATGTCTGCCCTTGGTAGTTTTTACACGTTGCCTCATAAATTCCCCATGCTGTTTAAGCAGCATATATTTTATATTTCAAATAGACTGTGAATTTCTTGAGGGCAGAGCTGAGACCTCCTAATAATAACACCTGACATTTATCCAGTGTTTATTCAGCAGTCACTTTGCTTAGTGCTTTATATGCATTGCATGCATTATCTCATACAATCGCCATGACAAGCTTATAAGGTAGATACTATTACTATACATTAGCACATGAAGAAACTGAGGCTGAAAGACATTAAATGGTGAAAATGAGTTTTAAATCCACATATGTTGACTTAGAACCTGGACTCTTAACCGTAATGCTATCCCCTCTGACATGCTGCTGGGCACAAAGAAAAGACTCAGTATCAGTGTTCACAGAGAGATATAAAAACCTTGGAAACCCATATGCAGAAAAGATGGCTGAGATTTATTATATATTTACTTGTCCTCCATTTAGGGTCTAAATCCTGTATGTTACAAACCACCATGAGTAACTTAAGGAACCATTTCTTTTTTCTTTTCTTTTCCTTTTTTTTTTTTTTGGAGCTAGATTTTGTTTTGTTTTGTTCTGTTTTTAGAGATTTTTATTTTTTTTCCATTGTAGCTGGTTTACAGTGTTCTGTCAATTTTCTACTATACAGCAAGGTGGCCCAGTCACACAAAAAGGAAAAGAACATTCCTTTTTCTCACATTATCATGCTCCATCATAAGTGACAAGATGTAGTTCCCAGTGCTATACAGCAGGGTTTCACTGCGTGTCCATTCCAAAGGCAATAGTTTGCATCTATTAACCCCAAATTCCCAGTCCATCCCACTCCCTCCCCCTCCCCCTTGGCAACCACAAGTCTGTTCTCCATGTCCATGAGTTTCTTTTCTGTGGAAAGGTTCATTCGCGCCATTTATTAGATACCAGATATGTGATCTCATATGGTATTTGTCTTTCTCATTCCGCCTTTCTTCACTTAGTATGAGAGTCTCTGGTTCCATCCATGTTGCTGCAAATGGCATTATTTTATTCTTTTTTACATCTGAGTAGTATTCCACTATGTGTATATACCACATCTTCTTAATCCATTCCAGACCAATGGAACAGAACAGAGAAACCAGAAATAAACTCAGACGACTATGGTCAATTAATCTCTAACAAAGAAGGCAAGAATATAAAATGGGAAAACCACAGTCTTTTCAGCAAGTGGTGTTCGGAACACTGGACAGCCACATTTAAATCAATGAAACTGGAACACATCCTCACACCACGCACAAAAATAAACTCAAAATGGCTTAAAGACTTAAACGTAAGACAAGACACCATCAAACTCCTAGAAGAGAACATAGGCAAAACATTCTCTGACATCAACCTTACAAATGTTTTCTCAGGTCAGTCTCCCAAAGCATCAGAAATAAAAGCAAAAATAAACCAGTGGGACCTAATCAAACTGACAAGTTTTTGCACAGCGAAGGAAACCATAAAAAAAAAAAAAAGACAACTTACAGAATGGGAGAAAACAGTTTCAAAGGATGCACCTGACAAGGGCTTCATCTCTAAAATATACAAACAACTTATACAACTCAACAGCAAAAAAGCCAACAACCCAATTGAAAAATGGGCAAAAGACCTGAAGAGACATTTCTCCAAAGAAGATCTGCAGGTGGCCAACAAACACATGAAAAAATGCTCAACATCACTGATTATTAGAGAAATACACATCAAAACTACTATGAGGTACCACTTCACACCTGTCAGAATAGCCATCATTTATAAGCCCACAAATAACAAATGCTGCAGAGGGTGTGGAGAAAAGGGGCCCTCCTGCACTGTTGGTGGGAATGTGAATTGGTACAACCACTAAGGAACCATTTCTTATTCCCTTTTTACCCCGAATAGGCTATCCTTCCTGTACATTCAAAACAAATTGAGAAGCACATGCTTTATGTGTTTTAATGTTTACTTTTAGAATCTGTGGAGCAAGAAATTAAAAATTTTAAGAGTATAAAGGCTAAATGCTGTAATGGTCACCATGCCAAATAAAATGCATTTGTCTGACCTCTTTACACAGACTTAGTGAAGAAGGAGGATGGCTTCTCCAAGAACACAGTGGAGTCCTAAGCCATAATACCAACCTTCCTGCAGTTCTGTATGTTCTGCATATTCTATGATTAACTAACTATACTCCGTGGAAATAAGAAGAGTTGACTGTGGAGTCAGGAGAGGATAACTGCCATGTTCTTGAAAGAGCCAGCTCTTGGGGGGGGGGGGTGCAGGACACCAGGATGGAGCTATTGTCACCTACCCGTGTTTTACAAAAGTGACATCTTGAGTTCATTACTCCCAGATGTCACAACACAGCATCGGGGTGGAGGTTTTATAAATTTATATCTTGCTTATTATTTTCATAAACAAAGACCGTTTCACTGCTCTCGTTTATGCAGGAATCTGTACCCTTAATACGTTGGTTATAGCTTCTGTTTATAAAACTAAATTGAAACACATGTTGTACAAATAACTTTGGGGAAAAAATTCCTGGCCCTTTTAAAATAATGATGATCAAGATTTTGCTGGTCAACTGCTGTTCCAACAGTTATTATACATAACCAACAGAGCACTGAGAGCCGCCAACTTTCTCTGAATAACCACTGCATTGACTAAAATGTGTGTGCGATGGAGCCTTTTCTCCAGAAGGCTGGAGGGGTTGGGGGGGGGTGCCTCTGCAGTACAGCCAGGGTCCTCTTTGGAAAAACTGAGTATTTCCTGGCTCCCTCCACCTTCTCTACTCACCAATGTTTTCGGAGTGCGGGGTTTCCCCTATCGCCCTAACGATGTGTTCTTAGTGAGTCAGAAGAGAAGCTAAGCTTATTTAAATAAGCATCACTTTTTGCAATTGTTTTACAAATCATATTACGTCTCATCCTCAGACATCTGAGTTATGATTTTATGCACACCTACTGATATAAACTTCACGCCAGACTTTTATCCAGGTGCCCAACAAAACAAGTTAAAACAATAGTGAGTTTTATTTAAGCACGCATGGAACAAATATGAACAACCATTTACTGTATCTCCCTAACTTAAAGAAAAGGTAGACAAAGCTTCTATGTAAGCAGTTCATACAGCTCTTTGTAAGGGACAGAAAAACACAGATTTAAAGTGATACTTGATAGAGCGGACATCTGTGACATCACTTGACACCTTCTCTTCTCCTGCGAAGCCCCTACCTCCCCTAGTCCCCATCCCAAGCCCCGATCCTTAGAGCTCGTGGTGGAGCTGCCGTTCCTATCCCCTGGGAACAGCTGATTAGGTCCCGGATGAGTCCAGTCCTTTGGCAGAGACCAAAGGAAACCATCAGTAGGTGCATTTGCCATCCATGGAAGAGGCCAGGCTGCAGCGTGAGCGAATAAAGCCAGCACACTAGGGCAGCAGAGATGAGAGAGAAGACAGTCCTGGGCCGCACTCCCACCCGAGTTCCTGAGGCTCTTGGTCCAGCTGCGTCCTGCCCCTGCTGTGGTGGTTTGGCTCTTCAGCCTTCTCCTGGCTTTGGGAAGCCAAGAAATTGACCTACATGCGTAAGCTGGTTTGAAGTGGTTTTCCTTCACTGAAACCCAACCTTTTCTCTTGTAAGTTATTCAGCTGACTAATATATAGACGATGACCATGGCTAATCAACATGTACGGAATTAAGTGATAAAAAAAAAAAACAGACTTTCATCCCTGGGTTATTTGTATACTTGTTACATTCTATGGAACGCCAGGTCTTAATCGGGGCCTAGAGAGGGCTTTTAGGACAAAGACGAGCAGCAGGCCTCCTCACACACCAGGAGAAAGCTTTTCTAGAGCAATCTGCCACAGCACCCGGCTCTGGCTGCAGCTGGGCTATTTCCCTGGATTTGTGGCTGCTCATCCTGATGGATCTGAAACAGCAGAGTAACCCATCCTGGGCCCTGGATGGGACAGCTTTACTCCCTGCTCTACGGCACCCCCAAACCTCACCCAATGAATGGAGAGCCAATTCTAAAGACGGATGACCCGTGGCAGCACACCATTTGAACACATGAAATGTTCTGCAAGTCTGTCGTGCAATTTAAGGACTGCACAAAAATGATGATCCTTTAGCTACACAAACACACACAAATGTTGCTAAGTTTGCGTGTTGTTGTATCTTTTCCATCTGACATGCAGAATGTGGGCATTACTGGAAGCCACCGGTCCATAGGGCTTTGGCTAACGTGTGTGAAAGTTCTGGTCAGAACGAGGCATGAAGAAGGTGCTCATTACATGTTAAGTTTCATTTGCTTACTCCTTCCTCCCAGACTCAGTGTGCCATCATTTCCACTACCGTGCTCTTCTTCTGACTACTAAAGCTACCCCCTGGCCTTTCCTCTCGAGGCAGATCTGGGTTACGGGGTTTAGAGTCTTCCCAGGTGGTTCTGGGAGCAAGGACAGGAGGGAAGCACCCTCGAAGCGCCTAACACCTTTGCACCCACCCACCCAGCCAGTCACTTAGCTCAAACTGCCTGGTGCCCATGGCAACCAGGCAATTGGTAACTTCCAAGCTATTTCAGCCACCTGGTACGGCACCCTCATTAACTGGCAACAGTCACAAACCACAGGTGTTAAAACAGAGAATGGAGCATACTGGACACCTTCTCCCTGATGTAATCAGAGATTTTTTGATTTGCATATTGACGTTATCTGCAGAATCTAAGGGCAACCGGGAGCTCTGAGCAAAGTTAGAGGCTTGGAGTCATATCCCCTGGAACTGGCTGCGGGGATGATTCCAGAGCAGAAAACAAGCTCTGAGAAGCAGAGTAAACACTGCATCTTTCCCTCCCTCCAAAGTGCCCCCGTCCCTGCAGTGGCCTGGCATTCCAGCCCCTCCAAGGTATCTCTCCAGCCTCGTCTTCTCCCCACCCCCTTACACACGCTGACTCCCGCAGCAGTCCACACTGCCCCCCTGCCACTCAGCCATGTCCTGTCTCTGCCGCTCAATCCCAAATGCCTTCTTCTGGCCCTTCATCTGCCAGCCCCAAATCTCCCAGCTCCATCTGCTCTTTAAAGATGTCATGTGCTCTCACAAGACCTCCTGGTCCCGCCCTCTAATGGAATGGCTTCTCCTCTGAAATACTATAGGCCTTTAGCTCCGCCCTTTACATGGTAACATTTCCTCCTTACTTCTGTTTACACATGTGCTCTGATCACATATCCGGCTGAGATCCTTAAGAACATTGTTTCATTCACCGTTGTATCCCCAGTGCCTAGTATGGTGAGTACCACGAAAATGGGCACCCAATAAATATTTGATGAATAAACGCCTAAATACGTGTATGAAAGAATGACTACATACGCTTGCTAGCAAACAACTGATCCAAAAATGGGTTGTGCAAGTAGACATCCCTAGTAGAAACAGCAGAGGTCTGCGGACCTTATTAACTTGACTTTCCAATATAAATCAGTAGCTATAAGTTTGGACAGAATGAACCATGATCCCTTGGGTTCAGCTCATCACCTGGAATAAGAGGAAAGTTCAAGTTCAAACGTTTGACTGAGAGATTAAACCCTACGGTATAGAAAGACAAAAGCAATCTTTCTGTCATTTCTTTTTTTTTTTTCATTTTTAAGTTTTATTGAAGTATGGTTCATTTACAATGTTACAATTCCTTTTGCTATTTCTTTTTCTTTCATTCTTTATTTTATTTTATTTTTTATTTTTGTCTTTTAAGGGCCACACCTGCAGCATATGGAAGTTCCCAGACTAGGGATCGAATAGGCACTGTAGCTGCCAGCCTACACTACAGCTCTCAGAAACACTAGATCTTTAACCCACTGAGCGAGGCCAGGAACCAAACCCACATCCTCGTGGATTTTAGCTGGGTTTGTCACCACTAAGCCACAATGGGAACTCCCTTTTTTTGCTATTTTTAATCAACTTCCAAACAATACACCATGTGCTCAGTCAATACACATTTATGATTTCCCTACCATGTGCAAAACCTTTTGATGGAAACAATAAAGAAAAAAAAAAAAAGAATTGCAAGAGTCCATCTCCCAACTCAAAGAAGCAGATGTAAACCCATGAAGATGAGAAAAGTTCTTTTTTCTTCTTCAATATTAGATCTGATAGGATTGTACATGATTAATCATCAAAAGGTAAGGCTTGAAAAGCTCATCAGTTTTTTTCTATGTGCTGAGAGGTAATTCATCAGACTCTTTCCTGGGATGAGACTTTTATAAGAGAGGAGATAAAGCAGGAGAGTAATAGGGATCCTAAGAGAAAAACGTAAAACTTCTAGAAGTGGTAAAAGTCAGGGAAAGAGGCTCTGAAAGAGGCTTTCCCAGCCTGCATGATGTTTAACAGCAGGCTCTGGATGTTGTCTAATGAAGACAGTTCTACCACTTTCATATTCTTGATTACCTAGTTCAGATGCATAAAGACAAGGGACCAGTACCAGGCCCCAAATGCAGGTGTGGCATAACATTTGTCAACAGCCAGGAGCTGAAGCCTGGGCGATGGATTAGACCAATAGCATCAGCTTCACCTGGGGGATTTTTAACAAATGCTTAAATGACTTGCACAACATTAAAGTTTGAGAAGCACTGGCTTAGAGAACTGACACTGAAGGAAGAGAAAATAGGTCCAAAGATAAAGACAGAAGGGAAAAGCAACGGACTGTGCCATCCCTCCTGTGATTCAACAGCAGGAGAAAACGTCGCACGGCCAAGGAAGAGTGTGGAAGGTATCTCAGACAAAGTTGAGGATTTAAAAATAAGTTACTGTGGCATATTTCAAAAACTCAAGAGTTAAACCAAGGGAAGAACTGTGGTAGTGGCTGAAAAGTACAATAAGGTATTTCTTAAATATTCTTCTACCGGCCACAACCATAAACGATGGGGGAGCCAGAGAAACGGCCCTGGTCAAGAGAGCTGGCATTGCAGAGACAATCCCCTTTGGGTCAACGATATTGGTGCCACTGTATCAATGACATGAGCAAAGGGAAAATAACCCCAAAGAACGTTAAGGGTCAAAAGGACCCCTTTGAGATCTGGGCCAGGGGTGGTTACCCTGGGTTCGAGGAGGACTTGGAATCAGGTGTACCTTAGGAGTATATATGTCTTAAGAGCAGCTACCACTGCATTTTATATACTGGGCACTGGACTTAAGATTTCATTTGTAAAAAGGTTTCTATCACATTAAAAATAAAGTTTGTTGCCAGTGATTCCAACATGCGCACTTTATAGACATGCAGGTGGAGAAACTAAGAGAAGGGAAGTAATCTGTCTAATGCATAGAGCTGATTAGACACAGGGCTGAAACCAAAACCCACCACTCCTGCATCAATGCTTTTCTCCCACTACATCAATCTGCTACATCCAGATCTGCTTTGAAAACTCTGTGTCACTTACTAAATGAGGTCAGTGTGAATAGAAAAGGAAATGTCAGACCCCCAAAGAGGAGGAAGTTATGAAGAGAAATTTTCATAGGAAGAACACACCATACTAAAATGTTCTCCAAATGAAAAACTATAAATGTTGAACTTAGCCAGTGAGTGGGTGGCTTTGTTATTTAGAACTTTACTAATTATAGAAGTCCCGATGACCAGATTTAGAAGAACTATAAACTGAGTAAGACTTTCTCATTGGCTTAGGTTCGTGAAGAATATTTCTTTAATTTCCAAGCTAATGACAGGTTTAAGATAGACCCATTGACGAACATTTGCAGTTTTGTACTTATGAACAGAAATTGTGACATTTCACGATGCATAAATGATGATGAAAGTACTGAAGCATCCCAGCGAGTTGCAATTCTCCAGGGAAGCTAGTCACAGCTTAACATTTCTAGTTCACGTTGGAATGTGGATTCAACTTACGGAAAAAAGTTTATACCAAATAAGCAAGAAAGATTGCAAGTAAGAGCAGACTAGGCTGAACCGTTTTACTTTTTGGACCTCTCGGGTCTGTTACTTGCTGAATCAAATGTTGGTAAGGGTTCAAACTATGCTTTTTTTTTAAAAAACTATATTTTTAAAAATACAAGAGCAGAAAACTTTTCCAATGCTTCGATAAACTAAACTAGGCTTTTATCCTAGATAAACCACGGCTAGCCCCACCATGACCTGTGTGTCATGAGCAACATATGCTGCAGATTTCTTTCATTTTCATCTGTCTTCAATTATTTCCATTCCCCTTCTCTGCTGACTATACATTTGGAGCTGACTTCAGGATTCATGCATTCATTCATTCCCCAAACATATATTAAAGTCCTACTATGTGTGAGGCACCACCTAGGAGGTACGAGAGGCACAGGCCCTCGAAACCTTCACAGACAAGTAGGAAACCCCAATAAATAACAGATAAATAGCAACGGACTGTTTGGTTAAAACTGTTAGAATAAAGGTGTATCATAAGAGGGGTGTGAACCTGCGGCAGGAAAAAGGAGGGATGTTAAAACCTGGTTATCACAAGTAGCTTTTGAAGGAGGAGATAATGTGCTTAGTTGGAAGGAATCCGCGTGCTCTAAGGGAATAAAAGGTATAAGAGAGAGAACAGCACATGGAAAGACACGGAAGCAGAGAGGTGCAGGGCACCCCAAGGGCAATGTTCAGGAAGACTGAAACGGTGGACACCAGTGAGAAGGGTGACAGATGAAGCTGGACCAGCTTAAGGGCCTGACCATAAACAGCCTCAATGCCTCTGACCTAGGGAATTTGTTTTTGTTTTAAAGGTAATTTTAAACAAGGTAATGACACGATCAGATTGCTTTACAAAGAGCATTCTAACAGCTTGGGAAAGATGGATTAGAGGGTAAGACTGAATGTAGGGTCAGGGAGGGAGGTCTACAGAGGCCCAGAGCAGAACGAGAAGGATGCCCCCACAGAAAGGCAGCTTGGTGCAGGGTGTCAGAGCCCAAGGAGAGTGAGGGAAGGACAGCAGCCACAGTGGGAGACTGGCTACATATGGGGGGTATAACCAATATAACATATCCATAATATATGCATAATATATCCGTAACATAGATAACAGGGACTAGATTTATCACACAGAGTAGATTATGTATAATATATCTGTAATCTACTATGGATAAGGGAACTGGACTTTTCACTTTCAAAGAAGTTACACATATGTACAAAGAGAAGAAGAGAACAAACCTACCATATGACACTGGAATTGGAGATATCAATACAAGCATGGCTGTTTAATACATGCAGATACAGAAATAGCATTGAACATCAAAATTAACAATGATGACAAATGACTATAATCCATTAAATCAAATGGGAAATTCATGACGTTTGATGGAAAATGGGATATTTAGGAGTTCCTGTCCTGGTGCAGCAGAAACAAAACCAACTAGGAACCATGAGGTTGGGGGTTCGACCCCTGACCTCACTCAGTGGGTTAAGGATCCAGCATTGCCGTGAGCTGTGGTGTACGTCGCAGCTGCGCCTCGGATCTGGCATTGCTGTAGCTGTGGTGTAGGCCAGCAGCTGTAGCTCCGATTGGACCACTAGCCTGAGAACCTCCATATGCCGCAGATGCAACCCTAAACAAAATAAAAAAGAAAATGGGATATGCGTACAGTTTTAAAGGACCTCCCCACAAAATACTCATCAATTACAAAAAGAAAAAACGTTAACTACAGTGGAGAACCTTACAGACACCGCTTTCAACACGTGATCAAGGTGAACACACTATCAGTAATGAGTCAAATATACAGGCTCTGCCACTGGAGAGAGGCCAGTGAGAACAGACCACTTCCAAGCTACTCCTGCCACAGATCCACACGCGGAATCCAAACACGACGGACAGTCAGACAATCCTCATCGGCAGACATTTTAAAAAACTGGCCTAAAATCTTCAAAATTGCTGTGAATGTCAAGGAAAAACTGAGGAAGAGTAATTCATGAATTAAAGATTAAAGAGGCAGGACAACTGGATATAATCCATGATTCTAAATGGAATTCTTCTGCTATTAGAAAATCATTAGGATGACTGGTGAAATGCGAATGAGATTTGGATGGTGGTATGATATCGATGTTAATTTCCTGATTTTTATGACTATACGTAACTGCATACTTATTTACTAGAAGTGCACTAACATATACAATAATAAAGGGCATCGTGTCGTGACTTACTCTCAAATGGTTAAAAAAATGTTTGTACCATTCTTACATTTCTATTATAATTTTGAGATTGTTTCAAAATTTAAAAAATAGTAAAAGATGATAAAATCCAGACCAGCACTTACAAAGGCACTATTCTCTTCGGAGCAAATAGGAAGAAAGAAGTTGGAATTTTAAAACGGAAACCCATTGCACGTGCCTTAAAGTTTCATGGTACACATTTATGCTTAACTGCATAATAAAACATGCATAATTCTCAAATCATAACATGGGTTAGGTAATTGCCCCAAATACTGCCATTTTCCCCAAACTGAGGAATCTTGCCAGGTTTGGTTATAGCTGTCTACCTGGAATGGCTGACCTCCTCCTGATCCTGGAGTCAAACCTAAGTTGGCAGAGCCTCTTCCAGAAAGCTGCTAGTGAAGCTGGTTTCTGTCTGAGGGCCACACATTGCACCTAAACTTATATCACCAACAACCCTTTAAGATAAGTAACATTATCTGTTTTGCAAATTTAAAAATTTCTCAAAGAGACTAAGAAAAAAATGTCCAAAATCTTCTAGTACATGAAGCATCAAGAAGTAAACTCAGTCCTCTCTAATTAATAGCCCATGCCTTTGCCACCATGATCCAGTACTTGCTACGTGCAAGGCACCATGTTTTCGCCGTGGGAGAGACAAGATGAGTAAGACACGCTGTCATGGGACTAACCACTTCTGCTTTCTCCCCTTTATGCTGCAGTCAGAATCTTCTGCCTCTTATATCTTGCGACAACTCTCCCATACCCCAGTTATCAGCAGTGAGTGAATTCAGGCACACTGTTTATTATATCTTTTCCATCCCTGAGGAGATGTGACAGTAATTCCGAAGATGTGCCAAT
>PVHT021183518.1:13555599-13612976 GCA_004024745.2 Catagonus wagneri | reverse complement strand
ATGAGTAAGACACGCTGTCATGGGACTAACCACTTCTGCTTTCTCCCCTTTATGCTGCAGTCAGAATCTTCTGCCTCTTATATCTTGCGACAACTCTCCCATACCCCAGTTATCAGCAGTGAGTGAATTCAGGCACACTGTTTATTATATCTTTTCCATCCCTGAGGAGATGTGACAGTAATTCCGAAGATGTGCCAATATGGCTTAGAATATAAAGGCCAAAAATGTTCTCTTACTGCACTGTGTTAAGTGAGTTTTTGGAGTATATAATGACCATTTAATCAGCTAAAAATGGAGAGGACAAAACAATACAGAAGAAGTATAAAGAAAATAGTATTACTTCTAAGTAATTTGAAGGTGGATAAGAAAGCCCAAGAAATGTCAAAAGTTCTGGATAAGTAAACTGCTCAGTCCCAAACTTTGAATGTTTCACTTGGTAGGCTAGGTCACCTAAGAAGCTTTCATAAATCAGAACCAAGCCCCATTCTGGAGCAATGGGACTGTCGCTCTCAAAGAAGAACTGGGATCTTGAATTCTTCCATTATCGCTGTGACGAATATGGGACTCCTCTCACTTTAGCGATGGTTAAAAAGAAACTGACTGCTGGATGAAAGCAGGAGGACAATAAGATGGCACTTTACCAAGTTATTAATGAACTCCCTCTACCAAGCACATAATACAAAATCTGATATGTTTAACATCATTTTTGTAATCCAGATTTATCCATATGCAACACTGGAAATAGGTCTTGGTAGAATTTTGAGAAGCCTGTATGTACTGAGTAAACCTCCCCATAAAACAAATATTCTCAAATTCAAGAAATCATATAAGGAATGATATAATTATTTTCAAAATTCTATGGAGAAGAAAAAAAGGAACTCTTCCCATAAAACAATAGAAAACCAAAGGCTTGTTTATAGATTATTCAAATTAACATAATTTTAAAATGATTTTAATAGGGGAACATATAAGAAAACTCAAGGCTGTTGTTTCTCGTCATTAGTACCACGTCGGGCAAGTCAGTGGCTTTGGTTTACCTCCAATGGTCTCCCTTAAAAACACCAACTGACTGAGTCTATTCCTGGAATCGCTCTAACCTCCCCTAGTATTTCATCCTTTCACACAGAGTAATGCACGGGGAGCCAGGGTAACATGTGAAACAAGTTCAAAGATCCCAAAGTGGAAGACATTGTTTTCTTGCATCCTACCTACTGTAACTGAAAACTGAGAATTTACTGGAATTGAGGAATTATTATGAGTCAGATGGTTGATAGCCTTTCCAACCAAAACATCTGCTCTACAAAGGCCCAACTGCTACAATCCATTTCCTCTTGGATCTGGAGGATGACCAAGTTGTAGCTTAGCCCTCTCCTTAAAGACACAGGGACTTCAAATCAGAAATAAAATAAACGCAGACCGCTGTGTCATCTTCCAGCTTCCACTGTTTTCTTTGATGGCATTCAAAATGCAATGAAATATGAGGGATTAACATATTTTTTGAACATTAAAAAACAGCAATCAGCTCAGTGGAAAAACCAAGAACTTTTATCATTCTAACTGACAGCAGCACAGCTGAAACCAATCCTTTCTTTGGTATCTGAAGACAAAGAAGGGACACATATTACCTAAACAAAGTGGAAAAAGGGTTTTGTTATTTATTCATTCGCTCCACAAATGTTTACTGAACACTTCGATGTTTTAGGCACTATCCTAGGAACAAGTGGGGAACAAGCTGGACAATGGCCCACCTCTTACAGCTTACCTTTCAATAGGGGATAACAAATAAACAAGCAGGTCAATTCATAAACAGTCTTCAAAGCACTGCACGTTGCCAATAGTCTATTTGTTGCAACTGGCACTAAGATATTTTTCCAGCAGCTATAAGTAGTAAGACAGTTTTCAGGGACGATACCTTAGAGCAGTGGTTCAAATTCTGGTTCTTGTTTAAAAACATTCCTGGACCTTACCCCCTGGTGATTATGTATGTGTGGTTGGGTCCAGGAATTCTGGACTTTTTTTTTTTTTCAGCTTACCGAGAGATCAAACTGCCCACCCAGACTTGGGGTCTACTGCCCTGGAGTAATGACCTCCAAACATTTAAAACCATAAGCTATGAGCAAAAAATGTTGGGGCTCCATCAATATGTCCTACAAGTATTTGCCCATAAGCTGTAAGTGAACTGCTGTGCTAATCACATTACGAACATCGTAAAGTGTCTACAAAAAGTAGAAATTCCAGCAGGGTGAGATAAAAAGAAATATAAACAAACGCTTTGTCCCCAAGCCTGGCGGCTGCCTACACAGGCTCTAGCTGATGATGTGCAGCACAGCACAAGCCCACGGGCTGCTCACACAGACCAGGGAGCAGCGCAAGCGGAGGTGAAGCCCTTGACGCTCAGCCTGGGAAGACAAACGCTACCTCAGCCCTCACTCCACTCACAAACCTACAGAGATACTACTGTTAGCACAGGGGAGAGAAGCAGGCAGAGGGGTATTAGAAATCATTTCAGGGAACTGTGGTTACTTGTGGTGGAGCATGATAATGTCAGAAAAAAGAAGGTATACATGTATGTGTGACAGGGTCACCTTGCTGTGCAGTAGAAAATTGACAGACGACTAAATCAGCTATAATGGAAAAAATTAAAAAAAAAAAGAAGTCATTTCAGTTGCTGGAATGCAGGAGATCTTGCCTCACTCTACCTGCCAGCACATACCTGCCAGTTCTTGCTGACGTACACTAAGGATGGAAAAACCAGACTTGACAAACACATAACCTCCATCCTAGGTTCAGCAACTGTAACGCTGTTGCATCAGCTATTTGAATCCCCCGTGGATGTCTCTGTGCACGTCAGATCCCAGGCCATGTGACAGAGCACAGGGAGCACGGGTTAGATAGCCTAGTGGCTCCACAGCTTACTCACTATGTCAGCTGGCTGGGTAAGGTATTTAAAACCAGGATGAGGAGTTCCCGTTGTGGCTCAGTGGAAAAGAATCCAACTAGGAACCATGAGGTTGCAGGTTCGATCCCTGGCCTCGCTCAGTGGGTTAAGGATCCGGCGTTGCCGTGAGCTGGGGTGTAGATCACAGATGCGGCTCGGATCCTGAGTTGCTGTGGCCGGCAGCTGTAGCCCCAACTGGACCTCTAGCCTGGGAACCTCCATGTGCCACAGGTGCAGCCCTAAAAAGCAATAATGAAAACTAAAAAAAAAAAAAAACCACGATGAGCCTTTGTTTCCTCAACTATAAAATGGAAGAGTTGTAAAACTATTGTATCTGCAACATGAGCAAAGGGGAGCCACCACTATGGCCGCCATCACTGTCACAGTTAACTCGGATCACCTTAGAACTGCTGACCCACCTGTTTCCTGCTACCTGTGTACACCGAGCCTGGCCCAGGTCCCTAGGAATGATACTGGTCTATTACCTTCTACATGTGTCAACTCTTTGCTGGCAAACCCTGGCCCGTCTGTACAGAATCAGCTTCTTGTTAAGTCCTTCCTGACCATGACAAATGAGGAGCACAACGACTGATGGTGTTAAAGCCACTTCCTGCACACTTGGCCTACATGCAGCCCCCTGACTTTCAATTCAGGGTTACTCTTCATGGGCCAGCAGCCTTCACTAGCCCTTTCATTTGGCAGCTCACTTCCTGGCTGTTTCCTCTTTGCTGGCACAAAATCTCAACAGGTAATAGCTTCTCTCTTCTCGTCATTGCCTCCTTTCTCTTCTCATTATCGCCTCCTCTCACGTTTCGTTTGTACTTCCTATCACTACTCAAATACAATGTAATACAATTATTTGAGTGTGAACATTAAAAGGCAACACTCAGATGACCTACTCATGACTGCAGGAATGGTCATACATGTATATCCATAAAGACAGCATTTCAATTAATAGGACTTTTAGAAGTCAAGCAGCCATCTTAAGGAAAATCAGGCTACTTAACCAAAAGATTTTTCAACTGTTTAGATTACTAAGGAAAGAAAACCAATTAAGAATCTACCTAAAAGAATTTTGGAAAAAAGAAAAGAACTGATAGCAAACTAAAAAATTAGAAAAGGCAAAAATAAAACCAAGAGAAGAAAAAAATTAGCAAACAACCTAAGTACCTACAATTAATCTGGAGAAAAAAAATATTATTAAATCAAGACTACAAGTTAGAAAATAGGATTTTTTTTATTAGGGCAATATACATTTTTGTTATGTGCCAATAAATTTAGTCACTAAGTGAAAATGGATAAAAACTCAAAATAATGACAGAACCATTTACAACAAAAAGAAATGTTATTAGGAATTACCACTTTGAAAAATGCCTATAGCCAATGAGTTTGGTGTAGAATTTTCTAAACGTTCCAAAAACAGGTAAGAACGTTAAGCTTTTCAATCTACTTCATGGGGCAAATACAGTTTTTTCTAAACTGAAGTATAACTGACATACATTACATTCGTTCTACAACACTGTGATTCAGCATTCATAAACATTACAAGATGAAGGCAAATATAGTTTCATTTTCCATAAACAGACAAGATATTCACAATGTTTTTCTATGAGTATGGCTCTAATTACTAAATAAAAATCTTAATAAATAAAATACAAGACCCAGCAAAATAATATTCCCCATGAGCAAAGTTTCTACTTAGACTCCATGACAAACACAAGGAAAATAATATAATCTGTCACATGAAGAGGGGAGGTAGTAAAAATCATATCATCACTGCAGTGAGTATTCATGGAAAGCTAAAATACCCATCCTGAGAATTTTGCCAATGCAGACACCACAACCAGGTTATCAGGCTCTCTCTCCAAGAGGCCTTAGCAGCACATTTATATTCCTGGCAAGCCTTCTGGGCTCAGAAACTCGATTCCATCCACACACCAAGTGCAGAGCCATCGTCCAGGGGTAAGCGACACACAACCAGAATGCGAACGCACTAGTTCACCACGGGAAATTAGGTACTAAAATATTCTGAGTTCACATGGTGAGCACACCCTTTCCCCAGAATATCAGTCCATCACTTTGCAATGATAAATCATAGTCCTGGGGAATGGAATCCTTCAGGCCCCTATTTCAGTGCATCCTCTTTCTATGCGGAAGACCCACGTGGTTGCAGGATGAGCCAGGGTCAGAAGAAGGTGAGTTAGAGTAACTGCATTTTAATAAAGCCTGGTACACCGATCTCACCCCAGGAATGACCCTGTCAGCTGGACCAGTGGGACACTAGGAGGGCTTAGTCTGTGGCATGCATTCTCCTGCATCCCTCTCTATTTTCAGATTATTCAAAAGTCACTGGCTAACCCATCCTTTCTTTTGGATGATGCTGGAATACCAACTGCCAAACTGACTCTACAAATCTTTTTCCTATTCTTTCCTTAGTTTTTGTTTGATGCAGTCTTTCTTCAAATAATGAAGACATTCAAACAGGTCTGATATTGCTCACCTGGGACCCATTTCATCTCCCAAAGAGACTATCATATGTTAATATCTTTATCTACTTATGGGCTGTCTGCAACTTTCGCAGAGGAATGATTCCCTTATTTCCTAGTTCTTAGGGAAGCAAAGGTAGTCACTTCACTGAATGGGAAATTAGGTATCAGAGAGGGAGAGAATTTAAAAGTATAAACATTGAAAGATAAGAAAAATATTTTTTATATATGACATAGTTCTAGAGCATCAAGTTATAAGGTTATATGATTATATAACTCAAAAAAAAAAAAACCAATTTAACTAGTCATTTAAAAGAACTAAGTCATTATTTAAAGTAATGACTTCAGGAGTTCTGGTTGCGGCTCAGCAGTAACAAACCTGCCATGAGGATGCGGGTTCGATCCCTGGCCTCGCTCAGTGGGTTAAGGATCTGGAGTTGTCTGTAGGTCACAGACAAGACTCAAATCCCAGGTTGCTGTGTCTGTGGTGTAGGCCGGCAGCCATAGCTCCGATTTGACCCCTAGCCTAGGAATTTCCATATGCTGCAAGTGCAGCCCCCAAAAGTGGAAAAAAATTAAATAATGACTGCAGCAGAGTAACAGAATAAAGAGCCATTTGAAACTACTACAGGCCTAGGTACCATGGGCCACAGCTAGAAAATGCCGTGGAAGAGACCTTATTTATAATGCTGACAGAAAATTCAATAAGTGGGTATTAATTTAAATCAGAAAATTAGAGATCTTATTCTAGGATGACATAAAGTCTGACGGCAGAATTAAAGAAAGATGGATAAATGGAGAAATATAATTTGCTCCGTGCTGGGAAAACTAAATATAGTAAAGATGACAACATTCCCTAAATTATTATGTAGATTAAATAAAATACTGATTTTACAGAACTTGATATTGGTACTAAAACACATGTGTTTGACAAGTGGAAAAAAATACCAAAAGAAAAACACTGAAGTTATGACAGTGTTTTCAAACTATCAGACTCTAAATTGTTATAAAAGAAAAATAATTTTTCAAGAAAGATAGAGTATTAGTTGAAGTAGAAAAAAACTCAAAATAGAATTCATAAATAAATATAAAGGGTTAGTACATGATAAGCCAGAAGCAATCCTATTAGAAGAAAAAGTGCTAGT
This sequence comes from Catagonus wagneri, assembly GCA_004024745.2. Lineage (NCBI taxonomy): Eukaryota > Metazoa > Chordata > Mammalia > Artiodactyla > Tayassuidae > Catagonus > Catagonus wagneri. Next base: position 13,606,407 of record PVHT021183518.1, on the reverse strand, counting down.
AAGCAACTGAAAAGTGAACAGAAATGTAAAGAATTGAGTTATATGGCCTTAAGCTCATAACATATGTGCAAGCCAAAGAGTGAAAATACATGTAGAAGAAATCAGAACAGCATATTTACTCCAACTACGGAAGAGACAGAACTTTAAAACTACCCCCCCCAAAGTAAAATATTATCATAGGCAAGATATTTTCAATTATAAAAAAATGTTTATTCCCCAAAATATATCAAATATCAAACATACCAATATAACATAATATTAGATATCTGAAGGGCAGAAAGAGAAGAGTGAAATGTGATGAACATGAGCGAAGGTTACTATTCACGCACATAAAGAAAAAGAGTAAATAACCAGATTTTAATTGAAAAAGTGGTCCAAGGAACATGAACCCTGAAGAGATGCACAGCTTAATGAGGCAATGAAAGACCATTTTTAGGTATCATCATATAACCAGTAACTTGGCAAAATAAATAAAAATGACAAAAATCCAATTAGGTCAGAGATGGAGCTTTGCCACCTGTTCCCATCTTCCTAGCTAGTCCCAGCTTTTCTGCTTATGTTTTGTGGGCCTTGCCTGATCACATATGGTCAAAAACTTACTTTCTATGCATTCCAGTAAAGGAAAATGAGCTTTATTTCCCTGTCTCTAGGTGCTTTGCTGCCAGGCACCACTCATTTCCTACAACTGTGTCCCACCTTGTTCTTGTTCGTGTTATTAGAGACCGAAATAAAATATCAATTATTGTACCTGTTCTCTCTTTATGCCAGCTTGAATGCCTTGCCTTTATCTAGCACTGTTACCTTCCCAGGGTTACCATCCTATCCAATGGGTGGGTTGAGTTTCCAAAGCAAGGTTCTGGGCCTGATGCATCCCACAGAAAAGAGAGCTTTAATTAATCGTGGAGATAATTTTCACATCGTTGGGAATAAACTGGTCTATTCTTTCCCAAGTGCAATCTGGAAAAGTGTAATGCATCGTGCTTATCCTTTGACCCAACAATTCTATTTGGGGGAATTATTCTAAGGAAATCATCCAAAAGAAAATAGCAAGAATTAGTACAAGATGTTCATGGAAGTGCTATTAGAAATAAGAAAGAGGAAGGAAAGAAGGAAGGAAGGGAGGGGGAGAGGGAGGGAAGGAAGGAATGAAGGAAGAAAATTTAAATATCTAATGGTATGAGGACAATGGCTGATAATACTCTGAAATAAGTAATATAATGGGACGCCCTGTAACTACTGAAAAATGGCAACTATGTAAAACATACATACATAGAAATAGCTGGGAAAGGGTTCAGTGATATTAGAAATGAAAGGATGGGAAATTAATGGCCTGAACCCCCAGGCTCACCCCAAGACCCAGACTATCTAGTATTCTTTCTGAACCTTCCCCCACCTCCCCCAAGTCCCACTAAGGAAAAGAAGTTTTCCTTTATTTTTCCACCATAACTTAATTCTTTTTCAGATCAATAACAGTCCCAAACTGTTGCGACCTCTCTGAGTGTCTGGTTAAATGAGTGTCTAAACATAAGTCAATAGGTTTACAAGCTTTGCACAAGTCACGTACAGTTCAGTTTTTAGAACAACAGCATTTCTGACAGACGTCAGCCATTCAACCTTTGTTTTGCCTAAATCCTCCCCTGTTAGGCCCCATTGACCCTGCTCACCCAGCTGTGAAGACTACTGCCAGGTACAGTACAGATTTAGCCCTTAAACTACCCACATGGGCATCAGACTGCACTCACTCAATGGAACCTTTAGCATATGTGGCCAGGAGCATGACTGGCTTTCATGCTAGTTACCTACTGAAACTAAAACCTAGTTCTGACCTTCAGGTCACTTGACGAGCATGCTGAATTCCTCACTAACGGGACCTGACCCTATTTCCACTCTCTTGAGTTTCCTCGGAAACTCCATCCTGTCATCGCAACCCCTTGGAATGGACTCCACAGAGACAACACTAGCAAGTTTCTCATGGTCTCTCCCTGGAAAAGGGGGGGTGGGGCAAGGGGTGGAGTCCTCGCCCTTGTATTAACTGGACTCCTTCCCACTCTGCACAAGTCTCAACTTGGGTTTATCGTCCTCGTGAAGAGAGCCCCAAGGGCCAAACCATTTATGACATTTCTCAAGGCAGTGCATTCACTTTTGGATTCAATTACAGTGAGTTAAAATCTGCAGATCCCTAAGTCTGACTTAAGAGTTCCAGTTATCCCTGCTAAAACTACGGAGAAAAATATTACACTCTATAAAGCCCTTCAAAATATCTAAAAGCCGAACATGCTACTTAAATTGTCTCTTCTCCTACATAAATAGCCCTAGTTCTTTAAACATCCTTGGTAGAAACCCAGATCCCTCACTACCCTAATCACCTACTGTTAGTTGTCTTCTGCATCTACATGTTTCTTAGGATGGATGCAGCACCCAGAACTACACTGCTTAAGACCCAGCGATAGCTTTTGGAACTAGCACCCCCTTCGTTCTGGAAACAGCACTTTCATTAATGAAGTCTTATATTATATGAGAATTTTGACTGCTGATTCTCAAATTCTTTTCATACGGCTACTAAATACCCTGAATCTTTTTCACGTGAACAGTTCTAAGTACATCTCCCTATATCTTGCATTTACTTGTATAGATGACATATTTTTTAAGTTGAGTGTTACAGTGTGAAATGGAACAGAATGATCACTGGACTAAGAATCAGAAGATTTTCATCAGAAGATTGAACTTGTTTCCATTCACCTGTTCAACAAATATTGACCGAGCACCCACTCTGCATCAGGCCCTGTGCTGTGCTAGGCATTAGAACCATAGCAAGGAACATGTAGTTAGGAAGACAGCTAAGTAAGTCAACAATGACAATACAGGCGATAAAGGCTTTGTTAGAGAAGGCAAAGGGTATCACAGACACGTGGAGGCAATGCATTTGACTCAGACTTGCTCTGGAAAGGCCTCCTGGAGGAATGTCCTCACTCTGCCACTCCTAAAGGGTAACTTAACTCCCAAAGCCTCAGTTTCCTCACCTGTAAAATGCGAGGACTGCTAGGGAGGAAACTTAGTGATGCCCACCAAAATTAGAAATGCATTTAGCCTTTGACCTGACAATCGTATTTCTGGGAATTTGGCATACAAATACACTAGCAAACACAGGAAATAGCGCACATACAGGTTATCCACCTGCAGCTTTATTTATAGTAGCCAAAATTTGGAAACAACCCATGTGTCTGTAGAGAATGATTAAAGAAGCCATGATATATCCACATAATAAACTACTAGGCATTTGTGAAAAAAGAGAAACAAAAGAGGGAGCAATACAGCGCATGATAAGATTGCCAAGATACATTTGTTAAGTAAAAAAAAAAAAAAAACAAATGCAGTGTAGTGTATGCAGTATGCCACCTTCTGTGTAAGTAGGAGGATAAATAAAGACACACACACACAAGCGTGCGTGTACTTGCACAAAGAAATTCTGAAAGATATATAAGAATAAATGATATAAATGATTACCTAAAGGAGACTGGAAGGGGAATGGAGCACATGAAAATGGGATGGGGCAGCAACATGGATGGAACCAGAGACTCTCATGCTAAGTGAAGTCAGAAAGATAAAGACAAATACCATATGAGATCACTTCTATCTGGAATCTAACATTCAGCACAAATGAACCTTTCCACAGAAAAGAAACTCATGGACTTGGAGAACAGACTTGTGGTTGCCAAGGGGGAGAGGGTGGGAGTGAGAGGACTGGGAATTTGGGGTTAATAGATGCAAACTATCGCATTTGGAATGGATAAGCAATGAGATCCTGCTGTATAGCACTGGGAACTATACCTAGTTACTTATGATGGCGCACGATGGAGGATAATGTGAGAAAAAGAATGTATAGATGTACGTGTGACTGGGTCACTTTGCTGTATAGTAGAACATTGACAGAACACTGTAAACCAACTATAAATGGAAAAAATAAAAATCATTAAAAAAAAGAAAATGGGATGAGAGTTTTTTTTAATGTATACCTGTTTATATTTTTCAATTTCTCAGTCATATCAAGACCTACTTATTTACGTTAATTTTAAGATTGGACTAGATGATTTCTAAAGCTCTTCCACTCTAAACATCCTATAATTATATGACTTAACCTGCATTTAACTTATAATAATATAGTCAAATGCTAATCAGAAAACACAGTCTTTTTCCTCTACCTATATTCAGCTTTTTTTAAATGCCTCTAAACTTATTGAAATTTAGTAAGGACTATTGAGTACTTACCCTGGGCTGGGAACAGCCATAAACAAGACTAAAAAGGTCTCTGAATTAATAAAGTATTTATTGTACTGACCATAAATCATCCTCATTACAGATATTAGCACTGAATTTAAACATAATTTTGTCATCTTTTTATCTACTTATAGACAGATATTTGTGTTGTTTTTCATGTCTTTTATAGAAAACTTTCTTAAATCTGATTTAAAACATTTAAATCTGGAGTTCCCATTGTGGCTCAGTGGATAAGGATCCTGACTAGTATCCATGAGGTTGTGGGTTCAATCCCTGGCCCTGCTCAGTGGGTTAAGTAAGGATCCAGTGTTGCTGTGAGCTGTGGTGTAGGTAACAGGTGTGGCCTGGATCCCACGTTGCTGTGGCTGTGGTGTAGGCCAGCAGCTACAGCTCTGATTTGACCCCTAGCCCGGGAACCTCCATATGCTGAGGGTGTGCCCCCTCCCCCCAAAAAATTGAAATCTGTGAAAGGGCCAACTCATTGCTCTGATAATCCAACCTGGGTCCGCACTGAACAGGCTAGAAAATACTCCTGGTTATTTCAACATGTCCTTCAACGTGGCTCAGGAGAGATACGAATTTGGTTTTCATTTCACAAATTAGCAACCCTAGCCCCATGGTTTCTGATATGTTCTCGCCAACCTCTCAGAGCAGTGTTTATGTTTGATTATCATATTGGGTTCAAATATTTCACAAGAAGACTGTACTTCTCTCTCAATTACTATAACAATTGATTTCTTATCTGTTTCCCCACTAACTGTGAGCTCTTTGAGGGCTCAGCCCCAGTCTTACTCAATGCCTGGAATACACAGTAGGTGGTCAATAAACACTTGTTGGATGGATGACAGAATGAACAGGTAAACAAATAAAGAAATGATTAAATCAGAATAAAACTAAATTAAGGATAAGTTAAAAATTGAAAAGTAGCCAAGAAACCACAAGGAAATTAATGTTCTATATTTATTTTCATTGCAAGTACACAAAGGAGCTGGTTCTAGGCCCCAAAGACAGCGTATGGTCATGCAGAGGATAAAGGGAGCAGAGAGCTGACACTAAGAAGATGACGCGCTGTCTTCTTCAAAAGAGAGGCAAGGGTATCAGCTAAGATAGTGATGAGTGCTGTGGTGCCATAAGGAAAAATGAGTTTGAAACAAAAAGACAGGAGTTCAGGCCCCAGCTTCACTACTTACTAGCTATGAGACCCTAGGCAAGCTGCTTAACCACTCAGACTCAATCTCCTCCTCTGAGAATGGAAAAAAAATAACATCCATCCAGTCTACAATGTGGAATTGCTAGGATAAGCACACAAAACACTCTTCATGAGAGTTTTTGTGACGGAAAAGTGGTATAAACTTAAAAGGACAGAATGACTACTCTTCAAACCTGGATCAAAATAAAGATTTGTTAATGATTAAAACTCACTGAGACTAAACAGGGACAAATCACACCTTAACTAAACTACAAGTTCCTCAAAAGTTACCATTTTATAATTCAATGGAAAACATAAAGAACAGCCTAAAGATAGTACCAGCAAAAGAGGTTTTACATAGTTCACTTAGTGTGCGTGTGCCAGAAAGACTATGACAGATGTTGAGAATGGGAAGACAAAGAAGACAAGATGCTGTGACCCAGACTCTATAAGGGCTCAACGTCCAGTGAGAGGAAAGTAAAAGCAGTCAGGGTACTGTGTGTGTGTGTGTGTGTGTGTGTGTGTGTGTGTGTGTGTGTAGGGGAGGAAGGAAAAGGGAGATTGGATATAATGATTAAGATTGTTTAGGTACAAAACAGTACGGGAGATTTAGAAAACCCACTCTACTCTATTCTTTACCCAGGCCCCTGTTTCAAGGCATGCTGGGGTATTTTGAAGATTCCTGGGCTCCATCCCATGATATATCTCTACATTTATTTAGGTCTATAACTTATCTCAGTAATATTTTGTAGATTTCAGTGTCGAGATCTTCCACATCTGTAATTAAATTTATTCTTAAGTATTTTATGCTTTTGATGCTACTTTAAATTGTATTGTTTTAATCACATTTTCTAGCTTTTCTACTAGTATATATAAACATAACAAATTATTTCAAATACTAACCTTGAATCCTATGCTCTTGCTAAATTCACCCTTTGTTCTAGTAGCCTTTTTGTAGATTTCGTTGTATTTTCTACATATACTATAACATCTGCAAAGACAGCTTTGCTTCTTTCTAATCATTATGTTTTTCATTTCTTTTTCTTGCCTCATTGCACAGATTAGCACTCCAGTACAATGTTGAATACAAGTAGTAAGAGCAAACATCTCTGCCTTTTTCCTAATCCTAGGGAGAACACGTTCAACATTTCACCATTATGTATGATGTCAGTTACAGGTTTACTAAGACGCCCTTAAACAGATGGAGGGTTTCCTTCTACTCATAGTTTTCTGAGCGCTTTTCTTTTCTTTCATTATGAATGGAGGTAGAATTTGGTCAAATGTTTTCCCTGTTTCTACTGAGGTGATTATATCATTTTTCTTCTTTATTTTATTAATATAGTTAATTACATTGATTTTCAGAAGTTAAACCAATCTTGTATTCCAGGGGAAAACTACTTGGTCACGATGAATTATTATCCTTTTAAACTTAACATTAAGTTCTATTTGCTAATATCTTGTTAAAGCTTTCTATATCTACAGTCACACGTGACTGAAAATGGTTTATAATTTTCTCTTCTTGCAGTTTCCTAGATAGCTTTTGGTATTTGAGTTATTCTGACCTCATAATAACAGTTCTATTGAACTACACAGAAGGACTGAAATTTATAGCAGATTTTAGCAACAAGCACACAAAAATGCACACCAAGAGAATGGCTGCTAAATTTTATGTGTAAGACAATGAGAGACATTATTATATAAGCATATTATATACAATTAATTGATAAAATATTATTTTTCCAAGTTAGCGTAAAGGAGAAAACTAAGCTACCTTTCACTTTAAGTCCATATTCCCTAGTTCTAATAATTTACCTTTCAGTGACAAGGAGGTATTTTGGATGATCAAAGCTTTGTATTTATTTACTATTTATATTTTTGTACATACTTCCTTGACTCTGAGAAAGAAAACTGCTTCAAGTTTATTATTATTTTCCGTTCAGTTACACTTCTCCCACACTGTCTATTGATATTCAATCATAGACTCACTGGAAATCCGAAAAAGAAACAAGCCTTGGAGAGAATCAATTTTAACATCTTCAGTTTTTGAAAGATGAATAATGGGTAAAATGGGTAAATAGGCCCTGAAGTGAGAAATGACTTTTCTAACTCATCTAGCCCATTTATATCATAGGTTGAACTGGAGCTGAGATCTCGCCTCCTTCCTGTTACTACAATCCTCCAAATCCACATTCTGCTCTCCCTGCCCCCACACCTACCAGGAAGGGCTCCCCCTTTCTCATGCAAGTTCAACCGAAAACACGGAAACTCTGAGCAAGTAACACCTAAGCATCTTTATTCATTTGGTTAAAAACCTCTCTATTAAAGAAGCTAGTATTTTTTTTCCACACCATTTTTAATCAGTGCAACATCCTAACCGACATTAAGCCCCATTTTAATTGTTTTAGGGCTAGAAAAAAAGAGGTTCTGATGGAGACGAGAGCTAATATGAAAATAAACTGATTTTCTTATTTTTACGTAAAATCTGAAATCGGGAAGTTACATTTATAAAGGTGGTATTACAAGGGGGGAAATATATTATTAAGGCTCAAGAGTAAGGAAAACACCATCATGGTAGATTAAAAAAAATGATACCCATTATTTCTATAGCACTTGGTAGGTAAGAATGTTTTTTACACATCTCATTTGATTCTTCCAAAACCCAGGGAAAGATAAATAGTACTACCCTAATTTTCATGGTGAGAAAACAGGTTCAGAAAGCTAAGCATCTTGCTCAGGGTTATACTAGTGGCAAATGGCAAGTCTGGGATTTAACCTTTGTCCTCTAATTCCAGAAACAAAATCACTCTACTTGGCCATTGGCCCTTTGGCTCTTTACACGTGAATATCTTCCAAAGGTAAATCAAAAGATAAATCTATCTTAAGGAACTAGGACCTTAAGGAAGTGTAACCTCCTGTGACCCTAAGCTAGACGCATACCAGTCTATTTCAAGTCCAAAACTACATATTCTGATAGGTGATACCTCCAGGAAAGACAACGAGGACATGAAAACAGCCAGGATAGAAACTACAAGCAGTAATTTACTTTTCTCAACGACCTAAGTTCTTTGTGCTATAAGCACTCTGCCATCTGGCCATCTCTTGATTACTACCCTTTACTCGGGTATTAGGAGTTAAGAAATTATAATTCCAGCTAACAAAGACAGGTAAAAGTTATCTCAGGATTATCTGAACATTGGAGACTGAGAAACCCTGCCTAATGTGTAATGAGTGGCTCTGACCACACCTTCCAGTGCCTACATTTTTCTGTAAAATAATGCTAACTCATTAGACACACACATGCATCCAAACCAAAACAGCCCCACAGAGCTTAACAGTGATAACTACTAGGCAACTGCAAAACAGGTATTAATGGCACTGAAACCACTTTATATGATTAAATTTTTTTAAGGTATTTAACTTCATTGCACCAAGTACAAAAATCAACCCATCTGCCGTAAGGCAAAGGTAGAATATTAAGCCTCTTACTCTTAAGATTTGAAGACAGAGGACCCAGACTGAAGTCTGGCTGAGCTACTACTGGCTATTAACCAGGGCAAGTTATTCAAAGTGCATTAAAAGTACTTCCTCATCTGTAAAATAGGGATAATAAAAATAACTATCCATTTTTTTCTCACCAGGTTGTTTAAACTTCATGTGTAATTACGGATTTCATCATCTATTATAATACCCAGAAATCTATCATTTGGGCTCTGGCCCAAAATCTATGAAAAGAATGAAAATGAGGCTCTCAAGTTGTATATTACAATTATTTACCAATATGCTACCAATATCAAGGAATTTGTTAAATTCATGTCAGGGCCTCCTGCGTTTAGAACAACAACTAGAACACAGAGATGGCCAAGATATACCTGTTAAATGAACCTGGTTCACAATGATTTTCACTTTTGTACTGAGATGTTTACTATTTCTCCAAAGGTTTGGCTCTCCAAGCTTTAGTCCTTCCTAGGCACAACGTCTCAGGGGCATGTTTGTTGGAGCCATCAGAGCCCTGTGCAAACCAAGACTACTCAGTCCACACGTTACAAGAACGAAGGAGTCCTTCCTCACTGAATCCCACACACTCCGGGCTGGTAGAGCCCTTTTTTTTTTTTTTTTTAAGATTGCTGATTGTACTTTTAATTTTTCTTTCAATGATCCATTCTCTGGGTGCTTTCTATTTCTTTTGGTCTTTTTAGGGCCACACCCGCGGCATATGAAGGTTCCCAGGCTAGGGGTCGAACCGGAGCTGTAGCTGCTGGCCTACACCACGGCTCATGGCAACGCTGGATCCTTAACACACTGAGCGAGGCCAGGGATCGAACCTGCGTCCTCATGGTTGCTAGTTGGGTTCGTTAACCACTGAGCCATGACGGGAACTCCCGAGCCCTTGATTTTTAAATCAAGGAATGTGGAATGATGCTTTGACCATTTAACAATCTCTGTCTCTTTTCAGTTAAAAAAAAAAGGCTGAATGCATTAATTTTACAAAGATATTTGATAACCTATTAGGACAGGGACTGTTCTAGAAACTTGGGATACAATAATAAACACAACAAGACTGCCTTTCCTCTTATAGCTTAAGATTTGTCACATCAAGGCAGATACACACACACACACATACACACACACAATATGGTCTATTAATCAAAGTGTATAAGCTATAGAATCCTACCAGATATGTATTGAGCTATAGTGAGCTCAGACACTGTTTTCCCAGGTTGTCCCTAAAGATCCAGAGGCCTACTTAGATATAAAAACATTTAATTTGTCCTTTAGAGCAATGATTTTGAAATCATATGGAGAGGTTTTTTGTTTCCTTCTTCTTCTTATTCTTCTTCTTTTTTTCCCCTTTTTTAGGGCCACACCTTGAGGCATATGAAAGTTCCCGGGTTTTGGGTCAAATCAAAGCTGCAGCCGCCAGCCTATGCCACAGCCACAGAAATGCCAGATTCAAGCCTACAGCACAGCTTTTGGAAACGCCAGATCTTTAACCCACTGAGTGAGGCCAGGGATTGAACCCACAACCTCACAGACACCATGTCAGGTTCTTAATCCGTTGAGCCACAATGGGAACTCCTGGAGAGTTTCAAAAACTATACATAGCTACATGCCTTCTGCAGAGATTCTGACTTAATTGGTCTGGGATGTGACCCAAGCATTGAAATCTTTTTTTCCTTTTCTTTTTAGGGCCACATCTGCAGTATATGGAAGTTCCCAGGCTAGGGGTCAATTTGGAGCTGCGGCTGCTGGCCTACACCACAGCCATGGAAACACCACATCCGAGCCACAGCTGTGAACTATGCCATAGCTGCGGCAATGCCAGATCCTTAACCCACTGAGCAAGGCCACCTCCTCAAGGACACTATGTTGAGTTCTTAACCCACTGAGCCACAACGGGAACTCCTCATTAAGAAATCTGAAAGCTCTCCAGGTGCAGCCAAGATTGAGTACCGCTGGCTTAGAGCAGCTCAAAATCTCCTGGGAATTAAACAGCCACCTTGTCCTACAAAAGTTTCCTCACCTAGGAGAAGAGAATAACTGCAGAAGTCCAAGGGCCATCTTTTTCCACACCTGCAGCTCCAGAGCAGTTTAACTTAAAGGCCTGGGGCTGAGGAGAGGGGAACCCTAAAAATGAACTTTAAGGCCATCATTGGGTCCAGCTATAAAGAACTATGCTAGGAGTTCCCAACATGGCTTAGCGGAAATGAATCCAACTAGGAACCATGAGGTTGTGGGTTCGATCCCTGGCCTCACTCAGTGGGTTAAGGATCCAGTGTTGCTGTGAGCTGTGGTGTAGGCTGGCAGCTATAGCTCCTATTCAACCCCTGGCCTGGGAACCTCCACATGCTGCGGGTGCGGCCCTAAAAAGCAAAAAAAAAAAACAAAAAAAAAAAGAACTATGCTAGTTACCACCTTAGGCACCCAAATGGCGAATTTCATGGAACACTAGTCATTTACTATTCTAAACATCGAAACGAGAACAAGTTGAAAGAAAACAAAAAAAGAGAATCTTCTAAGAAGTGATGAGTAATTGCAGGTATATTTCTGCTTTCTGAAAGTTCTGTTAAACATTTTTGATTTGTAACATTATAGAAAAATTGGAAAATACAAATAGGAGAAAAACATCACCCACAATCTATGACACACAGCTTCCATTTAGTTTAATATCTCATTCCTAAACATGAAAAGAATCTCAAAGCTTTTGAGGAAAGTTTCTAACACAAAAAAAGAAGACACTCAGAGGAAAACTGACATTTAAGAAGCATAATATCTTGGGAGTTCCCGTCGTGGCTCAGTGGTTAACGAATCCGACTAAGAACCATGAGGTTGCGGGTTCGATCCCTGGCCTTGCTCAGTGGGTTAAGGATCCGGCGTTGCCGTGAGCTGTGGTGTAGGTTGCAGACGTGGCTCAGATCCCGTGTTGCTGTGGCTGTGGCGTAGGCTGGTGGCTACAGCTCCTGTTAGACCCCTGACCTGGGAACCTCCATATGCCACGAGTGCGGCCCTAGATAAGGCAAAAAGACAAAAAAAAAGAAGTATAATATCCTAAAATATTATGGCAAAATTTAAAAATTCAACAGATAAAACTGAAGATTAAAAAAAATCTCAGAAAGAAGAATAAAAAAAGTAAGGAGAGCCAAGGAAAGCATAATACAGCAAAATGTAAAAACTCTGATTCAGAAGTCTAATATCCAACAGAGTTCTAGATAAAGAAAATAATGGAATAAATTTTCAAAGGAAAAATATAAGATAATTTCCTTGAACGGAAAGGTAAGAGTCTCCATAATGAAAGCGTCCAAACTGTCTACACAGCCACCTTGTGTTTATCCACAGAGAGGAAAAAACGAACTGGCAGATATAACGAATGATATGAGTAGTTCTTTTTGGTTTTGTTTAAAAATCAGAGTTGCTTCTCTGCTAATCAAGATATTCTTGGAATTCATTCCCGTCGTGGCTCAGTGGTAACGAACTCGACTAGTAGCCATGAGGATGCGGGTTCGATTCCTGGCCTCACTCAGTGGGTTAAGGATGCAGCATTGGTGTGAGCTGTGGTGTAGGTTGCAGCTCAGATCTGGTGTTGCTGTGGCTGTGGCACGATCAGCAACGGAGTGCCAATTTGACCCCTAGTCTGGAAACTTCCATATGCTGCAGGTGCAGCCCTAAAAAGCAACAACAACAAAAAAAGATCTGCTTGAAATGATGTTAAAATTAATTTTGCATTCCTGAAAAAAAATGTATCAAGGGGCTGCTGAAATAACAGCAGCAGGACATGGGAAAACCAAGTCAAGGGAAACATTTGCCTTCTCCTAATACAGTGGGTGGGTTGACTACACAGATAATTCTGAAGACATACAAAGCCATTAGAAACAATACAATAAACTATGCCAGAAGCAAGAAGATTCATTTATTGGAGACTTATAAGCGCATTTTTGTGTTTATCATAAGAACTTTTTTGAAATTATTAATTTGAACAGGAGAAAAGTACACCTATTTCTTTCTAGGTGACGTTTTACAGTAAATTACAAAATCATAGAACTAGAAAAAGAGATCAGGCCCCTGAAAGCATATTTCAACATTTGCCTTCCTTTAGGAAAAAGAATACCCCAATCAACTGCAAAAGGAACTACATGCTATGTTAAACTTAAAAAAAAAAAATTGATGGTGGATCTTGTCCAGTGGTTAATGACCCTGACTAGCATCCATAAGGACTCGGGTTCGACCCTTGGCCTCGCTCAGTGGGTTAAGGATCCGGCGTTGCCATGAGCTGTGGTACAGGTTGCGGATGTGGCTTGGATCTTGTGTTGCTGTGGCTGTGGTGTGGGGTGGTGGCTGTAGCTCCAATTGAACCCTAGCCTGGGAACCTCCATATACCACAGGTGCAGCTCTAAAAAGACAAAAGACCAAAAAAAAAAAAAAAAGGTTAACCTTGAAACAAGTGTCCGCATGCATTAAACAAGTATTCACAGATAAACCATGGACACATCTGTAAAGTGAAAATGTTAGGCTCCTCCAAGATGGCATGTTTATTTTGGGGTCTAAATTAACTCAATGTGGTTAATAAGTAATAAAATTAAATTAATTTAGTTGAGAAGAAAAAAAAACTGTTCTATGAACTCAGAGGGTATTTGTGTTTTTAAGCCTGAGTCAAGTTTTTCCCTGTACTGGGGACTGTGTCAAAATGTTAGTACACTGGGTCATTACAAACCAGCCTATTCTTGGGTATGAACTTTACACAGATATATTCAAAATTCGTTCTTCTATTTAAACTCTAAATCACATTTTTTCCCTGCACTTGGGCATATCCTATCTACGATTTACAGATGGACAAGCTCATTTGAAAACTGACTAATTAAAATATATTGATCATAAAATATGTACTGTTAGCTTTTTCCCTTAACACATCCTAAAGCCAATCTTAGCTGAAAATGTATACGTACTTATCCTTGTACAGCATAAGACAAGAATATAATTTGATGAAACCTTTACAAAATGTCAGATTAATTACATTTTTTCAGTGCAGATGGATTTAAGGAAATCATCTCTGAAAACAGTACTTCATTTAAAGTAAAATACAGACATAATTTTCCCTGATAAGTCAATGTGTAGGAGATGCCAAAATATTAAAACTGCCATAACTTAAAGATGCTATGATATGAATTTTTAAAGTACATACAAGTAGTTTGTGATGATCCTGAGGCAACGTCCCAGAAACACTCAGACTCTCTTTGGGTTGCCCGTGAGGAAGGAAGGATAACGTGATACACAAAAAATAAACTTCCAGTCACTGGGGCTAAAAACCTCGAATTTGGGGGGCATCGATAATACACAACTCAAGTAGTATGTTAAATATTCGTCCATTTAACAAACATTTCTTGAATACCTGCAATATGTGATTTTTCCACTACACTTGGACCTCTCCAAGTCAGGTTGGTATGAAGTTGATCACATGGGCAAATCTTACCTCTCCCTCAACACAGGTCAGCATGACATTTCTCTAAAACGACTACTTTATGAGGTTTTGAAATTCAGTGCCATAAAAGTCAGATGCATAAATCACGTCCGAAGAATACATTTATAATGTACCATGCATTGTGCAATGACTTCATGTTTTCGTAGACTTCCGAGATTTACTGTTACTGCAGTTAAACATTAGCAGAGACAAAATATTTATCTCTTTGCCCGATAAGGCTTAATATGGACCTTAAAACAATTTATGTTGATGCATTTGTTAACATAATACAAGTGATGTTCTAGCCATCCAAAACTGCAGTGTGGTGTTTAAAACATTCCCTATGTTATATCTGATTATAAATGACACTTAAAAGCAATATTCAAGTTAGGAAATGCACAAAGTAGAGAGGTTGAAAAGTGTTATTTCGTATAAAAATGGATTGGTAATGCTTTCCTTTTATTGGTTCTGGTACTATTTATTACTCTTCATTCCATGAGAGCAATCTTTTTAATTTATGAAACAAAAATAAAGACGAGATTAGTTCGGTGTGCTTCTAACACTACACTAAGTAAAATGACACTAGGAGTGCCTGAATACACATTCTGTCCTTTAAAATAAAATAAATTAATAAATTACACAGGCCTGAGAAAGTGTCAAAATGGGGACACTTAAGGTTACCTTGGGGTCTTTCTTTCTTTCCTTTTTTTTTTTTTTTTTTTTTGGCTTTACCTGTGACATGTGGAAATTCTTGGGCCAGGGATCCAACCTGTGCTATAGCAATGGCAACGCCAGATACTTATCCCACTGAGCCACCAGAGAACTCTCCTTGGGTTTCTTCCTTTATCATGGGCTCCTAACAGACTACGAGAAAGAAGAAGAGGGCTTCTCGGGCCCAGGTTTCCCAGGACCAAGGACCATGGCTCCTAAATTACTGTCCAGACCTGTCAGAGTCTAAAATTTAGGCTCCTTGGATTCTTCCAATGGATCACGTCACTAGGATTATGCTCCCCGGCAACAGACTAAAATGTCAACAGCACATGAAAAACATCAACACTAGCTCTCCAGGAAACCACGCGGAATGAAGACACCCAAAGGCACTGCAAAATAAACACCTTTCTTTCCATATACTCTTGGTTTCCCCAAGATCAGAAAGGAATGGTCTGGGTTCCAGAGCCCATCCAAGTTCTGCTTTCAAATACAATTTAACACACACACACACACACACACACACACACACAAATGACAGGCAGATTCTCTGTACAAGCTCCTACAATGGTTTACATTTACATTTTCCTCTAGAGGAATGCCCTATCTGTGCTCATCTCTCAAGAGAGTTGGGGCTTGCTCTCGGCTGTTCCAGCCAAGGTTACCACTCACATCCCTGAGACATCCTCTGCACACTGCCTCATCAAATGACATCTCCCTTCCAGGCCCACCTCTGAGTTCCCCCTTAACACACCCTATAGAGACCTTTTCGGAGCCATTATTCTAATCCATTTGGTAGTTCCTATTACTTTTCTGCCTTTAACCCTCTCCAAGTGTTTAGCACAAGTGTAAAAATTCTGCATCGTTACTGCTGTGTATAGTAACAACTACCATAGTCCTGGAGTCAGTGGGAGAAGATGGCCATGCTACCCACCCAGTGGCATCTTGCTCCAACTTGCACCACAAGAAAGGGCAGGACACCTTTAAGGCACCCAAATTCATGGTTAGAACCAAGTGCATAATAATGAAGTTTTCCTTAAATTAGGTAGGAATGTCTCCCTCATTATCAATTCAGAGAAAGGAAGGGCAGGCTACTCTTTCTAATCTTCCTTACTACCCACTCCACACAGGACGCAGTACTCAATAAAGAGAAATCACTGAATAACTGAATACATCCATACAAGAAACACAATCTGTTTCAAACATGGCCACTTTCTACAGCTGAGACAAAGGCGAGAGTTAGATACCTGGTTACTTAAAGGCTCAATCAGACCTCAGAGACACACAATACTGCAGGTAACACTTTGTCACCAATATCCCGGGGACAATGAGTGCACATGCACAGTGGCAAGAAACATCAATACTCTCCGTAAAGTAAGAGGCAAGATCATCTCCTGAGAGGTAGGGTAGGCTAGTTAGAACTGGAAGCACGGGGAGAATGGAAAATATTTTTCAGTCATTAAAGAGAATGTTCTAGAGAATTGATAAGAAATTACCGTTGAGCCGTAATAAGGGCCTAAAATGAAATTAGAATCACAAATTAGTAGTGGACCAAATCAGTATGGGAATTACATTATAATGGTAATTTCTTCTATAATGTTCTACCATCAGATTGCAAAAAGGGGGAAAGTATGCAGTGACTAACGCAGTGGATCAAGCACGTGGTTAGAAGGGCCACCGAGGTGAGGCTCAAGTGGCAGGTCTTTGGCGCAAAGCTGGGCAGGGACTCAGCAGTGTCTAGGAGTGAATGGCTCAAGGCAAAGACCCAGCTCCACAGATCTGGTTGGAAGAGGCAGCAGTTCAGGCAGTGGAGTTCTGGACTGAGGAGAGCACTGAGATCTTAAACGCAGAGCAGTGAGGTGGCACAAGGGGCCACCAAAAGGGGCAGTGGGGCCAGTAGGTGGAAGCGGAAAGCATCTGGAAGGCTGACGAGCGATGAATGGATTACCATGTCAAACACCAAAACTGATAAGGAAAATGGCAAAGGACGGAGAGAAAAGAGATGACGCAGGTCCTGAGGTTGTCTAAAAAGGTGGGGCTGAGTCAGAGGTGGACAAAGTCAGCACGATTACTTGAGGAGAGCAGTACAGGTGCAGAGATGATTACATTGTAATCGTTTCTCAACAAATCGGGATAAGTGGGAAAAAGTCACAGTCAGAGCCGGCGATAAAGCTGGGACTGGAACCCAGAGGGTAACTTAGCCTTTTCTGTTCTTAACCACTAACAGAACTCAGATGGTATAAAGTGTTCCCTCTTCTCACATTCCTGCTCTCCATTCTTTTATCTTTAAAACATTTCTTTTAAAGCTACGGAATACCAATGCTCGACCACATCAGAGAACTAACACCATATATTTGCCTTGTGCTGAGAATGTCCCGTAGTGTCTTCCCAGGAATGCAATGCTTCTAAAGCTGAAATACATGCTACACTAAAGAACGACTGCTCTTCATGTTCAAATTACCAGTATCAGAGTGAATGGCTCAGTCACATTACAGCCACACCATGAAATCTTAGGCAGCTCTCGTTGTTTACCTTAATTCTTATACATAGTACAGAACTGTTTAAAAAATAAACTGCATGTAAACATATCTTTAGAAGAGCATCTGATAAAATGAACTCCTATGCCTTTTAGGTAGCTGTATCATTTCCACATCCAGAGAATGAAGCAGGTTTGGTCTAATGAAGACAATGGGTCTGAAACAAACTAAAGAAACCATGGATTTCTCCTAATTTGGTGTAAAAACAGATTCACGGTCATTTCTGTTTAGCAACCTAAATTCTTTTGGGGATGAAATGCAGGAAGTGGTAGTACAAGAAGTGGGGAATTCCCGTTGTGGCTCAGCAGGTTAAGAACCTGACATAGTATCCCTGAAGCTGTGGGTTCGATCCTTGGTCTCGCTCAGTGGGTTAAGGATCTGGCATTGCCGTGAGCTGCAGCATAGGTCACAGATGTGGCTTAGATCTCGCGTTGCCGTGGCTGTGGTGAAGGCTGCCAGCTGCCACAGCTGCAGCTCTGATTTGACGCTTAGCCTGGGAACTTCCCATATGCTGCAGGTACGACCATTTAAAAAAAAAAAACACACACACACACACAGAAGGAGTAGGAATAGCCTGGCACAAAAATGTCCCTGGTAGCTCTGCAGGGTAAGGATACTGCATTGTCACTGTTGTGGCTCAGGTGGCTGCTGTGGCACAGGTTTGATCCCTCGCCCGGGAACTCGCACAATGCCACAGGTGCAGCCAAAAAACAAACAAAAAAACTCAAAGCAGGAGAGGGGCCCAATGCAAATTAGGCTGCTGGAAAATGTGGCTCTTAAGTGCTGAAGTGTGCTAATCACTTTAAGCTGTTCTCAAACCCACCGTTCAGGCAGACTGGCGGCTCTGAGCGGCGATGGTCTACAATGGCTAAGTCAACGCTGAATACACCAAAAGGGACATTTTCTGTACTGGGTAATTTGCCTCACAGAAAACAACTGCTCAACACAAGGGACACTTCTCTGGTCTTAGCCACAGACTGGCAATTAGGGAAGTGTGGTTCTAGCCTGTCTTCACCAATTATCTGCACCACAGACTTGTGACAAGTTCCTCTTCCAGAGAGAGGAAGCTACGACTCGTCCGGCCTGGCTCAGAGGGCTGTGAGAAGAGGCACATGAAGGTCCCCTGCCCACCTGCCCAGGGGACGGTGCTGTGCAGAAGGGACCCTGGCTGGAATCAGCAGCTTCCGGACCAGCCGCTGAGTCTGTGTGGCTGCACTGCTTGTCCCTGTCCCACTCTCTCACTACTATATAAGATTGTTTTTTAGGCTCATTATTGCTTCACACACTGCTTGCTAGGAAGGAAATATTTCTATGCAATAAAAATTCTTTTGGTGTTTTTTACTCCCTTCTCATCCATGCAAAACAGGAAAGCATGACACATTGCCTTTTATGGTTACAAAAGATCCAGACTAAGGTTCTTAATGTTCTTAGACAATTGTACTCATAATATGACCACAACACTTTCCTAACTTAACACTGTTTGAAGAGGAAAAGATGCCTTACATACTCCAAGCATAATATACCTCCAGGGAAGACACAGCCTGACAAATGTTTACTGAATCAAGTCACCAGTTAATCAAATAGGGAGTTCATTGAAATAATGAAATTAATATGCTTGTAGAGGGCTACTAAAAATAAGACTGCCAAGGTAGTTTTACATGGTTTTTAAGAGCAATTTTCTTCTATTTGAACCATGCTCTGAACTGTGTGGTCTACAGGGCACTGAAAACCAAAGGCATGGTTTGGTCTCTCATAACAGAATTATTTGTTTACTGTTATTCAACAACCATCACCACAAAAAAGTGCTGGGAAAACTAGATGTACACAGGTAGAAGAATGAAGGTGAAGCCCTCCTTACCTAACACTGTATACAAAAATTAACTCAGAATGAAAAATTAACCTAAAACAATAAAAACTCTTAGAAGAAAACACAGGACAAAAGCTCCACGTTGGATTTGGCAATGGCTTCTTGGATATGATACCAAAGGCAGAGGTAACAAAAGAAAAAACATACAAATTTGACTTCATGAAGAATTTAAAAGTTTGTGCATTAGAAAAGACAGTATCACGTATGCGTAAACTGGGTCACCATGCTGTACAGTTGAAAAATTGACAGAAAACTGTAAACCAGCTATAATGGAAAAAGGAAAAAAGAAAAAAAAATACACTGTTGCTGACAATCTATTGTACTTAAGGAAAGCCACCTGGGATTTTAAAAAGGTGAAAGCAAGTATCAATTTTGAATTAGTACACATTACTACTCTATTCACTATTGAGTTGTGCTTAAATGAATCACTAAATACTTGTAAAATAAATCTTGGATTATTAAAAAAAAAAAAGACAGTATCAACTGAATAACAAGGCAATTCACAGAATGGGAAAAAACGTTTACAAATCATTACCTGATGGATTAATGTCAAGAATATATAGAGAACTCCAAAACTCAACAACAAAAAACCCAAATAACCCAATTCAAAAATGGGCAAAGGATTTAAACAGCTGTTTCTCCAAAGAAGATGTATGAGTGACTGATAAGCAAAATCAAATCAAAACAATGAGATACCACTTCACACCCATTAGGATGACTACTCTCCAAAAAAAAATAAATAAACAGAAAACAACAAGTGTTAGCAAGGATACGGAGAAATCGAAGCCCTGTGCACTGCTGGTTGGAATGTAAACTGGTAAAGCTGCTGTGGAAAACAGGATGGTGGTTCCTCAAAAGAGTAAACATAGAATTACCAAATGAGTTCCCGTTGTGGCTCAGTGGAAACGAATCCGACTAGTAACCATGAGGTTGCAGGTTCGATCCCTGGCCTCGCTCAGTGGGTTCAGGATCCAGCGTGGCCGTGAGCTGTGGTGTAGGTCGCAGATGCAGCTTGGATCTTGAGTGGCTGTGGTGTAGGCCAGCAGCTACAGCTGCAATTCAACCCCTAGCCTGGGAACTTCCATATGCCTGGGGTGCGGCCCAAGATAGCAAAAAAAAAAAAAAAAAAAAAAAAATTTAGAAAATTTTCAAAAATTGAAAAAAGAATTACCAAGTGATCCAGCAATTCCACTTCCATGTATAGACCCAAAAGAATTGAAAGCAGGGTCCTGAAGAGGTGTTTGTACACCTATTTTCAGAGCAGCCGTTATTCACAATAGCTAAAATATGGAAGCAAGCCAAGTACCCATTGACAGCTGAGTGGATAAGAAAATGTGGTCTATACATACACTGGAATATCATTCAGCCTTAAAAAGGAAGGAAATTCTGCAATATGCTACAACATAGATGAACTTTGAGGACATTATGCCAAGCAAAATAAGCCAGTTACGAAAGGACAAATATTATGTGATTCCACTTATGTGAGGTACTGAGATTAGTCAAAACCATACAGACAGGAAATATGTTTGGGATTTCCAGGGTCTGCAGGAAGGGGAGAATGGGAAGTTATTGTTTAGCGGGTAAAGAATCGCAGTTGTACAACTTGAAAAGAGTTATGAAGATGGATAGTAGTGATAGCTGCATAACAATATAAATGTATTTAAGCCACTGAATTGATACTATTTTAAAATGATTACAATGGTAAATTCTGTGATATATATATATATATATATATATCACACACACAAAGCCATCAACTGATAGATAGCTCATCTAAAGCAGTGCTATCTCTTTCATTTTTTTTCTGGAGATTTTTTTTTTCCTTCTTAAATCAAGCAAAAAAGTTTACTGATTTTTCTGCCTCACCCAAGTAGTCTGCCCAACAGACAAATCTACATTACTGAGATCAAATTTATTTATTTTTAATGTTTACTGCTTTCATCTTAGAATATAAAAGTCCTTAACAATTTTTTAAATGCTGTATGGTACAGTTATTTTTAAAATGAGCATCACAGAATTCCAAAGCTGAACCTCAGTATCTAGTCTAATTCTGGAATGAGCGATAAGAAGGCTGAAACCCAGAGAGGGTTCTTAACTGCCCCAGAGCCACACCACTGATTAAGGACAAGTAAGATGAAAGACGGCCAATGTTAACTACTTTGAAAAATCTAATCTAAAATTTTGAACTTATAAAAAAACTTTACTGTTTATAGTGCCACCAATAAAACATTAGGATAATTCTGCCTCCTTCAAAAAGGGTTCATTTGTATGGAGTTCCCTTCGTGGCTCAGTGGTTAACGAATCCGACTAAGAACCATGAGGTTGAGGGTTCGATCCCTGGCCTTGCTCAGTGGGTTAATGATCCGGCGTTGCCGTGAGCTGTGGTGTAGGTTGCAGACGCGGCTCGGATCCCACGTTGCTGTGGCTGTGGCGAAGGCCGGCAGCTACAGCTCCTGTTAGACCCCTAGCCTGGGAACCTCCATATGCCTCAGGTGCGGCTCTAGATAAAAGGCAAAAAGACAAAAAAGAAAAAAAAAGGGTTCATTTGTAAGTACCCCATCTTTAATTTGAAGTAAAGGTGGGTGGATTTCATTTTATTGATTGAAACACTGTCAAAGCCATTAGAAGATAAACTGTTTACTTTTTTTAACTGGGTCACTTTGCTGTACTTCAGAAATTGGCAGAACATTGTAAATCAACTATAATAAAAAATAAAAAATAAAGATGGTGCTTTTACTTCAAAGAATCATATTCCTTAATAAGCACTGTACATCCAAATCATGTAATTAGACTCTGAATTTCCCATGAAAAGAATTATGAAGGAATGATGTGCAACCAAGGGCCTAGAGCTCAAAATTTTATTTAAAAACCTTTACCATGGGAGTTACTCAGTTTGCCTGGTTCTCTCCCATGTACACGTTATTGAACTTCTTTGTGATTTTACACTGTTAAAAAAACAGACAAAATATATAAAGGTCAAAGTGTATCAAACAGTGAAATAATGCACTTACTATATAGAAGAAAGTCTGCATAAATAAAATAATACTGCAATTCAATAATTAACCATAAAACCTTTCTTTAGTAAGCTCCATTTCCTAATAAACGAGGCAAAGATCTTTTATTTACTTTTTTTCTAATTCCAGTCTTCTCTGTATGACAACAAAAAGAAACTGAAGAAACAGTCACTGGAGTCATCAAATTCTGAAGACTTTCTCTAAACATATGTGCAAGTCCTTTTTTTTTCTTTTAATGAAACAGTCCGGACAAATATAATTAATACCAATATCATGCAGATAGAGAAACACATGAAATACAAAAAAAGTACCTTGTCTTCCCTGCCTTTTTACATCCTCTCTCGTTCAGCTTTCCCAATTATTCACCATCCTGAAACTTCTTGAGACTACTTGGGCACACTTGATGGCTTTCTGAGAAAGGGTTTTTATTGTCATTTTTTCCTCTCTGAAAATTTCTCTTACTTAGAAAGTAATTTACTAAAGAACTTGAGATCAATATTCATTTGAGAGTATACGTTAATTTGTATGTTCAACTGATACAAAAAGAAGACACAAAAAACTGGTTCCAGTTGCACACATGAATAACTTTAAGATCTAAGTTGAGGAGTTCCCTTCATGGCTCAGTGGTTAACGAATCCAACTAAGAACCATGAGGTTGCGGGTTCGATCCCTGGCCTTGCTCAGTGGGTTAAGGATCCGGCGTTGCCGTGAGCTGTAGTGTAGGATGCAGACACGGCTCGGATCCCAGGTTGCTGTGGCTGTGGCGAAGGCCGGCAGCTACAGCTCCTGTTAGACCCCTAGCCTGGGAACCTCCATATGCCGCGGGTGCGGCTCTACATAAAGGCAAAAAGACAAAAAAAAAAAAAAAAGATCTAAGTTGAGAATCATTTCTTTAGTGGACAACAAGTGAATGAATGAATGAATGAAGAACTAGCAATCTAGTCACCATACCCAACACTGTTTTCCTCTCAGTCAGTGCTCAGCAGCCATCAGATAGTTGACCACGCTTTCTTCTAGAACATCTTCTTCCTTGGCTTCTGCAATGCCACGCTCCCCTGGCTTTTCTACCCTTGTCAGTCTCCTTTATTGACGGCTTCTCCTCTACCAGAACTCTAGATACTTCTCAGGACTCAGGGCTCTTCAGTCTCTGCACTTTCTCTTCAGGTGCCCCCCAGCATTCCAATGCATCTAAGCAACGTCTCCACACTAAACACCTCCATTTCTATCTCCAGAGTTACAGATCCTATCTACGGGACATCTCCGCCTAGATGTCTACTAGGCAGCTCCAAATTAACATGTCAGAACTGGGTTTTGTCTTGTTTTGGTTTGGTTTGGTTTTTGTTCTTTGTTTTTAGCTGCACCCTTGGCCTGTGAAAATTCCCAGGCCAGGGATTGAACCTGTGCCACAGTGGCAACCCAAACCACTACAGTGACAGTGCCAGTGTCAGATCCTTAACCCACTGTGCCACAGGGAACTCCTAAAACTGGAATTCTTAATCAATCCCTTAAGCTGTTCACCCTACCCCAAACTTGTACCCCTCTCCCATCCCCATCCTCCCCATCTAAGCAAACGGTACCACTATCTACTCACTCAGGCCAGAAACCTAGTGGTCATTCTTGCTCCCTCTTTTCTAGTATTTGAGTTTCTTAACATAATAATGGATTTCATGAAAACTGCATTTAACACTGTCCTAACTTCCCAAGATATTGGCCCTCTAGTGAACTAAAGAGAAGAAGTCTGATAACATGACCTGGTGTCTTTGTTGTACTTCCTGAGCATTTTCTTTGGGGTGGGATTGAGAGAGGGAGGGAGGTTAGGAAAAGAACTGAAGTGGTGTGATTAAATTGGGTATGTGGGCATTCTAGGTGTTCACATCAATCCATGCTCAAGAATATTTGTCCTTCAGAGTTCCCATCGTGTTGCAAAGGAAACGAATCTGACTAGGAACCATGAGGCTGAAGGTTCAATCCCTGGCTTCGCTCAGTGGGTTAAGGATTCGGCGTTGCCATGGGCTGTGGTGTAGGTCACAGACACAGCTTGGATCTGATGTTGCTGTGGCTGTGGCGTGGGCCGGTAGCTACAGCTCCGATTAGACCCCTAGCCTGGGAACCTCCATATGTCACGGCTGTGGCCCTAAAAAAACAAAGAAACAAACAAAAAAAAAGTAATATTTGTCCGTCAAAACCAAAGACAATTGTTCTTAAAAAAAAAATTCATCGTTGTCTGAAATAACATTTACTTAGGTTTAAATTACCTCAAAAAAGGAGAGCCTTTATTCTTAGACTATAAGTTCTACGAGACTCTTGTGTGAAATTTTTGTGAGATACACAGCTCTTCATACACTACCTCTTCCGAAGTCAGTAATCAAGATAACAACACCACAGCAGAGAAGCCAAAAGTTACTACAATTTTAACAGCATGTTATAAACTCTATAAAAATATTTTAAATTCATAAAACATATAGGAAGAGCAACACTCTTTCCTCAAAATTTTAGTCCTTAAAGAGCAAAAAGTTTACTTATATATGCTGTAAGAAGATATACAAATGAAGAAAGTTGTGCTTTGTTGGTACAAACATTTATGTACTTTCATAACTAACTATTCTCTCCCCGCCCATTAATTATATTTATTTCTATTGTCAGGAAGTAGGCAAAGCTTTGGGTAATTTTAGCGTTTGTCTCCAAAACCTACAAGATGAAAGGTATGCTCAACCTCTTAAAATCAAAGACGGTCCTATTTGGAGAGAATACTTGATGATTTTCTAAGACATTTACTCCCACTGCCAACTTGTAATTAATGAAAGAATATGTTAAGTTGAAAAACACTGCTGATGACATAAATCAGGTACAGACGATACAGAGATGAATATGGCACTGAGTCTGTCTTTTAAGAGCTCATGGTACAGAAATAACTTCAGACAAAGTATGAAAAAAATGAAATAAGATTCTTTATTAAAAATGTAGTTGGTCATGGAGTTCCCGTCATGGCTCAGTGGTTTAACGAATCCGACTAAGAACCATGAAGTTGCAGGTTCGATCCCTGACCTTGCTCAGTGGGTTAAGGATCCGGCGTTGCCATGAGCTGTGGTATAGGTTGCAGACGCGGCTCGGATCCCGCATTGCTGTGGCTGTGGTGAAGGCCGGCGGCTACAGCTCCTGCTAGACTCCTAGCCTGGGAACTTTCATATGACACAGGTGTGGCTCTAGATAAGGCAAAAAGACAAAAAAAAAATGTAGTTGGTCATCTAGAATGACTGCACTTGAATTGTACATAATCAGTTACTAAATACTGAAATAGCAGTTATTTTCACATTTTTAACGTAAAATTACAAAAACAACAGTGATTTTCACATTTTTAATGTAAAATTACTAAAATAGCAGTTACTTTCACAGTTTTAATGCAAAATTTTATAAAAACGGGAATGAAATTTTTGACCTCAGATTTTTAAATTAAATCTAATAATATATGATATAAAATTTATATAATATAAACTATAAAACATATTCAATAAATAAGGAAAACTTTGGAAGTAGAGCATCTTATTCCAATGCAGTGATTCTGTTATAGTGATAGCAAGAACACTCGATGAGTTAGCTGCCTACTGCCTACTTCTAAGTACAATAGCAAACACTGTATATTGCATTTGAACAATTAGTTAAAGTGATTTTCCATATCTATCAAATAAAAAAACCAAAGAATACAAAGACCTTTATGGTAAACATAAGCACATGATGGCCCAGAAAAAAAAGGATACCCTGGGCTTGTGCAGGAGCACGCATGCGTACACACACACACTCTCTTGTTTTTATGGTAGCTCTAATTTGTAATGCTCTTTTTTTTGGCCTTTCTAGGGGTTGCACCAAAGGCATATGGAAGTTCCCGAGCTGGGCTTCAAATCAGACCTGCAGCTGCAGACACAGACACAAACACAGCAACACCAGATCTGAGCTGCATTGGTGACCTTCGCCACAGCCTGAGGCAACGCCAGATCCTTAACCCACTGGGCGAAGCCAGGGATCAAACCCACATCCTCACGGATACTAGTTGGGTTCTTAACCTGCTCAGCCACAACAGGAACTCTTATAATGCTTTTTCAAATTTAACTTACAGTTGGCCCTCCTGCTTAAGGGTTCTGCATCCCCAGATTCAACCAACTGCAAATCAAAACTATTTGGGGGAAAAAATTCCAGAAAGTTCCAAAAAGCAAAATTTGAATTTGCCAGGCACCAGCAACTAGTTACATAGTGTTTACATTGTATTTGCAATGTTTTGCATAGAATTTACGTTGAATTAGGTATCATAAGTAATCTAGAGACCATTTAAAGAATACTAGAGGATGTGCGCAGGTTTATATGCAAATACTGTGTCATTTTACACAAAGAATTTGAGCACCTGAGGATTCTGGTAACCTCGGGAGTCCTGGAACCAATCCCCTGCAGATTCCAAGGGATGATCGTACTTTCATTCTTTCTTAACTCAGTACAAATTTTCCGTGCCTAGAAGGGAATGTATAATGTACCAAGGAGCCACTGCTGACTATGGGGTGGGGCCCCACAGCTGCACAGGCTCCATTGCTAACTTGTTAGAAGCCTGAAGGCCAAATTAATCTACATCCAAAAAAAAAAAAAAAAAGGAATTAAAAAAGGCAGCCCTCAGCTTTTAACAGAGGTGTGGTCCAATTCAGACAACTGTGTGCCCAGCATACTCTGCTAGATCCCCACAGTTTCCATTGTGATCAAGAAAAAAGCTTGCTTGTCAGAACCTGTATTAGCTGTACTGGGTGTACTTTGTATTAAAACTGGAAGCAGGCAAAGGCAACAGCTGACTCCTCAACTAAGCAGTATGGATAATCTTTATGTTTCAATGCAAATGTGATGACAAGGATTCATGAACTGGGAAAAGCTCTGACTACCGTTGGCATGTCCTACGGGAGCTTCTTTAAAAACTGCCCTCCTTTTCCTGGTCTATACCAAACCTCCCATTCCCAAACAATTCTTGGTATAAGCACGATCTCAAACATCTATTTAATTAAATGTACACGGAAAGTATAAAGATCACTATTCTCAAGAAAATTTTACATCTCAAGCAAGCGCGTGAAAATCCAAGTCAATGGAGTATCTGCGGATGGTGAGTAGGTATCATCCACTGGTCCTCGTCTGCCTGGGTGACCATGCCCTCCAATATATACTCCGTGCGTCTCATCTTCTCTCAGCTCTGCTAACGCCACAGAGGGCAGTAAAGAAGAGAAACTGCAGAAGTCCACAGAGAGAGAAACCTGAAGATTTACCAACAGTGTAATGACACTTTCTTAGGAAGGGTTAGGGAAGTAAGCATCCTGTTTTATTTATACACACATACGCAAACCTACAAAGGGCTAACTTTGGATTCTACCCCATAAGCGTAGACACTTCTCTCGGAATTAAGGCACTGTAGCTGTTGAATATAAAGAAAGAGAAATGGGTTCAGGGGCATCTCACATACAACTAAAGAAGACAGAACTCTGAACAGCCCTAAGAGATGTTAACCTGAACAGCCCAAAAAAGTTCTGAATTTGAGCTTACACATAAATCAAGAGATGAAGGGAGACTTCAGAGCACACCAGACTCTCAAGTTTTCCTAAAAGAGTACATGGAAGAACCTGAAGTTCAAGTGTGCTTCATCATTTGGAAATACGATCCTATTGAGGAACAACATTTAACTCACCTTAACATCACCCCAAGTTTGTAACTGGCTATTTATCAGAAAATGCTTTTGGAGTTCCTGTGGCAAAGTGGGTTAAGAATCCGACTGCAGCTGCTCAGGTGCAGGTTTGATTCCTGGCCCAGCCCAGTGGGTTAAAGGAGAGATCAGGTGTTGCTGCAGCTGTGGCGTAGGTCAAAGCTGTGTCTCAGATTTAAGTTCTGGCCTGGGAACCTCCATATGCTGCAAGTGTGGCCATAAAATTAAAAAAAAGAATTAAAAAAACAAAATGTTTTTGCAATCCTAAGTATCAGGTAGGAACTGAGTTCAGGGTCAGAGAAGGACTTTGTTGTCACTTGTCACAGCTCTGGCCACAAAACTAAAGCAGTGGTGACAAATGATTCTTATTTCTTTACATATCACTTCAAACACTTTGGAAAGGCAAAACTGATAAAACGCACTCTGCTCTCTACAACATTTAAGATCTGGTCTCCATCAGCTTCACCAGCTTCAGCTCCAGTGGAAATACCACATAAGCAACTTCCCAGCTGAAATAAAATTCCAAGATTATGCTCTTTGAATTCATCTGTGATTTAGGCCAAGGGGAGTGTTATGACTTCTAAGTGAAATCACGGCCAGATGAGAAGCAGCAAAGGGCCATCACCACTGGGTCTAACTAGGGCTCAGATGCACTGCAGACAAAGGGAGGATGATGGGCACTGCTGGCAGCTCCACAGGCAGAGCCCGGGCACGACACAGCCAGCCAGCACCACCACGTTTACAGGGCCGTGAGGTTGAGGGTAAGGAAAACCGAATGCCGAAAATCAATGTTGCATAAACAGTTTTCAATACAGCCTGTTTCCTACAAATTTTCTTTATTGTTAAAAGAATAAGGCAAGAACATGGGAGTTCCCTTTGTGGCTCAGCAGTTAATGAACCGGACTAGGATCCATGAGGAGGCGGGTTCGATCCCTGGCCTCACTCTGTGGGTTAAGGATCCGGTGTCACCGTGAACTGTAGTGTAGGTCGCAGACGCGGCTCGGATCCCACTTTGTTGTGGCTGTGGTGGAGGCCAGCAGCTGTAGTTCTGATTAGATCCCTAGCCTGGGAACTTCCAAATGCCACCGGTGTGGCCCTAAAAAGAAAAAAAAAAGAGAGAGAGAGGGAGAGAATAAGGCAAGAACGCCTACAGTTTGACCAAAGGAACTAAGCCCAAGTTGTTTTTCTTCTCGAACCACTTTAACATATATGAGAAAATCTTCCTAACTACTTTTCAGGAATTTAATCATTGTATAAATTGGCATGAAGAGACTAAGAATTAAATGTAACATAGATTTGCATTATAGAAACAAAAGTAGGGTAGAATTCAGTGGGTCTGAACCTACTTTTCTCATATGAACTATATCACTGGATAACCAAAAAATAGATGAGCGAAAGCCTCTCCTTATTCAATTCTTCCAGTTAACAAATAGAAAGAGAAAGATAAAACTGTAGTAGTCCCATTTGGCAACCCCCACTGAATTAACGGAACTAAGCATTAAGCACCAATGGCTGCTAATGTCATGAAAAGAGTGACAAGCAGACATTTATGTGCCTCTTGATAAAAGAACACACCACAACCTATAGTCTTGCCAAAGGAATTAAATCCAGATCTGACTAAGCCTTTTCAACTCAGCTGCCAGTGTGCAGGAAATACATAGGAACACGCTTCGCGGCACAATGAGTCTGCAATCAGCAAAATCTAGACTGTGGGAAACTCCACAAACAAGTGATCTGGGTTCTTTGACCAAGAAAAAAAAAAATTGCAAGGAAAAGAAAGGAATACAGGGGGAAGCTGTAGATGAAAAAAAGACTTAAAAGACACATCAAATTTCCAACAATAGGTAAGACACAACTAGAGTTGACGGATACACACCTGGGTGATGAAACCACATGGAATCTCAAGGGTTTCTTCCTAAAATTCAGGGCAGTAGCTGCTTTTGAAGTGAAGGAAAGGCTGAGATTAGAACGGGGCACAGGAAATCAGAGAGGTGACATCTGGGACAGACATTACCATCCTCATCTTATAATTAAGGAAACTGAAGCTTAGGGGGTTTGAGTAGCTCGCCAAGGTTACAGAGTAAGTGGTGGGTGTGTAGTTATAATTCAGAGGTGCGCTGACTGCAAGCTTTAGCTCTTGCCCAGGGCTTAACTGTGATTATGCACCATTTTTTTTTTTTAAAGTATAACTTAACAAAAACTAAAGTGCACACCACACGTTTTGAGTATAACTTTCATTTGGGAGTAAAGTTCAATGAACTTTACATCTGAAACACTGCCTTGTCCGGGTGGTTTTTAATGTCCATATAAAGAGAGGAATGCGTGATATCTTTAAGAAAATATCTCTGCTAGTGCAAAGCCAAGCTGTTGACAATTTAAGATGCGTCAGGAAGGTATTTCAGAGATGACAGTAGTAAGTGAGTTTTTCCTGGAACTGGAGATAAGTCAAGATGATCTTCCTCTGTGGCCTAATGTTTTTTTTTTTTTTTAGGGCCACACCCAAGGTATATGGAGGTTCCCAGGCTAGGGGTCTAATCGGAGCTGTAGCCACTGGCCTACACCACAGCCACAGCAACATAAGATCTGAGCCGCGTCTGTGACCTACACCACAGCTCACAGCAACGCCGGATCCTTAACCCACTGAGTGAGGCCAGGGATCAAACCCGCAACTTCATGGTTCCTAGCTGGATTCATTAACCGCTGAGCCACCGCGGGAACTCCAGTGATCTAATGTTTTGTTCTGTTTTTTTTTTAACTGATGAAAATGAATACCTCCCCAGGGGGTTTTGCAGAGAGTCCAGGAATGGGCATTGGAGAAAGGGATGACAAAGGATTTTCTCTCCATCGAGAAAAAGTGACATGCCACATGCCAGGGGCATTAGAATAAGTGCTACCTTAGATACCAACCTTCAGGTTAGCTGACAAAGCGGAAAGCTTTCAGAGCACCCGCGGCAGGTAGAGAAAGACACTGGAAAGCTTTGGACAAATTGGAAGATTTTCTTAAAACTATAAAGAAAACTAGAGTGCGAAGGTAATTTGACTAGTTGGGTTTAACAAATATTTGAAACTGCGCCTTAAAGTAGGTCTAACTCTTTCACATTTATTCATTGTAACATCTAGGCTTGGATGTGTCGTATAAATCACTCGCCCTGTTATTTATTTATTTTTTTTTGTCTTTTTGCCTTTTTTATCTAGAGCCGCACCTGCGGCATATGGAGGTTCCCAGGCTAGGGGTCTAACAGGAGCTGTAGCCGCCGGCCTTCGCCAGAGCCACAGCAACGCGGGATCCAAGCCGCGTCTGCAACCCACACCACAGCTCACAGCAACACCGGATCCTTAACCCACTGAGCAAGGCCAGGGATCGAACCCGCAACCTCACGGTTCTTAGTCAGATTCGTTAACCACTGAGCCACAAAGGGAACTCCGCCCTGTTATTTTAAGAACTAATTTTTATGACAATCACAGGAACAGGAATGATCATGAATAACATCCATAGAGCGCTCTGTGGCAGTCACCGAAAGAACCAGTTACAGGTATCAGCCCATGCAATCTTCAGAGCCACTCTCCAAAGAGGGTTGTAACTGCGTATGTACCAAGGCACACAAGCAGGAAGCAGCAGAGCGGGAACGCTGACACTTGTGTGTTTGCATTTATCCACCACTTTGCAGTTACTTGGCAGTTGATCTTCCCACTGGGCCAGTCCTGTTCTGCATTAGCACCACCATCCCCATATTGGTGGGGCGACCTTAATAGAATTTAGGAGAAACTAAGAGCTCTCTAGAGAGAATGACCATCTGCATCAGTTCCACTTCAGGCAAGGAAACAGTAGAAACAGACTTGACCTATACATTTAGCTTGCTGTGTCTCAACCCTTGGACCCGGTTCTATCTGCAAATACATCAGACAAGGTTCAGTCTATAAAAGGTGGCTTTAGGATGGTGTTTGGCACATAGTAGGTACTCTATATTGAATGAAAGTGCAAGTGACTACATGAGCTAACAAGTCACAGAACTTTTTTTAGACATATTGTACAATCTACCTAGTACCAGGAAGTAAGCCAGATCATCTCAGTGGCCCCTTTCTTTTTAAGTAGTAGTCAAAAGGATGAATTAAAGAAAGAGATAAAAAGCAGAATCTCTGGAGTTTCCATTGTGGCCCAGTGTTAAACAAACCTGACTAGGATCCATGAGGATGCTGGTTTGACCCCTAGCCTCGGTCAGCTGGTTAAGGATCTGGCGTTGCCATGGGCTATGGTGTAGGTTACAGACAGGGCTCGGATCCCATGTTGCTGTGGCTGTGGCGAAGGCTGGTGGCTTCAGCTCCGATTCGACCCCTAGCCTGGGAACCTTCATATGCCACAGGTATGGCCCTCAAAAGACCGAAAAAAAAATGCAGAATCTCTGAAAGAAGAGAGGGGAAGAAAAGGACCAATGCTGGGAGTACGCAGCTCAGAGAACCAATAGAGGATAATAAACGATGATGGAAATGTCCTCACTAATGTATTAAATTATGTGGATATTTGTCTTTATTTTCAGTTTGCTAGGAGCTTCTAGCATCCTGAAAGGTAAAAATTTATGATGGACGCACACACCCTTACTCCATTAAAAAACATCCTCTGAAATAAAAGGAAAGAAAAAACTCAGAGCAGAGTTTTTAAAATTCACGGATTCATTTTTTTTTTTTTTGGTATTTATCAACCCAGTTATTTTGGGTTGCTATTCACTAAAAGCTATAAGAATGTCAGTGTCGAGGCCATATGTTGAAAGTCAACAGGATTCTTTTTCTTCTAGCATTCTCTCTTTTATTGGCAGGTTTTCCTAGTAAGATCTGTCATCTGGAAGCACTCAGTTGATGATTTTCCATAGGTTATGTTTTCAGGCTGAATCATAATCTTTTGTAGCCATGATCTGCTGAAATTCTCATCACATTCATACAATAATTTAAAACATTTTTTTTCAAAATGCAATATATGAGCTTTCTCCCATCTTCACAATTAAACCAACATAAAATGTCTTGGCAGAATTAATTATAGGATGGGAAGGGTAATTAAAATTTAGAACTTAAAACCCCAAATCTACCACAGAGTTGTAAACTTAAAATTTTATATATTCGTTTTTTTTTTTTTGGTCTTTTTTTGTCTTTTAGGGCTGCACCAGCGGTATATGGAAGGTCCCGGGCTAGGGGTCGAATTGGAGCTGTAGCTGCCAGCCTACACCAGAGCCACAGCAACTCGGGATCTGACCTGTGTCTGGGACCCACAGCTTACGGCAATGCCAGATCTCCAACCCAATGAGCAAGGCCCCAGATCGAACCCGCTTCCTCATGGATGCTAGTCAGGTTCATTAACCACTGAGCCACGACGGGAACTCCAGAATTTTATGTATTCCTAACAAAACTGGTCTGCATCAGCCATGCAAATTCACAAATGTTACATTGTGTGACTTGATTCTGATTTATGGTTAAGATTGCTAGAACTTGTATTTTGTGCTCCTGTTACACTTGTACTTTGTAAATATTGCCTAAGAAGACTGGAATGCAAAAGCCATAAAAATAATTGCAGGCTATTACATAATCAGAAGTCTGTTTCTGTCCTTTACTAGGCTAGTCTCATCATACCAAGTAAAACATATATACCAAATAAAAATAGAATAAGGTCTAGAATTATATATCCTTTTTTATATTTTCTTTAGATTTAAGATTTTTAACTGCTATAACATGGATCGTAATGTTTCTTTTTTTAAAAAAAAAAACAGGAGAAAAAGTAGAGTTTATATGAGTAACATCAGAACTCATCTACATTATCATGAAATCATTTTACATATACTATATACACAGACAAGTCCTTTTTTTCTTTAAAAGCAAGTTCTTCCTGAGTATATACTGTGTTCAGAATGGGACACTAGAATGCCAGGAAATACAGAGGTGAATTAGACTAATTCTGCTGTAAGGAGCTTAAACACACAAACACCATCCTTCCCTCCCTACCCTGGGGTTACCCGTGTACCACTGTCTCCTCTAACCTATGCTTCTTAGGTCCGTGTGCCATCCCCAGAAAAGTCTTAAGGCACCACGTTGACTGTATCTTGCCACTGACTCCTAAGCATGTGCTAAATGAAGTTCAAACCCTTTAGTCTGGCATTCCACACTCAACAGTCTTGTTTTTCCTTGAACAAAACTCCAAGTTGTCTACTTTTAAGCCTTTCCTCAAACTTTCACTCCTCCTGGAAGTGACAACGGTACAAGGCCACATCTAATGGGTAAGATTTCAACAGGCAGAAATTATAATATGCAGTGTTCCAGATTGAAGAAGATGCAAAACCAAGACCTGTTCAGTCTAACTGTGTGGTATGATTAGAACACAAGGCTGATGTAAGTAAGTAGGGGGACATAGCGATAAGATAATGCTCATGAGCTTTCAGATCCTAGGATTTACCTGTCTTTCTATATACCTATTTACCTACTTGCTTCCTATGGTGGTTTTAAAATATGTCCACAATTCCTTGATGCTCTTACCTTCAAGAATTAGAGCCTAATTCTCTTTCTCTTAAGTGTGGGCTGGACTTAAGCCATGTCTAAGGAAGTCAATGAAGGGAAGTGACAGTGTGTGACTTCAGACACTGGGACATTGAAGACACTGAAGCTTCCTCCTTACTCTCGCACAGTGCTTGCCCTGGAGGAAGTCAGGCGACATATTGGGAAGACGCTCAAGCAGCCTATAGAGAGGCCCGTGTGATGAGGAGTTAAGCCCTCCTGCCAACAGCCCTGTGAGTGAGCCGTCTTAGAAACAGATGCTCCAGGCCCAGTTAAACCTTCGGGGGACAACATCACTGCCAACATCCTGATGGTAACCACAGGAAAGACTCTGGGCTGGAAACTCACAGCTAAGTGACTCCCAAATTCCTGACCCAGAGAAACCGTGACATAATGAATGCCCACTGTTTTAGGTGTTAGGCTTTGTAATAATTTATTATGCCATGGTAAATAACAACTATACTATCTTTGGATAAATGTCTACCAAGAAGAATGACAATATTCCCAGACAGTATACTGAAGAATAAACAGCCTTTTAACCTGTGGTATCACGGGTCCGACTAGAAAGCACAGTGAGGACACAGATCGCATTTATCATGTATCCACTGGATATATCCTTAGCATCAAGTACAGAGCCTGACACAGTAACAGTTCAGTAGTTTGTTGAATGGATGGAAGGACCTCTTCCCAAGGAAATCTCTCTGAAGTAGATTTTCTTGAGATCTAATAGATTTCACAGTCATGAGTGTCTTACAAAAGAGACTAGGCAGGTAAAATGGAGATAAAATGTAATTCCTTAAACTCTCTACATTCAATATATTGTTTCTGTCTTTATTATTTTACCTTCTTATTGAGAAATACAACTACAGGAGTTCCTGTTGTGGCTCAGTGGAAACAAACCAGACTAGTACCCGTGAGGATGCCAGTTTGATCCCTGGCCTTGCTCAGTGGGTTAAGGATCTGGAGTTGCTATGAGCTGTGGTATAGGTTGCAGACACAGCTTGGATCTGGCACTGCTGTGGTGTAGGCTGGCAGCTGCAGCTCCGATTTGACCCTTAGCCTGGGAACCTTCATGTGCCACAGGTGTGGCACTAAAAAGACAGGAAAGAAAGAAAGAAAGAAAGAAAGAAAGAGAGGAAGAAAGGGAGAGAGAGAGAGAGGGTGGAAGGGAGGGAGGGAGACACAACTAGAAATACCAAAACAGACGCAAAAATATCCACAGCTTAGCTAATTACTAAAAGACAAAATCGTTGAAAGAACCACCCAGGTCAAGAGATGGAACTTTGCAGCTACCCCAGAAGCCCTTCCAAATTGCGTGTGTGCACAGATGTAATTTCCTTTCCTAAAACCTACATCTGAGAAAGGCAAGAACCCAACTACTTAGCCTTAGAAGATACAAAGAAAATTAAAGGAGAACCAGATCCAAGGAGTGACTCTTGTCATAGCCAGGATCTCACAATCAAAGTTCCTACAGCACTAAGAATTGGCTGCCAACTGTAGTAATTGGGAGTGAGAAGCAAAAGCTGTATAACAGAATTAAGAAGGGGAAGACCAGGAGTTCTTTTTCATGGTGCAGCAGAAACGAATCTGACTAGAATCCATGGAGATGCGGGTTCAATCCCTGGCCTCATTCAGTGGGTCAGGGATCCAGTGTTGCTGTGGCATAGGCCAGCAGCTGTAGCTCCAGTGTGACCCCTAGCCTGGGAACTTCCATATGCCAAGAAGGCAGCCCTAAAAAAAGCAAAAAAAAAAAAAAAAAAAAAAAAGAAAAAGAAGGGGAAGACCTACGATGTAAGCCTATTATCTTTTAAAAAAATTTTAATACACAGCAGAAAAGAGGCATGGATGGAATTTTTGAAGGAAAGATGTGATAGTGGTGGCAGGTTCAGACCTCACACTTGTAAATAAGATAGTGCTCTTGCTTTGTTGATTTTATTTCTGGGTAGCCTTATATCACAATACCCACTGTTGTTCAACAGTCTTGAACTATTATGTTATTGTCTAATAATGAAACATCTGAGAGTGCGCTAATGAGGTCAATAAATTAAGCTGAACTTTTAGCATTGTGCCATCGAGTATAAATTTTTTACTGCGATTGTGAATTGCCTGAGTGTTCTAGCATAAAACTTCACCTTTGAACATGTTAATTCCCAGCATACGGGTTTATGAAAATTTCCTAAAAAGGATCAACTATCAATTCAACATTAGGGTACTGTAATCATTCAAAAAGATGGAAAAACAGAAAAGAATAGCCTCATGTTGATTTTTTGCAACATCAGTTATGGCAACCAGAAAAGACTGAATCATTCTATTGTAAGAACTTGCTTCACTGTATTCAGGGTGGAAAACAGATATTACGCAGGCTTAACAGGGCTCGTAAGTCTTGCTCTTTAGTGACGTAATTGTTTAGAGGTGCTAATAAATTCTCCTGGACAGGCTATAATATATTGCAAATGAAACAAAGTTGGGTGACTCCACCAGTCTACAAGGCAACACATATGTGACCACGGGCTACACAGGACTGAGGTAGCTTCCATTCACCGCTGAATGACATGCCATGGTAAATTTTTAGAGAGGAGTAGAAAAGTTCCTGTCAGAAAAAGAAGGATTTTCATACTTCCATTATATCAGAGGCTAGAAAGGACTATGTTGACCTCTGAATGTGTAAGAATAAGTTCCGTGCCTTTCTGCAAAGGGAAGGGCCTGCTCTACCACTAGAGCCACGGCAATCTCCCTGGTGGCAAGAGGTGGGTTTTGAGGGAGACAAACTAGAATTGAGACCAGTGCCCTGACACATACAGAGAAGACAACCCCATGGAACCCAGTTAACTTCTCTCAGCTTTGGTTCCCTCATCTAAAATAAATGAAGACAACAAAGCCTTCACGTACGAGTCGAGATTTTTCTGATTATAAATGACAGAAACATAAACCATTCTCATGTAAGCAAAGAAGATAACTTATTGGAGAACTTCGAGAGAGGCTCAAGGCCTCCAAAGGACAGCTAGTCATAGGCCTTAGAGCCAAGAGAAGTCCTCAGATGGCAAGGACTGAAGCCAAAAACCTCACCACTGACAGCAGTACTTCTCGATAAATCTCTAGTCTCTCCTCCTTTACTTCTTCCTGCACGTTAGCCTTCTTCACCCCCCTGTGCAGCGGTATACCGTCCAGTATGGTAGCCGTTAACCGAAGACAGCGGCTACCGAGTGACAGGCATAGGACTAGTTTGAACTGAGATGTGCCAAAGAGTAAACACATGCCAGATGTAATAGACTTAGCACAAAATAAATAAATACATATATTTAGTACAAAATAAAAAATATATAAACATATATATGTAAAATAATTATATATATATATATATATGAATTTCATCTTGGGAGTCCCTGTTTTGGTGCTGTGGGTTAAGAATCTGACTGAAGTACCTCAGGTCACTGCAGAGGTGTGAGTTTGATCCCCAGCCCGATGCAGTGGGTTAAAGGATCTGTGTTGCTGCAGCTGCAGCGTAGGCCACAGCTGTGACTCAGGTTCAATCCCTGGCCCAGGAACGTCCATATGCCATGAGTAAGGCCATAAAACAAATAATAGTAATAATTTTCATCTTGATTACATATTGAAATAATATTCTGAATATAATATATTGAATAAAACACATTATTAAAACTATTTCCACCTGTTTTTCTTAGTTCTTTTAATGCAGCAACTCGAAATTACATACGTGGCTCATATATGTGACTTGAATAATATCTCGACTGGCAGTGCTGATCAAGAGGCTGTTCCCACACACTGAGAAACATGGCTGCCTATAGTCCTGGACTCAATTCATCCCAGCCTATCAGCAAAGACAAAGTTTTTCTCTTCCTAGTTTAGTTTATAAATGTTCTAGGAAAGACTCTGACTGGGTCACCTTGGATGAGGTACCCAACCTTTCAACTAATCCCTTCCAGGCAGGAGAGAAAGTGAAATGCACACAGCCCTACCAGCATTAGAGGGATGCTGCAGCGAAACAAAGATGGACATGGAATACTATTATGAGAAGGAGAAGAGAAATGCTAGGTAGACAAAAATGACAGACATCCACTGTACTACCTTAGAGGGTGGCTATAGGATCAAACATATGTGGGTGTAGCACTGTCATCTCTATCAGCACCAAGATCCTGACCAAAACTCCTTCCTAAATGCTGGCTGTAATATTAGAACACAAAATCGTTGAATAGTCATTACACAAATGGCAGGCATAAAACTCAAGGGGACAAACAGATTGGACTGCCACACTTCAGTATCCATCAAATGTACCAGAACTGATGATACACCCAGATCTGGCAGCTCATTACTAGGAATGCCTTTTAAAAGTAATTTGTGGGAGTTCCCATCGTGGCTCAGCAGTTAACGAACCCAACTAGCATCCATGAGGGCGTGGGTTCGATCTCTGGCCTCACTCAGTGGGTTAAGGATCCCGCATTGCCATGGGCTGTGGTGTAGGTCGCAGACACAGCTCGTATCCTGCATTGCTGTGGCTGTGGCATAGGTTAGCAGCTGCAGCTCCAATTTGACGCCTAACCTGAGAACTCCAACATGCCACAGGGACAGCCCTAAAAATAAAAATAAAAATAAAAATACCCCCCACCCAAAAGAACTAGTTGGGTTTGTTACCACTGAGCCACAATGGGTACTCCAATATTTTATATTTCTGTAGTGTTGGTTCTAACTTTTCTTTGTTCATTTCTGACTTTATTTTGGGGCCCTATCTCATTTTTCCTCGACAAGTCTTGCCAGTAGTTTGCCAATTTTCCCTTTCAAACTATCAGTATAGTTAGACACCTTTGAGCTAGTTTGTAATATAGTTTGAAATCAGGGAGTAAAGAAACAGGTGAGGGAGATGAAGGGGTACAAACTTCCTGTTCATAATCCATTTGAGTTAAATTTTGTATGGCTCAGGTATGGATTAGAGTTCCTGGGGGGGGGGGGATTGGCTTTATTTTATTTTTTTGGTACGGATATCCAATTGGTATAGATATCTAGCACCATCTGTGAAAAGACTATACTCTCTCTTCTGAACTGTCTTTCCAAAGTTGTCAAAAATTAGTTGTCTCTATATGTGCGGGATCTATTTCTGGATACTCTTCTATTCCATTGATCTATACGGAGCCATTCGTCTTTTTAAGACAATTACCACACTTTCTTAATTACCACAGTTTTAATCAGGGAGTGTGAGTCTTCCAATTCTGTTCTTCCTTTTTAGGATTGCTTTGGCTATTCTAGGCCCTTGTTATTTCAAAATAAATTTTAGAATCAGACTGACAATCTCTACAAAAAGCCACTGGGTTTTGACCTGATAGAATACAGTCAGATCTACATATTCATTTGGGAAAAACTGACATCTCACAATATTGAGTCTTCTAATATATGAACATGGATTTTTAGTTTAGGTCTTCTTTAGTTTCCCTCAGCAATATTTTATAGTTTTTAGCATACTAGTCTTTCATAACTTTTATTATATTTATCTCTAAATAGTTCATACTTTTGATGCTGCTATAAATTTTGTTTTTAAGTTTTAACTTCAGATTATTTTATTAGTATACAGAATTATAATTTATTTTTACATATTGATCTTGTATTTTGCAACATTAAAAAATTCACTTATTAGTTCTGGAACTTTTCTGTAGATTCCTTAGGTTTTTCTACATAATAATCATATTAGCTGTTTTGCAAAAGGACAGTTTTGCTTCTTCTTTTTACTCTGGGTGCCTTTATTCCTTTCTGTTACCTTACTGCACTGGCTAGAATCAAGTGTTGAACAGTATTGGTGAAAGCAAATAACCTTGCCTTGCTATTGACCTTAGGGAGAAAGCACTGGACTTTTACCAGTAAGCATGATTTTAGCTATAAGCTTTACATAGAGGCAAGTTATCAGGTGAGGAAGTCTCCTTCTATTCTGAGTTTGCTGAGAATTTTTATCAGGTTTGGATGTTTGGTTCTGTCAAATGTTTTTTCTGTGCTATTAAGATGGTAATATAGTCTTTCGTTTTTAGTTTGTTAATAGAATGAATCTTGTTTTTTATTTTTTTCAGTATGCAGCCTACATTGCATTCCTGGGGTAAACTCCACTTGGTCACGATATACCATCTGTTTTATATATTAGAATACTGAATTTGTTAAAATTTCGTTTTGAATTTTACATCTATATTTACGAGAGAGTTTCATGTGTAGCTTTCTTATATTTGTCTGGTTTTTGTTATCAGGTAATGCTGTCCTCACAGATTCAGCAGAAAGCATTCTTCCCTCCTAATTTTCCAAAAGAATGTATAGAATTCATGTATTATTTGCCCCTAAATGATTGGTAAAACTTAAAAGTGAAGTCATCTGTGCCTACAATTTTCTTTATGGGAAGGTATTTAACTATTTAACTATAATAGACATAAGACTAGCCAAGTTATCTCTTTCTTCTTAAATATGTTTTGGTAAACACTGAGAAATTTTTTAAATTCAAGAACACATAAACAAACATGCCACTGGCCATTAGGGTGATGATTACACGCAACTACCACACATGCAGCTTCTGGAAAAATCTACTACTCATTCACGAAGTAAATAAATCCTTAATTTTATTCTGAAAATATTTTTTTACTTTATGGATCCTCTGAAAGAGTCTAGGGGTTGTATCAGGAGTCCCAGGACCACACTTTGTGAAGTGTTGGTACGAATACCATCACCATCAATATTCCACAATTTTGTGTTAAAGACTATGTTCGTGAAGTACCCACATACTGAAATTCAAAGCATCATAGACTACTTTCTAGATTATCACAAAGCTTGAAAAACCTAAATCACTGCTTATCCTGCTTCAAGAGAGCCAGAACTTCTTAAAGCAACCCTAGAACAAAGAATGACACCAACCTTGTTTCTGGATGTCACCCATTCCAAGAACATGGCCATAATGTAAAAAATGAAGCTGCAGTAAATGGATTCAAGAAGAAAAAAAAAAGGGGAATCTTCAGAAAAATGGTAGAAAGAGGGCAGGTATTGCTGTGACATTATTTTGTCATGAAATTAGATCAAAATATAAGTGCACTGTTAAAATTTGTTTTAAAATGTTTTATAAGAGAAAAAAATTCCTCCCAGTTCTATATTTGATGCCATTCTAATTAAGGGCTGCAATTTCCTTCTCCTACTCTAAATCCTGGGAGTA
Organism: Catagonus wagneri; assembly: GCA_004024745.2. Taxonomy (NCBI): domain Eukaryota; kingdom Metazoa; phylum Chordata; class Mammalia; order Artiodactyla; family Tayassuidae; genus Catagonus; species Catagonus wagneri. Next base: position 13,564,431 of record PVHT021183518.1, on the reverse strand, counting down.
TGTTTATAAAGAAAAAAAGGAGAGTGGAACTTTGGGTTACAGTGAATACAAAACCCAGCTCAGCAAAAAAGAATAAAACTGAACCTCCAAGGACACTTCAAAAACTTGTGCCTCAGGATAAGGAAGGCAATGGCAGCCAGGTGCCACAGAAGGCAAGGTGTGAGTTACAACAGTGCTTCCCCAACTATCTGCAAGGAAGGAACAGTTACTGTTTGTTTTGTTTTTGTTTTTCCTAATCCTTCACAGATTGATGGCTTCAGAAAATACATTAAAAGTGAATTATCACAAAAAGAAAAAAATTTGAAACATCAAAATGCAAACCCATTATTTTTACCATTACAATCAACAGACATATGATTATTCTGTCAAACTGCTTTAAATGTTTCTAAAGACTATCAATTCTATACTTACCATGAACCAAAAAATGCACTTTGGGTAGCAATGACTAGAAGCTTCTGGCTGCCCCTTTCCTCTCATTTTCTCAGGCTGATCACTGAGTTGGTGACTAAGCATGTCAGCTTACATGTATGAAAACTCCAGCAAGTCTGAAACATGGGTCATCTGGAGTCTGAATATTCGGTTTATATCCCTTGCGGTTTATATCCCTTGAACTCTATTGGCCTCATTTCTCTCTTCTTTCTCGCCAATCATTTTAGATATTGTTTCCAATCACTTTAGATATTCCTTCCTAAATACAATCCCAAAATTATCACTCAAAACAATCACTAAACTCCTTGGTTGAGTATTTAAGGCTCTATCTTTATCACTGTATCTTTAAAATGCCTTTCCTTCCTTATCTCCCACTAGTCTGTATTCACGTTTTATGATTTAGCCAAACTAGAGTGTTCTACTATTCTCCAAATGTGCTTTCTTTGTGACCTGAAACCATGCTCATTCTTTCTCTAGCTTCTCTCTATCAATACGAGTCTTTCCGGTCCATCACAAATGTCACCTCCTTTAGAAAGGTCTTTTTAAGTAGATATAATCTCTTTCCAACCCACTAAAGAACTCTGTACTTCTCTTATGGCACATAAAATTATTAAGACTTGCATTACTATTGTGTATGTAATCATCTTATGCCCCAAACCAGATCTTACTTTTATTTGAATTATATGTCTGCTTACGGATGAAAATGGATTAACGGTAACAGATGACAGTGATAAACTGACACTACCCCTGTCAGGTGTCTGATGGTAACTTTATGATGTGGGGGGAGAAAACGTCACCATAGAGAAAACAGCTCCAAACAAAAAGAGGTCAACCTGTAACGATCACATCCCATAACTTCCATCACTGTGCTACTTGGATCCAATCCGTTTCCGTCCTTTTCCAAATTATAGATGGTACTACCTCCCCCATAAACAGGCTGAAAAAAATAGAGCAAATTCAAAGAGACGATATGAGGGGATTGGTCTGTACTTTGCCTTAAAAATATCAACTGCATAAAACAGGATTCGTAAAACAAAAAGTGTGGGTTTTCTTTTTCACAAGCTCAATAAATACTAACTAATGGTGAAGTTCAGAGTTCAGATGAACACTGACCTGACCAATCCTATCTGGTTTTGCAATTATTTTTAGGCACCACAGCTTAAGAGGGATGCTAGCAATCTGGAATACTTCCTGAAGGCAAGAATGAGGATAGAGCAGGATTTAAAAACTTACGGCACATAAGTGTAAAGGACTAAAGATGTCTAGCCTATAAAAAAAGAGAGTCTCTGGTTGTTTGAATGCAAGTGTTTCTGCATATGATAGATGTGTCCCTTAAAAAAAAATTGCATTCTAGCAAATTACACATTAAGAATAAGAGGCTTATGAGAAAAATATGGTAAGGATAGATCTTACCTTACAGTTACTTGTACAACTGTAACCACAGCATGAACAAAAACCAAAGTAATCCCAGTAAAACTACTAATATACTTAAAATGACATGCTATATTCCTAATAAACAAAGAGTTATTATACTAAATAAAAGACTTTTTAAAAGCTAAAGATAACTTAATGAAAGGGGCTACAAAGACAGACCAAAACCGCTGAGTTACGGGAAAGAGTAGAGGGACGGCACCATTAGAAGTTACAGTGGAGAAGCAGGTTTTGGCCAAAACGTGAGGATGCCGGCGAGGGAGAGCTCTGGCTTGTTATCTTGAGCTTGTTTCTTTTCCACAAAGACAGGGAGAAACCATGCAATAAATACTTAAATACAGTGTGTACGGCAAAATTTAGCCACATAGAAAGAATAGAGTGAGTGGACACCGTGTGCCATACGAGAACCCTCTACAGTTTGCTAAGTTGATCTGCACTGGTGTACTTTCACTCAGCTGCTGCTAGTTTGTGGTCAAACTACTGACATGCTGGGAAAAATCAACTATAAACCATGGCAACTTCTGCATTCATACTGATATGCTTCCACAATTTACCAATCATGTATGAACTAATTCATGTGAGTAAAGCATACTATGTAGCAGAATATACACGGTATTCGAAGAACTATCAATACATATGGAGACAAGGAAGCAAAGCAGGTCAATTGACAGTCATTGGGGATACAGCTCCATTCTACAATTATAATTTAGAAGACGAAAACATAAGTATACCATAAAAAAATAAAAGCCAAGGAAAATAACAAAAGAAAACCGAAAGGGGAAAGTTTACAGAAGCTGCCTGTGACTGTTCTTCATTTTCAGCAGGGAAAAATACTATTATCAGAACTACCATAAATTATATCTGGAAATTTGGGGCAAGTGAAAATTTGAGTTTTGAATTCTAGATTGGGGGGGATAGGAGAGAAGAAAAAAGAAGTAGTAACTATAGTTCTATCTTAATTTCAATGAAATGCCACTTTCTTCCTAGGCCACAACAAAATTCAATACTTTGAAATATAAATTAATGATAAATAAAATCAAAAGCACTTCTATTCTGCATCTACTCCAAGTTCAGAAGTGTATCAGGTACCATCAAATTCATCATCTCACTGGTATTTCCAACAACTTAATGTGGTGTGCAATAGCCTGACCACATTTTTACAGTTAAGGAAACAAAGACTTGGAAGAGAATTTAGTAAATTATATGCTAACAGATTATTCAGAAATAAGAGCAAAGATGGAAAAAAGAAAAGAAGAAAACAAGGAAGGGAAAGAAGACAGGAGGGAAGAAAAGAGGGAGCAAAACTTCAACCAAGCTGAAGGTGCCAACAGAATAAAAATCAAGACACCATGGTACTAAAAATCACTCACACTCATGGAACTAAACCCATTTTCTCATCTTTCTATGATGCCGCAGGTGCCTTTGTGAGGCAATATTTCCCAAACTTTCCATCCCATAATCTAGCAAAAGGACCAGCAAACAATGGTCCATAGTCCAAAGCCAGTCTAATGCTTGTGTTTGTAAATAAAGGTTTATTGGGAGCCAGCCATAATCATTCATTTAGATACTGTCTGTAGCTGCTTTCGTGCTGTGACAGCAGAGTTAAGTGGTTGTGATGGAGACCATATGGCCTGCAAGCCTGGACTTGCACTATCTTGCCCGCTAGAGCAGATATTTGGGGCCCCTGGTGTAGAGTGTATTTTCTTCTAAGCCCTGTTTCTCTCTGTAGAGAAGGGAGATGAGACAAGGACAATAAACTAAGAGCAGTCGTGCACCTCCTACTCAATGAAGGAATAAAGGGAAACACCCTGCAGTTAAATTTTCAGACCATCTCTCTACCTTCTTTGTGATTAAATTTCAAATGCAAATTTTGACCCCATTTTAATTTATCATAATTAGACTTATTACAGGAATAAACAATTCCCTACATTTATGGCACTTTTTTCAGGTACACACTCCTACCTTTATAAAAGTATGCCTGATCCTATTTCATTAGACAGAAACTATTTCCTTTTATTTATTTACTTATTTGCTTTTTAAAGCCACACCTGCAGCATACGGAAGTTCCCAGGCTAGGGGTTGAATTGGAGCTACAGCTGTCGGCCTACACCACAGCCACAGCAACGCGGGATCTAAGCCGAGTCTGCCACCTACACCACAGCTCAAGGCAACACCAGATCCTTAACCCACTGAGCAAGACCCGGGATAGAACCTGCATCCTCATGGATACTAGTCTGATTCATTTCCACTGTGCCACAGTGGGAACTCCCCATTTCCTTTTAGATAAGATAAGGGTTCCCTGTGAATTCTTTATGGTATTTCAAGCACCAGACAGCTGTTTGCTTTGAAACCAGATTTCATAAGAGTTAAAGTAGTCTCTATTTCTAAAAACTGCTTATTAAGTGTGACTTTGAGTCAAAAAATCTCCTAAACTAAAAGGCCTCAAATTCTTCATTTCATGTGTGGTTTAGAGAAAACTTTTTGTGAGGTCAGTCTTTGAATTTATACACATTTATCAGGATCAGAGGACTTTTTAAGGTTTACTCTTATGTTTGCTCGGAAACATCTATAATCAGTAAATAAAACCCTAACAAACTTGCTATATTTTGAAAAGAGACTATTTGGGGAAGTTATCAGTTTCTTTCCTAGAAAATATGTAGAACTAAATGGACTTTCAAACAATTCCAAATAATAAAGGACAATGCAAGAATTCATCCCCCCCCAAAACAAAAATCCAGGGAGATTAATCAGCCTAATTCTCTTCTTCTGGCTGCACAGAATGCAAAATCCTCTCCTGTTCCTATAGTAAGGTGAGAAGACTGATGAATTTTAAAACTGCAAATTTATTAAAATTCAATCTTTGCTGACAAGTCACAAAATGTGATTGTCATACTGACACTTTTTTAATATTCATGGTATTACCTTACCATATGAAAGAATGATAGCACCCCATTCTCACCACTTTTATTCAGCGTAGTAGTGGAATTCCTAGCCACAGTAATCAGACAAGAAAAAGAAATAAAAGGAATTCAAGCTGGAAAGGAAGAAGTAAAACTATCACTGTTTGCAGATGACATGATACTATACACAGAAAATCCTAAAGATGCCACCAAAAAACTACTAAAGTGTATCAATGAGTTTGGTAAAGCTGCAGGATACAAAATTCATATGCAAAAATCTGTTGCATTTCTATAAACTAACAAAGAACTACCAGTAAGGAAAATTAAGAAAACAATCCCATTTATAACTGTATCCAAAAAAAAAAAAATACTTAGGAATAAACTTACCTAAGGAGGTAAAAAACCGATACTTGGCAAACTGTAAGACACTGACCAAAGAAACTGAAGATATGGAAAGATATACTGTGTTTATGGACTGGAAGAATTACTATTTTTAAAATATCCATACTACAAAAGACAAACCACAGATTCAATGTAAAAATACCAAACGCACTTTTTGTTTTTCTTTTTTGCCTGCACCTGCAGCATATGGAAGTTCCCAGACCAGGACAGACTCCAAGACACAGTTGCAACCCACACCAAAGCTACAACAATGCCAGATCCTTAACCCACTGTGCCAAGCCAGGGATCGAACCTGCACTGTCAGAGAGCCAACACCAGATCATTAACCCACTGCACCACAGTAAGAACTCCCCAATGGCACTTTTTCACAGAACTGGAACAAATAATTCTAAAATTTGTATGGAAACACAAAAGACCCTTAAAAAGTAAAATGATCCTGAGAAAGAAGAATAGAGCTGGACCTATCACGTGCCCTGACTTCATACCACAAAGCTACAGTAACCAAAACAGTATGGTACTGATACAAAAATGGACACATAAATCAATGCAACAGAACAGAGTACCCAACAGTAAGTCCATACACCTATGGTTAATTAATCTATGACAAAGGAGGCAAGAATATACGATGGAGAAAAGAGTCTCTTCAATAAATGGTACTGGGAAAACTGGGCAGCTACATGAAAAAGAATGAAATTAGAACATTTTCTCATACCATATACAAAAATAAACTCAAAATGGATTAAAGACATAAATGTAAGCTCCTGAAACAATAAAACTCCTAGAAGAAACACAGGCAGAACATACTTTGACATAAAACCCTAATCACACCAATATTTTTTGGATGTCTCGTAAGGCAAAGAAAACAAAAGGAAAAATAAACAAATGAGACCTAATTACAATTGAAAGCTTTTTCCCAAAAAAAGAAACCATCAACAAAATGAAAAGACAACCTATTGAGTGGGAGAAAATATTTGCAAATGATATGATTAACAAAAGGTTAAAATTCAAAATATACAAACAGCTCGTGTAACTCAATATCAAAAAAGAAACAACTCATACAAACAGTTCATATGGATCAATATAAAAAAAAAACAATCAAAAAATGGGCAGAAGATCTAAATAGAGTTTCTCCAAAGAAGACATATAGATGGCCAACAGGCATCTGAAAAAGATGTTCAACATCATTAACGATGAGAAAAATACAAATGAAAATTATAATCAGGTGCCATCAGAATGGCCATCAACAAAAAGCCTACAAATAATAAATGCTGGAGACAGTATGAGAAACAGGGTAATAAAACTTCACTGTAGCAAACTGGCAGGATATGTAGTCAAACTCCATAATATCTCAATATTTATAAGTTCTACTTTATCTTTCATTTCTTTGAGATGGTGAGGCAAAACTACATTGATGCTGGTGAAGAGTATCCTAACCCTAGGCATTTGAGGAATTTATTTTTGGACTTAGATGATCAGACAGCAGACTGGTCATTAGATTAGGAGCATCCAAATGCAAATAACATGTAAAGCAGTTCCTAATGCAAACTTAGTTTTAAGAGTATATCCAAATGTTCCAAGGCTATGATACAACTTTAGGAACTTGGATCTTAAAACCCTCAAGAGGCATCCTGGATTACTTCTGATATGCAGGTAGGTATTTTCTGTTGTTGTTGTTTTCTGTTATACAAGATTTTCTCTCTTGTTTGGTGATTTGTTTTGTCCTTGTCATTGTTTTACTCTCTTTGCAGCAACTCAAGATCCAGAAAGACATTAGTGCTGCAAGGTAGGCATTTCATCTTTAGTAGAAAAATCACTTGACTGTACTTTTAGAGGGGAAAAAATGCTTCCCAATTTTGGCGAATAGGTTCCAGTTTTTTCATATCTGACTGGCAAGGGCATAACAATATAAATTTAGAACTCTTAGAATAGAAAATATGGAAACTTAATTTTGAAGAGAGAAAAATTACATAGATTATGATCCGAGAAATTTTTTTTTTCCTTTGACCTTCAAGAACATGAGCAGAAGCATCTCCTGGTTCAAATAAACAGGACAACCATTCAAAACTGATAAGGCCCAACAGATCAAAACAAAGACATTATAATCATAAATTAGGGATTAAAGTTATTATACCAATAATGTACTCTCACATACTACTGATTTTGATTTTAAATGAGCAGAAATAAGAGTGTTAACTGGTACATATGGAGGTCAAAGAGTGTGTGATCTAAGAGTTTCCAAGGAGACAATTTGCTATTCTAATAGAGCATAGTAATTACTGAAACCAAATGAATTATGCTTAGTAATCATAGGTCTAATATGTATATTTTCCACAACAGGAGTATTGAGAAACTAAATTGTTGACTTCCATTCCCACTTGGACTTCACAACTCTTGGATACAGAGTGGGAAAACAGTCAACAAGAAACTAAAAATGGGAGTTCCTGTCGTGGCGCAGTGGTTAACGAATCCGACTAGGAACCATGAGGTTGCGGGTTCGATCCCTGGCCTCACTCAGTGGGTTAATGATCCGGCGATGCCGTGAGCTGTGGTGTAGGTCGCAGACATGGCTCGGATCCTGCGTTGCTGTGGCTGTGACATAGGCCAGTGGCTACAGCTCCGATTAGATCCCTAGCCTGGGAACCTCCACATGCTTCAGGTGCGGCCCTAAAATGACAAAAGGCAAAAAAAAAGAAAAAAAGAAAGAAACTAAAAATGAAAGTTTACTGGCACAAAAATCCCATGTTTTACTTAGGAGAAAAAAAACTAATAAATCCCCTGGGTAGGATGTTAAAAGGAAAAGAAAAAAAAAGCATTCCCTAATCTTTTCTATGGACTATAGTTTATATTCCACCAGACTCAATGATTATCAAGATCAATTTTCATTATATTTATGACTACTGTAATATGCAGGAAAACCTGTACAGAATTCTGTCTTCTCTCTAGACTGTACCACGTACTCTCTGAACAACATCAAATTAGGAAGACAAATTTTTCTTACATTAGACCAAAGCGACATAATCACAGGCTGAATATGAGGCTGAGGCCAAATCCTCCCTTTTTTTTTTTTTTTTTTAAAGGGCCGCACCTGCAGCATACAGAGGTTCCCAGACTAGGGGTCGAATCGGACCTGCAGCCTCTGGATCCTTAACCCACTGAACGAGGCCAGGGATGGAATCTGAGTCTGAGGCCAAATATTAAACCACCACCCCAAGCCACATCTATGATAAACCTAGGCTTTGGTCTTAGGGCTTCCTGATGAGAACTTGCTGGTTCCCTGGTCCATTTAAGTTTCTTTCACGCTAACCAGAGCATAGTGTGGATTTGCATTCCACTTCAGCTCCACAAAGCATTTCACAGATCCTTCTCCAAAGTGGCTGCTCCCAAGCCACACCTTGCCTGCATCACATTTTAAAGAATACACTGCATCACATTTTAAAGAATACACACCTAACTCGATTCTGGGTCTCTCCAGGAAGAGAAAAGAGATGAAAGATTGAAAGGAAATGAGCTGAGTCTCAGAGAACTCTGGGATACTGTTAAATGCACCAATATCCGTATTATAGGGGTGCCAGAGGGAGAAGAGAGAGAGAAGGGGACAGAAAAACTATTTGAAGAGATAATAGCCGAAAACTTCCCTAATATGGGAAAGGAACCACTCACTCAAATCCAG
>PVHT021183518.1:13535261-13554599 GCA_004024745.2 Catagonus wagneri | reverse complement strand
AAAAAAAATAATGACTTAAAAAACTCATTTATAGAAAGTGAAAAAAAATAGCCAATGTAAAGTAAAATAGTCCAATGTAAAATAAAAATTCAGAACCTCCAAAAAAAGCTCATTTATATTCTCATATTGATAATCATATCGTATATTTTTACCTTGAGCAGGTATGTGGGAATATTGCTGAAATCCACTGGCAACTTCAAAAGGAAACGAGCTGAAAATTCACCAGTCTGTAGGAAAAAAATTATAATAATAAGATTCAAACAAAAAATTGATTGTGAAGTGATAATCACAGCCAAGGCCACAAGTTCAATCTGTTCAAAATGCAGGCATCTTCAATTTGGGTTTCCTAACATCAAGCAAGAAGGCTGGAAAAGTAGGGGCAGATCAAAAAGCATTACTGAATTATCAGTTACTAAAAAGCACAATTAGAATTTTTAAATCTGCATTTTAAATGTGCACTAGAATTATAATGCAGTAGTATTATCTTTTGTTTTTTAAAAGTATGAAAAGAATACATGAATGTGTGATTGTTTTTAATCCAAACAATAGACACAGAACTGTCCGTTTGATCCATTTGATTTCATATTCAGAGCACTTTGCTAATGCTTATAACCCATTAACGACATATATCACCAACCTTCACAGAACATCTGGAAGCAAAAACAAAGGTCAAACTTCTACGCAGCCATAGAAAGCTGCATAGCTTGCTATGGACATAGCTTTCTATGTCCATCAGTGAACATCCCAAACAAGAGTCTAATTTTCTGATAATCTGGTAATCTCATTTTCATCAACTAAAATTTTTCAGCAATTCCTCCTATGAACTAGTCTCTGAAGGAATCATGTACAGAGGTTTGGAAAGTTAAAACATTTAACTAAGCTTCAATAACAGAGTCTATCTTTTTTTTCTTTTTTGTCATCAGGGCTACACCCGAGGCATATGGAGCTTCCCAGGCTAGAGACTACACCACAGCCACAGCAATGCAGGATCCGAGTCGAGTTGGGTCTGTGACCTACACCACAGTTCATGTCAACACCAAATCCCTAACACACTGAGTGAGGCCAGGGATCGAACCTGCGTCCTCATGGATGCTAGTCAGATTTGTTTCCACTTGAGCCACCATGGGAACTCTTTTTTTTTTTTTTTCTAAAAGAGGAAACTCATGTGAAAGCAAAAAAGGTTCCCTCTCAATTTATGACAGTGGGAAATCATTTTTTTTTTTCTTTTTCATGATGGGAAAGGCTAAGGAATCGCATTTAAAGAAAAAAAAAAAAACCTTGTAATAGTCTAGAGGAGAGGTTTTCCAACTGAGTGATACATACACCTAGGGGTTCTAAGGAATCTCTGCAAAGGCAGCAAAGAGGGGTGCTGAGCTGGTGGGGCCCTGGGTCTCCCAACCTCTCTGACAGCAAGCCTGCGGTGCAGCTTGGCATTTAGACACACTGGGTTTCATTACGATGAGATGTTTGAACAAAGAACTCTGAGGATAAGCTAGAACTACTGTAAAGAGCGGGTCTCCATCCTTTTCATATTATGACCGCTGGAGAGTCCCTAAATCTCCACTGCTTCCCCCACTTAAAAACGAGCCCCCCAAACTCCCTTAAACACATCACCAGAGCAGGCATTTACAAACATTTTTTACGGATGGGCGGACGCACATAGGATGCACACACACCTCCTACAGAAGATTCCACAAGAGTCACCACTCCTTTCTACAAACATCCAAGCAACAGGCTTCAAGGTCCTGGCCCTAATTTTAAACCTCTGACCTAAAGTCTTGAAAATGCAAACAGAAATGAAAACCTTGAGCTCAAAAGATAAAAATGATAATGACCATCTGTACAGTGGCACGTTGTTTGTTCTACTGCCTATGACATCTTTTAACTTACATCAACCTCTGGCTCAGGACAGAGCACTTCTTCATCGCACAAGCCTAACCCCATGACGGGAAAGGCAGAAAAGAGAGCACTGAGTGGAGAGAATCAAAGCCAAGGTCACCGAAGCCACTCTGCCACCACGCACGCCGATGGTCAGAAACAGCGGCAGTCCTTAAAGCTGAGCAGCTGTGTTCTTCCTTGGATATTTATTCCTCATTTCAGTAAAGGGAAGTCTATTCTCTCAGCCTCTGAGGCGAGAAACCTCAGAACACCCAGTGTGCAGACTACTCGCAACTCTACACTTGGGAGACTTAAGGACCTACAAACAGCTCATCATGGCGGATGGGAGGAGAAGGTTAGTGAAAGATCCTAATAAAATTCTTACCTTCTGTTTTAGTCCAGGATGACTAGAAAGGTGTGGTTTTAGTGTTAAGCTCTGGGAGGACTTAACACACCCTGTAAAGTGTGATTCTTTGACCCCAAGTATAATAGGTCATACTCTGGAAGGGGTAACAATAGGGCAACAGAATTACGTGGGAATTTATGAGAAGGGTATCTAGCGCCATGGGGGTTTGGGAAGAAGATGAGAAAAGTCTTCCTTTGGTGCTGCAAACCTTGCCACAGAGGTGGGTGCGCTCAACAATGAATACAAGTGCCCCCAACTGCCCCCTCTTCTACCTATATGCTCTCACTTTCCCTCTTTACCACTCACTCCCGTCAACATGCAAACATTCTTTTTTTTTTCTTTTTGGTCTTCTTAGGGCTGCATTAGCAGTATATGGAGGTTCCCAGGCTAGGGGTCGAATTGGAGCTGTAGCTGCCAGCCTACACCACAGCCACACGGGATCCAAGCCACGTCTGACACCAACACCACAGCTCATGGCAACGCCGGATCCTTAACCCCCTGGGCGAGGCCAGGAATCGAACCTGCATCCTCATGGATGCTAGTCAGATTTGTTTCCGCTGAGCCACAACAGGAACTCTGCATGCAAACATTCTTAAAAAGATCTTTCTTGGGAGTTCCCGTCATGGCTCAGTGGTTAACGAATCCGACTAGGAACCATGAGGTTGCGGGTTTGATCCCTGGCCTTGCTCAGTGGATTAAGGATCCGGCGTTGCCGTGAGCTGTGGTGTAGGTCGCAGACACGGCTCAGATCCTGCATTGCTGTGACTATAGCAGAGGCCAGCAGCTACAGCTCCGATTAGACCCCTATGCCGCGGGTGTGGCCCTGAAATGACAAAAGACAAAAAAAAAAAATCTTTCTTGACTTCATATCCCTCTTCCGGTCCCATCTCATTTCTCTGTTCTACTTCACAAAGTAATCTCCTGTAAAGAATTAGCCTATACTCGAGGGCCACATTTCCTTGTGTATTACTCTCTCCAGAAGCCTCTGCCCCTCAGCCCTCTACCAAAACAGCTCATCAAAGTCACCAGTGACCACACCACTGCCAAATCCAATGGGCATTTCCCAGTCCTCCTCTTATTACGATTTTATCAGCAGCATTCCTACAGCGCTGATTGCTCCTTTCCTGGAACAGTCTCCTTGGCTTCCAGAGTCCCGCTCTCTCTTGGCTCTTCTCTCTTCACCAGCCCTCCCTCTGGTCTCCCTCTGGAGTGTACTGGTGCTTAACCCCAGGACCTCTTTTCTTATCTACACTCCCCAGGTGATCTCACCCAGGTACAGGACACTGAATACCATTTATATGCTCATGATTCCCAAATAGTCTTACCTCCAGCTCAGACCTTTTCCTAATTCAAGTTTCCTTTATCCAACCACCACGATGAAAACCAAGATCCTGATTTTGTGCTTTTCCTTTGATAGTTATTCTTCATCTCAGTAGATGACAATTCCATTCTTTCAGTCTCTCAGGCCAAAAACCTCAGCCTCATCCTTGATTCTTATCTTTCCCCCTCTTTCACATTCAAAGTGGCAAATCCTGGGGACTCTACTGCCTATTTATATCCTCGGTCCAACCACTTCTGCAGTTACCTGATCTGAGCCATTATTATCGACAGCCTTGGTCACTGCCACCACCCCTCACCGCTTCAGCCGTTGCTCCTTTGCAATTTACTCCAATCACCACAGGCCGAGCAATCCTTTCAAAGGTTGGGGGGGGGGACAACATATCCGGCAAAGAGAACAGCAAGTGTAAAAGGGCCAATGAGGGGACACGCCTGGATGTTCTAGAAAAAGCAAGGTCAGTGTTACTGACACAAACAAGCGCTGCTACTAAGCTGAGGCCTCCCAGAAACTCTTCCCCATCGTGTAGCCATTTCTACAGCCCCGTGGGATGTGCAACAGTCATTCACAAAGTGAGTGAACACTAAGATGGCTACTACATCTATGGAGAATATTTGTTAAGACATTCCTGGGGATATCGAGACAGTTTTTCAGCAGTGATCTGGGAGTATAAGAGGTTGGGGAAGGGTGCTGATTAGACAGACAGTAACAAATCTAAGTCAATTCATGTCTTCTTCATTTTCAGTTTGTACAGGTCAACACTCCACCCCACCCCCCGCCAACCAATAAACAGCCATTTCTACCTACTAGTCTGAAAATGTCAATCTGTAGGTTAAACTGATAATCTCAAACTTTTAGACTGTTAGAGTCAGTGGCTCAATATGTATTTTTGAAAACAACAACAAAAGGAGTGAAATGTGAGATTTAAAAAATTAAAAGAACTCTTGTACATATAAGGTAATTGGAAAGATAATAACATATTTAGCACTTGTACTCATCTGAACTGTTAGTTATTTTAGTCCATGCACTGCATTTTAGCTCTCTTGCCCTATTTTAGCTTGTACACTGTATTTTTATTCTACTGGCTATTTTAGACTAAGGTTCTTTTAAAAACGTTCAGACAATCCCTACTTTATCCCTTCTCAAAATGTTGATCCTGGAACTAATATAAATTTATGTTTATTGGCAAAAGACGGATTTATACAACTAAATTCATAATAACAGAAATGTTGATCTCAGGACGAATATAAATTTGTGTTTATCAGCAAGGGGCTGATTCATACAACCAAATTCATAATAAAAGAAACGTAAGAATTTGATCTACTGGAAACCATAAAAAGTGTTTCGTGATCTTCAACTTTCAAGCTTACATTCTTTATTTCACCATCGAAAGGAGGAATAAAACAGTACTTGTTTCTAACAATATTGGAAATGTTGAAGACTGAGGCTCGAGAATTCAGTTCTCAATTCCGCGACTGATTTTTCCCGTGACTTGTAAGCTAATCTTTTTTTTTTTTGTGAAACCAAGTAAATGGTGATTTATAACATATCTTAAGGTCAAATCTGAGCCATAAACATTATATGAGGAGCAAAAGCTCAAGTGAAAAAATCCTTCTCAAGTTCCACCTGATGTTCCAACAGTTATTCAAGCAATTTACGGCCACTCTGTTGCAACGTCAAAGACCGCTTCCATAGCAATCTTTCCTGTAAGCTGAAAATGAGACATTAGATGCAGCCAAGTGAACAGAATCACTGGATTTGCTTTTTGTCAATCCTTGGTCAAATCTTCTCTTGGCTAGACGGAGAAGATGACCTGACCTATGACTGTTAAAATGTCAGCCATTCTGCCAGCTGCCTTAATGGCAATTTCCCCAGCATTAGCAGTAAATATGCACACCCTTCCTTTTTTCTAGTTACAGTACATTGGCAAGTAACCTAAGCTAACAACGCTGAGGTTTGGCAATTTATTAGGTCTAAGCTTTTCTTCTGGTAACAGCAGCTGTGTCACAGTTCTCTTTTCCTTTTAGAAGTGACAGGTAGACATCTTGGGCGTAACGGATTCCAAACCCAGGTTGCTCTGCAGAGGGAAATCTTCTTCCTTCCTTTCTTGGAGACTGCTGGCTGTCAACGAACACATTGTCATCTGAAACTGACTGTTCTTTCTGCTTACACAGTTAAAAGCTAGGAAATACTCCACAATGCCTACAGCCTGGGACGAATGATTCTTCAAATGGACTCTGACAACCAAGAGCCTAAATCTGGAGACTGTGTCTTGTTAAATGCACAATTATTTACTATGTGTAAATAGGAAAGCCAAAGTTAGTCTGATTAATTAGAACATTTCTACTTAGAAAAATGTTTTCTAAGATATATTATTTAATTATTCCCCAAACCTCATTTGGTATATATAATTCATTTATACCTTTTTTAAATTTTTTAATTTTTATTATTATTATTTTTGTCTTTTGTCATTTTAGGGCCCCATCCGTGGCACGTGGAGGTTCCCAGGCTAGGGGTCTAATCGGAGCTACAGCCGCCGGCCTGCACCACGGCCAGAGCAATGCCAGATACGAGCCACATCTGTGACCTACACCACAGCTCACGGCAACGCCAGATCCTTAACCCACTGAGCAAGGCCAGGGATCAAACCCGCAACCTCACAGTTCCTAGTCGGGTTCATTTCCGCTGCGCCACGATAGGAACTCCTTTTTTTTTTTATCCTTTTTTTTTAGAATGGACAAACAACGAGGTCCTACTGTATAGCACAGGGAACTATATCCAATCTCCTGGCATAGACCATGATTACAAATGACATTTTTAAAGAAGAATATATACAGTTATACCTATTTTAGAAATGAGAAAATTGAGGCTTAGAACAATCAAGAAACTTGCCTCCAGTCATTGAGAGAGTAATAAAGAGAGCTCAACTTCAAGGCTCAAGATTTATTCAGTCATTCACTACTGTGGATTAAGAGCCTAAAATGGGTCGGGCATTGCAAATATGACTAAAAGAGATAAAACCCTTGCCTTCCTAGAGCTTATAGTCTAGTGAGTCAGTTAGACATCAATCAAAATAATGCTCCTATAAATAACCTATGAAAAACACTATCCATGAAAAGGCAGAATGCTCTGAGAGCAGACTTCAGGAAGAAGTGGCCTGTCCAGACTTTGGGGCTCATTATTTGAGGAAACTTTTAAAAAAGTAAGTTGAAAGACCATATGGAAAAATAAACAATCAATACCAGCCAGGAAAACTTAGAAGAAAAACAGCAATGAGAGAAGACTAGCTACACCAGACAGCAAAGCATCATATAAGGACACGATAATTGCAGCGCGATAGTGCTGGTGTTAAATCAACAGAAAGACTGAAGTCCAGAAATAAACCGTAAAAGACTTAGTGAGGCAGGAGGGGAAGGGGCAGAATAAGTGGGTAGCCATCTAGGAATAATCAAACTTAGATCCATATTTCACATCATATATAAGGAAAAAAACCCAAGTGGATTAAGGATTTCAGTGTAAAAAGTGAAATCATAAAGAAAAAAAACATTAGCAAGGGTCTTCATAGGCAAGGCAGACAAAGACTAATTCAGAAGCCACAAAGGAAAAGACAAACTGGACCACTCAAACATAAAAAATTTTCCAGATGGCAAAAAACCAACGATCAGGGAAGTCAAGAGACAACTGACAGACTGAGGAAAGTGTATTTGCAATTCACGAAGAGCTAATGCTCTTAATGAAAAAGAGCCTGAAAACACAAAACAATAACAGGAAAGGATATACAGAAAAGAAATACAATGGACTCTTAAGCATATGAGAAAAAATACATATTAAAACTAAATTAATTTAAAAAAACTGAATTGAACATCATTTTTCACCAGATTCGCAGAAGTCTATCAGCACTTTAAAGATATCACCTCCACAGCTTTTGATGAAAAGTTGGTTGTGCCACAAATAATTTTCAACAACATATGAAGTGTTATTTTCTATGACTGCTTAAGATTTCCTATTTACATCTGGTTTTCAGTATTTTGACTATGATATGCCTTGTTTTTTCCCAACATCTGTCTTGGTTGGGATTTGGTAAGATTCTTGAATCTGTAAATATATGTCTTTCACCATATATGGAAATATCTGGGCATTATTTAATCACATAATTTTCCTGCTTTCTCTTTTTCTGCTCTCACCTCCTTCTAGGACTTCACTTTCATGCATATTAGTTATTTTTATTTTGTCCCATAAGTTCTGCTTTCCCTTCTTAAGTACCCCCATCTAGTACCTGCCCACTTTTGATCACTCTCCAGTGCCTTGAGACAAATGGCTTTGTATCTGTGGATGGATTAGTCCAAGAGCAGCTACCTGGCCATTATATACAGTGGAGCCTGACAGAAATCTGCAAGTATGTTTAACATATGATTGGAAATGCTGTGGGGAAACAATCACTGTCATAGACTGCTGCTGGGTTAATAAATTGGGATAAACTTTATGAGTGCATTCTGGTGATAAAATTATAAACACATATAATCTTTGATCCAGCAATTCCACTTCTAGTTATTTACCTTATAGACATACTTGAACAACACATGCAAAGGGACATGGCCAAGATTATTACAGTATTATTTGCAACGGCAAAAGATTTAAAACAACTTTAATGCCTAGCAACAGAATTCAGATTAAATCAATTATGGGGCAATTATACAATGTAATAGTATACATTGTTTTTTTTCTTTTTACCCCTGCACCTGCGGCATATGGAAGTTCCCAGGCTAGGAGCTGAATCAGAGCTGCAGCCATGGCAACATCCAGATCCAAGCCACATCCATGACCTACGCCGCAGCTTCTGGCTACACTAGACCCTTAACCCACTGAGCGAGACCAGGGATCGAAGCCACATCCTCGCAGACACTATGTTGGGTTCTTAATCCACTGAGCTACAAAGGGAACTCCTACAATTGTCTTTGCATGAAAAGGGGGAGATAGATAGATAGACAGAGACAGATAGATAGATATAGATACATGTATATGTATATTCACATATATTCAAATATATATATGTATGTATTTGCTCATATGTGCATAAAGAAACTCTGAAAAGCTACACTAGAAAAAGCTATACCAGTGCTCACTTGGGGCGGGAGGAGAGAAAGGTAGTTTGACTTGTGTGGACAATTATGGGAAAAGACTTTTCACTGTATATCTTTTAATACATTTTGATTTTTGAACAATATGAATACATTGCCCACTCAAAAAAAATGTAAGGGATTTGAAAATTAAAATGAAAAGTATGTATAATGAGGAGTTCCCATCGTGGCTCAGTGGTTAACGAATCCGACTAGGAACCATGAGGTTGCAGGTTCGGTCCCTGGCCTCACTCAGTGGGTTAAGGATCCAGCGTTGCTGTGGCTGTGGTGTAGGCTGGCGGCTACAGCCCAGACTGGACCCCTAGCCTGGGAACCTCCATATGCCATGAGTGCAGGCCTGGAAAAGGCAAAAAGACAGAAAAAAATAAAGTATGTATAATGAGATGCTCATAATTCACGCACTCATTCATTATTTCAACTAACATTTCCTGAGCACCGACCATGCCGAGTCCCAGGCTGGGTAACGGAACCTAAAGACCAACAGAATACAGTCTCTGTCCTCTGGAAGCTTACCGTCTAACTCGACCAGACAAACAGATTATTACAACGTAATGCTTTGAAAGACAGACTTGCAGGATACTCTGGAAGGAACCGAATTGGGACTCTTAGTTTCAGGTGACGGAATTCCAACCAACTTAAGCAAATAAGAGATAATTTATTAAAAGGATATGACGTAACTCAGGGACTCTTAAGATTAAAGATGCAGCCCAACCTCGGTTCAAAGGACTCTAATGCCCTCAGAATTCTCTTTGTCTCTTATCTCTGCTCTCTCTGTGCTTCACGTTACTCTCTCTCTATTTACCACTTTCTGATTCTTTTGACTAAACAGGAAAAAAAAAAAAGCACCGATTTACGTGTTACGGACCAGCTACTCATAACAAGACCAATCTCATTCTCTCAGAACTAACTCCCAGGCAAGAATTCTGTTTGGCTTAGGTGCCTCCTGATCTAATCAACACGATTTCCACAGTTTTTACAGCGAAAAAGTTAGTGCTACCATAAATCCATTAAAAATAATTGCAAAACTAGGAAATGCTTAGGGGGAGGTGAGGCTGTATTATTTGTACACTTCCCAAAAGCCATAAAAATGTCTGAGGGGCTGTCTTACAGAACACTGCAAATACAAGATTCTTTATCCTTTTCCTTTTATTCCATGGAGAGAAGGTTTTAAAAACCCCTCTGAGGACACTCAGAGAATTCTCTTCATGCTAGGGAAATTGTGGAAGGGGTGCGGTACTCCCGACACCTAAATGCCATCCAAACACGGGACAGAGCATCCAAGACTTCGGACAAACAAGGAGCCTCACAAATGCAAGCAGGTGGCACAACTCCAGCCCTTCCACCCGTGCTGTTCTGCAAGGTACTGGCAAAGGATTTCCTCGTGTGTCACGTTTCCATAAAACCAGGTCTTTTCTACTTGATGCGTCCAGCTGCAAAAGGAAACTTGAATTTCTACTGATACTTGTATTATTTTAAAAAAACAATAATAAAGGTGTTTTTAAAAGTCAGTAGGATTGAAAAGGCTACCATATTTACTTTAAATGCCTTGAGGTATAAAATAATTAGGTGCATGTACATGTACACACACACACTCACACACACACAACACACGACTTTTAGTGAATAAAGTAAAAACCAGAGTTATAAACTATTATGAGCAAGAGCCTAAGGACTCCCACTGACATACAGGTCAAAATCCAACATAACTAGTTCCATTACACAAGCAGTAAAAATGTGAGAGTCTTTGTCGTAAGTTCATTTATTTTAAATAATGTTCAACTCACAATAATCCCATGTGGTTAAAAACAAAACAAACAAATTTGGACAGTTCCAAGAACTGACTGTAACAGATCTGACTACCATGCTACACCTTTTCCAAAGAAGCAGCCACAAGTTTATCCCTGTCACAGGTCAAATGCCATTAGAGCATAACTCCAAGTAGCACAAATTAAAGGGAAATCATGAGCAGTCCCCTGTACTCCCTGGTACTTACAGATGACACCATCACCAGAACACCTGCTGCATCCTGATAGCCAACGGTGAAAAGGCCCAATCCCAGACCCTCCCGGTGTTCTGGCCCCTCTCTTAGCACTCCCGTCCTCCTCTCCCACCATTCCAGACCAGTGCTGTCCCAGAGAGGGAGAATGCAATGCACAAATGGGAGCCACCTTTTATATGCAATTTGAGATGTTTAACATTTTCTAATAGCCACATTTCAAAAGGTAAAGAGGAGTTCCCGCTATGGTGCAGTGGGTTAAGAATCTGACTGCAGTGGGCTAAGGGATCTGGCATTGCCAAAGCTGTGTCATAGTTTGCAGCTATGGCTCAGATTCTACCCTGGCCCGGGAACGTCCACGTGCCACAGGTGCAGCCATAGACATTTTTTAAATAAATAAAGAAAAAGGTAAAGAAAAAGAGGTGAAATTAATTGTTGTAATATGTCCCAGTATTCCCAGAATATTGTCATTTCCACATGTAATCGGCATAAAAAATTATTAGTGAGAACATTTTTTGAACCAATTCTTTGAACTCTGCTGTGTATCTCACATTTGCATACATCTCAGTTCAGACTAGCTACATTTCAAGTGCTCAACAGTCACATACGTATGACCAGAAGCTCGTGTATTGGACAATACTGTTCAAGACATTTTTCCATTAACATTAACTCCTGTGTTAGGTTAGATACTCCCTGTCACAAATACCTGAAGACCTACCTGAGCTACCAAGCGCCATGAACCTAGACCACTCCTGAGAGGCAGGTTAGTTGGTAAATGTCACCTGGCGAATGGGAACAAACATGAGACCCCACTGCCTCTAGCAGCTGGTGTTTTTTTCTTTTCCTTTTTTCTCTAAATACTGTCTAATCCTACTGTCTGAACATCACCACGTCCCTTCCCGAAACCCTGAAATCTGTTCCCCCACCCTCCAGAGCACCACCAAAACTATTCCTAGAGAGATAAGCAACCCTCTCCTCAAAAAGTAACTCTCCACTTCCCCTTGCTTTCCATCCTTTATCTGCACCTTGGTGATCTCAGCTTCCTCTGGTCCGTACACGGCACTGTATGATTAACAGCATTTTCAAGTGATAATCCAGGAACCATCAGTGAGCTACAATTTATTGAGCATCTACTATAATAAGTTACTCCAAGTATATACATAAGAAGGCTAATAAAAATCATAATACTTTGTATTACAGAACTCCTTGTCTGCTTAATTCTGCCTGCTTTCCACACACTGGATCTAATTTAATGTTTGTGTCAAGGTTGAGGTGACAGAGTTGTTATCTCCAGGAGAGTGACACAGGGAAAAACTTTAGTCACACACACAAAAAAACTAATGACAATTCAGAATCCAAAGTTCTGCTTCCCAGATCACCCTCCTTCCAACACATTTCCAGATGGCCTCTGCCCTAGAAGAGGTTACACTCTAACCACACAGCCATAAAAGTCATCAAACAAGGAGGCCATTAGAATGAGGTGGCTCTAATTCCTTGGTAAATGACTTAAGCAAACTGAAACCTAAGCCAGAATCAATTCCTGTAAATGCTTCAAGGTTACAAAGAACGGTCAATCACAAACAGCCAACTAGTCTTTCCCAAATAATGCAACATTTACTACCCAATCAAACAATTTCCTTGCTTTGCTTCCAGTTCCTCTCTATCAAAATCTTGCCCTTGACTCTTAACCGTAGAAAGCTCCTAACCACCTTGCATCGATGCTTGCTCAAATAAACTCTTAAAAATTTTAATATATCTCAGTTTATCTTTTATCACTGTTCACATACTTTTCCTTCAAATTTAACATCCCAGCAAGAGGAGATGACAGAAGCATAAGTTATTAACTTGAATGAGGAGCTATCATGAAACGGCTCCTTTCTTTTCTGCAAGATATTTTTAGATGTTGCCTGAGTTTAATTTATAAGCCATTAACTCTTAAAACCTTACTGGGATTTGCGGTCAAACACAATTAAAAAAAAAAAAGGGTAATTGCTTCACATTCTCCATTATATATCTCTGTAGAAAATACCCACAAAAGGAAAAGATTGGTTCCTAAAAGAAAAAACAATGTTTTATCTCACAGATCACCTACTGGTGATCTTTAATACGTAAAATATGCGAAAATATGTGGTTTTAGAACATCTCAAACATTCATTGCATAGCAGGGAAGAAAAAAATGCCTTTGATCAAAATATTAGGTATGATTAACTATGAGTTCTGGGAATTAAAACAAAAGCTAAAGAAAAATTCACAAATTTGCTTACTGTGCTTTGTTACTATTAACAAACACGGGTTCTTTAGATAAAACAGATACACGGAGGAAAAGCTGACAAGGTAGTTGATATATATATTATGAAGTGAGACCTTAGGTTTTCCCCATTGAGAAAACTTATAATGTACTTTTATTTTGAAATGTTGTATCAAAACAGTTTATATAATTTTAATATCTATAATTTACATTGTGACATTCATCAAAATGAAAATTCTAATCTTAAAAAATAACTCTGCTCAAAGAGGTAGCAGAAGGGAGCTCTTTGTGGTGGTCTGTATCTTGATTGCAGCGGTGGTTACAGGAAATTACTCATGTGATAAAGTGGCATATACATACATTGTACCAATGTCAATTTCTTGGTTATGTAAAATATAACCACTGGAGAAAACTGGGTGAAGGGTATGCAAGAGCTCTCTGTACTATTTTGCAACTTCTAGTGAACCCATAACTATTTAAAATACCTTTTAGAAACAATTCTGATCGTGCAAAAACATAAATATTATTCACTCTGAACAGGTAAACTTGTATCTCAATGTATCTGTTTTCTCCAGATTTAAATAAAAAATGGACTAAGATTCTTAGCATGGACTAAGAATACAATGTTAAAAATCTACTCATTAAAAACTCTAGGCCGAGTTCCCCTCGTGGCCCAGCAGAGACGAATTGGACTAGGAATCATGAGGTTGCAGGTTCGATCCCTGGCCTCACACAGTGGGTTAAGGATCTGGCGTTGCTGTGACCTGTGGCGTAGGTCTCAGACACTGCTTGGATCTCACATTGCTTGTGGCTGTGGTGTAGGTTGGCAGCTGTAGCTCTGATTGGACCCCTAGCCTGGGAACCTCCATGCGCCCTAAAAAGCAAAAAAACAAACAAACAAACAAACAAACAAAAACACTCTAGGCATTTAAAGGAGACAAGCAAAGCAATAAGAGAGATGACTACATAAAAAGACCATGATTAAGAATAAAAAGTTTGTATTTAAAAAAATATTTACTTTCAAGTGTTTACTTGCTAAAACCCTCTAACTGGAAGTTGAGGGAAAAAAGAAGAGCATCTGCAGTGGTGTGGAGCGAGTGCTGTGTTTCAAATGAAAATGCTTGACAGAAGGCTGACAGATCAGAGCCCTCTCCCTCTACGTGGCTTCTGCATTTCTCCATTTGCCACCTGACGGTAACATGGAAGAGGCATCTCAGGTTAAGAGTCTCACACTTTTAGAGCAGAAATAGAAAGTTAAGAATGTAAACCCACAGCATTCCAGAGTATATAAATATAAAAAAATTTCTTTTGTCATTTTAGGGCTGCACCCATGGCACGTGGAGGTTCCAAGGCTAGGGGTCAAAATCGGAGCTGTAGACGCTAGTCTATGCCACAGCCACAGCAATGCGGGATCCAAGCCACATCTGCAACCTACACCACAGCTCACGGCAAAGCCAGATCCTTAACCCACTGAGCAAGGTCAGGGATCGAACCTGCAACCTCATGGTTCCTAGTCAGATTCGTTTCCACTGAGCTACGACGGGAACTCCTAAAAATAAGTTTAAATATCGACTCTGTAGCCTTTCAAAATAACTATCTTTTCAAGCTGTGTTCTTAGAAAGATCTACAAAAACAACAAAATTGGGTCAAAAGAAAAACCCTGTGACATTCCACAAGATACCTGATGACTGAAAAGAGGTACAGGCCATCTTTTAGGTGTAGCTCTTCCATAGATTCAAACAACTAAAAAGGAACATACAGTCAGTGGAGTACTACAGGAGAACAACTGAATGCTTTACTGAAAATGAGATAATCTAAGTCACTGAATTCATCTTCCTTAAAAGGGTAAAATAAGCTTGCCGTGATTATTTCATAGTTAGGCAACTGTTGTTCCCAACTGACTACTGCATTCTTATTTAAATGCCTGCAAATCATCCATTTACAGACCTGAATGTAATTTCTTTTAAAAATCTCCAGAGTGGAGTTCCTGCTGTGAATCAGCAATAATGAACCTAGCTAGTATCCATGAGGATGCAGGTTCGACCCCTGGCCTTACTCAGTGGGTTAAGGATCCAGCGCTGCTCTGAGCTATGGTGTAGGTTGCAGACATGGTTCAGATCTGGAGTTGCTGTGGCCATGGTGTAGGCCATCAGCTACAGGTCTGAGTCGACCCCTAGCCTGGGAACCTCCATATGCCACAAGTGCAGCCCTAAAAAGCAAAGAAAAAAAATCTCCAGAATGTTTCTACTTTCTACAGTCCCTAGGATCTTTCTGCTTCCCCATAATTTCTCAAAGATAAGAACTCGGGCACATCTGCCAGTTTCTCATTGCCCTGAAACAGTCTTCCCTGAAGCCTCCAGAAGGAATACAGCATTACCAACAACTTGATTTCAGCCCATGGGTGCAACCCACCAGAACTCTGAGATAATAAATTTGTGTTGTTTTAAGGTATGAAGTATATGTAAATTTTTTACAGCAGCAACAGGAAATGAATACAGTCCCTGATTTAAGAAACCATAGCTTGGAGTTCCCGTTGTGGCACAGTGGTTAATGAATCCGACTAGGAACCATGAGGTTGCGGGTTCGATCCCTGGCATCGCTCAGTGGGTGAAGGATCCGGCATTGCCATGAGCTGTGGCATAGGTCGGCAGCTGCAGCTCTGATTCGACCCCTAGCCTGGGAATCTCCGTATGCCATGGGTGCGGCCCTAAAAATGACAGAAGCCAAAAAAAAGAAAAGAAAAGAAGGAAATCATGGCTCAAAATCAAACTCCTTTCTTTCTGCTGGGTTTTGTGTGTGTCAACTGAATTCTTCATCTGGATTTGTATTCTATTAGTAAACCATCCTTTAACATATTCCTGAACCATCATGAGAAGCTCAGATGTGTTCATTCCCTCAAGATACTCGTTTATATCCTGTTTCTGGACCAGGAACTACCTCACATGCCTATATTTTTAACTCCTGGAGTCTCAACTTCTACTTCCACTGGGCCCTCCCTAGAGCTGATCTGCCCGTAAGCTTAACTTCTAACTGTCCACCCTGCCTTGTTATGTGATTCTCAGTTTCTTTACTTCCCCTAAGTCCATAACCATTGCCCTAGTGCTTACAAATCACTCAATAGTAAATAAAAATAACCTGGGGTAAATACAGCAGTAGTGTGTTTTATAAGGAGAGAATGGAGAATCAAAAACAATAAATTGAAAGTTTTAAATATACTATAAATTCAAACTACCTACCTACTTCAAATGAATTTAAACTTCTACACCCAAAAGAACTACAATTCTAGTATTAGCTAAACCAATGAACATGATTTCAAAAAATTCGTAGATCAGAAATGGTGCCATAAAACTGCATATTTAAATTCAGCCTTAATATTAAAAGGGGGAATTAGATGGGAAGGAAAATCCTGAAAACTAAAGACCAATCAGTTTGACAGCGATTCCTGTCTTTAAATGAGGCTACTGGCACTAAGACAACACAGATTCACCAAGAAGAAATCATGCCAAATTAATCTAACACCTCTTTTGAGAGGACAGCTAAGTCGATCACTTAGTAAGAGGAATGCTGGGGCTAGAGGATAAACTAAGTTCAACAAAGTTTTTATCATTATCCATGTGAACAGATTAAAGCTTCAAAATAACAGTTTAAAACCCTGGAAATCTGCACTACTGGTATAAAAGTAAAATGGTGTAACCACGATGAAAAACAGTATGGAGATCTAAAAACTAAAATATAACTAGCAGTGTGATCCAGCAATCCTACTTCAGGGGATAGATTCAAAGAATTCAAAGCAGGATCTTTATATATACCCACGTGTGGTCAGCATTATTGCTGAGAACATATGATATGAGTAAAAACTTTAAGGAAGAATGTTATTATCTTGTAGGTATCCGGGAGAAATACATCAGCCAATGGGAAAGCTATGCGAAGACCCCAGTGCACAAGCGTATCTGGCATGTCTGCAGCACAGCAAGAGTGCTAGTGTGGCTGCAGTTGATTATTTTTGGACAGGAAAGTAGGAGATGAAGAGAGAGAAGGAATGAATGATGGTGGTGGTAGGAATCGCATGGAGCTTTTTCACACCCCTGGAAAGGCTGTGTCTTTTACTGTGAGAGAACAAGAGACGTATGTGCAAGTTCTAGGCAGAGAAGTAATATACCCTGACTTGCCTTTTTTTTTTTTGCTTTTTATTTTAGGGCCATACCCGTGGCATTGGAGGTTTCCAGGCAAGGTGTCCAGTCAGTCGGAGCTACAGCTGCCGGCCTACACCACAGCCACAGCAACGCCAGATCTGAGCCGCCTCTGCGACCTACACCACAGCTCATGGCAACGCCGGATCCCCAACCCACTGAGCAAGGACAGGGATTGAACTCGTGTCCTCATAGATCCAATTCAGGTTAGTTAACCACTGAGCCACGAAGGGAACTCCTTCTGACCCACCTTTTTAAAGGATCTGGATACATAAAGAAATTATAAATGGCCCCATATAAGCTAGCTATTTCCGGAGTTACCAATCTCCCTCATCTGACTGGGACACTATATACTTTCTCATAATTTAGAGTTTTGAAGAAACCTTAATGCTTAACTGGTTTCTCAAAGATATAGCCTGGGAGTTTGTAAAATTTGCATTCTCACATCCCCAGCCCCAGATATTCAGAAGTCAGGGGCCGCGGATGTGAGACTGAGAGAGTGTACAGGCAATCGGAGCCACGTTTATCTACGGAAATGGGGAAATGACCAGGGTTTATCATAAGTGAATGTCTGAATTGATTACTTTATTCTGTTACAGATAAAATGACCTTTTTCTCCCATTCTCGAAAAACCTTACCCAGTTGTTCTTTTTCCCAGCATAGATTTCCATGTTCTCTCCATACTGCGGCTCTTCCAGTAATGTCTGGTATTCAAACATGAGGCGGGAGCTCTCGCGGAGACGGCTGCATTGAAATTGGTGATACTGTTGCACAAGTTCCTTCACCACAAGTAAGAGACATTCAGGATTTGATGGATTCCAGGAGGCAAGGTTCTGTAGAAGCCAAAAACAAAAAGACCAGCAACAAATGAATTTTCATACAAACTTAGTATCACATCAGCACATCAATACAGAGGAAAAGGGAAAGGAAAATCTACAGAAAGAGAGGCATTTTTTTTTTTTTTTGGCTTTGTAGGGCTGCACCTGCGGCATATGGAGGTTCCCAGGCTAGGGGTCCAATCGGAGCTCCAGTTGCCAGCCACAGCCACGGCCACAGCAATGCCGGATCCGAGCTGTATCTGCGACCTAAACTGCAGCTCATAGCAACGCCGGACCCTTTAACCCACTGAACGAGACCAGGGATCAAACTCACATCCTCACGGATACTAGTCGGGTTTGCTGCTACTGAGACACTATGTGACCTCCCAAGAAAGAGACTACTTTTTTCTAACTGAAGTATAGATGATTTACAATGTTATTACTAGATTCTGATGTACAACAGTGATTCAGTTAGGCATATATTCATAGATTCTTTTTCATATGCCTTCCCATTACGGTTTCTTAGAGGATATGGAATATAGTTCCCTGTACTACAGAATAGGATTTTGCTATTTCTCTATTTTAGATACAGTTGTTTTTAGCTACTAATCCCAAAATCCTACTTTATGCCCCCCATTCCTTTTTTCCCTTTGGTAACCATAAGTTTGTTTCCTATATTTGTGAGTCTGTTTCTGTTTTGTAAATAAGTTTCTTTGCATCATATTTCAGATTCTACATATAAGTGATGTCAATGGTAACTTTCTCTTTCTGACTTATTACACTTAGGATGATACTCTCTAGGTTCATCCACGATGCTACAAATTATTTCATTCTTTTTTATGACTGAGCAGTGTTCCTGTGTGTGTGTGTGTGTGTGTGTGTGTGTGTGTGTGTGTGTGCGCGCGCGCGCGCTATCTATTCATCTGCTGACGGCCACTTAATCTGCTTCCATGTCTTGACTACTATGAACAGTGCCACTATGAACATTGGGGTATACGTATCTTTTCAAATTATAGTTTTGTCTGGATATTTGCCCAGGAGTGGGACTGCTAGATCATATGGCAACTCTATTTTTAGTATTTTTAAGGAACCTCCATACTACTGTTTTCCACATTGGCTGCACAGGGAAAAGACTACTGTTAATTGGTGATAAACTCAGAGCTAAAATTAGAAGGGTCTTTTGAGCTCGGTGATTTCTCCTGCCTTCTGAAAATTCTCAAAGAAAATCAAGCAAGAATTCCACTGTGGGGATTGGATTAAGATGGCGGAATAGAAAGACTGGAGCTCAACTTCTCTCCCGAAAAACAGCAAAAATACAGCCAAATGCC
>PVHT021183518.1:13507012-13534261 GCA_004024745.2 Catagonus wagneri | reverse complement strand
GAAACTAAAAGACACAATGAACCTTCTTACAGAACAGACAATGACTCACAGACTTTGGAAAACCTTGGTTTTTCAAATAAGACAATCTGGGGGGGGTGGGGGGATGCACTGGGGGTTTGGGATACAAAATCTGTAAAATTGACTTGTGATGATTTATGTACACCTATAATTGAAATAAAATCCATTAAGAGGAAAAAAATAAAAAATAAAAAATAAAGAATTCCACTGTGGGCAGGCAGAAACAGTAAAGTGTAAAGGAGGGAAGTAATAAAACAAGAAACCTAAATATCTTAGAAGACCATAATTTTAGCCCTGGAAGACGTAATTCGTTTCTTATTCTTTTATAATTTTAATTTTTTCCATCTGCACCTAAATTCAGCATTAAATGCTACTGTCATTCAGCTCAGATCCACAGACCATCTGCATCTGTAATACCAGACATAAATAAATGTTCTGTAAACATTAGAGCCCCACAGAAATATAAGCACATGGTGACGGTTCAGCCTGAAAAAAGACAAGAATGAAGTAGGGACAAGGGAAAATACAATCAGGAAATGCAAAGTTCAGAGAAAACGCGGAAGAAAATGTGCTGTCCTTATGACCAGGAAAGGCACTGGGTATGGGTGGGGTAAGATCTGATATGTATATAAAAGTTTTTAAGCTCAGAGTCATCCCTTCAACAAATAATCGAGTACCCACTATGTATCAGCCTCTGTTCTAGACAGTGATGAGAACACGGGCTCAAGGAACTTATACATTTTCATGGGCCAAAATAAAAAATAAACAACATCAGATAGTGATACATGCTACTGAGAAAAATACATCATGCATCCCTGAAACCTGATGAAGGAAGCGCTTCATCAGAAAGAAGTGATCAACTGTGTCAAATGGTGTTGATGAGTAAGATGAGGCCTAGGAACTGACTGCCGGGTCTCTGACACAGCTCAATGGTATGCTCAACGAGTGCTATTTTGATGAAGTAAAAGCTTGATTGTGGAGGTTTTAGCAGATGCAAAAATGAATAAACAACAAGGTCCTACTGTATAGCACAGGGAACTAGATTCACTATCCTGTGATATACCATAACGGAAAAGAATACGAAAGAATATATATATGTCTGAATCACTTTGTTGTACAGTAGAGATTAATGCAACATCGTAAATCAACTATAGTTCAATTTTTTCTTTTTTTTTTTAAAGAGAGTATGGGTAGAAAGAAATTGCAGAAAGGTAGTACAGACAATTCAAACTGGTTAACTAGAAGGCTTTGCTCAGATGTTTATAGCCTGATGGGCGATCCCTGTAGGGGGTGGAGGTGGGGACAAGCTGAGGTAAAGGGGGCGGGGGTAGAACACATCAGAGAAGATCACTTAGGTAGGGATAGGATGGGAATTCCAAGAGGGCTGCCTTAGAAATGAGCACAGAGTCCATCGGCAGGAACAGGAGCAAAGATCAACTTGGGGGCACGAACGCAGGCAGGCTGTTCTGTGTACTGAGAGGAGCTTGTGGCGGTTCTCCTGAGAGCTCACATTTTCACCTTGAAATAAAGGCATCAGCTGAGAGTGAGGAAGAAGGATATTAGAAGCTTGAGAAGAAAGTGTGAAGTAGTCATTTAGAACAATCAACAATAAATGGACTGGGGAAATGGAGGAGGAATAAATGGACTGGGGAAATGGAGGAGGAATCCCGCTAGCATTAAAAAGCCCCAATGAACCTGGAGGTATGATTTTTAAGTGAGACAAATTAGCATAAATTCCCTTGCCCAGTGCAGTGCAAGTGGAGAGCAAGGAATTTGGATTTAACAAAGGTTGGCATTTTGCCAGATTAGTACATCAAGGGGGGTAGTGAGAAGAGAAGGCACGGAGGAAGGAAGGGGAGGGAGGGAGGGAAGATGGGCAAGAGATCTTAGACGGTTTGCAAGAGAATGACTATAATTACAGACCACGGACTTTATGCCAGGAAAAAGCAGTCATATGAGAAGTGAGAGTTACTGAAAAGGTGGTAGGACCAAAGGTCCCGGTGAGCTGAACTGAGAATTGAGAACTGTTAGAACTGAGATGCTAAAGAATTGTTAGAACTGAGATGCTGAAAAAGAATGAATCTGAAAGACAGAGGTGTGCGTGGCTGAGGAGCATGGAGAAGGAGATTACGGGAGCAGAGGAAGTCAGGGACTCAGAGGTCAGAATGGGTTGGAAGGTGCGTTTATATGAATATTAAATCCCCTAGAATCAGGACAAGAGCAGTAATGCTGAGAAGGTAACAACAAGCCATGCGCTAACATCTTTCAGGAATGTCTCTAAGTAACAACCAGGAGGGAGTGGTGGGTCCTACTGTCTGAGTTTCAGAGCTGGGGATGGGTGTTCAAGGAAAGGGAACCACAATTTCCTTGGCAGCAGCACTGAGGAGTGAGGACGCCTAGCACCCTCCAAGGCCATTGACACAAGAGGTGAGACAGAAATCAGCTGTAACGGATTTGAGGACACGGAAGCCAAGACAGAATCTCAGGCTTCAGAGCGGTGGCTCTCAATCTTCATGATGGAATCACCTAGAAATACTAATGCTTGGGCCCCCTCCCCACCTCCAGATTCTGGCTTAACTGGATTTAATCTGGGGAGTATCTTGAGTATTGAGGTGTCTTTTTTTTTTTTTAAGCTCTCCAGGTGATTCTACATGCAGCAAAGGTTGAGAACCACTGACTTTGAGGAAAAGGGGACAGAGAAGAAGAACTTAAGTCATCCTATCCCTAGAAATCTAGAAATTGAGCATCTGTAAAGGAAAGGACCGATATATTACAAATGTTCAACAGGTGAAAATCATAGAATTTGTGAGTACGATACAAGTTCTAAGAACTTTTCAGATATTTAAGTTAATCCTTATGACAACCTTCTAAGTTATATTATTATACCATTTTATAGATAAGGAACCAGAGGCCATAAGTAGTTCAGTATCTTGTCCAAGGTTACAGAGCTATTAAACAGTAAATCTGGGTTTCTAACTTAAGCAATTTGGCTCCAAGTCCCTACTGAAGCACTGCAGCAGAGCTTCTTACACATTTTGGTCTCTAGAATTGTTTACATCTTAAAAAGTATTGAGGATTCCAAAGAGCTTCTACATGTACGAATTATATGGATTAAATTTACTATATTAAAAATGAAAGCTGAATTTTTAAAAATATTAATCCATTTAAAATAACAACCCTACTATATTGTTAACATAAAAACATTTTTCATTAAATAACTATATGTTTTCCAAAACGAGAGCCATGCCATTGTTTCATATTCCTGCAAATCTCTTTAACGTCTGGTTTAATTAAAGAGCTGAATTCTCATATGTGCTTTTACATTCAATGTTGACTATATTATTTTGGCTGAAGTATACAAAGAAAATCCAGGCTCATTCAAATATGCACTTTGAAAAAAAGAGGAGTATTTTAATAGCCTTTTTCAAATAATTCTGGATAGTCTTCTTTGATACTACACCAAAACTCAACAAATGGCAGTTTCTTAAAGGTTAGGTGCAATGTGGAATCTAAAACCATACTAAGGGAGTTCCCTTTGTGGCTCAGTGGTTAACGAATCCTAAGAACCATGAGGTTGCAGGTTCAATCCTTGGCCTTGCTCAGTGAGTTAAGGATCCGGTGTTGCCGTGAGCTGTGGTGTAGGTTGCAGACGCGGCTCGGATCCCGCATTGCTGTGGCTGTGGCAAAGGCCGGCGGCTACAGCTCCTGTTAGACCCCTAGCCTGGGAACCTCCATATGCCGTGGGTGCGGCTCTACATAAAGGCAAAAAGACAAAAAATAAAAAATAAAATAAAACTGTACTAATAGATATTTCATATTCTTACACTTAATTCCATCTGTCTATCCTGCACTTTATTTATTTATTTATTTATTTATTGGTCTTTTTGCCTTATCTAGAGCCGCACCCGTGGCATATGGAGGTTCCCAGGCTAGGGGTCTAACAGGAGCTGTAGCCGCCGGCCTTCGCCACAGCCACAGCAATGTGGGATCCGAGCCGCATCTGCAACCTACACCACAGCTCATGGCAACACCGGATCCTTAACCCACTGAGCAAGGCCAGGGATCGAACCCACAAGCTCATGGTTCTTAAGTTGGATTCGTTAACCACTGAGCCACGACGGGAACCCCTATCCTGCACTTTAAATGGATCTTTTACTCATGAAAGATTTTGTGTCATCATGTATTGGTCATTTAGAAAACAGCCATTCACCAAGTTATGCACATCCTCCAAATGTTGACGCATTTCATTTATATAATATCAAGAAAAATCACATTCGTTAATATAATGACCAATCTCGCCAGAAAAGAAAACAAACAAAAAGTATGGAAATACATCCTTGGAATTCTCTGTGGTTCAGCAGGTTAAGGATCAGGCATTGTCACTGCAGCGGCTTGTGTTGCTGTTGCGGTGCAGGTTCACTCCCTGGCCCATAATCACTTTGCTCTACCGAGTGGGTTGTTTTAGGGACAAATGACAACGTAAATATCATTAAATGTTCTTTTACTTATAGGAAAGATAGGTCTTAAGGGATATCCACATAAAGACTTGATGAGCAGTAGAAAAAGTTAAGAGCTTCAGCATCCTACAGTGAATTGAAAGGGGTCCTTGCTATAAAGCAACTGGATAAGAAGAGTACAAAGTCCTCACTGGCAAACCTTTGGACCTCGAGAGCCTGAAAACTCACTATGGGTTACTCAAGATCTCATTTAAAGTATCAGCAGGATATGGAGTTCCCGTTGTGGCTCAGAAGAAACAAATCCAACTAGGAACCATGAGGTTGCAGGGTCGATCCCTAACCTCGTTCAGTGGGTTAAGGATCCAGCGTTGCCGTGAGCTGTGGTGTAGGTCGCAGACACGGCTCGGATCCCACATTGCTGTGGCTCTGGTGTAGGCCAGCAGCTGTAGCTCTGATTCGACCCCTAGCCTGGGAACCTCCATATGCCACTGGTGCGGCCCTTAAAAAGCAAAAAAAAAAGAAACAAAAGTATCAACAGGATATAACAACATAGCTTAGAACTTAAAATGATCATTCTGTAGCTTGCTATTCATTTCCTTCAGAGATCATCATGAAACATTGATAAACAGAAAAAATATACAATATTCCATTCCTTTCAAGTCCTTCTTCCAGTACACAAAGAAAAAGCTTCAGTTGCCTCAATTTAAACTCTTAATTCTATCATTTCTCTGTAGCTATTTGGCAAGTTACAAGCCTATTATCCACACAATTTTTTAAAATTATGAAAGTCTCTAAACTGGCAAACATCTTTTAACAATCTGAATTCATTTCAAGTGATTCAGTCTAATTGTTTAGTGCATAGTAAAGACATGCCAAACAGTCCCTTTGCATTAAATACAACCTCCCAACACATGGAACTGCACTTGATCTCTCTGGCCATTCAAGGCACACCTCACTGGGGAAATGACTTAGCTGAAAACCATTCCCATCAAGGGAAGCAGAGCCGTGCTCACCATGACAAAAAACCCTCTACTGCTGATACATGGCCACTTGAACATGTTAAGTAATCTGTGCTTTGAACTACTTGGCCTAGAAGGGGAGAACACAGGAGATACACAAGATTTTGGTCACTTCCTGAAACTAAAGCATATTTTAAAAACAGATCAAACAATGCAGGATACATGGAGTAGGAGTTAGACAAAAATGCCCAAAGCAACTTCAAGGAAAGGATGTGGGAGCGTAAGTTAAGAGGCCTCTTTACAAAAAAGAGAAAAATAAGTTCCTCTATGCACAAAGTTCCTATTCCACTTATTTTTGGTAATGCATGAAAGAGGAAATCGGAAATGACAATGGCCAAGAAGAGTAGGCATAGGGCACATGACATATTAGCCACAGAAAGGAGCAATGAAAAATGCATTAGAAGAAAGTGATAAAATACAATAAAAGAAAATAGGCAAAAGCAAAAGAATCAATTACTATTATGAAAATTTATTCATTCTCAACATACACGGTGCAGTTCAGGGAAAGTACCATGCCAGAGCTTTTTTTTTTTCTGTCTTTTTGGCTTTTCTAGGGCCGCACTCGGTATATGGAGGTTCCCAGGTTAAGGGTCCGATCGGAGCTGTAGCCACCAGCCTATGCTACAGCCACAGCAATGTGGGATCCGAGCTGTGTCCGCAACATACACCACAGCTCAAGGCAACGCTGCATCCTTAACCTACTGAGCAAGGCCAGGGATCTAAGCCGCAACTTCATGGTTCCCAGTCAGATTCGTTAAACACAGCCACGACTGGAACTCCAGTGCCAGTGCTTTTTAAATACTGGTTAACTAGAGAGGACAATTACTCAAGTGTAGACAAGTGACAACACAGAAGGTAAACCTGCCACCCCTCCCCCATTCGGGTCACTAAAATAACACCTTCTACCCAAAGAATCGGCATCTGCCTTTTTGTAGTCACAACCTGCCCCGTGTCTAGCAATAACTCTGGACTGACCACCTTGGCTCGCGGTCCAGGCTGACGGATTTGACAGGGGCTCCCGTTCACGTGACCCTCAACCACCCCACATCTCTCATAAACATGCTCCACCACACGTCATACTCCCAAAACAGTGATGCTGCAGACCTGGAAAAGCCCGACCAGTCCTCAGGTCCATCTGGTGTTGCCTTACATGACAAATACAGTGAAGGATAACTTTTTCAGAGCCTAGCTCACTTCACCCCCAAGTCACATCTCACTTATGCAAAACAAGGCTTCTCAGCCAAACTGAAGCAAATTCATTCACAAGGACGCCACTATATGAAAAAAGTTGCAAACCAATGTACTAGGTTCATACTTTTGGGGAGATGAAGAAGGGAAATAAGCAAGTTAGCAAATGAGTCCCAGGACCACCACTGTCTAATAAAGAAGGGAAAAAAATTTAAGTGAAAAATTTTTATTTTAAAAAACAAAGCTTGGAGTTCTCTTGTGGCACAATGGGTTAAGGATCCAGCATTGTCACTGCAGTGGTTTTCATCCCTGCTGTAGCTCGGGTTCAACCCCTGGCCTGGGAACTTCCACTTGCTGCAGGTGCAGCCAAGAAAAAACAAAATAAAATAAATAAAAATAAAGCTTATAATAAAAATTTCAGTTAATAAAAGAAAACGTACATGAATAAATTAGATACATCTCAAAAATTATTTGAAACTTCTTACTACAAAATTTTACTCAACTGTCTACCATTACACACAACATATAACACTGTACTGTGTATTTGAAAGTTCCTGGGAGTAAACTTTAAAAGTTTTCATCACAAGAAGAAGAAATCTGTAACTGTGTGGTGATGGAAGTTAAATTTATTGTGGTACTCATTTTGCAATACATACACATATCAAGTCAAATGGATACCTAAAACTAATACAATCTAATGTCAATTATATCTCAATAAAAAGTTAAAAACAATACATGAAAAAATTATTAATAAGCAAATAAATGATTTTCCTAATTTCTTTTTTCATGTGTATACTGAAATAGTAATATACACGTGTATATTGAAATAGTAATATGCACATGGTAAAAGAAATAGTGTTTTTTTCAATAGCATAAAAGAGAATAAAGATAAAAGTAAGTCTCCAGCACTGCCACAGCAACGCCACATCCGAGCCATGTCTGTGACCTACACCACAGCTCATGGCAACACTGGATCCTTAACCCACTGAGGGAAGCCAGGGATCAAACCCACAATCCCATGGCCACTAAGTTAAGTTCATTACCACTAAGCCACAACGGGAACACCTAGATTTCCTTTTTTTTTTTTTTTTTTTTTTAAACATGTGGCCACACCCACAGCACATGGAAGCTCCTGGGCCAGGGATGAACTAGAGCCATTGCAGAGACAGCACCGCGTAGTTATGCTGTGAGCCACAAGAGAAGTCCGACATCTTACTTTTCTAACAGAACTGTAACTGGACAGTATGAATCTTTTAAATGTCACTTCATCCAGAGGACACAAAAGATAATGAAAATAAATTTTCTATTTGATCTGTGTTTGTTTGTTTTGGCCATACTTGCAGCATGAGGAAGTTCTGGGGCCAGAGATCAAACCCGTGCCACAGCAGTGACAACACCAGATCCTTAACCTGCTAAGTCACACAGGCACTCCTATTTCATCTGTTTTTAAGAGGACCGATCCTTATCATAAATGAATGTCTACACTACATATTAAAATAAGGTTGAGTATATATAACTCTAATACATCATCTAAAATAAATGAAATTATTTGAAACATTTTTTTCATACTTTCTTAAAATGTATTAACTTCTTAACTTTCTTAGAGTAACGCAGCATAAATTTGGGAGTGGGTGAGAGGAAAGCTGGGTTATGGGAAACTAACTTTGGGACTATACAGGGCAAGCATAATTTCTCTTCAATAAAACTACACTTCACTTATTTACGGTCATATGGCTACCAAAAAAGACAACACAGCACTCCCAATCACATCACTGATAGTTTACTTGTAGTTAGTATCTTGGGATTCTATATTTGAGAAGAGTCAGCTATCAGGAACAAAAGCAGGTGTGTGGAAGGGAAAAGAGCACCATAGTTGTTTTCTGCTACTATATAATATGTAGGGTACTCACAGAAATAAACATTGCTAAGGCAAAAATTTGATTAGGGCAGTTTTGTCATCCTCAGCAGCGGCTTTATTTTCAAATATTCTAACAATTTTCTTCATTCTTATAAGCAGGGCCTATTGAGTCTGAGATTTGAGAATGTTGCCATGTTCTGTGAAGTTGTTGCTAATTACAGTCTTGAAAACTCAGTGGGTTCTTAGAAGCACAGAAGCTAATTAAAAAGAGATGCAAATCTGTGACATCCAAATGAACAGCTGAGAAGACAACAATATAAGGCCATTTCTGGGGTTAATATGGGCTAGTAAAAGGACTCCTGGAAGTGCATTTAAGTTAAATCCTCACACTTACTAAGAACTATGTTTGCAAAGTATATTGAATGTATTCTGATAAAATGTGGCAATATGTAGCCTGTGCTCGGTAGCTACTGCTGCAGCCAGGAGTAATTCAATTAGAAGGCATTCCAACCTCTCAACCTGCTCTAACCAGAACACCACTGCCCTTCTATTTGGCTTGGTTTCATCTGGGTTGGGTTGGGTTGGGTTGGGTTTGCGTTTTGTTTGGGTTTTTGGTCTTTTTAGAGCCACACCCACAGCATACGGAAATTCCCAGCCAGGAGTTGAGTTGGAACTGTAGCTGCTGCCCTACACCACAGCCACAGCAGCGCCAGATCTGAGCTGCATCTGCGACCTACACCACAGCTCACGGCAACACGGGATCTTTAACCCACTGAGCAGTGCCAGGGATCAGGATTAAACCCGCATCCTCATGGATACTAGTCGGATTCATTTCCACTGAGCCACAACAGGAACTCCTGGATTTGGGTTTTGTTGAAGTTTCACCTAAAATGTCACTTGGAAAAAAATTTTTTTTTTACTTTTTGGAAAAATGGATCTAGTCTAGTAAGTAGTGAAACCTACATCACTGAAATCTTATGCTTCTTTTAATCTTCTTCCTATTTGTGACCATCTTTATCTTGATCCAGAAGACCTCCTAGGAGGAATCCAGAATGATAAAATGGCCTGGAGGACCTTCAAAATGTTCTGAAGAAAAGCACGTTTTCTCCAGTTTTTAAGACTTGAGCTCTAAGTCACCAAATTATTCTATGTATACACCTCATGCTTGGAGCAAAAAGGGTTTATGTTCTTAAATCATACACATCTCTACAATAAGCAAAATGGAATCACCATCTTCTAAAAAAAAAAAAAAAAAACT
The DNA here is from genome assembly GCA_004024745.2 of Catagonus wagneri. NCBI lineage: Eukaryota > Metazoa > Chordata > Mammalia > Artiodactyla > Tayassuidae > Catagonus > Catagonus wagneri. The sequence continues at coordinate 13,524,463 of PVHT021183518.1, read as the reverse complement.
AATCTGGGGTCAGCCATGGCAACTTCTGGGGACATTCTCCCCACCGTCTCCAGAGCTCTCCAAGGTTCTGACCTACCTCTCAATCAACACCAGCTTCCCTGGATTTTTTTTTTTTAACTTTTTGTGACCTAGGCTTCTCCAAAAGGGTTTTTTACTGACTTGCAGAAAGAAAAAACTAAAAATAAATAAAAAATAAAGCAGCCCATTCCCTGACCTACAATTAATAAAATCCTCTGGCTGCTTAGTGGTAATGAGATAGTAATTCTACACCACTATGAAACATGACAAGCAAACACTCTTAAGAAGGACAGAGGTAATGTATTGGGCAAAATACACAAATAGCTTGGTTACTAAAAAAATCACTTTCCCACATGATTCTGTGATAGGACCAAAAGATTCATAATAAAGAAAAAGCAAAACAGGGAAACCTAAATCTGAACTTTGAAATGCCTCTCAGCAGGCAGCCTCACCAAGAGCTGCTAAATAAAGCGAAACTTCCAACGAGCAGAGGAGTCCTGGGGAGTCTTCAAACATCTACCAAGAGATGGCCTGCTGATGCATCGCATGGGGATTTTCTCGACCATCCCAATTTTGTGCTAGGGTGACAGAATCTCTGGAAATGGCAAACCTATCTACTTTCCTCCACAAGCAAGCATGCTTTTAATCTAAAATATGCAAAAGTACCTCAAAAGAATAGCTCTGGCTCCATTCAGAAAACTCCAAAGAACTGTAATATCCCTTCTTCCTGTCATAAGCTGCTGGACAGACTACCTTTGACTCTCCTTGAAAGAAAGTGACCAGCACGCAGCCCCACGCCATGTTGAAGGGCCACTTCAAATAAGTGTCAGCACATTTCTAAGTCCTATTTCTTTCTTTGGAATTGGGGGTGAATAGATGGAAGCAAACTAGGGTGGGAAGGAGCAGGGGAAGGAAGGAGTTTCAAGCCACATCTCTGGATCCAGCCTCCCTGGTTTATTAAGAGGAAGAAAGTAAGGAGCCAATTCTTTTCTACCTTGGATCCCTCCCCCCACAAGGTGAACAAAGCCCTTTACTAGCCTTTCTTCTCTTAACAGTATAACCACTTAGAGAATAAGAATAGTATTTTCCACAATGTGTATAAAAAGAACTAAGACTGGAAACACTAAAATCACTGAATAGAAGCACTCTGGAGAGTGCAGAATTTAATAATCACTAAATCCAATCTTTTCCTTCCCTAAGACGTCATCTTTATCCACACAACTTTAAGGTGCTATCTTTTAAACACAAAATCACATCTTTTGCAGGCCAAAATGCCCAAGTTTTATGCCCACCGTTTCTTTTATTAAAAAAGTATGAATAAATACTATTTTTAAGTTCAATTGTGGATAAAAATGCCAGTGTAGACTAAAATTTCATTAATGAACCCTAAACATTAAAAATCCTTCTGCCTGGCCAACAAAATGTTTTAAAGAAATTTAAATTCCTTTAAGCTGAGCATGCATCCAGTTCACCAAGACCCCAACAACTACCCAAAATAAAAAACCCTTTTGTGACCCCAGATTGCTTGTGGCTCCGAAATGAATGTTGCTATTTACCTGAGTCACTGATGCCACATACCTTAATCAAGGCTACTCAGACTCTGAGAAGAGAAGGCAACATTGCAATGGCAGAAAGGAAATTAGCAAATATGATTTCTAGCTTAATTCAAATTGTTTTTCCTGGGGATGGATTTAAATTGTCCAGGTTGCTCGAATATCATCCAGGGATGTGATTTTGAAGGAAACAGCTTGTTACTGGTTTTCCTGGCTGTACTACAAGAAACAACAGTGTGAGCTTATTTTAAGTTAAAGTGTGCTTCTGTGTTTCTTTACAAGAAATTAACTGCAATCATTTAGTTAAAGCAAACACTTTGTTAGGGTTTTACTTTTCATCAGAAAATGTCTTCAAGAGTCTTTTAAATTTAGATTAGGAATCCTAATTTCTGCCCAGATATGTTAAGCTTGGAGCAAATTATTTAAATCGTAGTAAAAGATGATTCAAGTTAATGATCCTTTGTTGGCACTGAGTGTTTCATAGCCATAGGTAAGTCACAAAATCTTAGGAGTCTTATCCATTCTCCTGTATCGAGACCACCTTTTCCCTGGCTCAGTCAGGACCAGACCTCAGGTAGATTCTCATTTCTTTCCAACTATGACAATCACAAAAAGACCCATGGGAATGAGCTGTATGGAACAAGACAAGAGAATAATCAGCTTCAACCAAGTTGTCATTTATAACTAGAGAAAGACCTGCAGGCTCTGACACTTGGTTTCTGACCCCTGCCCTCAATGATTTCCCTAGCTGGCCCCTGAACCACAATGATTTATACTGTACAACTGCTTCTCCTCAACCTTAGCTGAGCTCCCTGGACCTAACGCCAGACCTGCAGTATTTACCAGATGCTCTTCCTCTTAGCCAAAATCCCAGTCTTGGGCCTTCCTGGCCAGTGGTCTTAGAGCAACCAATGTCCTAGTAACACAGTTTGTGTGTAAATAATTTGGGGAGCTCCACCTGAAAAGGTGACTATCTCAAGCTCTTCCTGTTACACCAGCCACATGCAGCTATAAGAGCAAGGAATAAAAAGACATCACCAACTAAAGGAAAAGATATCCACAAAATGCAACAGGCAAGGTAGCAAGAGGTTTCAATGTCTTCACACCTCCCCGTAAAAACTCTACCTCGACCCATGTCCATATAATGCCCTTAGCCTAAAACCCAGAATTAGTTGACATCTATCCTTTGATTTCCAACATCCACTTCCCTTCTGGTCACACAAACCCAAATTTCCTTTGGGAAACCACCCCTCCCCATTCTCAGGCATGGGTTTTGAGTAAGAACCTCCATTTCACCCTCCATAGATCCTGAGTGCCTAACCCCATCAACATTTCCCATGCACCTACTAAATTCAGCTACAGGCTCACTCAAACTCAGATAAATGAAGGCATGGGCTAGGACTGATGATAAACAAAAGCGTTCTTTCTTTCCATGGGAGGAGAATATAAAGTCTGAACTGTAGTAATAATTTTATACTCACAAAGGAAGACACCTGAGCTTCTGGGTGGATATGTAGACTAAGAATAAAGTCAAACAGTGGAAGGCAGAGCAGAGAAGGAAAAAAAATGGAAACAACGTTCTTAAATGACAGTATTGTAGCAACTGGACTGAGCCTTATCTGAAGCCCACCTCTGGCCTCTGTAAGCCAATGGACTCTGTAAGCCAATAGACTCTCCTATTGTTTAAGCCAGTCTGAATCAGGTTTTCTGTCAAAAGAAGAGTGAGGAAGAGAAGAAGGAGAAGAAAGAGGAGAAGAAGAAATAAAAGAATATTGATACTCCACATCACCTCCTCTAAGAGAGAGAACAGAGGGAGACGTGCATAAACTCATGCATAAACTCAACTATTTAAGGGCCCTTTAATCCAAACCATAGATTTGACTTGGGTCCTTAAGTTTTCCGCCAGAGAAAAAAGTTAAATAGCTTCTTACATTACCTGCAGGAATTCACATAGAGGATTAATCTATTTCAACTAACCCAACAATGATAAAAATCATTTCTCTTAAGGCAAAATCAAATAAAAAGGAAAGATGGAAGACTCTACCCTTATACATTACAACTCATTCAATGCACTAAAGTTCAAGTGAAATAAGTATCTAATATATTCTCCATCCCAGAACTTTTCAAACACCAGTAAGATGTTTGATTCAGTGGGGACTAAAGCGAGAATTCTGGAAAAGCCAATGGTCCTGCTGAGGGATATAAAGGAGAAAAGTGAACAACTATTTCAGACCCGATATGGACACTTTGATTACTTTACATATGTAAAGTGAGAAGGTATACAACAAGCAGCAGGTATACAACTTTCTGCACTGAGCTTAGAGACGAGGTCCTTACTGGCTTCAGGGTCCTGTAAACAGAAGATATTTTTTACCTTTCCTCCACTTGAGTGAAACATAAGTAGCACGACAAGCTGTACTCTGGTGTCTCATGAATCCTGGCTTCACGCCAAGTTTGGAATGTGTACCTGTGACTAGTAAACCTTTACCCTTTTGTACAAATTCTCTCTCCAGAGAGACTGAAAAGAGACCCCCACAAAAGAGCCACAGTGACTGCCTCAAGCCATTGGTCAACTTAGCAATCAATACACGATGAAAACTCAGTCTCGTCAATTTCTACTTCCTTCAAATCACCATCCCTCTCCAGCTCCCCAAGCCATTCCCCTCACCAGTTCTTCCAAAACTGTGGTGCTCCTCACAGTCAACTAAAGAAAAGCATCTGTTTCAAACTGTACCACCCAAACAATCCTCTCTGGATCTCAGTTAAGGTAAACAATCACGAATACATACCCCTCCAATGAAATGCCCCCAAAACTTCAATATCGCCCTTCTATCCTGAGCCACCAATATATATTATTATTAACTCACTTTCATGAAACAGAATGGGGCTCTTTCTGTCAATAAACACTTTTTGAAAAAAATTCCTTCCTAGAGGGCTGTCCATTGACCAAGGAAAGCTAGTATCTACCAGAAAGTGTAAGAAACCTTTTCTACCTACAGCTATAGTTCCCATCCCATCATCAGAATAACTGTAAAAGCATCTTTCAAAAAGATTCTCACATCCTCCCCTCTGAGACACGGATTCAGTGGACATAGAGTGATACCCACTTGTTGGCCCTAGAGAGTCTGTTTTGTGAGTTCTGGAGTTGTGTTCAGGCATTCTGATAGAAAGGCAGAAACCCAGGAAGTCTGATCATCTTTCTGACAAATTTTCTTACTGTGATCAAGAACACAAATAATTTCACAATAACTCATTAGGGCTTCCCATAAGGTCCACTGTTTAAACGACAGCTAAAGCTCTGTCCACTAGAGCTTTCCATTCAAGTTACTCTGCACGTTTCCCGGGAAGTAACAGAATATGCCTCCAGACCTGTGACCTACTTCTAATAATAATCAACATCTGAAATCCAGGACTATCCATATCCAGATAAAAAAAAAATCTTCAACGATGAAGAGCCAACATCATTCCTGTGAATTCCTATTTCTCCAACACTAGCAGAATCTACTGGAGTTCCTGCTGTGGCGCAATGGAAACGAATCCGACTAGGAACACGAGGTTGTGGGTTCCATCCCTGGCCTTGCTCAGTGGGTTAAGGAGTCAGTGTTGCAATGAGCTGTGGGGTAGGTCACAGATGTGGCTCAGATCCCGCATTGCTGTGGCTGTGGCATAGGCCAGCAGCTGTAGTACCGATCGGGCCCCTACCCTGGGAATCTCCGTATGTCGTGGATGTGGCCTAAGAAGCAGGAAAAAATAAATAAATAATAATAATCTACTAAACATGATCCTCCCCCATATGCCTAGATCTATAAAATCTTCCTGGATCCTCCTGGGATCCCATCAGTCCTAATTTAATGTCATCTCTGCCCCAGGGAAAAAAAAAAAAAAGGCACCAAATAGCTTACTAAATGGTGTGATCGTTCTTAAATTGGGAGTATTTATTTGTATTTAATTTTAAATCACCATCTTTTCTCTCAAATGTTTCTATGATGGTTCCATTTATATTAAGGAATTACAGAAGGGTTGCAAATTGGCAGCCTCAGCCTGCAGACATTCTTTCTTTGACCCACACAAAATTTTTATTTGAAAATCTTTAGACAAAGCATACACACTTCAGTAGATCACAATCCCCACGAATTACAATCGCTTTATAATGACCTTTTTCATTCATTTCTATTACTTGGCTGGCTCCTTTAGGTATCTGAGTTTGCCACATCTGAATTGAAATATTACGCCATTTACTAAGATTTTTTTCTTTCTTCCTTGGTTCCTTCACTTATGGTAGATACAGAAGGTGTTTATCAGTATCACATAAGCAAAATGCAAAACGAATGGCTAAAGTTCCTCAGGCACTGAAAATTAAAGATAAAGTTCTCCTATTCAACACTCCCACAAATGCTCATGAAGAATGACTGATTGTCTGGGTGCTATAACTCTTAATATTACCTTCTCTCTTTTAGACTATAAACTATGTGAGAATGGGGACAGTATTTTATTCATCTTCGTGCAAGAGATGTGCCATACATCACAGGCTATTCAATGTGGGCGCTCAAATTATTTGTCAAATGAATGATCACTACTAATCAGTTCATTATAAACTAATTTAAATATATTAAAGGATCTGAAAATTTTCCAGGGTCAATAAAGATACTGGCCCTTGAGAGCCAAGCTAATCTGTAGTTATAAGAAGTAGATAAAATAAAATGGGACAGCAATTCAGAAAATACATGATTGCAATATGCCTAATTATAGTCATCAATCATTAAAAGTTTGAACAGTCTGAAAAATATTATCTTAAAAGCATTTTAAGATGTAATTTCTTTCCAAAAGCTAGCACACTCAAATAAGAATTTAAAAAATTACTAAAAACAAAATCAAATTATCATGGCTCAACAGACAAGGTCTAAGGGGTACAAAATAGCGCATTAAATCAGTTCCCAGTTCAAAAAACCTGCATGAGATGTTGATCTTCCTGTTTTTCATAAACCGTATAATTGTGCTTCCAGAAAACCACCAAGCATCTGCCTCCATGTAGCTAATTCTTTTAATCTTGGAGCCCTCTCAAGGAAATAGAGAGTGTACTGTGCCAGGATCACTATCTTCTCCAGCCAAAATCATTATGCCTTGGAGCCAATTTCCTCTTGGTAAATTTTGATCAAATTCCTTCAATTTGCAATTTCCTCAGTACTAGTAATGGCTACACATGTCACAAGTCGGTATGTATGTGTTACATGTTTAGCAATACACATCGTAAATTTAACAGTTAATGTGTATACATGTGCACACATGTAAACATATATCTATATATGCAGCCACACATATATCCATGCATACTGGTTCATGCAGGTCTCTTCACTTGACTTTCTGTGAATAACATTACTCTGGAAATCTGCATTAATCAACTCCACTAGGAAGCTCAACACAGTGACAATCAAGGTTAATAATAATTCTGATGCTATAAACAGTCCCTTAAAAGCTTTTGAATCATCAAAGAAAGATCAAATTATGTTCTTCTTTTAGTGTAAGGGGTATTTTATCAAAACATAAATTATTTTAAAAGAACTAGTGATCTATATAGATAACTTCAGTAAAATTTTTATGAATCTGAATATTTGATTAACCAGTATATCTTAATTCCCACTTATTCTTGACAAAGCAGAATTTCTGTAATTTTATGTCTGACATCTTTAAAATGTACATATTTACATATATTACTAACAAGAATTACAGATAAACCACAACATCATATTTTACAACTACGATATATAATTCTTCAATCCTTTAAGTGCCAAACTGGTGACCTTCCAGTTTTTGCTGTTATTCTTTAAAATAAGTTGTATTAAATATAATTCACCTTTCCTGATGAATCAAGGTCATTATTATGACAGCATATTATAAAGCCATTTCTAAAGCGACTTTTAAAAAACAGTGATATCATTAGAGGTTTTAAGTGAATAGGTGGTCCTTAAAATGAATGAATCCAGAATACTTCTACCTTTATATTCCTCCTGTTGCTTTTGACAGTTTTTTTCTATCTCCTACACACGTATTGGTCTCATTTTGCTATAACCAGTGTCACTGTAAATTTTAATCTTCAGTTATACATTATACACAATTATCTAAATAAAAACTAGAGATGCCTCCATAGCTTATGTAGAAAATAAAGCACACAGTGCCTATCACAAAATTCAGAACCTCTTTCGGGGGAGGGGAAGGGGTTTATTTTTGGTTTGTGATTATGTACCAGGTGACTGAAGGTGCATGAAATCTGGGACATAAATTCACCTAGCAATTCATAGGAAATGCAGAGGAACGAAGAAACATGTTAAACTATGCCAGTGGGAATATAATCAACAGAATCTAGTCTGCAGTAATTTTACAAGACAAATGGCTCTGCTTCTTCAATCATAAACTGCAAATGGGGGAAAAGTATGGAGAAAACGTACAAGTTAAAAGGTATTGCAAAGGCCTAACAATCACAATGCATAAATTTTGACTCAGACAATTTGAAATTTGAACGCTGGATTTAGCATGATGTTACGGAATTACTGTTAATTTTTTCAGACAAGATAATGGAATTTTGGTAATGCTTTTTAAAAGATTCTTTATCCTTTTTAGTAATTTACCAAAATATTCACAGATGAACTGACAAAACGTACCGGATTTGCTTCAAAATAATATGTTCGAGGGTAAGTGGATGAGGGTACAGATAAAACCAGATCGATTATGAGTTAACAAATGTTGAAGCTGAGTGACATACCCTAGAGGATTAATCATATAATACTTTCTACTTTTGTATATGTTTGAAATTTTCTATAATACAAAGTTTTTTTAAAAAAATAAAGCAATTCTATAAAGAATTTTCTGCTTTGGTTTCTAAAAATGGCTAGTTACAAATTTAAGCTAAAAGGTAAAGAAGCTATATCACTAAACTAATCTTAATTTTTTAATCCAGCTCAAAGAGTTTCTCAATTTTCAAAATCTTCACTCATCCTTTATCTTAAAATGTTATTATCTTATATTGCATTATTTTCTTAGAAAGAAGTTCTCACAGGGCATGTTGCAAAATAGCACAAAAATTTAGATCACAATTTTGATAGTTACAAACAAAAAGGCACAAAAAAGCACTAACAAAACCTGAGAAACAGTTGCTAGGCTCTCTTCTGTAAGTTAAAGTCATTAGGCTAATAGATAGTATTTCAATTGTTTATTTATAGCCTTAGAAGTTTGAAAATTACTATTACAGATTTTCTGATTTGGCAAAATATTATTGAGGCTGCCTATGATTTATTCACTATGAACTTCAAAGGATACATTTATAATATAAATCTATAACTAATCCTAAAATTAGTTCTAGTCAGTTCTATTCATATATCATGATAAACATACAAACTCAAATGTTTCAAAGAGTTAGTTCATCTTTTCCTAACTCTAAAATGCTTTTAAATTTAATATGGATGGATCTAGTGAATTTGGGTTTAGAAGTAGTATTACCTAGATAGAGGTCGAAAATAAAACAAATGGTTAACTGACATCTTTAATATAATAAACTAGTTTTCAAATTAAATCAAGCTTCACTGGGACAAATTTTACACTTTAAAAATAATTGCCATAGAAGCTGACTATGCTAAAAGCGCATGCTAATCTTGCAAACATCTCCAAAGTAATAAAATAAACAAAACCTTTAAAAATGTACTTTTAAACGTACAAATTATTTATGATTGTTATATTAATCATTATTCTTACCAATTCATTTTTCAAATCTTCTAAAGGACTCGTTTAATTTACAAATGTGACTGAGATGGAGCATGATAATGTGAGAGAAAATAATGTATACATGTATGTGCGACTGGGTCACCTTGCTGTACAGTAGAAAACTGACAGAACACTGTAAACCAGCTATAATGAAAAAAATAAAACTCATTATAAAATTTTAAAAAATAAAAGGGGGGATTTTTCTGTAAATAAATAGTTAATTTACAACAAAAAATGTGACTGATCATTTCTGGTATACTATATTTTAGATACTAGAAGGAATTAGCTGTCCTTCTTCTAAAAAATCTATAATAATCTAGACTTCTTACTTTTCAATCTGGCTTCTTCAGAAATGTTCTTGAAACATATTCAAGAAACTGCATTAAATGTGCTGAATGTTTTGCTTATAATAATATTGTGCTGCTATGATATTTTCACAATCCCAACAACTTAAAAACATTTTTAAAACGTATACAAGGTCTACTGAGTCATTATCAATTCAAGGCTACAAACCACTCTGTGGTTAGATGATTACATCAGACCAGTGTAAGAGTTGAGCTGGCACTTTGCTTTGCAGGTTTAAATATCTTGGCTCTCCAAAGCTTGTGTGGGGGCTGCAGTTTGGCATAAAATTCTCAGCCGGATACAGATAATTTATCTTAAAAAATGTTTTTAAATGGCTAAGTTTTTTTTTTTTGCTTTTTAAAAATGTTGGAAAAGCATACATTAGAATCAATTTCAAAATTTATAATACTCTTTTCCTTTTTAATGTTTCCATCCCTGTAGATAACCCAAGTATAGCAAAATAATCCCAAACCCAAAAGACTCTGAATAAGTACAAAACCTCACTTCCATATGAGTTTAAATGTAAACTCAAAGATCAGAAAAAATTGCTTCAAGTTATAAAGGGAAACCTGAGGACTTTTCTGAAAATACAAACATCTGCTAAACCACCCATAGTTAAGATTATATGTGGCCCTTGGCCATTTGGGCTTCTACACCTCCAGTTTTATTTCCATTTTTCCATTCAAATGTTACTTTCTTTATTCTTCACCACAGCCTTGTGAGATAGGTACCAATACCTATCTCAGTTTTATCAATAAATAAATGCATAGATGCTAAGTACCAAGGCCAGAATAATCCATATAGTAAGCAATACTGCTGAGACTAGAACTGAGATCTGCCTCAACCACATTTGTTTTCAGTACTGTTAGTTCTCAGCCCTGATTGCACACTAGAATTGGCTTTTTAAAACCACTGATGGAGTTCCCTTTGTGGCTCAGCGGTTAACGAATCTGACTAGTATCCATGAGGATGCAGGTTCGATCCCTGGCCTCACTCAGTAGGTTAAGGATCCGGCGTTGCCGTGAGCTGTGGTGTAGGTCACAGATGCGGCTCTGATCCCACGTTGCTGTGGCTGTGGCGTAGGCCGGTGGCTACAGCTCCAATTAGACCCCTAGCCTGGGAACCTCCATATGCCGCAGGTGTGGCCCAAAAAAGCAAAAAAAAAAAAAAAAAAAAAAAAAAAGAAGAAGAAGAAGAAGAAAGTAAAAACAAAACCACTGATGTCCAGGCTCTAACCTAGACTAAGTAACTAAATTAGAATCTTTAGGAGCTAGGAGGTTCAGTGTATTTCCAGTGGTCCCCATGAAAGATCTGCAGTATTATACAAAGCAATTACAAGAACAGAAGAGCAGTGAGAAGGATGGCAGACATAGTCAATACTAAGTCAACCATTTGCAGAGTTCCCTTGTGGCACAGTAGGTTAAGGATGAAGCATTGTCACTGCAGCAGCCTGGGTTACTGCTGTGGCGCAGGATCCATCCCAGGCCCAGGAACCCTCACATGCCACAGGCACAGCCAAAAAAAACAAAACAAAAAAAAAACACATGTAAAACTAAGCTTTAATGACAATTTTTTCCTCACCCTCCAGACACCCACATCCCCACTCCCAAATTAGAAAACACCGAGAAAAAGTCACTTAATTTTAACATTTGCCTACATGAAGTGTATTGGGAACATAAGTCCTAACATCCATCAAAACGTCTAAGACACCTGTAGTTAAAATACCCTCTGAATGATTTATAATTTTATACCCTTTCCACTGCTATCTCTCTTCTTATATTTTGTGGCTCTTCATTCCTTTCTGCATCTCTAATCTTCCAAGTGAAATCTTTCCTTCTCCCTGAAGAATCAGTAAAGGTTTCCTAATGATGAACTCTCTCTTTTCGTTACCTGAAAATGTAATCATATCGCTTAAATTCTTGAAGGATATTTTTGCCAGATACAGAATTTTAAATGGTCGTGGTTTTCTTTCATCACATTAAAGATAGCACTAAACTGCCTTCTATCTTCCATGTTGCTATAAGTCAGCCAACAGCCTAAGAGCTGCTGTTTTGTTTTCTCTTGCTAATTTTCATTTCTTCTTATTGTCTGGTGTTCTGTAATTTTGCTATGATGTATCTCGAAGTGGTTTTCATTATATACATCTGCTTAGGATTAACTGGATCTGAGGGATCATGCTGATTAATTTTTGAATGCTAAATATATTCTTTTTTCAATGTTTTATTGTCAAATATAATAAATATATAGACAGGCCCCAAATAAAAATATGCAGTTCAATTAACAGTCAAAAACCAACACCTGTGAAAGGAATGGAGCACATGTACAAAGCTAAGTGGACCAGCACTTTCTGTCCCCCAGAGCAACAGTGTTCATGGATGTGATGACCCAAGTGAGGCTAATCAAGACTAACAAGTCTCAATTCTAGGGCTTTTTTTCATGATGTCAAGATTTCCTTTTCTTCTGGTTGTGATGTTGATCTACAGGTATTAGGAGATGCTACAAAGGGCCTAAGAACAATGCCAGCAAAGCAGAAGGCAGAGCCAAGCCCCGATGGCACTGTTTGATCCTAAGACCAGTCATGCCCTAAACTAGTTTTACCCCTGCTCTGTTCTATTACATGAACCAGTAAATCCTCTTTTTACTTAAGCTGGTTAGGTTACATTTTCTGTCACTTGAATGCTACCAGGTTCTAACTGAGGCAATTCATCATGTGATTGCCCTCCTTGAAGCATTTCTCCATCGAAATTCTCCTAAATGTTGTTATTACCTTTCTTTTCTACCTTTTATCACAATTATCTGCAGCCAGATTTTTCACTACTACTGAACTGTGAGCATGGAACACGGTGGCTGAAAGGAGAGACATTCAATAAACATATATTGAAGAAACCATGACTGCATCAACCAATCATTCATCTTTGTATTCCTAACACCTAGTACAAAGGCTCAAGTATAGCACAGACTCAAAATATGCTTGTAGAAGGAACTATCTAGCAAATAATCAGATGGAAATAATATAAAGAGCAGAGATCAGGACACATACAAACAATACCTTAAAATAACCCTTTTTAGAGGCTAGAATGATCCATGCAATAGTGAATTAGAGTTGGAGACATGAGAGTAAAATCATGTTTCACTTGATATAGATGCAAATGGGTACTATATACAAACATTTTTAGATGTGTGTATTTCCTTGTTCTATTAACTAAGAGGACCCTAAAAGGAATGACACCCCCGTAGCAACAAGCATACTGAGCATTCAGATACTGGTTTCTGATACATTTCTCCAATAAAATAAAAAAGAACTAGGGCTTCTTGGAGAAATGGCAGATTCTAAGACTAGAGCAGGAAATATGTAAGATGGACCTGAGCATCTTGTAGTGCTATAAAGTAAAGCGCTCCGACAAACAAACCTTTTAATGGGGACTAGTCAAAGGAACATGGGAGCCAACAGAATAGCTTCCAATGGCCAAGGTGGAACAATTTCAGAAGGAAACTAATGCAGTACTGGATTGTAACCCACAGTATAAAATAAATGCTTATAAGTCTATACTGACATAAATAAATGACATGGGGGAATACATAAATCTCCCATGCAGAAGAATTCCAAATAATTTATGTAGATATTCTGCCCTTAAAGAGGCAGAGCATAATTCCCACTCCTTAACTGTGAACAGCACACAGTGACGCCCTTCTAAAGGAGAAATGAGTAACTTAGCAGTAGAGAAACCACCCTCTCGAGCCAAGCAATCAAGGTTAACAACGGTGCTAAGTCATATTGACAGTATGTACCCCAGATATGATAAGATGAAGACGGCACATTATATCTCTGGTAACCAAAAGTCCCCACGATCTTTTTAACATTAGACAAATTCCAGTTGAGGGAAATTCTATAAAAATGCCTTACCAGGACTCCTCAAAACTGTCAGGGTCATCAAGATCAGCAAAAGTCTGAGAAACTGTCACAACTACAGGAACTAAACAGACGAGAGAACTAAATGTAATGTGAGCTCTTGGATGGGATCCTGGACAGAAAGAGGACATTGGGGGGAAATGAAGGAAATTTGAATAAAGTGTGGACTTTAGTTAATACTGACTAATCGATACTGGCTCATTAACTGTATCACAGATGTTGGCAACAGGGACAGCACTGTGGGATACACAGGAATTCTCTGTATTGTCTTTCCAATAACTCTGCAAATCTCAAGCTAAAAGTTCTAAATCTAAAAGTTTATTTTAAAAAAATAGGCCTTTACTCAAAGAGCCCTATAAACGGAAAGTATACATGATAAGCTAGTTGTAAGTCCAGTCTTTGATGGAAGTAGAGAATGTGAAATTATCAATCTAGAAGTTCTGAGGGAATATAATCAACAATCGAGTGCACATTTTTCTTTACAAATGCAGAATAAAATTTGACTCCCCTGAAGAACTAACGTACACATACAAAGCTCATAACTACTTCCAGAATTGTGCTTAATAGAGGTAGCTGAAAAACGAAGTCATCAAAAATTTCTGGAATCCTTAATACAGTAGAGAAAACAATATCTTCAGATCATGAACATCTCAAAAAAAGCATGTCTTGGTATGCTACATTTTTTTTTAAAAAAGGAAAACAAAACCTAAGGCTGCAGTAATTTCTTAAAATCACAGCCTAAACCTGTAACGAATGATCTTTAGCTTTGTATTCTTAACCCCTAACAAAAAAAGGTTTTGATTGCACCTGTGGCATGTGGAAGTTCCTGGGTCAAGGATCAGCTCATGCCACAGAAGTGACTCAGTCCATAGCAATGACAACACCAGATTCTTCTTAACCATGGCTTTGTCTTCCTGATTATAGTGCCATCCCCTCTGTTCATTTTCTAAATCCTACCCCTGCTTAAAAACCCAGCTAAAACCCTTCCTCCCCCATAAAGCTTCATGGGACAACAATCATCACTTCATCAAAACTCCTATACTTCTAATGTGGCGCTTAGTAATACTCACTTATTAAAGAAAAAAAAAAAAAAACCTTAGTGTTATACCACAAATAAGCGTTAGGGAAATAAAAGATGAGTAAGACACGGTCTCTGCCTTCAAGGTGCTCTCAGAAGGGCAGAGGACACAAAAATGTAAACAAATAGCTACTGGACACACAATAGTAGTGCCACAGAGGTATGTATAATGTGATTCGATGCTATGCTGCAATATGCTACCATATTTCTCTTTTTATGTTTAAGTTCTGTTCCTCCAATTAAACCAAAGCCCTCTTCAAAGGTAGAGTTTTTCATCTGCACTCAATGCTGCATATATGTTAGCCAAAAACCACTTTGGATCTTGTTTCACTAAAACCATAATTTCACCTTTATTTTCTTAAGAGAAATGTGGGCAGAATCCCTGCTCACAGAAATAAGACTTACAACAATGAATTAATAAACTTTTTAAAGCTATTTTTATCACCAACGACTAGGTATTAGGAATGCACCTATTATTCCGATTTCACTTTGTTAACAGCCTTAAGTGAAGCTCATTGTTTTCAATAAAAAACAAACTTGAAAAAAGAAAAAGGACTAGTCTGAGCTACACCTTTTATTTTCCTGGGGAGGCACTAAGCAACATGGACAGGTAAAAAGAATAGAAGCCAATTTTTTTTAAATGCTTCAGGAGTTCCCTGGTGGTTCAGGAAGTTAAGGATCCAGTGTTGTCACCACCATGGCTCTGATTACTGCTGTGACAAGGGTTGGAGCCCTGGCCCGGGAACTTCCGCATGACACAGGCACGGCCAAATAAAAAAATAATTAAAGATGCTTCAGATGAATTCTTAATGTCAAAGGAAAAATGCCAACAATGATATGTAAAGTAAAAAAAAATTACTGAAAACTATAAAGGACATATATGCATGTGACAAATATACAGAAAAATACTGGGAGTAATACAAAAAAGGTTAATACTATTCATCTCTAAATTGTGTGGTATTAAGGATATCTTTTTATGTTGTCAATAATCAAAATACATTACTATAATTTAAAGATCCAACTATTTGAGGGGAGTGCTAGAGAGAAAAAAAGTGATAAAGAGAGGATAACAAAGAGAGATGACCAACCGAAGACAATACTCATCTTCAAAACTGATCACTAAATAACTCCTCCAAATAAATAATTTTTGAACAGAAATGCTTCACACACGATTCAGTACCTCATTTTCCCAAAAGCATTTTTATAAATTGAGTAAATCAAAACTGGCAACATCTGCTAAATGTTATACTTGCCATTGAATTTCAAAAAATAACTTGGTTTGCCTTTTCATTTCTCTTATGAGAGTGAACATTTTACACGTACCTTGTTTGTACTTTCAAGATGTTCTGTTTTTCTACAACTGTGCTTTTAAAGCCTTGTTTACAACACATGCCGTCAAAATTATATGTGTGTATGCATATGCGTGTATATTAATTAATACTCCTCTCCTTAATCCACCATTGGTTATAGTAGCAATGAGACAGGCTGGGACCTGGGACCTAGGACCCTTTGCTGCAGCACTTGCACCAGGACAAACATCTCTTCAAGCAACAAAATGCAAAGAAACTATAAGGGACTAAAAATAACTGTGTGCATGCACTGTTGGGGCAAATTATGAACAATCATGACACCAAAAAACCTAAAAAAACCAACTGCCACTTCTGAAGAGCCGAGAGCAAAAGTAGGGTACTACTACGCATGCCCCCTACACACGCTGCCACCACCAAATAGCTGGCCAAACTGCCTAAACCACCTCTCTGGCCCTGCCCCTACCCTCCTGGACCCGCCCCTACCCTCACCGCCATATAAGGAACCAGTTGCCCCTCCAACACTGTCAGGGTGTAAACAAGCAAAGGAAGCTGTTGCTTGTTTTCACCCCCTCTTGCTGCAGCAGGGGCCCCAAATAAAGCCTTGCCTGAATTTCTTGCCTAGCCTCTTAGCAATGTAATTAATTAAGGAAGGCCAAGAACCCAGGTTGAAAATACTACAACTGTGCTTTTATGTGTATGTGTTAACAGTCCTCTCTTTAATCATTTACCGTGTGGGCCAGCAAGTTCGCCCTTCAGAGTATACCCATCAGGAACACACACTTATATTTACTGAGACATGAAGAACATTCATAGCAGCTATTCACAACAGCAAAAAAAAAAGAAAAGAAAGAAAAGAATTCAAACACTGACCAACACTAGAATGGAAAAATGAACTGTGGTATTGTCCCACAATGGAACACTGTAAGCAGTGAGGTACAACAACAACAACAAACCGCACGGGTGAAGCTCTCAGACAAGTGTGAGGTGAAAGAAGTCAGACACACAACTACATGCTATGTGATTCCATTTGCGGAGGGATCCAAAAGAGGCAAAATTAATAATGGTGACACAAGTCAGCGTAGCATTTATTCTTGGTCAAGATGGTCACAGTGATGGGAGGGGGCATGAGTTGGGCTTCTGGAAGCTGGACTTCTTCTTCTTTTTTTTCTGTCTTTTTGTCTTTTCTAGGGCCGCACCCGGTCATATGGAGGTTCCCAGGCTAGGGGTCTAACAGGAGCTGTAGCCGCCAGCCTACACCACAGCCACAGCAACTCGGGATCCGAGCCACGTCTGCAGCCTACACCACAGCTCACGGCAACGCCGGATCCTTAACCCACTGAGCGAGGCCAGGGGTCGAACCCACAACCTCATGGTTCTTTTTTTTTTTTTTCTCTTAATGGATTTTATTTCACTTATAGGTGTGCATAAATCATCACAAGTCAATTTTACAGATTTTGTATCCCAAACCCCCAGTGCATCCCCCAG
>PVHT021183518.1:13478180-13506012 GCA_004024745.2 Catagonus wagneri | reverse complement strand
CATATCTTGCCTATCCACTCTTCTGTGGATGGGCATTTAGGTTGTTTCCATGACCTGGCTATTGCATAGAGTGCTGCAATGAACACTGGAGTACAGGTGTCTTTTCGGGTCATGGTGTCTGCTGGATAGATGCCAAGGAGTGGGATTGCTGGATCAAATGGTAATTCTATTTTGAGTTTTCTGAGGAATCTCCATACTTAAATTGGTGCAGCCACTGTGGAAAACCTCATGGTTCTTAGTCGGATTCGTTAACCACAGAGCCATGACAGGAACTCCCGAAACTGGATAACTTCTGCTTCTTGATCTTCAGGGTCTTGATGGAGGTGCCAGATACACGATGTGCTTATTTCTGGAAATCTGCCATACCATATACTCCTGACCTGTACACTCTCCCGTAGATACATTATTCTTCAATAAGTTATATTTTGATATTATATTAGTATTTATTTCCAAGTCCCTGACAGGTGCTGTGCATGGCTCTGGTAAGCTGCTACGTGTCCCCACAGCACCCCGGCACACACCTCTACTCCTGCTCACATCACCTGAGGCTGTAGCTCTGCTCATGTAACTGTCTTGAGCATTGTGTCCAGCTTGAGGGTGAGAGAGGAGTCTCTTAGAGGTCTCAAATGAGTCATTAAACACATACTTGAAAAATGGAGAGCATTCTATTTCAAAACATGCTCTAGGCCACGGCCACGGAAGTGTGCAGGAGCAGGGCACCGCACATCTGGATGGCAGTTCTCAGCAGCGGGCCACGCAGTCTGTCTCAGCTTAGAGCTCTCTTTACATACACTTCAAACCTCTCTTATTAAGCACACCGGATACGAACACTCTTTTGCACGGACACATTCAAAAGATGTCTTTCTTCAGGGAGCGCAGAGAGGGGGGGGGTGATGAGCTGTTAGGACAATATTTCTTTCTATGCTCACACTTCACACGACCAGAACAGGGTCAGTGAAGGAACTGCACGGCCAGTGGGTAGTGCCTACAGGAGCATTAGGCTCCCGACCCTGAAGGTGCTTGTCCCAACACAAAACGGTCCTCATGCTTTTCAAACCAGGAAGCCAGACAGCAGTGGTTTCCAGCCATGCTACAAATGACAACATGTTCTTCTCATTTAAATGTATGACCCACCCTTCCTCCTTGATGCAATTTTATTTTAAATTGAAGCGAATTATCAGTATTACATTGGGGGAAAACAATTTCACAATACCCTTTGAGGTAGCTGAACACACCACAGGGTATTGCAAAAGTGAGGCTGAAAAATCACTGCTTCGGAGTTTCTTAACTGATCTTTACTACCCAAATTTCTCTAAAACTGAATATCTTCCATTTTGAAATTTTCATTTAAAACATTTTCTGGGGAGTTTCCGTCCAGCTCAGCGGTTAACGAATCCGACTTAGTATCCATGAGGATGCGGGTTCGATCCCTGGCCTCACTCAGTGGGTTAAGGATCCAGCATTGCCGTGACCTGTGGTGTAGGTCGCAGATGCGGCTCGGATCCGGCGTTGCTGTGGCTGTGGTGTAGGCCGGCAGCTACAGCTCCGATTCAGCCCCTAGCCTAGGAACCTCCATATGCCGCAAGTACAGCCCTAAAAAGACCAAAAATCAATCAATCAATCAATCAATCAATCAATCAAACATGTTCTGGTCTTGGAAGCTAACAAGCCCCTTAGGGAATGCAGAACCTTAAGGGTAAACTGTTCACCAAACAGATGCGTACTGTGCACCTCAACGCACTAGGCACTCTTCTAGGTACTAGGGTATAGCAGTGACCAAAACAAACTCCATCCTCTACAGAAGCTTCGGGGCTAGTGAATAAACAAAGGTGACCGCGTATCCCAGTCTGCCCGGGACTATCCCGTCTCAGCAGTAAACACACTAAATCCCAGAAAACCCCTCGCCTCCAGGCAATAAAGAGCAGTTGGTCACCTTAGCAGAAACAGGTAATAAATAAGCAGCCCTAAATTGATCAAATGGTGGTAAAGTGCAATGAAGAAAATAAAGCAGGATAAAGAGGAGAAAGTAGTGATCAGGGCTGTCAGGGCGGGTCTCTGATAGAAGGACGTGAAGACAGGAGGAGAGCAAGCCATTCAGACAACTGACGGAAGGAAGTTCCAGGCAGACGGAAATGAATACGGTAACCAGCAAGTTAAAAGGTTCTAAAGCGGTTCTTAGCCTTTCTGAGGAATAGCAAGGAGGCCTGGGTGGCTGGAGAAGCATGAGCAAGGAAAGGAATGGAAGAAGACAAGGTTAGAGAAGCAATTATAACAGCTAGAGCAGAACCAGCACTTAGGGTTCAACACAAGTTCTAACTTCCTTCTTATGATTTTAATCCCACAGTTCCAACCCACAATAACTTTCCATTTTCATTTTAGTGGCGCCTCTGTCTTAATTCATTGATCATCCTCTCTTCTTACATTAAAGTATGTGAAAACACCATTCAATTATCCCACAGCACTTCTTTGTATCAATTATCCCAACACTGCATTATATACACCTACAGCCATTTGTTTTTGTGTCTATATCTCCCCAAAATTTAGCCTCTTTGAGGTCAAGTTTCATAAAATAATACAATGTTGGACATAATAGCGTGTAATCAATAAATACCAACAGATAGGATTTTCCTCAATCTATTTTTGATTTTTATGCTTTTTCATTAGCAAAGGATGGCATCAGTAAAGTCAGCATCTTAGTCATAACACGATAGATAAAATAGTACAGAAAGCCTGTAAGATAAAATAGAGTAAAAGCAAAACCACTGACTAACTTACACTGCAGGGATAGCTCTTTAATCAGCATGTCCTTAGCACTATATGGTTCAGAGCAAAAGTGCAAACAGCAAAATGCTCTATAAATAAACCACCTCAATCAAGAATCAGGGAGTTCCCATTGTGGCTCCGTGGGGTAAGCCACACTGTCCACACTGTCACGACACATTGTCTGTGAGGATGTGGGTTCGATTCCTGGACTTGCTGAGTGGGTTAAGGATGCAGCATTGCCAATGCCAAGGGCTGCAGTTTTTGCAGATGCAGCTTGGATCCGGGGTTGCTGTAGCTGTGGCAAAGGCCTGCAGCTGAAGCTCTAATTCGATCCCTGGCCCAGGAAATTTTATACGCCACAGGTGTGCCGTAAAAAAAAAAAAAAGGGAATCGACTCTTTCTAATTGTCCCTGAAAAATACTTCAAGGCACAGATTAACTAGATGATTATCACGCTAATGTTGCATAAAAAACTTTCCACCCCAGCCCCAAACCAAATTGATTGGACCTCTGCCCTGTGCTGTTGTATTCACATTATTTTCCTACAGTAAATGAAAAGTCTATACGTTTCCCCTACTAACCAGGGAACGCGTCTAGAGTAAAGTTTAGGCTTTATTTCCACTGCTTACGCCTTAGGTCATGACTTTCAATTAATACTGACATACAAGGAATTCCCATCACGGCTCAGTGGTAACGAATCCAACTAGTATCCATGAGGACATGGGTTCAATCCCTAGCCTCACTTCTAAAACAATAGAGTAAGGGTCCTACTTCACACCATACACAAAAATTACCTCAAAATGGAGCAAAGACCTAGACATAAGAGCAAAAATTATTGAACTGTTCAAGGAAAACATGAGTAAGTCTTCATAAAGTTGGGCTAGACCAACAGTTCCTTAGATATAAAACCAGAAGTACAAGCAACAAAAGAAAAAACAGACAAATTGGACTTCATAAAGACTTAAACCTTTTGTCCTTAAAACACTCTTACCTAGAAAGTGAAAAGGTAATCCACAGAATTGGAGAAAATTCTGTAAGTCATACATCTTGACAAAGAACTTATACCCAGAATATATAAAGACTCCCTCCACCTCAACAATAAAAAGACAAATAACCCAATTTTAAAACAGGCAAAGGACCTGAATAAACATTCTCCAAAGAAGATATATAAACAGCCAATTAACACATGAAAAGATGTAAAACATCACTAGGCAATAGGAAAATGCAAACCAAAACCACAATGAGAAAACAACCTTATACCCACTAAGATGGGTATAATCGTAAAGATAGATATCAAGTGTTGGGGAGAATGTGAAGAAACAATTACCCACCACTGGTGGGGACACAAAATGGTATCAATACTTTAGAAAACAGTTTGAGAATCCCTCAAAAAGTTAAACACAGTGCTAGCATTTGACTCTATAATTCCACTCCTATATATCCAAGAGAAATAAAAATATGTCCAGTATTTATGACAGCCAAAATGTGGAAACTATCCAAATGTCTACCACCTGTCAATAAAATGTGGTAAATACATGCAATGGAATATTATTTGGCAATTAAAAATGAAGTGGTGATACATGTTATATTGAAACTACTATGCTAAGTGGAAAAAAAGTCAGTCACAAAGGACCATATATTGTATGATTCCATTTACATGAAATACCCAGAACAGGCAAATCCATAGACAGAATGTGGATGAGTTATTGCCTAGAGTGAACACGGGTGGGGGTGGGGAGAGTAGGGAAGTGACTGCTAATGGGCTTGGGGTTTCTTTAAGGGGTGATGACAATGTTCTGAATTTGACTGTGGTGATAGTTACACAACTCTGAATATACTAAAAACCACTGAATTACACACTTTTAAGTGGGTGAATTGTATGGCATATAAGTTACATCTCAAGAAAAGTTGTTATTTTAAAAAATCAGAGCTGTCCCCCAAATGGAAAATGATACCGCACTAGAAATAATGTTAAGCAAAGGCAAATGGCCTTCTTTGGAGATATTACTGTAAAAGATGGATTCAATTAGTGGTTCCCAATAGTAGTTCACAGACTAATATACAAGAATCACTCAGAGAATTTAATGTTCCCTGAAGCATCTAATTCAGTATGTTCTGTGAGGTCCAAAATTTTGTATTTTTAGCAGGCTTCCTAAATTATTCTAATGTGTAGCCTGAAGTGGGAACGACTTACCATGTAAGATCCTAGGTCAGTATCTGAATACCTCAAAATGGATCAAAGACCTAGACATAAGAGCTGTTATCTTTGAGATACATAGCTCTAGATGTGCTGTCTGTCTAGTACTTTCCATTTATCTGAGAATCTCAAAGCCCTTAATGGAATTCATCTTCCTGAATGAAGAGTCTGGGTTTGAAAGAGGTGGCTCCATCGGAGGGATTAGAGTACCTCATACATTTTTATTAACCTTCTGTACATCCTTAAAGCTACTTCAAATCATTTTTTGGAAAGAAACAGATTTAAATAAATAAATAAGAGATCACATATTTTCCTCTAAAACTGTTATTTCCCAAACTAAGACACAATGGAGAGTCCATTTTTTCCCTCAAATATTTATAGATCAGTATAATTTTACATTTAAAAAATACAGGTATTTTGTATAATCAAATGCTAAACATTTGTGAATTTTTAAGACAAAACCCAGAAACTTCAAAAGAATTTCATATTTGCCAAGAAGACTACTTTGGACTACATACCCAGATGCTAAGGGTACACATTCATTCTAAGGGGAAAAATCCAAGAAGTCTAAGCATTCTGTCTTCTACTCCATGGGTGATAAAATACGTAATCTCCCTTTAATCAGAACCAAACAGACTAATTAGTTCAGGTTACTAATGACTATGCTCTGTGTACTTCAAGAAGGGAGGAGAAAAGTCTGAGCCTTATCTAAGAACTAAGCCATAACCTGTTAACAGTTGAATAAAGAGTCCTTCAGAGGCAGGCTGTGCTCAGAGAAACGTCTGCTAAGCATCAGGACTTGCAGTTGATCCTGTCTTAGAGTTTTAGCCAAATGACAGTCAACACCAAGTGCACCTTCCCGGGCCTAGCAGACCTCACCCAGCTAATGGAGGGTGTGCCCTGATTGCTCGCCCAGCAATCGTTCCATGAAGAAGCACTGGGCAGCCTGCCTGAGACTTTAGATCAACTACAACTAAAGAAAGGTGTTCCCTCTAGATTTGTAATCTTTCTTTTAGATACAGCGCTTTGATTTTTTCTTTTTTCAGCTAATCTCTCAAAAACATTTATGATAACTTGACTCGGGGACTAAATATCAGAAGAGTAGAGAGAGTTATATTATCCACTCCAACACAACTATATAAATCTAGGTTAATTTCCTTAATATTAAAACAGAGAGCTGGAATAAGATGAAACTTAAGGTCCTTTTCTAGCTTTCAAAGTCTATACTCTCACCAAGATAGATAGATAGATAGTCCACACACAATTCTTGCCAATACTGAAGATGTGCCTTGCAAATTTTAAAACAAATCCCAAAAAAAGAAACTATAAACATATATTTCTTATCACAGTGTTCCCTCTTACATCATCCTAGCTCAAAGCCCTTCTCTTCCCTCTAGATTTTTACAACAGTCCTCAATTCTGGTCTTCAATCTTTTCTTTTTTTACACTGACCACACTGCGGTTAGATAATTCTCCAGGTACCATTTCCTTCAAAGGGCTCTTAACCTAGCATTCAATACTCTATACAACCTTAGCCCAATTTATCTTTCTAACCTTATCCTTCAGCAAACCTATTAGCTCCTTTTCTACTATATATCATTCTTCATCTATAGATCATTCTATATATCATTCTTCATTTATAGATCATTCTATATATCATTCTATATATCATATGTCATTCTTCCGATTTGAAATACTCTCTGCCATACTCCCCACTTTTGTTCCACTCTTCAAGTATAGTAATAAGTCTCACCTTCATTACAAAGCCTTTGCTGATAAGCTTCTTGAAACTTATGGAGTACTTAGCGTCTAATATATCTTTGGCATTTCACATATGCTACCCGCCCTGAAAATAGATTCAATACAGGAGAGATTTGCAGGGGTACTTCTGCCTTATTTTCTCCAGGTAAAACCTTCGGCTTCAATACAGGGTGAATCTCTAACACCAAGCATCTAAAAGGACCATATTTAAGCTACATTTAAAAAAAAAAAATCAGGAGTTCCTGCTGTGGTGGAGTGAGCTAAGAATCTAACTTCAGTGGCTCACATTGCTACAGAAGTGCAGGTTCGATCCTCGGCCCAGCACAGTGGGTTAAGGATCCAGCGTTGCCACAGCTATGACAGAGGTCCCAGCTGCAGCTTGGATTCAATCCCTGGTCAGGGAACTTTCATATGCTGGGGGTGCAACCATAAAAAATAAAATACAATAAAAAATAATGTACATTTTCAAAGAAATCACATAAAGTAACAGGTTATAAGTAATGATTAGAAATTTTGCAACAAACCCATTCTACTCTTGCCAACTGAATTTCTACAGCCAGGTTCCAAAATTTAAGATAATTCTTTAAGTTTGTGTTAAATACTTAAAGAATAAATTCCAATTAATACTTGAAAAAGAGGGGGTAAGAATTCAAAGTAAGTCCTCAAACTTTTAATCACAAAACTTAAATGAGACCCAAAAAATTCCAAAAAACAAAACTACGATCATAGTTTTTGAACAATAATAAGCCCTCTTCTGGAACAGGCATCGTAGCAAAATTGAACTTGAGAAGGCAAAGAAAGAGACATTTTGGTCAGACCTTTTCAACAAAATGGCACATGTTTTTCTCCATCAGCCATGAAAAACACAATTTTTATAAAAACTGCATGTGCTCTGACAAGTACTCCCACCCCTTTCTCTGCCTGAGCAAAAACATTTTACTTGAACTACGAAGTTTTTGGTCTTGCTTAATAAAGAACACTTAATCTGGTCTTCCCCTTCAGATAATACTACTCAGATAATGCGGGTACAAGTCCAAATTTGCCACTTTCACTTCTACATTAAAAAAAAAAAAAAGTCCTCTAGAAGAGCCAAGAAATACTCCCCTGACAAGCCCTGTGATGAAGTGTTAGTAAATATTACAAAATTGATTGCAGGCATGAAACAGTAAATTAAAACAAAGAAAATGTTTTCAACATGTCTCCTTAAGCTGAAGTAAAAATATTTTAACCAATATGCTGGAGACTTTCATTAATTCAAAAGAGTCTGAAAGCACAACTGCAATGAAAAAAAAATCTTATTTAAACTATTTTGGCACATAAGGAGTTGTACTTATTTCACAGGACAGAGTAAAAAGGAGTGGAAAAAATCCATATGTTTGGCAATTTTATCTCTTAAGCAATAGTCAAAAGCTAACTTTATTTTCCTTTCAACAAATAAAGATCATCTGAACACACGTGTGGTACTCACATGCAGAGCCGAGGGGTCTGGCAGGAACTCAGCATCTTCTCCGAAGATAAAATCGGGAGGCAGCTCTGGATATTGGGCATTGAAAATGATATCCCCTAAAATAAAAGAAGATGTCAGGCCTGTCTTGTTTCCTTGCAAACGTTTCCTTGTATGAACGATCTGAGGAGGGCCCCAGAAAAAAGTTCTGAAAGAAGCTTATATTTTAAAAAAAAAATTATGGAAAGTACTTTCTGAATGATGAGTTCTGCAAACAAGAGAACAGGTATCTTCTTTTAAATTAACATCCATAACACGCAATCAAAAAGCGCTGTCTCCTTAGACACTCTACATATAAGCACCCAAAGAGGAAAGTAGAAGTAACCGCAGCCAAAGCACATGCAGATTTTTTAATAGGAAACATTACTGTCCAATCACTGCCTGCTAATTAATAAGCCTTGATAATTGCTGGCAAGGACGGACTCTCTAAAAGTCCCTGCCTTGAAGATATCAAACATACAAACCTTTGGTATTATGGAGAGAACATTCGGCTTGGGGTCCAAAAAGTCAGGTTTATAGCCACAAGATCTCCTAATTACCTATTAGCCTAAGTCATCCTGGGCAAGTTTTCATTTGAGTTCAGTTACCTTATTGGTAAAAAGGGGATATAATAGTACCTTACAGATTCGTTGTGAGGATGAAAAGAGACCACATCCCCAGCTAAGTGTCTGGCAGGTAGCAAGCACTCGACAAGTCACATGGGAGAACTACCGTTGGTGTTACTAGTATTACACTGAAGCATAAGACAAGTTACAATTCTCCTTGGCAAATCTGTGTTGGAAGTTCATCCACCCTCTGTTCCTCTCCTTTCTCTTCCTGTAGCTCCCTTTTTTCCCTTCGCTCACCTCAAGAATCAGTCCTCATCACTCCACTAACACCAACCAACGCGCAGATCAGTATATCCACAATTGAACACACACGTGGGGTTCCAGCATTGATGAGTGTCTCTACCTGTACCCATGCACACACTTTCTGCACCCACGCACACACAGCGTTATGCCAGCCCAATCATCTTTACTGCTCAAACAACAGTAGCTTCAGAGTGATACTCAAATTGAAGCATTCAGACTTCAGATCTCCTTTAAGCCTTTTCTATCACTATATACTATATATTTCAATTTCACACTCAGCAAGTCTAAAAACATGCTCATGACTGCCCTTTTCTTCACTCCTCTCTTTCCCTGAGACTAACTTCTCTATTTCTGAGGATGACACTGACATTCAGAATCACTCAGGCTGAAACTTTAATGTCATCTTTGATCTTACCCAAACACTTTATACTCTTAGAAAAGAAGAAATCTCAGTTTTTCCTCCAAAGTATTTCTCATATGGACATTCCCCACTGTAACAGTTCAACCCAAGTCCAGCTGACCTAGTTCATACATTTGTGCACCCAAAGAGCAAATATTTGGGTTTTTTTTCCTTTTTTGGGGTCGCAGCTACGGCATATGTAAGTTCTGGGACCAGGGGTCTAATCAGAGCTACAAGCTGCTGGACTATGCCATAGTCACAATAACATCAGATCTGAGCCACATCTGCGAACTATGCTGCAGATTGTGGTGATGCCAGATCCTTAACCCACTGAGCGAGGCCAGGGATCAAAGCCACATCCTCACGGACACTGTGTCAGGTTCTTAACCCTCTGAGCTACAAGGAAACTCCCCCAAAAGAGCAATTATCTGAACTCTGCTCTACGTGCCAAGTTTGGCATGAAAGATCAAAGAACTCTGTTCTTAAAGAGTAAACAGACTAGAAGAGTTTATTACCATGCCCTCTTAAATGGTCTCCCAACATCAGTTTCCCTCCAGCCCATAACACATACTATCATAAAGTAAATCTTCTAAAAGTACTGCTTGCCCAAAAGATCCTAGCTCAAAAAACTTCAATGGTTCTCTAATGTCAAATGGAGTAAGAGCAAACTTTTTACACTGGCATTTAAGGCCTCCAAAATACAGCATTCCTACTTATTTATCCACCCTTCTCTCTATCTACAAGCCCATACCAATGTTCTTTTCCAGTCAATATAATCCACTCGCTGACCTCCAAATTATGACACCTAGTTGAAATGCTCTTTCCCCTTGCTAAGCTCTTGTCCAGCCTTTATGAGCCCTTTTTTCTTTTTTTCTTTTTTTTTTTCAAGGGCCACACCTCAGCACCTGGAGGTTCCCGGGACAGGGGTTGAATCAGAGCTGTAGCTGCTGTCCTACGCCACAGCCACAGCGATGCCAGATCCGAGCCATGTTTGCAACCTGCGATCTACACCACAGCTCACGGCAACACCGGATCCTTAACCCACTGAGCGAGGTGAAGCCAGGGATCGAACCTGCATCCTCATGGATGCTAATCAGATTCATTTCCGCTGAGCCACGATGGGAACTCCTATGAGCCCTCTTAATCACCTTCTTTTGCATGAAGCTTTCCCTAATAAATCCAGTACACTCCGATTACTGTTACTTCTGAAAATCAGTAATACCTGGTACATGTGAGGCACTGGGATAAACACTATGTCAGTGCAAAGATGGTTATCCTCAAGGAGCTTACATTTAGTGAGGGAGACAAAACATATACATAGAAGCACAAATACACAGCGATGCAAAGTACATATACTTGATCTTCCTGAGTATCTTGTAAGCATTCAGAAAACAAACATGCTCTTATTTCATGCCTCCAACAGGGCAAAGTATAATAATACAAAATATATTCAAGAAATGCTCAGTACATGAAAGAAATCCTATTCTCTGAATTGCATATCTAAGTACTGACAAAAATCTGTAATAAAGAATAAAGTGCAGAAAAGTTACTTCTACAGTTTTCTGTAGGGAATAAATCTGAGCAAGAAAATACACCCTTCAGAAGCTGGGTGTGGAATTAAATTATCAAACGTAGTACAATCACTACCTCTCCTTCACCCTACACATCATCACTTTCTCTGGTTTTTAACTGTATCTATTACAAATCATAAACTTTTCTTCAAATGCACTAACTATAAAGGATTAACCCAAGCCAAGACTAAGAAGCACTAGCGAAGACAACATGAATGTCCTAATTACTCATCCTCATACAACTATTCCCAGCACATACAACTCCTTAGGAGGACATATATTAAGGATGTGTTTTTTAAAGTCTTACAGTTAGCTCACTTTAATGACTTTTAGAAACATTTTTCATAACATAGTAGGACAGAGGCATTAAAGTTCTGGAAAAAGTCACGCTAGAATCTACTGCTCCTTGATGTTCAAAAAATAAATAGCATGCTAAATTCCAATAAAAGAAATTTTACTACTTTTGTTACTACAGGAGGATACAAAGCTGGATTTTCAAGTTCACAAAGGAGGATTGTCAGTAATACATATTTCCAAACCGCTAAACATTAGAATCTGATCCAAGGATATCCACTCTTGCCAATGCTATTCAACATCGTATGGAGGTTCTAGCCAGGGCAATTAGGCAAGAAAAAGAAATGAATGGCATCTAGATTGGAAAGAAAAGGTAAAGTGATCTCCATCCACAGATGACGTGATCTTGAACATAGAAAACCCTAAGGAATTCACACACACACAAACACACACACAATCACACACACTCACACAATGGGAACTAATAAACAAGTTTCACAGGGTTGTAAGACACAAGATAGATTTATAAAATCAGTTGCTTCACTATACACTACCAACGAAGAATCCATGCACAGCAACAAAATCCATTCACAGCAACAAAACGAATAAAATATTTCAGAATAAACTTAACAAAAGAAGTGTTAAGACTTGTACTCTGAAAATTACAAAATATTGTTGAAAGTCTACTTCTTAAATGGGAAGACATCTCATGTTTATGGGTCAGAAGACTTAATAACATCTTAACATGAAGATCGCAATACTACCTAAATTGATCTACATATTTCATGCAATCCCTGTTGGCTTTTTTCTTTTTTTTTTTGAAGCAACTGACAAACCACTTCTAAAAGTCATATGCAGATGCAAGGGATCCAGCATGGCTAAAAAGTAATCTTGAAAAAGAGCAAAGTTGAAAGACTCACACTTTCCAATTTCAAAACTTAATACAAAACCACAGTAATCAACAGTGTGGTACTGACATAGGGACAGAAACACAGATCAATGGAATAGAAATCAGAGTCTGGAAATAAAATTCCATACATATAGTCAACTGATTTTTGGCAAGGATGCCAAGAAAATTCAATGGGGCAAAAAGAGTTTTTCATCATTTGACACTCATAAGGATGACTGCTAAAGAAAAAAGGTGTGTATAAAACAAATGTTGGTGAGGTTATGGAGAAATAGGAACCCCTGTACAACACTGGCGGGAATGTAAAATGATAAAGGTGCTATGGAAAACAATTATGACAGTATTTTAAACACTGAAAAACAGAATTACCATATGACCCAGCAATTCTATTCTGGGTATATATTGAAAAGAAGTGAAAACTGTTAATGTATCAAAGAAAAAAAAAATTTGGCCACACCCAAGGCCAAAATTCCTGGGCCAGTGATCAAACTTGCACCACAGCAGTAACCTGAGCCACAGCAGTGACAATATCAGATCCTTAACCCACTGCACCACAAGGGAATGCCAAAAAAATTTTTATACTCAGGTTCATAGCAGCATTATTCACAACAGACTAATGGAAACAACCCAAGCATCCATCCGTTATCTGAGATAAATGGATAAACAAAATGTGGTGTACATACAAAATGGAATCTTTTTTTTTTTAGGGCTGCACCCTTGGCATATAGAGGTTCCCAGGCTAGGGGTCAAATCAGAGCTATAGCCGCTGGCCTATGCCACAGCCACAGTAACATAGGATCTAGCCTCATCTGTGACCTACATCACAGTTCACGGCAACACTGGATCCTTAACCCAGTGAGTAGGGCCAGGGATCGAACCCACATCCTCATGGGTACTAGTCAGGTTTATTAACCACTGAGCCACAATGGGAACTCCCCTTGCTTACTACTTTTGTTGCTTGTGCTTTTGATTTCATATCTAAGAAGACATTGCCTAGTTATGAAGATTTACTTTCATATTTTCTTTGATGATTTTTATAATTTTTGCCCTTAACACTTAGGTCTTTGATCCATTTTGAGTTAATTTCTGTGTACTGTATGAGTTCAGACTCAAGTTCATTCTTTTGCATGTTGCTATCCAATTGTCCCAGCACCATTTGTTGAAAAGGCTGCTATAACAAATTACCATACACTGGGTGGCTTAAACAGCACATGTTTATTTCTCATAGTCCTGGAGGATGGGAAGTGTGAGATTAAGGTGACTGCTGTGGCTATGGGATAGGCCGGCAGCTACAGCTCCAATTCGACCCCCAGCCTGGGAACCTCCATATGCTGTGCGTGTAGCCCTAAAAAGACAAAACAAAAGAAAAAATAGGTAAACAGGATTTCATAAAAATTAAAAATTTTTGTCTTTCAAAGGACACTATCTAGAAAGTGAAAAGAAAATCCACAGAATGGGAGAAAATATAGGATCTGGCAAATCGCATACACAAAGGACTTGTACCCAGAATATAAAGAAACCTTGTACTTCAACAATAAAAAGTCAATTGGGAATTTCCATCGTGGCTCAGCAGTAATGAACCTGACTACCATCCATGAGGACTCACGTTCGATCCCCCGCCTTGCTCAGGGGGTTAAGGACCCATCATTGCTGTGAGCTGTTATGAAGGTTGCAGACACAGCTCAGATCCCGCGTTGCTGTGGCTGTGGCGTAGGCCGGCAGCTACAGCCCCGATTCAACCCCTAGCCTGGGAACCTCCATATGCCATGGGCACGGCCCTAAAAAATAAAAAAACGGTAAACAATTCAATTCAAAAATAAGCAAAGGATTTGAATAGAAATTTCTCCAAAAAATATCGTAATGGTCGATACTCATGAAAAGATACTCAATGTCATTAGTCATTTAAAAAATGAAAATCGAAACCACAATGAGATATCACTTCAGACCCACTACAGGGCTACAGTCAAAAAGACAAATAATGACCAGTGTCAGTGAGGCTATGGAGAAACTGGAACACTCATATACTGCAGGTGGAAATATAAAACGGTGCCATCACTTTGGAAAATAGTTTGTCAAGTCTTCAAAATGCTAAACATAGAGTTACCTCACAGTCCATTAATTCCACTCTTAGGTATATACCCAAGAAAAATGGGAACATATATCCACACAAAAACCTGCATGAGAATGCTTGGAGCCGCATTATTCACAACAGCCAAAACATAGAAACAACCCATGTTCATCAACTGAGAAATGGACAAATAAAATGTGGTATATAAATTCAATAGAATATTATTCAACTATAAAAAAGTACTGATATACATACTACAATGTGGATAAACCTTGAAAACTTTACATTAAGTGAAAACATAAGACACAAAAGGCCATATATTGTATGATTACTGTCTAATTCCACTTACATGAAATGTCTAGAATATGTAACTCCACAGAGACAGAAAGTAGAAAAATGGTTGCCAGGGGCTGAGAAAGGGGGGTTGGGGGATTACTGCTAATGAGGGCAAAGCTTCTTTCTGTGCAGATGAAAATGTTCTGGAATTAGTGATGATTGCACAACTTCGTGAATGTATTAAAGAAAAAACCCACTAGATTGTACACTTCAAAGAGTGAATTGCATGGTATGCGAATTAGGTCCCAAAAGGCTGCTGTTGTTTTTTTTAATCTAATGCAAAAGTTCAGCCCGCTTTAATCCAAACTTAAACACAAATAAATTAGAAAGTGTTGACTCAATGGTTATGAGTGAATTATTTTTTATAAATAAAATCATCTTGAAAATGCAATTGAAGAGTTCTCCGTTTAAAGAAACTCTGCAGCGAGTCCTTTTTAAAAGCAAAGAACACTGTTATACGATGAATACTTACAAAGATTTGTATTTTTCCAGAAGTTCCCCAAATGGGTCATGTTAAAGGAGAGTACTCCCAGGTGAAACTATTGGAGGGAGGGAGGGAGGAGTTGGGAGGGTGGGAATAACATACACAGATGATTACATGAGAACCTACTGAATAGCACAGGAAAATCTATTCAATAGCTGGTAATAACCTACATGAGAAAAAAGAATGGATATATTTATATGTATAACTGATTCACTTTGCTGTATACCTGAAACTAATACAACATTGTAAGTCAACTAAACTCCAATAAAATTTAAAAAAATAAAAAATAATGGAGAGTCCTCAGGAGAGAGAATATTTTTAAATTTAATATATTTAAGAAAATTTAAAGCAGCCAAAAGTATTTAGATATGCAATAAATGTTTTAAAGGAAATGATGTAAACCAATTATTACACTCTCAACTGAAAATATCCTTTTAGAGAGAAAGGGATTACCATACTACACATAGTAAAAATACTATGCAAGTATTTTTCAAAACAAAGAAATAAACTGAACTATACTGAAGAATCTCATGCTCCTACATTTCAGAATTTCTCAGACTCTTACCTCCAACCTCAAAGAACTCTTAAACACTTTAATACTCCATAGCCTCTTTGGAATAAAATGTGGCATTGTTTTCTTGCTACGGAGAACAGTCAGTAAATCAGTCAAGAACATTTATTAAAAACCCACCACGCACAGATGCACATGCTGGACACCTGGGGAGTTATACAGGAAGCGGAAAACATAGTCCCTGACCTCACGGCAGAGATGGTGGAGAAAAGACCAACACAAATCACGGAGAAGAGCAATAACATCACATTTCCTTTATTTCACCCTGGAGAAGATGATACGAACACAGAGTACAGATTACCTGGATACTGCTTACTTCAACTTTTCGTAAAAAGGAAGAGTAGGCAAGAGAACAAAAAAATAAAAATAGGATCAGAGGTGACATAAGGTGAGGTTAAAAGAAAAAGAAAAAAAAAGGAAAGAAACAAGACACCTAGAATGTCTAAAAGTGTTACAAACACCTAACAGCAAAATGGCAGTTTCAGGTCTTTTGTGCGTGTGTGACACCCTCAAGACTGCTGGGCTACAAATGCAAGTCCAATGGGGCAGAAGTTCCTCTCTTTGAAAATACAACAACCACCATTCTTCATAGATATCACAACAGGTGCTAGGAAGTTTTTATTTACATGTTTGTGCCCTGGCACCTGACACCCTTTTTTTTTTTCCTTAAAGTTTTATCAAAGTATAGTTGATTCACAGTATTGTGATAATTTCTGCCATATAACAAGGTGATTCAGTTATAGATGTACACACATCCATTCTTTTTCAGATTCTTTTCCCATAAAGATTATCACAGAACACTGGGTAGAGTTCCCTTGCTATACAGCAGGTCCCCTTGGCTAGTCATACCACATACCAGTGTGTATATGCCAGTCTCAGACCCCACCCCCCAAGTCCATCTCTCCCCTGGCAGCTGACACTCTTTAGAACACATCGGTACCATCTCAGGAAGGTCCCAGCACCAGACCTACAGGGTGGACCAGATGTCCCACTGCCTGGTTACAGAAAGAACACAGACTGCCCACAAGTTCCTTTCCTTATTCTTACTAGGGAATAGTATCATGCTATCTTGTCCATCTTCAAGTTTAAATAACTGCCAGGAAAACAGTTTCAAAGAAACAATTCAAACGGTAAACTGGAGTTCTGCCAATGATGGAAGAATTATTCCTATCAGTGGCTACATTAAATGATTATTTACTGAAACTCCAACTACGGGAAATAAGGGTCAGACAAGAATCTTATGGAAGTACCAAGCTGAAGGACGACTGTCTTGTCTTTTTTTTTTTTGCTTTTTAGGGCCATACCCACGACATATGGAGGTTCCCAGGCTAGGGGTCGAATTGGAACTGCAGCTGCCGGCCACAGTCACAGCTACAGCAATGCAGGATCTGAGCCGCGTCTTCGACCTACACCACTGCTCACGGGAACACCAGATCCTTGACCCACTGAGTGAGGCCAGGGATCGAACCCACAACCTCATGGTTCCTAGTCAGATTTGTTTCCACTGTGCCATGACGGGAACCCCTGAGGGATGATTTTCAATGAAAGGCAGGTTTAAGCAATAGTTTCAGAAAAGATTTTGGAGAGGTAACTCATTTCCAGGAGTTAAAACTAATTTTAACTCTTGATAGTGTTTCCTTGCACTGAAATTTAGTCTCTCTCTGAAAAAGTCACCCACTGGTTCTTAGGAATTAATAGAACAAGTCTAGTTTCACTTTAATATCGGAGCCCCTCAATTATTTGCAGGCAGTTCTTGTGACCTGTCTTTCAATCCCACCATGAGTCACCTCTCGACCAGGCTAAACACCCGTTTCTTTCACCAATCCTCTTAGGACTCGGTCTCCAATTCCCTTATCACTCTCCTCCTCTCTCTTCTCTGCATGTGTACCAGTCTGTCAACAGCCCTCTCAGAGGGTAAGATCCAGAACTAAATATAAGATTCCAGGTGTCTTTAAAGAACACAGAATCAAGTAAAAAAAAAAAAATCCACACCTTCATTTTTAGCTGTTAAACTTCTATTTACAAATACCACCGCAAATTGAAATAGCTTTTTTGGCAGCCATATCAATGTTAATTTATATTATGCCTCTATCAACTAAAAGCCCCGGAACTTTGACATATACGCTAATGCTCAGCCATACAGCCCTCATTCTTAATTTGGACAGCTGAATTTTGGAAGCCGTTTCAGGATTTTAAATGTATCCCTATTAGATTTCAATCTTATTAAATTTACCTCTCTATTTACAGCCCATAATAATATTCTTATGTTGCATTCCGATTTGGGTTTGGCACCCCCAGTTTCAAGTTATGAACAGATTGGGCCAAGCATACTTCCAGAAAATTCCCTTCGGCGGCCACAGTTCAATTATTAGTACCTCTTCAGTGCAATCACTCAAACAATAGCATTCACCTCAAAATACTATGAACCTGAACATTCATTATGAGGATATCATAAAGAAACTTATCAAGGAGCTCCCATCGTGGCTCAGCAGTTAGCAAACCCGACTAGCATCCATGAGGGCAGGTATCCCTGGCCTCTCTCAGTGGGTTAAGAATCCGGTGTTGCTGTGAGCTGTGGTGTAGGTCGCAGACGAGGCTCGAATCCCGCGTTGCTGTGACTGTGGCGAAGGCCGGCGGCTACAACTCCGACTGAACCCCTAGTCTGGGAACCTCCATTTGCTGTGGGTGAGACCCTAAAAAGACAAAAACACCAAAAAAGAAAAAAAAGAAACTTCTCAAGTGCCTCAAAGATGTACTCAGCTTTCCCTATAAACTCAGAGAGACTACCAATGATTTTTGTCCTGAGAGGTAAAGTTTCTTTTCCTATGTTAAGGAAAAGAGACTATAAATTATATCTGAGCGTTGGTATAATTTGCATGAAACAGGCCCGCAAAAAGGAAGGATGGAAGTGGGGTGCAAGTAAACTGAGATCATTTAATTTTCCCTTCTCTCCTTATAAGACTCCCTTCTATCAGATCCCTAACTCTAGACTGAGACCGCCTTTACTCCTTTTTTTCATTTCCAGTACCTAAAGCTGTGCTGTGCAACAGAAATATAAGCTGTATACATAATTATAAACTTATTAGCCACATGAAAAGAGTAAAAAAGGGATGAATTAATTTTTTAAAAATTAAAAAAGTTTATAAGCAGGAAAATTTACCATTTTGCGTAAACAAGTTTTATCATATGTGTAGATTCACATGCACAGATTTGTGTAAACAGCATCAAAATTAGGAGACAGAACAATTCCATCACCCTCCAAAACTTCCTTAAGCAATGCCTTTTCTTTTCTTTTTTCCTTTTTTTTTCAGATCGTCCCAAAGCAACGCCTTTGTAGTTAAATTTTCCCACCTTCCCTCATCCCTGGCAACTTCTGATATGTTTTCTCTCCCTTCAGTTTCACATTTTCCATAACATCATATATGGAGTCATGTATTATACAACCTTTTGAAACTAGCTTCTTTCACTTAGCATAAGTATCTGTGATCCAATCCAATGTACTGGTACATTTAAGTGCATGTATGAATAGCCTGTCCTTTTGCTTGACTGACGAGTGTTTCACTGTATGGAGGTACCACAGTTTTTTAATCCACTTACCCAATGAAGGACACTTGGGTTACTTCCAGTCTTATATAATACTGCTACAAACATCCTTGAACAAGGTTTTGTGTGAATAAAAATTTCTATTTCTAGAGAAATGACTAACATTTCTAGTAAATACTTAGATGTGGAATTGCCAGGTCATAGGAAAACGGTATATTTAACCTTAAAGCTAACTGCCAAACTCTTTTCCACGGCTGTTCCATTTAATAGTCACACAAACAATGCATGAGAGTTCCAGCTGATACACGTCCTCCCCAACGGTGGATGGGTCAGCTTGTTGTTGTTAGTCCTTCTATCAGGTGTACTGTGGCATCTCATTATGGTTTTAATTTACATTTCCCTAATAACTAATGAAGTTAAGCATCTTTTCATGTGCTTATTTGCTATCTGTATATCTTCTTTGGTATAATATATGTTCAAATCTATTGCCCATTGCCTTTTTTTTTTTGGTCTTTTTATCATTTTATCTTTTTGTCACACCCACGATACATGGAGGTTCCCAGGCCAGGGGTGGAATCGGCTGGCCACAGCCACAGCAACACCAGATCCGAGCCACGACCTACACCACAGCTCACAGAAACGCCAGATCCTTAACCCAACTGAGCGAGACCAGGGATCAAACTCGCAACCTCATGGTTCCTAGTCAGATTCGTTTCCTCTGTGCCATGACGGGAACTCCCCCAAATAAATTTTAAATCATCTTGTCAATATCTACAAAATCCTCCTGGGGTTGCACTAAAATTGTATATTAATTTAAGAACTGACTTCTTAATTACATTGAGTGTTCCAGTCCATCAGTATGATATGCCTCTTTCCACTTATTGAGGTATTTGATTCCTTTCATCTGCATATAGATCCTGAACATATCTTCTTACATTTATAACTATTTCTTTTCTTTCCATTTTCTTTTGTTTTATTTATTTTATTTATTTTGAGAGTAGCTATTGTAATGACACTATATTTAACTTTTCTGTTTCCAATTGTTCTTGCTGGTATTAAAGAAATACGATTAATTTTCCTATGTTGACCTTGTATCCTGCAACCTTGGAAACCCCACTTATTAGTTCTAGGAGCTTTTTAGAAATTCCTTAGGACTTTCTACATGGACGATCATGTCATATGTGAACAGAGGGAATTTTATCATTTCCTTTCCAATCTATATGCCCTTAATTTATTTTTCTTGCCTTAATACTCTATCTATGACTTCCAGTATAAAGTTATACAGGAGCTGTGAAAGTGAACACCCTTGCCTTGCTCTCAGTCTCAGGAGGAAAGCATTTAGTCTTTTGCCACATACGCTATTACTTACAGGTTTTGTGTAAATGTCTTTTATCAGCTTCAAGTTGAGGAAATTGCTTCTACTCTGAGCCTGCTAATAGTTTTTATCATTAACAGATTTTTGAACTCTGTTCAATTTTTTTCTGCACCTATTAAAATGATTATATAGTTTATCTTGTATTAGTCTGTAAATAATGAGAAGAACATTGATTTTCAAATGCTGAACCTGTTATTTATTCCCAGGATAAAACATACCTGGTCATGATATATTTTTTTTTCCTGCTAAATTCAATTTGCTGATATTTTTTGAAGTTTTGCTTCTGTCTTCAAATGAGAGCGGCCTATTGTCTTCTTTTGTTTTTCTTGACTTTCCTTGACTGGTTTGATTTCAGGAGAATGTGGCCTTATAAAATGAATTGGAAAATTTTGTGTCTACTTCAATTTCTGGAAGAGACTGCATAGAACTGGTGAAGTATCTTTCTTAAATGCTTGGTAGAATTCACCTGAGACAATTTCAACCCAAAGTTTTATTCTGGAAAGACTGCTTTTTAAAAACTATGAATTCAATTGTTTTAACAGACATAGGACTATTCAGATAGGTTTCTTCTTGAGTGAGCTTTGGTAATCTATGTCTTTCAAGGGATTTGCCCATTCCATTTGCTTCCAAATGAGCTGATACCAAATTAAGTTCAGACTGAAAATGCTGAACCATTTTCGTTCAAACGTCAGTTTTATTTTCAAAGCCTTTCAATGCTATTCTGATTTTCCCCAAGTATATGTTACCCAGAGACCCGTCTGAGATCTACGCAATGGTCTACATCACAGTTCAGTTCTCAAAGCCTTTGCTATATTGATTCTGTCCAGTTCCATACATGTGCAGTTCGAGAATAAGCCCAAGACTTCATATACAAATTAAAGGATCCTTTTCTCCATCTCCTTTCTCTCTGTGATTCCCCGTTATACCCTCTGGCCCCCAGGGGCAACTTTTCCTGGTGTTCTGTCTGGAAAGTGAGAGTTTCAACCTCCCATGCTCTTGTGCACCTCCCACTGACTGTGTCTACCTAACGGTAAAGCAGCAAAAGAAAGGAGTTATTAGAAAGACCGCTGCAGGAGTCCAGTTTCATCACTGGAGCTTTACTTGAGTTAGGGCCAGGAGAGTTAAAAAAAGCTCCATCCTAATGAACCCCTCCCTCATTTTGATCTTCTGACCCAAGAGAAAGAGTTTTCCTTGGAGCTTCTTCTGTCCATGCCCACTGCAGAGCTCTAGGATTCAGGGTACTCTAGGGTCTAAAGCAGGAAATAGGGTAAAAAAACGGGGGCAGAGGGAACACAAGAAACTAACCTCTAACCTCTATATGGGTCATTCTTCAAGCTTTGATCTCTCTTCTTAGTATGTCTACTATTATTTACTTTTCTGAGTCTGCAGGTAGTTGCTGTATATATTCTTTAGATATTCTAAGGTTTTTAATTGTAACTACTAAGAGAGATAGGGTGAAGAATATTTACCCCTTATCTGGAACTCATCATTAATCTTAATAAATAAGTATTTAATAAATAATCAAAAATAGTTAAGTAAAATTAATTTATCTTAATATATTGATTTAGCCAGTAGATACAAAATAGTAACATTTCAAAATGTAATCAGTACAAATGTAATTGGTAAGCTATTTCACATTATCTTCAGTACTAAGATTTCAGAATCTGATGTGTCACATTTTAGTACATCTCAAATTCAGATTATCCATATTTCACATGTGGCCAGCAGTGACCATGCTGGGGAGCACAGAGATAGAGGAACAAACGAAAGGAAAGAAGAGAACAAAGGGAGTGAAAGGAAGGTAAGAAGGAAAGGTCATCCAACTTTCCACGACCACTTCCAGGTAAAATGAACTTATTAACCACTTCATTAGATGCCATGTTCTGTTGCTGGGCAATTATCAGTTGACGGATAAAGTCCTTCCTTATACAGAAAAAATATATATGCCTACGGATCAATTTTACCTATTCACAGAAGTCCTACCCTAAGCATTATTCTACATGGCAGTCCCTAAACCATCCGCAAATGACCTCTTCTTGTCTTCTCTTCTCCAGATAAAACACGTCCTTTGTTTCAGTGGTTTATAATAAGTGACAGTTCTCGGGAAATTAAGCTACACAATTCTTAGCTATTTCAAAGGGGATCTGCTATGTTGCTGATTCTTAGAATCTTAGGCCAATTAGGAAAGAGGTATAATGTCTGATGTTCAGATGCTATAATGTGTTTTAAATGAAACTTTAACCTGAAAATTTTGTATTCTTATTTCAGCACATAAAATAACACTATCTTAAGGGAAGTACTGTGAATTAGCATTACTTTATTGAGTAATAAATATTCCACTGCAGGCAATTTCAGTCTTAATAATTTTCTACTGCATATTCACAAAATGTTTCTTTAATACAATTTAGTACCAATTCTTTTTTAATGACTACAATGCATTTGACACCATAAAAAAAGAAAGTAAGCTTTCTCAACCTTTTTATGGGTTTTTTTTTTTTTTGGAGTTTTAAAAAGTAGTTAGGAATTAAATATAATTTTTTTTATGGTCGCACCCATGGCAAACGGAAGTTCCCAGGCTGGGAACTGCATAGGCAGCTGTGACCTGTGTGGCCAGGGATAGACCCCACGCCTCTGCAGCTTTAATTTAGCAGCACCAACAATGGAACCAAAAGACATCATGGACCTTGTGAAGACAGCCCTGAGATGGACATAACATCATCTGTTTAGAAAGTTTGACAAACATGTTTAACCTAAATGCAATCACAGAGATAATCAGACAAACCAAACTGTAGGTCATTTTACAAAACTACAGGCCTGGTGTCTTCAGAACCACAAATATCATGAATGCCAAAATCTGGTAAGAGAACTATTCTAGATTAAAGAAAATAAAAGAGATATGAGCAGTAAATAGAGTGCATGATCCTTCCCTAGATTATAGATCGGGGTAAAAAAAGCTAAAAGGATATTAATGGACCATTATAGGAATATAAATATGAACCACATACTAGACATTATTGTATTAATGTAAAAATTCTTAAGTATGATAATGGCATTGAGATTCTACAGAAAAATAATGTCCTTCTCATGGGAAAGATATATTGAAGTATTAGAGTCGAAGTACCAAAATGTTTACAATTTCCTTTAAAATGGTTCTGCAAAAAGATTTAGATATATAGATATAAATATACATCTATATCTGCATATATATGCACATATGTGTGAGTAAGGAGAGAAATAAATATGGCAAGATGTTAATGTGACATATTAATTAAAGGGTTTACAGATGTTCATTATACAATGCTTTCAGAATTTTTACAGGATAGGCATTATTTTTTAAAATAATACTTTAACAGAAAAAACAGTATAAGGTAAAAACTGACTAGTGTCAAAATAAATGGACAAATAACATACCATGGAAACTCTGGAAAATTGAGTAATTAGAAAGGAATATAAGAGAGGACTTTATTGCCATAAGATCCAGCAATCCCACTCCTGGGCATATTCCCAGAAAGAACTCTTAATTCAAAAAGATACATGTATCCCGATGTTCATTACAACACTGTTTACAAAAGCCAAGACATGGAAGCACCCTAAATGTCTATCAACAGATGAGTGGATAAAGAAGATGTGGTACATATACACAATGGAATACTACTCAGCCATTAAAAAAACAAGGAAAATGCCATCTGAAGCAACATGGATAGACAAAGAAATTCGCAGTATCTAAGTGAAGGAAGTCATAGAAAGACAGATACCATATGATATCACTCATATGTGGAATCTAAAATATGACACAAATGAACTTATTGACAAAACAGACTAACAGGCGTAGAGAACAGATCTGTGGTTGCCAAGGCGGGGGAGGGTGTGAACTGGGAGTTTGGGATTAGCAGGTGCAAAGCAATATAAATAGGATGGATAAACAATAAGGTCCTGTTGTACAGCACAGGGAACTATAGTCAATATCCTGTGATAAACCATGATGAAAAAATGAAAAAGAATGTATATATATATATATGTGTGTGTGTGTGTGTGTGTGTGTGAGTATACAACTGAATCATTACACTGTACAGCAAAAATTTAATAGAACATTACAACTATACTTCCATAAAATAAAATTTTTTAAAAAAAAGATGGCTTCGAAAAAGAAGTGGCCCTTGAGCTGAAAGTTAGATAAAATGATTTTGAAAGAAAAAATTTTACAAAATAGATTATTATATATACATAAAATAATGTATTAATTTTATAAAAAAGTTAATACAGAGTATATACTATAGAAATAAAGAATGAAATGAAGTTATAAAGGGAATGTTATGAGCAAAAGCAGAGTCACAAGAAATCCAAAGCATATCCAGGGAAGCGTAGCGGATGCTGTTGGTGCCTTGGTCCACCCACCTCAGCACTCACCTGCAGCTCAGGATTCCCTTATACCAGAGTTTCTCAGCCTCAGTGCTATTGACACTGAGTAATGGCTAATTCTTTGCTGTAGGGGCCATCCTATGAATAGGATGTTTAGCAAAATCACTGGCCTCTACCTGCTAGATGCCAGCTTGTAACACCCTCCTCCTCCCTCAGTTGTGACAACCAAAATTATCTCCAAATATCGCCGAATGGTCTCTACAGAGTAAAACAACCTCCCTACCCCAAACCCTGCTCCTATTTCCCCACCTCCCCTCCTTCTCCTGCACTATAAACCCCCCAACGCCCACACTATAAACCAGTGGCCACCCAGCTTGAGTAATTTCATTTGTCTGCCTAAGGGCATTCTCTGGCCTTGAAAGGCGCTTGGCCAAAAAACAAAAAACATCAAACAAAAAAGCCTACAGTGCCTGAAAATGAATGACACTAAGACCAAAGGATGAGGATGGATATATAAATAATTTCCTTGCCTTTCCTTGGAACAACACTGAGAAGTTCTACGCCGTTGGGAGCTTGGAAGCAGGATTTAAGAGCAATAACCTACTTATTTACACACTTTTTTTTTTTTTTTTGGCTTTTCTTCTTGCTTTGTCTTTCTTCCCTACTCCCTCACTGTGCTTTCAGGGTCACCTTCCAAATAAACTATATGTACCCAAATCCTTGTCTCAGGCTCTGCTGTTTTAAGTATCCAAACTTAGGGCAGAAAATTTGGTTCTTCAGTGAAGAGATGTACATTCCTCCTGAGAAATGAAATGTTGAATATCTAACCAT
Organism: Catagonus wagneri; assembly: GCA_004024745.2. Lineage (NCBI taxonomy): Eukaryota > Metazoa > Chordata > Mammalia > Artiodactyla > Tayassuidae > Catagonus > Catagonus wagneri. The sequence goes on along the minus strand of PVHT021183518.1, from coordinate 13,480,198 downwards.
GACTGTGTGGGAGTTTCCAAAATCACATCTCTGATAGTTCTGCTCAGCACCTGATCTGAGCCACTGAAGTTCAGTGTCACAAGACAGGGCTTTGGACCTTTCACTTTTATTCCACAACGAGAAAAGAAACACAGCATGCCCTTACCCAAAAGGCAAAGAAAGGAATAAAGGACTGGACAAACAAACAAAGCTACTTCAAATAGAGGAGAGTGGTTCGAGCTATTAAAGCTATCTGATCTACCAACTTAATCAAACCAAGGCGTAGCTCGGGACCTCAGAGAATCTGGCTCAGCAACTCACTAAAGACAAACACGCAACTTTGCAAAGGGCAACAATTTCTTATAAGAAATTGCTTCCCCAGTTGTTCCCTGGAGGGAAAGGAAGAATGAAAGGTTGGCCTCAGGCCCAGAGTGAAAAAAGTACAAGATGGGCCTGGAACACCTGATCATGCCAGAAAGCAAGAAAGCTGTCAAAGGTTTTTGGAGTCATAGTGACAAGACTTAGGAACATCACAGAGAGGCTCTCACTGGCCAAAGATGGATCACATCAAGCATCAACAACAATAATAATTGCGATAGGCTGAAACACATCAATGACCAATTAACTATGAGTTAATAATGATACACTAAAAAAAAAAATCAACAGTTATTTTTGGAAGATGCAAAGCAAACTGTTCATTACTTTGAGAACCAGAAAAGGAAAGAATCAAGCTTCCATTCTAGCCTTCTAAAGCGACCTTACTCAGGATCACCAAATAGTTGATCATGAAAAATTTTTCTTTATAGAAGTACATCAGGTAATAGATGAAGAAGAGGTGACAGAATATTACCATTTTGCAACTCTTAACAAATTAATGGACTAAGCAAGGACCACTAAAGGCCACTACCTCAATGAAGACAGCCAGATATTACAGGCCTCCTAATGGAAGAACATGTTATCCTGTAAAATAGTCTTCACACACACCAAAAAGAACAAAACAAAATCTGAATCTGATTAGGCCTCTAGAGCAAATTACCAATTCATTCAGCAGATACAGGAACAAAAGGAACCTGTTAAATGACATGGCTGAAAACATCAAAATTCAGACAGGGAAAAACTCTGTGGGACAAATGTCCCAGTTTCTTCACAATATATTGAAAATAAAGAAGAAAAAGAGGGGAAAAAGACTCAAGGAGGAAGAGGAGAGAAAAGAACACAAGGGAAAATACCATGAGGAGGAAAAGAAAAAACAAGAGAAAGGAGGGAGGGGGGATGAGGTGACTGTAAATAGCATATCCACCTATTGCCATCTATACACTATCGGTATCCAGACAAACTGTAAAACACACACACACACATACACACACAAAAACTTTTTGTTTACATATGCTGTGTGTATATGTGTCTGTGTGTATATATCAACCCAGGGAAATTTGATTACTGCCTGGTAATGAAAGATTTTAGAATTAATATCGACCTTTTATTTAGAGTGTTACAATGACATTAAAAGTTAAGTTTTTCAAAAAGAAAAACTCAGTATGTCTTGCTAGGAGTCATTATCTCCTAGCAAGACATACTGAGATATATATGGATGATGTAATGACACCTTGGATTTGCTCCAAAATAATCAGGGGGAAACGATGGAGGACTCATAAAACATGACTGACCATGAAATGATCATTGTGAAGTTGGGTGATAGGTACCGAGGAATTCATTATACCATTCTCCCTACTTTTGCATTTGAAACCTTCAAAAAAAAATTTAGGTTCATTTCTCAAAGACTCCACACATTGACACCAGACTTGATCTCTGATAGCAAATAATATAATTCATGTTTCTTTTTTGCCTTATCTAGGGCTGCACCCGTGGCATATGGAGATTCCCAGGCTAGGGGTCTAACAGGAGCTGTAGCCGCCGGCCTACACCACAGTCACAGCAACGCAGGATCCGAGCTGCATCTGCAACCTACACCACAACTCACGGCAACGCCGGATCCTTAACCCACTGAGCAAGGCCAGGGATCGAACCCGCAACCTCAT
>PVHT021183518.1:13463335-13478080 GCA_004024745.2 Catagonus wagneri | reverse complement strand
CGGGGGGGGAGGGGTGGGAGGGAATGGGGAAAACTGGTGCTTTAATGATGGAAAAGCAAGGAGATCCAACTGTATTGCACGGGGAACTATATCTAATCACATGTGACGGATCCATATATGTACATGTAACCGGGTCACCACACGGTACAGTTGGAAAATACGAGAGAAATCTGTAAACCAGCTATAAAGCAAAAAAATAAAAAATAAATTATAAAAAAAAAATTCTCTTCCTAATAACTTCTCCCTGGTAGTATTGGTTTTACTTTCTGGAAGAAAGTGTGATGGGTAGAAAGAACCCTGAACTAAGAGCAGAGAATGGGATCCTCCATCGACTAATGATAACCATCTTGAACAATTAACTTACATGTCACAGACACAGCAGAAGAACCTCATTCCAACCTGGGGACCCAATGTGTCTGTTAACACAGCATAAGACTGTGTTAACTTTTTCATAATCACACCGTATTATGAGTTCATACTATATATCCCAGGTTGTTTTTCATGTAACTGCTTTCCTCTACCTACCCAAGTAATTTCTGAAACCTAAATAAGGGACTCTGCACTGTTAAATTTCATCCTGGTGCTTCTGATCCAACATACTTGCCTACTGGGATTTGTCTGCCTCACATCATAGTATCAGTCCTGTTAAACTTGTATTCTCCACAAGTTGCACAAATAAGTCCATATCATTCACAAAAATCTTGAACCGAACATAGTCAAAAATACAACCCTAGAGTATTTAATTTAGAGACTTTCTAGTGATCGTACCATTTACCGCAAATCTATTGAACCATTTTTTTGGTTTAATAACATATATATCTAGAAAGACATCACAGGGAAATGGTCAAATTTTCTGCTGAAATGATTTGCTATATCAGCAGACCACCAAAAAAGGGATAGGGGCGTTCCCTGGTGGCCTAGCATTTGGGGCCTTGGCATTGTCACTGCTGTGGCCTGGGTTTGATCCCTGGCCCGGGGAACTTCTGCATGCCATGGGCATGGCCAAAAAAATAACAATGATAAAGTTAGTTTGTCATGACTTGCTTCTAAGTAAACCTGTGTTGGCTACCAAAGATATACCATGTTTTAAATGCTCTCAAACCATTTGTTTAACAACCAGCTCTTAACGCTTACCCAACATCAATATAAAAATTAAACTGTCATTTTAAGAATATATCTCTCCTTCCCTTCTTAAAATACTGGGACCATGTTTTTCCTCATCTGTAGTCTGCTACCATTATCCACAATTTCTCAATTCTAATAATTATTGGTTAATTCTAGTAATTTTAGTAATTCCATTTTTCAAAAAGGCTACCACTATAAAAGGAATACTGACATGGCTAATTAACTCAAACAAGAATTCAGCTGAGCACTCCGCTCAGTTCCACGAAACTGTCATGCCAATGAGGAAATAAAGTTTTTTGTCCATGGGACGAAAATATTTTTTGAAGAGCAGTGTGATGTTCTCTCATAAATAATAAGATTTCTCTTAATGATAGTAGCTGTATAGCCACTTACTAAGGACGCTACTAAAGAAATTGCTACAATCAGTAGTGGATTAGATGACATCAAAGAGTCTTTAGTTCTAAAAATAAAATTCTTTCACTTCAGTTAATTATTAGGATGACATAAATTCTGAAAAATCCATGTCTCTTACGAGGAATTGTAGCAAGACTAATAGGTTGAGGGGAGAACATTCTACTTTAATTAAATTTGCTTTTGATCATGTCTAATTTCTTTCAGATTCCTTCGGTTTCATAAAATAAAACTGAGTATCTGATATTTAAAACTTATGCTAAGGTCAACATTCTTTGATAATTTCATTTCTAAATAAATGTTAAACACATTATAAAATGAAAAGTCAATTTTTTTCACTCAAAAATGCCCAAAGAGTTTAGCTATTCATATCTGGTCCATCTTATTATCTTGACTTTTAAGTTTTCTGGACCTTTAAGTTTTCTTCCCTCATCTTTCCCACATTAAAGAAAAAACATTCAAGTGATTTTAGAAAGTTCTTCAAAACTGCTATATGATCTGTCAATTAAACAATAGATTTTTATTATATCACAAAGATATAATTAAGATAATGAAAGGTGTATTAGGCCAGATAACAGACCTGAGTCATAAAGACATGTTGCTAGGTCAGGGTCTGTAAGACCACTGAAGATCACAGGCTAACTAGTCCTAAAAACACTCACAGTAAAATCAGTGTTTAAGACCATGCTCCACATCTCAGAGTTGAAACTAAGCCTTTATCTCTCAGAAACCTGACTAACTTCTCACCCTGTTTTCAGCAACTTCTGCTTGTGCTTTCTGCCCTCAGAAACAAACAAAAAATAACCAACCATGAGTTGTTAACCCTTTGAGTGTCCAAGAGGGATCCACACAAAAGTGGAAGCTTGTCAGCTAATTTCCCAATCGGGGATTAGTGCAACTGCCCACCACCTTTCCTAGCTGGTGTCTGACAGAAAGCACTAGCATTTAATGTTGTGTTTACTTCCTTCCTATTCAGCGATGCTGCTGCTGGTTCTTATTTCCTGCATAACTTTCTCACCACGTTGATTTGCTCTTATCTGCTTCTACTGCAAAGCCAATTGTGAGTGCATGGTAATAAAGACAATAATTCTTTCCCAGCATGTTGCAGTGGGAAAAGCATCGGGTTTGTACTCGGAAGTCTTGGATTCGGGTCCCTGACTTCCCAGTTATGTGACCTAGTCACTTATACTCTTGAATCCTCCCTTGTATGTAAAGCCGGGCAACTGGCCCTCTGAGAGTTATTGGGAGATTAGCATGAGATCATTTAAGTAAAAAAATACTTTGGAAAATATGGCATGCTGCATGATTTCAAATACTTCTTTCTCATTCCTAACTGAATTATACAAAGCAAAAATTTAAAGCTGATGCGGCCACAGCTTGACACAGGCGAGCAACACTTGCCAAAAAATCAGGAGAAATAACCACAGAATGCTAGATGGGGGGAAAACAAAAACCACACCAATCTTTCTTTCAATTCTGAGTTCACTGTTTAACAACGTGTCTTTTGCTGACTGCATCCACTGGCACAAACCAGAGCACCAGCAGCGGAATCAAACCAAGACACAAACAACAATCTCAGCCTGGATCCTACACTTCAGCTCCCACAAAACAGGCCTGGGAAGATCGTGCAAAAGCCCACTCACAAACTTTCAGAAACTTTGCGAAAACCAAGTGCTAGCCTGCGGAATTCATGGAAAAAAAAAATACTGAATAATACTTCCTACTGTCAAGTAACTCTGAAACACCCAGCAGCTGGACCAAGAAAGATGTTTAAAAAAAAAAAAATGGTATGAAGGATCCTTTGAGTTCACACACGACAGAGTCAAACAACAAGTCTAACAATGAACAAAACCAAGTTCCGTGATCCACAGAAGCTAAAGGGGGGTGGGGTGGGGGGGCTATGGAAATGAATGAAAATGCAGTATACTGAAAAATAAGAACGAATAAATTAAAATTCTTCCAAAGTAGATAAAAGCAAATGCTTTCCAAGAGACAAGGAATGATAAAACTAAAAACTAAATACACGAAACCACTACCAAAGTAAAAACACTTAAAACTAGCCAATATTCAAAGAAAATACAGAAGGAAAAGACAAAGAAAGCAACAGAAACTGAGCGATTCTTTAAAAGCAGTGGTATCACATGGACAGTTTTTCTGTTTGATAATTTAAATTTAAGTTGATGATAACAAAGGACAGAGACAGTCAAGCTCCAGCCAGGAAAATTAACGCAAGTGTGAAAGAAACACATCAAGAAGGGTCTGCAAGAGCAAGTTATCTACATGTACTACAAGTTTCAGGGAAGGGGTGGAGAAATAGACAAAACACAAGTCACAACATCTCAAAAGTGCCAAGGACAATCCAACACAATAGAAAAAAAAAAAAATCAAGAAATAGTGGAACAATAGCATCTAACAGAGACCAACTGAAATATAATGGGATCTTTTATCACACATGGCAAATTTTCTCTTGACTATAATACATAAAATAAAGGGCTGATAAATCAGGGTTGCTCTGACATAAAAGTGGTGCTCTTTTTTCCAGTAATGGTATTTCGGTAAGGCTACAGCATCCCTCTGCTCACAACATTACAACATTAATTAAAAGATTTCAACAACAAATTAAATATTTTACTAAATGGAAAACTATCTAAAACTTGCAGGATTCCCAGACTCAAGAGTACGATCAGATATGGAGCATGTAATCCTTCAGAGAAACAAACCGACTTGCATGTGGCTGGTAGCCAGACTGCTGGATGGCTGCAGAAAACAATTCTTTTATAGAAGCAATGCCACCACTCAATTAACAACATATGCGGACTCTTTAATGTGGACAAAACCCTCTGAAGCTCTGTAACCGAAACTGAAGATGTGTCCCCCTCTTCTCTCAAGGAAAAAGCTGCTACTTAAAATCAATGTCCTCACTCCGAAGGTACGATCCCCTCCGTCCCCCAAAACCACAAGCAGCTTTGGGTTATTCAAAATCCTCAAGAGCCAAGTTGAGGTTCAGAACTCATAAGCGGAACCGTGGTGGTCCAAGACACTACCCCAGGGAGACTGCCCTGTACTTCTCTGAGGGTTCCACGTCCGTCACGCTGCCAGTATTCACGATGCCCCAAGCTTGCCTGGGGAAGGCACACCCGAGTGACTTAAAGCCAAGCCTCTGTCTTTCCCTGCAGGGGTATCTGTCAAAGGCGAGGACCTGCCGGCCAGTTACCCGTACCGTCTTCAGTCCTTTCCAGGCAGCCAAGCCCTCTCCAGACTTTCTGCTCAACTCCAACCTCATCCAAATATGAAAATAAATAATATATATTCATGTGTATATTCATGTGTACGTGTGTGTATATATATATATATATATATATATATATACACATATATACATAATTAATAACATTAGATCATTAATTGGAACTCCCCACCCTTTCTCCTCCGAATTTACTCATTTTTTTTCCTATGCTTTTTGTTTTTTCCTCCTCCCTCTGGAGACTTAAACTTTGCATCTCTGCTCTTGGTCCCAATTCTACCCTCCCCCAGGCTCTTATTTGGCTCCTATTCTTTGAGGTCTGTATTCTGATTACTAATGTTACCTAACAAACTACCCCAAAACTCGGGCGCTTAAGACAACCACCACTTTATTCTGCTCACAGATTCTGCGGGTTAGAAATACGGGTAGAGTGCAGAAGGGCGATTCTTTTGCTCTTTGCAGCACTGACTGAGGTCACTCAGCCGTATTCAGCTGGTGAACAGACCAGCTGGAAGGGTCCAGTATGGTTCCACTCACATGCCTGGTGCCTGTGCTGGGCACTCCAAGGCAAGATCTGCCAAGTGCAGTGCCTGCACGTGAACTCACGTGGCTTGGCTACCTGGCAGCACGACAATCTCAAAGCTGTCAGACTTCTCATGCAGTGGCTCAGAGCTCCAAGCTCAAGTGTTTCTGCTAACAAGACGGAAGCTGAATTGCCTTTTATGACCCAGCCCCAGAGGGCACAGAGCAACATTTGCAATACACGCTATTGGTCAAAATAGCCACAAGCCCATACAGATTCATGGGGAGGAAAACTTTACTCCAACTCTTGCAGAAGAAGTGGCAAGGTGACATTCCGTACCAAAGAGCGTAGGGCAAGAGACACTCCTGTGGCTATCTCTGGACCACCTATCTCCTACTTCACCCACTATTTTGTTTCAGTTTAAAATCATGCTCAGTCTCATTAATTCTTTCTTAAAATGTCTACTCTTGGTGCTGTCCACAGTAGGTTTAGATACACAAAGAAATCTGAGAAGGTAATTACAGGCAAGAGAAAAAGAATGAGTGAAACTTAGGGGGTAGAAAGCAACTTACACGTCCAGGAATGATGAAGAGACTGCAATGGTAAGAACGAGACAGTCAAAGACAAAGCAGCAGACAGAGTGGAAAATGAAAGTTACGAGCAGTCTGGTTTACAGTAAAGAAGGGGGTAAAGAGAAGAGAGAATGCCCACAATGCAGTGATGGTGTCGAACAAGGGAGGCCCTCAAATCCTCGGCTTCAGAATTTGTACTGAGGAGGAGGTGATCAGTAACAGTAAATGAGTGGGTGGGTGAACGTGCTCTGAGCTTCATGGACTCCTTGCTTTCCTCAGGAGATGGCCCACTCTGCCTCAAGCAAGTCAACAATCTCCTGTTGGAGTGCAATTGTCTGGAACTTGTCTTACCCAAGAGCAGTGAAGTTACACTTAGAAAAACAGAAAAAAGGAGAAACAGGAAGAAGACAACAATAAAAAAAAAAATTAACTGGAGAAGAAACCATGTTGCAATTTGTTCTATGTTAGGATGACCAAATTGTCTGATTTCAACATGAAGCAGCATTCATTCTTTAGTCATGACAGATTGTAGGCATACTGTCAAGCAACATATTTCATGTCTAACTAATCATTTCATGATCACCTTATCAGGCCCATCCAGAATCAGAAGCCCTGCTACTCTTGGGATAAATTCCATTTGTTCTTTTCTTCCCTATGTATTATACTCATCATTCTATAATAAGATTAATCAATTAAGAGATGCTCTTAACAAAATAAAATCATTTTGTCCTATCGTAGCCTAAGCATTGGCTAAACTACTTTAGTGAGTCTTTTTTCCTGCGTCTTTCTAAATGTGCATGTCAACCTGGTAGATTTAATAAATTTTCAGAGTTCTCTTTTACCTGTCTTCAGTGCAGAAACCATGATGCTCTTTCCTAAATCTTTAGCTACCTCCTTGTCCCACTGAGAGTCCCAGTAGAAATTAGTATCCTTCCAATTAAGACTTTCCATACAAAACATAATCTTTTAGTGCTCTGGTTTCGCTCATTTAATAAACAGACATTTCCTGATCAGCTACTATGTGAGTCATACAGACCTCAGGGATCACAGGGATTCTGCCTCTAGGGTTTAACATATGTTATTTCCGGAACTACAGATTTGATTGGATATAAATAACCCAGATAACAAATTCTCCTATGTCTTGAAATCCAAGTCTCTTTCTTCATGCTGTCCTTAGTGTATCACCAGGATGTGGGCTGTTTCTATGATGATATGGCCTGACGTCCATAAATCTGATATAAAATCCACCTTCAGAAAGTTCACTTTTTTTTCTGTAAAGCAGCACAATTTATCTTTTCCTTTCTTCCTCATTCATCTTCAGAACCAGGACACAAAAACCGAGAGCTACACTAATGATGTTGAACCTTACAGAAAATGGAATTTTCATGAAGATGAGAAGAAGAGTCAGAAATAGAAATGAAATGATGTGCCAGGACAGACTGTTACAGGTACCATTTGCAATAACTCATACATGGGTTTGCATTCTCTTTAGCAATAGGTTTTTCTCTTAGATGGACTGGGCTAAAGGTAATTCCTATTCTACACGAATACAATCAAGTTGCCAACATGTGACCTCTGAGTCATAAGAAAGTAAGAAAATGTTCTTTTCTAAATCCCACGACACAGTTCACCCACTCTGGATGATAAATTACAACAACTAAAGTGCTAATTATCTTTAAATAGGGAAGAAATGTGCTTTAAATTATCTCTGTGTTCCAAAGAGTGAAAATCCAATGCAAATACTGAAGTTATATCCAAGGTGAATAGTCTTAATGGATGCTGGCAACAGGAATTTAAAATTCCCGCCATTAAAGGAAAGAAACCTAGAGACCTGATATGAAACTCCGAAGACTTAAGCACGATGTCATTTGCAACCAGGGGAAAACTTCCACCAATGCATATATATACCTGTGCTAGGGAAAAACCAGATACAGTTTATAAATGACGTCAAAGATTAAAGCAGTTTTTGCCCTAGAGCAACCAAATGGAAAGGGTCATTTCAAACTGCCACCCAGCACTTTTGGAACTTGCCAAAGTTTGAAGATTTTTGTTCTTTCAAAGGAAGAAAGTAATGATGAATAACAATAGTGTACTTCCTGGCCTTAGGAAGAGGGAGACAGGAGCTCTCCAGCTGCACTTCCTAGAGAAGTATGCCAGCTGCCTTCTGCAAACTGAGATCAAATTGCCAAGAATTTACAGGACAGCAGTTACGATAGATGACCTAAAATACTGATCTGTTGCAAAGAGGATGTAGGGCAAACCACACAGGAACTGACAGGAAATCAAGCTCTTGGGCTGGCACTTACACATTTAAGAAGGCTAGGAATCCTGGACATTTGACAGTCAAATTTCATCATCTTCCTCTGTAGGAAGAGTTATCCTTCAGAGAGTAACAGAAAGATCTATGAAGCTTCTCGGTGCCTACTCCTATTTAATAACACTGCCCCCTGCTTGAACGTGGTTTCCTCACGTGTTAAAAGTCCACCGAAGGTCTTGGATAGCACTTACTTGACCAAACATCACATGTTTGCTGGCACGCACCCTTCTTTTCTCAGCCATGAGCCCACTGAATGCCATAAATGATTCACAGGCTGTGATGATGGTAAGAAGAAAAACTAATATTTGGAGTTCACCAAATAATGAGTCATACTCCTGGAAGAAAAGAAATCCTTATAATTGGCAGCCCTATCAGGCAAAATTTTAAAAATTGTTTTTAACATTAATATTCATTCCATAAAAGTTGGCAAAAAGAAAGCGACTGGGAAACATGTGATATTTGGTTTGCTTATGCCTATAAAAGTCCAGTTCACGCTCCAAGAAAAAGAATGAGTAGGATATCTATTACCTATTCCTAGACTTGCCTTCTGGACTCACTGCTGCCAAGTTACTCATTCTCCCACACAACACTTTCCCTACTAATTCTGACCCTTAAAAATCAAAAAGAAGTCTTGCCTTCTTTGCACCCAAATGCCAAAATGGAATCTTTTAGTATTTCACCTTTATAAAGGGAATGTTTGAAAACAGGCCTCTTTGGCTGTGACATCAGTGAGTTACTGAGGCCTCCAAGGGCCGGAGGAAGCGTTCCCAGCCCCTCGCCATGCTGTCGTACTCCTACGGTGCAATCTGGCAATGGCCAGGGCCCAAGTCTTTAAAGCTGTTTTATGGTATTTAACATATGGTCATAAATTGCTCAGTGCTCTAAAGAGGGGCTAAATTTGCCACCCCTATTGATGAGAAATGTTCTTATTTATTTAAATTTAGTGGCAAACTGGCACTTCTCCAGATGGAGAGGTTTAGGCGACAGTACAAAGGAAGAACTAACTAGAAATGGAGTTGGAACTTTTCGATACACTGAATGCAACCACATCAATGGAGGTTTACAGCACCACGATCAAACAGGGTTCACCATACGGCACGACGATCAAAGGGAAAGAGTCTAATTTCTAAGGCCCCAGGAGGAAGGAAAACATAAATTTTATTCAGACCATGTGAATACTTTTTTTTAATTCCTTTCTCTTTCTCCTCAAGGTAGCTCTCTCTTTCCTTGTCCCTCTTCATCTCCCCCACAAGTCAGATGTATTTGGTCTTCATCTGAAATCCTGTATCTATAAAACTCCCTGGAACTTCCTAAATCCTCTAGCATGACCTTCCTATTTTGCCATATTTTTTGTTAACCTGTTTTGTTTTTTGGTTTTTTTTGATGGCTCTAATTCTCCATCACTAAAGACATGATCCTACTAAAACATTTTGTTCTCTTCCTTTTACAATCTAGCCGTGCAAGTCAAAGGCAGAAGAAAAAACAAGAATGTATTTGTTTTTCAGTGGGGTCGTTACTAATAGTATCAAATGAGAATGGCATCAAAAGGGAAAAGTCAAGGGTAAAGCCATTGCTGGTTTTCTTTTTTATATGCTGACATAGAACTAACTGGCTGAAGAATCAGAAGATCTCACCTGACTCAGGAAATGTGAAAAAGGGTTTCAATAAATTGGAGGTCTGACAGCAGCCTGGGAAAAGTAATAAAAAAAAAAAAAAACCTGTTCATGAAGAGTTAGGCTGGTTGTATCAGATAGAAGTCTCACTTTTTAATTTCAATAGAAACAGAAGCGTCATATCTGCCACATAAATAAATAGAAAGATTGATTTATGAAGAATCAAATATAAAAGTTAATATAAATGATGTCATATCCTAGGAAATTTATACATGGTTCATATCCTTTAGGAGAATGTAAATATGAAATCTCAATTACTTCCGCTAAAGGTGATAAATGATCTAGTGAAAATCAATTGGGAACAGCCACCCAGTAATGCCACACAAAGTCTGCCATGCAACCTGAAATGATCTGGAATGGCTGTGCCATCTGGAATGGCTATCAAATGTTTCAAAAGGTCTTATGCAAACTTCTGCTGAAATATCCTAGAGATGAAGGCAGCTCAATGTCTTTAAGGGCCAAAACAATAAATAAAAAGGACTAGTTCAAAAGAAAGAGAAGCACACCTGGGCCCTCCATAAACTTCCATTAAGAATCTGGTTTCCTAACTACCTTTCATTCTTAGGTCAATCCAGTATTTTAAAATCTCTGCTTACCTGCTCTGAAAAATATGAGTCCCTCTTTTCTAATATAAAGACATTACTGCCAGTATCATAATCTTGCAACAAAAGGGAATCACCCTGAAATACTAAAGTAACTAATAGAAATGCAAGCATGTATTAACACCGACTTGGTACCCTCACAAGATGCTATTACTAAGACAGTTCATATCAGAATCCAGCTCACCTTCCACTTAATAAGCCAGAAAAAGAAGAGCAAGAAAACCCAAAGTAAGAGAAGAAAAGAAAGGAAATCAATGAAATAGAAAACAAATACAAAAGAGAAGGTAGAGAAAGCCAAAAACTGGTTCTTTGAAAAGATAAAATTGAAAAATCAGCCAGGCTGCTAAAAAGAAAATGGGAAAAGAAACAAATCAGGAAAAACAGATATGACAGCATTACAGATTTTGCATATTTAAAAAAAAAAACAGAATACTAAGAAAAACATTATGCCAATAAATTTAGCAACTTGGATGAAATGGACAAATTCTTTAAAGACATGCTGGAGGTGAAGTAGATGACCTGATTCCTATATCTATTAAGGAAAATTAATTTGTACTTTAAATGGTTTCACCAGAGAATTCCACCAAACATTTAAGGAAGAAATAATACGAATTCTTCACAAACCATTCCCAAAAACTGAGGAAAAGAGTTCACTTCGCAACTCATTCTATTCTAAACTCAGTTTTGCTATGATGCCAAAACCAGTAAAAAGCAACAAAAGCAATCTACAATTTCACATGAACATAAATGCAAAATTCTAAACAATTCTAGCAAACTGAATCCAACAACAATATATAAAGGCTAATCCATCATGACCAACTGGAATGGCATCAGAGATGCAAGATAAGATAAATTCAAAAGCAAATCAATGAAATTCACCATCTTAATAAAATTTTTAAAAATCACATGATCATCTCAAGAGAGGAACGTATTTGCCAAAATCCAATATCCACTCCTGATTTTAAAAGAAAACCAAACAAAAAAATCAAACTGATAAAGGCTATCTGTGAAAGATACACAGCCAACACTATATTTTCCCCTAACATCTGGACAAGGCAAGAACATCTGCTCTCCTCACTTGAATCCAACAACACGTAGGGGATTCCAGTCAGTGCACTAAGGCAAGAAAAAGAAATATGGGAGTGGGGGGGCCGGGGTTGGGAGGGTTATATTCCCACAGATTAGCAACAAAGAATTAGAAAAAAGAATATTTTAAAAACAGACATACTATAAGTTAGCATCAAAAAATATGAAACAGAGAAAAATTAACAGAATTTGCACAAGATCTGTTCACTAAAAACTACAAAATATTTAAATTAAAGAAGATCTAATAAATGGAATGGTTATCATGCTCATCCACTAGAAGAGTTGATGTTATTAAGATCTTAATGATCCACAAATTGACCTCCAGATTCAATGTTATCTCAGCAGGATTTCTGTTGACATGTGACAAGCTGATTCTAAAATTTCTGTGGAAATACCAAGGACATAGAATGTCCAAAACAACTTTGAAAAGAAAGTAGTAGAGCATACCATACCTGATTTAAAGATTTACTATAGGGTTATAGTAATCAAGGCAGTGTGGTAATCACATAAGGATCGTCCTATCTGTGAAATACAATGTAAAATTCAGAAATGGGCCTTAAATAGTTAATTAACATACACACAGTCAAAGTTCACACAAAAACAGACCACAGACCAAAACATTAAAGGTGAAAATATAAAACTTCCAGGAAAATCTTTAAGACCTTCAGGTAGGCAAAGATTTCTTGAACAAGAAGCCAAAAACATAAACAATAAAAGAAAAAATTGTTAAATTGGACTTCATCAATGTTAAAAACTTGTGCTCTTGGAAAAACACTATTAAGAATATAAAAAGAGGAGTTTCCGTCATGGCGCAGCAGAAATGAATCTGACTAGGCACCATGAGGTTGCGGGTTCAATCCCTGGCCTAGCTCAGTGGGTTAAGGGTCTGGTGTTGCCAAGGGCTGTGGTGTAAATTGCAGTGGCAGCTCAAATCCTGCACTCCTATGGCTGTGATGTAGGCAGACAGCTATAGCTCCAATTCGACCCCTAGCCCGTGGGTGTGGCCCTAAAAAAGAAAAAAACAAAACAAAACAAAAAAAAGAATATGAAAAGAGAAGCCACAGACTATGAGAAAACAGTGACAAACTGACATCTTTCTAGACTATATAAAGAATCAACAAGAAGACCAATGACCCAGTGAAAACACTGAGCAAAACCTATAAACAGACACTTAACAAAAGATATACAAATAGCCAATAAGCACATGAAAATGCAAATTAAAACCACAATAAGATACCACTACACAGCCACTAGAATGGACACAATTTAAAAGACCAACAATACCAAACGCTGGTAAGAATATGGAATAACTAGACTGCTCTTAAATTGCTAATAAGAATGTAAAGTAGTACAACCACTTTGGAAAACAGTTTAGCAATTAACATACACTTAGCTTACAACACAGCAATACCACGCCTAGGTATTTACCCAAGAAAATGAACACATATCTCCTCAAAAAGATACATACAAAAATTTCATAGCAACTTCACTAGCCAAAACCTGGAAATAATTCAAATGCCCTCCATTAGATAAATATTTTTTTCTTTAAACTGTGGTATATCCATACAGAGTTTAACTATCTGTCAATAAAAGGAACTAAGTACTGATATAGGAGTAATATGGATGGATCTGAAAAACATTACGCTGTGAAAGAAGCCAGATACCAAAAGCTATACAGGATATGATTCCATTTATATGAAATTACAAAACAGGCAAAAATATTTTATCATTTCAGAGAGAAGATCAGGATCTTCCTCCAGGCTGAGGGTGAAAGAGACTGGCTTCTGGAGGAAAGAAAATGTACTATATCTTTGGAGGATGAATATGTTCTATATCTTAACTGTGGTGTAGCTAAAGAGCTGTTTATAAGTGCCAAACTGTGTGCAATTGTACATTAAAATGGATATATTTTATTTTATGTAGATTATACCTCCACAAAGTTAATATAAAAAAGTAGAATATAAAAATGTGGAATATAAATTTCTATCTCACACTTACTGTGTGATTAAATAAGAACATGTATATAAATAAGCCTAACTCTCTATAAAATATAGGCTTAGTAAGTTAGTTTTAGCAACTTTATCAGTCATTTTTTAATGAACTATAATCAGCATCAAGGTCAGATTGTATACACGTATAGTTAACTATAACTAAGCTGACTTCACAAAGTTTTAATAATGTTAGCTGCAATTCTTAAAAAACTCTTCTAACATTCCATGAGTTCCAAGAAAAAACATTCTGAAATAGCAGGACAAAGGAATCCTCAAAATCGAAGGGAGAGTTAATGTCTAATCTACAAAATTAACACTTTTTACTAGCCTTTCAATGAGCATTTTTTAGAACATTCACTAAATCAAAGGTGACCTGCCTCCCTAATTAGCCTCTAAAAATACCCTGACTGCTAGATAATAATAATCTTTAAGTAAAAGCATCTTTTAAAAAGATAAAAATAAAGTAAAAGGAACTATGCTACCAAGGAAAATTATCATGCCTCTTAGCATGATGCCAAACTAAATCCCTGGACTTTGTGTCCAACTTTTTGCTTAGCACAACCGTTACAAGTCCTTGTAAAAGTGGTTCACTCCCTCTCTCCTTGCAGGTGATCCTGGAGAGAAAAAGTGTACTGGCCAAGAGCACAGTCATCAGAGGGGCAGGTTGGTGAGTGCAAACAAGGAATCAAACATGTTACAAACACTCAGGCCATTTCACAATTTCCTTGGCCCGTCCTATTGAGGTCTACATAGTGTGGACAGGAGCAGAAAGAGGAGAGGCAGGGTATTTCAGACGTACAAGGAGCAAATCACTCCTACAGGCTTTTGACTTGGAATGTTGTCAGGCTGGGGGGCTGACTGAGAGGCTAGACGGGCCCTGTGACAACCCTGAAAGGGTTGAGGGATTCAGTCACTAAAATACTAGGGGAGCCGAAGGGGAAAACGGTTAAGGCAGAAAGATTACTCAGTTAACATTTTCCAAATGATTAATTACTGTAAAACAAACAAGAAATTTTTCATAAGACCAACACTGCCCTCCCAACAAAACTGCCAACAGGGAGTTCCCGTCGTGGCGCAGTGGTTAACGAATCCGACTAGGAACCATGAGGTTGCGGGTTCGATCCCTGCCCTTGCTCAGTGGGTTAACGATCCGGCGTTGCCGTGAGCTGTGGTGTAGGTTGCAGACGCGGCTCGGATCCTG
>PVHT021183518.1:13425178-13456967 GCA_004024745.2 Catagonus wagneri | reverse complement strand
AAAAAAAAAAAAAAAAAAAAAACACAGAACTCTATAACTTTTGAAGGTTTTCACGATTGTATGTCATAAAACAAGAACAAGATGTTGTGAGAGAGGAACAGAGCTCTCAAAGAAAGAACTCTTTGAGAAAGGCTCTTAGAAATTAAGATACCTACACAGGAGTTCCTGTCATGGCTTGGCGGTAACAAGTCCAACTAGTATCCATGAGGATGCAAGTTCAATCTCTGGCCTTGCTCATGGAGTTAAGGATCCAGTGTTGCAGACGCAGCTCGAATCTGTCATTGCTGTGGCGTAGGCGGGCTGCTGTGGCATAGGCTGGCAGCTGCAGCTCTGACTGGACCCCTAAACTGGGAACTTCCATATGCCACGGGTGTCACCCTAAAAAAAAGAAAAAATAAAGCAAGATACCTACACAAATACGCTATCGCTTATTTGTGGAATCTAAAAAAAGGATACAGTGAACTTATTTGCAGAACAGAAACTGACTCACAAGTTGAAAACCTTGTAGTTGGTTATCCAAGAAGACAGGTTGGGGCAAGAGGAGGGGTAGGCTGGGGGTTTGGGATGGGAATGTTCTAAACTTAGGTTGTGATGATGGTTGTACAACTATAAATATAATAAAAGTCACTGGATTTTTTTTTAATTAAAAAAAGTAAAACCCAGGGTAATAAGAAAGAAAAAGAAATTAAGATACCTAATTATGACAAACTATTATATACAGAATGCATAAACACCAAGGTCCTACTATATAGCACAGTGAACTATATTCAATATTCTATAACAAATCATAATGGAAAAGAATATGAAAAAGAATACATACATGTGTATAACTGAATCACTTTGCTATATAGCAGATATTAACACGATATTGTCAATCAACTATACTTTAATAAAACAGAATTTTTTTTAAAGATACCTGGTTATGACTGTGAAAATGGAAAATTACCAGACGAGCTACAGGAAAGATGGAAGAATGGAGGGAGGAGTGAAATCTGAGCAAGCTGTTTGAGACTGTTGTCCAGCAAGAGAATGGGTAACCTATTGACCAAGAAATAATTCTAAAACACAGAATTTTCAATATGTGGCTTCTACACTACACGGTCAAATCCAAGAGAAGAACCAAGGTAAATCCCATAGTGATAACTGCGGGAGCAGGCCTGCAGAGCAATCATTCAAGCAATTTACAGACAAGCAAAGTTGCAATTATAGATTTAGAAGAGACAGTAAGTTACCAGTCTCGACAACGCAGAAAGAAAATAACAGAAGACAAAAGTTGGGAGGCGAGGGGAGAGGAATAGAAGAAAGGGCAGGGGGTGATATTTTCATCTTATAAAGTGGGAAGCCAAAGACCCTGCTGATGGTTAACGGGAGACTGAACAAAAGTATACTAACCACTCATCATTACTGTACAGAGATTTTGCTTAAGTAGTAACAGTGGTAACTGCTTCCAGGCACTTACTAAGAATTTTTAGGAGCTGTTCATTTAACTAAATACTATCATGCTTTAAATGACCCTTTAAAAAAAAAAGGAAAGAAGAGAAAATTTTTGAAGCTACAGGATAACCAATGTAGGAACCAAAAGTGGTGATATTACGTTAGAGAGGAGAAGAGAGAAATAAAGGGTGCAGTGAACATAAGCTGATATTTCCTGTATCAGAGCAGGAAGTCAAAAGATAATAACATCTGAAATTGATAAGCCAAGAAACAGAGGCATAAGCATATTACTTAGATATACAGAGATCATCCCCAGAAGAACTAAACACCAAAACAACTTTCAAAAAAAAAAAAGGTAAGTGTTTTCCTTGAGAAACAAGACTAAAATTGAGGAGAAATGGGACGGAAGACTACTGCTTTTATGTATTTTAAAAAATGAACTATTTCCTTTTTTTTTTTTTTGTCCTTTTAGGGTCACACCTACAGCATATGGAGGTTCCCAGGCTAGGGGTCTGATCAGAGCTGTTGCTGCCGGCCTACACCACAGCCACAGCAACGCCAAATCCAAGAGACGTCTTCGACCCACACCACAGCTTATGGCAACACCAGATCCTTTAACCCATTGAGCGAAGCCAGGGATGGAACCTGCAGCCTCATGGACACCAGTCGGGTTTGCTAATACGGAGACAGTATGGAACCTCCTGAGAAAGAGACTACTTTTTTCTAACGGAAGTATAGATTCATTACTGCTGAGCCACGACGGGAACTCCTGAACTATTTATATTTTTAACCATGTGAATGATTTACTTTGATCATTGCCTTTTAGATTTAGTTAAGAATATTTTTCCAAAAAAGAAGCAATCTAATGTGTCCTGCTACCTCAAGACAGAGGAGATTCTTTTGTATTTTAATGGTTTCCAGAGAATGATCTAATAATGCAAGGTTAACAAGTCAGCACGCCAAAAATTTTTCACTCCCTGTTGCATCTAGTAAATTCATAAAGTGATTCTACGGAAATACTAAGGTGTGGCCTCTCCTGGCCTATAACAGTAAAACACACAATCTGCGGTCTGAAAGGCACTATACCATCTTCACCGTCTTTGTTCTTCATTCCTCTTCTGAAGAATAGAGAGCCTTTCCTACCCTGTTCACCACAAGTATAGGTTCAAAAGGGAAAATTCCTGATGAGATTCCTGAAACTAACCAGCCAAAGCTATCATTCCTCCACTGGGCTAGAACTTCAGGACTGGTAATGACGGCAGAGAGGGGCTGATGCAACTTCGGCAGGTAGACAGGGGACTAAATCCCAGAGGAGCTCTGCATTCTATTCAGCAAGGTCACAAGCCAGGGGTCCGAGAGCTGAAGTCAGGCCCCACACACATTTGGCGTGGCATGCATAGTGCTGGCCCACACTGCTTGTAAATTTGGAAAAAGTGACCAACGTCTAAAACTGATAGAATTGATATAGAAATTCCAATTTCCACCTGATTTCTCAAGAAGTCAGTAAAGGCAATCCTTTGAGAGGGAGTAGGAATGCCCCAATGTGCCACACCTAGCCTACTGCCCTCGTGTATGCTACCAGCCTGAACTTAAAGCCATTTGCATCTCTAACTTCTGCTACAAGATATATCATATTTTTGTATCTTTATGCATATAAAAGATATGTGCATCTGCACATGTGACCTAAACTTAGTCACTACCTACTGCCTTACTTTGACCAAAACTAAGACTGGAAGACAAATTTTCAAAAAGCGCTAAATCCTTGTGATCAGTATTGTAGGAGATAATACCTAACAGTCAGAGATGAAAACTAAAGCACAAAATCCAATAGCTAGCACTGTAATCGACATATTCAGTAAAACAGTCATCATTTACTTACATTTTAATGTCTCTCCAGCATATGGTATGTGCAATTTAAATCGGTCACAGTTGGGTCCAGGAGTCAATGATGTGCAGCTTTAAAAAAAGGAAAGAGAAGAAAAAGGTTTCTTAAAACCCCACATATTTATGACATTTAATAAAGTAAATTAAAAGTGATCCTTAGAGATAAAAGATTGAAACACTAGCTTATAGAACAAAATAAAAGGCCTTAATGGTCATCGAGGCCAAGACAAAATAAGATTTGGCCTAAAACAAATAATTCATTCCTCTCACAATAAAACCTATATAAAGTCTTCTGACAACAAATACCAACACTGCTTCAACTACTTCTCTCAAAGGAGTGTATCCTGACTTTGAAAACAGGTATATGATCCAAAACAGACCTGCAGTCTTTGATGCCAAGAACTGTAAAAGAAGAGTAGTTCTGTAGTCATGTATTAAATAAAGCTCTTAGTTTTCACTAAGTACTAAAAAGAGCCTTCTCCTTCCCCGAAAATAAGGCGCCTCCTCTAGATTTGCTCCCATTCCTTACATCTGCAAGACAGCACAGTGCGCTAAGCTCAGTTTCAGATAAAACGCAAATTTAAAAGTGGGGTGAGTTAGTCACCCAGCTCTCAAGAGCTGTTTTTTTTTGGGGGGGGGGGAGTTCTTTTTTCTTTCTTTCTTTTTTGGTCTTGCCCATGGCATATGAAAGTTCCCTGGCCAGGATCAAATCCAAGCCACAGCTGTGACATATGCCACAGCTTCGGGCATACCGAATACTTAACCCACTGCACCAGGCTGGGGAATCGAATCCACACCACCACAGAGACGATGCTGGGTCCTTAACCCACAGCACCACAGTGGGAACTCCGGCTTATTTTTTTTTAAGCTATTATTTCACAAAGTTATACAATGTTCTTTTTCTTGACATAGATTTACTTTATAAGATACCTCTCAAGGTCTTATGAGTCATAACTTCAACTGCGTAACAACAGTATTGGTTTCATAAATTAATAAAATACGAACATGAAGTCAGCTGAGGAAGTTGTATGTCTTCATTTAGTCAAAAAAAAAGTGAGGCTTTTAATTTGTAGAGTAATGAGGCTAATTTTCTTTCATAATTCCAAAGCTGGCTATGAAACATTTCTGAAAAAGAACCTACAAAAGCAGTTTAAGGAATGGAAGCGTTGTTAGAACAATTGTACAAGTTCCCAAAACGGCCACTTTGAAGGGCAACAGTCAGTTGAAACTAAATTTGAGAAGTGTTGGCTCTAAAAATAACCAACTCAGACCTCTTATTAGATTGACCATTATTTTTTCCCAAAACTATCTGAATGTGAAAGAGAAAAGAAGCAAACAGAAACATTAACTCTGATGTATTTAACATAAATCACTAGGTTGATTATTGCTCTTTATCTTTAGGGGCCAATAAAAACATTAGTTTATAAACTAAACAACAAAGTTGCACTAGTAATTGCAGAGTAACCTATTTTAATTGTTTACAGGTCTTAAGGACATATTCTCTTTTACCTTTCAGTACAAAAATTCTTCCGGAACATTTTATCAAAGGTACCAAAATATTTCTCTGGTAGTATAATCTCTTCTAGCCCACAATACAGTAGTTCTTGGAAAACACATAAATTTTAGCATTACAAAATATAATCTAATGATGGAAATGACCCTACAAGCAACACTAGGAATTTTTTCTCTCACATTACATTCAACCAACAGTGTTTTTAAATTATTTAAAAAAAAAAATCCATTCCTCCTACTGTACAGCACCAGGAACTATATCCAATCTCTTGTGACTGAACATGATGGAAGATAATATGAAAAGGACGTATATATATATGTATGTATGTATGAATGACTGGGTCACTTTGCTGTACAGCACTGTAAATGAACGATACTTTAATTTTTTAAATTTCAATAAATAAATAAAACTTTATGAAAAAAACATTCAATCAAGTCTTCTGGGGGCTTGGAGATCAACTAACCTACATGTCTTAATGACTAAAGTTATTAATAGTACAGGAAATCCTCAAGATTAGTCTGATTCTAGTTTGTTTGAATAATCGTCCTTCTTCAATGTGAAGTTCTTCTAAACTGCTTTTTTTTTAATCTGAATTCTCCTTTATTTATTAAAGCAACTGAATTTATTATCAAAAACTTTCCAATAAACAATTATTCAGGCCTACATGGCTCATGGGTAAATTCTACCGAACATTTGAGGGAGAAATAGGCCAATTTTATACAAACTCTCACATAAAATAAAAGAGGAGAAAATACTTCCTAGGTCATTTGATGAGACCAGCATTACTCTGCAGAATTTCTAAACTGCTATATTCTCCGTGGGGCCACTTTTGTATCATTCACCTTATGCTTTAACCAGGACTAGGAAAGTGTCTGGGGCTCTGACCCTTCGCCTTCCTCCCTCAATGCTTGAATGGCTGGTTCCAGCCACCTCAGGGCTTAAAAAAATGCTTTTCTCCAACTGCGAGATTCACTGATTCTTTTCACTTAGGTAAGATTTACTGAGCACTGCTCTATGTGCGAGGAATACAACAGGGCGGACAAAATCTACAGCCTCATGATATTCAAACCCTGGCAGGAAAAGAAGAAATGATAAAAAAAAAAACACAAACACACAAAGATGCTTTGAGGTTGCTAAGTGTGATGGAGAAAATGAAACAGGGAGCTGTAATAAGACAGCCACATCACACTGGAAGGCTGGGGAAAGAGCCCTGGAGGACGTGAAACCTGAAACCTGGATAACCCGAAGGGGCCAAACCCACAACGTTCTGGGGAAGAGCTTCCAGGCAGAGGAAACAGCTGGTGCAAAGGCGTGGAGGCAGGAACACGTCTGATATTTCTGGGGGAAGAAATCTTGCTAGGCTTGGGCAATGCGGCTAGAGCGGAGTGACTGAGGGAGGGGACGGCAAAGGATTAGAACACGGGGGAAGCAAGGGACAGACCACCAGAGCCCTGGAAGTGGTGGCATCGATTCCGGTTTTATTCTAAGCACAAAGGAGGGTTTTAAGAAGAGTAATATTACCCGATTCTATGCTTTTAAAAGATCACCCTGTACACTTGCATGGAAAAGGGGACTGTCAAAAAGGAAATGAGAAGACCAGAAAGGAGTCCACTGCAGGCAAGAAAATGCTGGGTCCTTGGACCAGGGGAACAGAGAGGGTTTTCTCCCCAGGGACCACCAGCAGAGGAGCAAGTTCAGCAACGGATGTCAAGAGCATAAAGCGTGAGATGACAGCCAAATCTTAGGTGGCAACAGGCAGATTCTGGGGTAGGTGAGGGCAATCTGTAAGGGCCAAACATCACAAAAGACAGAAAAGAGAGCGGAAAAATCACCTTAGAGAGAGCCCTGTACGTTGTTGGAAATATCATTTCTGTGAAGAGGGGACGGCAGCAGTGGTTATACTCCCCAAACCGAAGTTACACAGGCTAAAAGGGCTAATCTCCAGGTAACTGTAGGGCTTCTGTTTTGACGGGAGGAATACACAGTTTGGGGCCAAGAACTGAACTGATCAAGAGACCAGAGGAAAGAAAGGCTAAGCTGCCATCAATAGGTCTCCCTCTACTAAATAGCACTCAGCTTCTCCCCCAGTCAAGTGTTGGGCAAATTATTTAAAATGTCTGTTATGCTCTGTCCCCCATATTACCCAGGATAAATGGCTTTATACGAAAGAAGCCAATGTCATGTTACCTAAAGGTTCTTTTAAGATTAAACTAAAATATTTCCCCTTTTAAAATTACCTCTGTAGGAGTTCCTGTCGTGGTTCAGTGGTTAACGAATCCGACTAGGAACCATGAGGTTGCGGGTTCGATCCCTGGCCTTGCTCAGTGGGTTAAGGATCCGGCGTTGCTGTGAGCTGTGGTGTAAGTTGCAGACGCGACTCGGATCTGGCATTGCTGTGGCTGTGGCGTAGGCCGGTGGCTATAGCTCCAATTAGACCCTTAGTCTGGGAACCTCTATATGCCACGAGCACAGCCCTAGAAAAGGCAAAAAGACAAAAATAAAAAATAAAAAATAAAATAAAATCACCTCTGTATAAAACTGGTTTGGGACATGTTATTTAATTTACTGTGAAATTTCAAATCATGCTCAAGGAGGGTACTGGTTTTTCTGTTAACCAAAAAAAGGCATGGGTTAAAAAAGACTGAAAAACACCTATAAATAGTATGGTTCCACTTATGGAAAAGAGAGATCTATGTATGTGTGTATGTCTAATATACATAAACAGTTTTCAAAAGTCAAGTCATCAAAATGTGGCAGGATTTGGGGTGATTTTTAGAACTTTCTTCAATTATCTTTCTGCATTGTTTTGATTTTTATAATGAACTATTCCACAATTATATAAATATTGTAAGGCTAAATCGTTTTTATATTTGATTCAGGAATCGTGGCCATGATGGCTTATCTTTTTCTTCTCAAGCGCTTCACTCCTTTTCAGAAGGAAAGAAAGTAGAGTGATTACTGATGAATAGCCTTCAAATAAAGTATTTGAAAGTCTTAATATTGTGATTATCACAAGTTTTCACATTTCTACATTCACTACTTCTCACATCTTATGGGTCAGAATTTGGGAACGGATTTGGGGGGGGGGCGACAGTGCCAGTGTATGGCCTCCCATGGAGTTGCAGTCAAACACAGTAACAGAGAACTGATAGAGTGGGAAAACATTTCCTTACACAAGTACAAAAAAGCTAATAATATCATTAAAATTATATTTCTGTAATGGCCACCTGTCCTGAGACATAGTTAGACCTAAAGATTAAAAAAAGCAATATTCCAAACTGAGTATCCTTTAACAATAGAACCATTTTTAAATGACTTAAAAATTGCTGACAATTCAGAGTTACCTGTTGCCCTAGTGGTTAAGGATTCAGCATTGTCACTGCTTTGGCATGGTTTTGATCCCTGGCCAGATGTGGCAAAAATAAAGGAAGGGAGGAAGGGAGGGAGGGAGGAAGGAAGGAAGGAAGGAAGGAAGGAAGGAAGGAAGGAAGGAAGGAAGGAAGGGACGGAGGGAGGAAGGAAGGAAGGAAATGAAGAATGACAAAAAGATTTTTTTAATTGCTGACGATTCAAATGTAATCTCAAATCTGTCCCTCAACAGGGACATCAGGCAGGGTGCTGGGTGCTGGAATACAGCAGGGACAAGAACAAAAACCATATCTTGACACTATAGTGTAAAAATGGGTTTTGGATGAACTATGCTCTATGTATCTTTCACTAAGTTCTCATTACCTCCATATACTGAGAATGCACTATTTTAAAGTTTAAAACATGGGAGAATAAAGAGAGTTGAACTCCTGTTCTACAGATTATACAAGTGGGAATGATCAAGTGGGTTAACATCAAGTTAGCGTCAAATCAGGCAGTATACCCTGGTGCTTTATGACAGAAATTGCAGCTAACCATTGATAGAATAAAAAGCTAAGCATAGCAACCTTCCCATACTCTCATCCCTATGAGCTCTTATTTTGCCTCTAATCACATGACTCTCAATATTATTATTATTTTTGTTGTTGTTGTTCTTTTTAGGGCTGAACCCATGGCATATGGACGTTCCCAGGCTAGGGGTCAAATCGAAGCTGTAGCCTCCAGCCTACGCCACAGCCACAGCAACGCCAGATCCAAGCTGCATCTGCAACCTACACCACAGCTCATAGCAACGCCATATCCTTAACCCACTGAGCAAGGCCAGGGATGGAAACTGCATCCTCATGGTTACTAGTCAGATTAGTCTCTGCTGAGCCACGATAGGAACTCCTCGATATTATTATTGATCTATCTTCCAACGGTGGTTGATTTACCCTACCAGAGCTAAGATTCTTGGTGCCAAGAATAGTTTCGTGTATTTAAAAAAGGCTTAGTATAGCATCGAGCACAGTCCTAAGCACCCAGCACTGATGAAACGTTAGCATATGCTTGTAATCATCAACAAATTCAAAAACTGTCATTTCATAGGTGACGACAATGAAGGCCAGAGGATCCCCCAGGCACACAGTGAGGGCACTGGGACTGGAAACCCTAGGGCACTTGGCCGTATCTTAGTCTTCCTGGCCTAAGCATCTTTAAATCATCTTTAAATCTCTCACATCCAGAAGCACTGGTGTCCAGGACAAGGCCATTCCAACAACTGTGTAAGGAGATAAACATTTGTTGAATGAGAGGTTTGCATAAAACGACTCCCGCTTTAGTGCTCTTTGCTTGACAAAAACTGATGGTTTAACCAGAATTGGGAAGATGCTCTCATGCCCACCTCTGAGCAAGGTAAAATTGTGACTACTTGTAAAAGAGTCTCCCTTTGAAGAGCTGTACATTCAATCCAGAATTTAAACTTAAAGTCGTTACCTAAAATTACTCTTTCACAATAAGTAATAATCATAACAACAACAGCTAGCATTTGTTGGGCACTTTTACTCTGAGATGAACTCTATTCTAAGTTCTTTAATTAAACTATTTAAGCCCACAGCAACCTTCAGAGATATTATCTCCATTTCACAGATTAAGAAACTGAGGCAAATAGAAGATATGCTACTTGCTAGTAAGTGACAGAGCTGGGCTCCAGCCCTAGGATGTCTGGCTCCATGGAGGTTCCCAGGCTGGGGGTCCAGTTGGAGCTGTAGCCGCTGACCTACACCAGAGCCGCAGCAACGTGGGATCCGAGCCGCGTCTGCGACCTATACCACAGCTCACGGCAACACCGGATCCTTAACCCACCAAGCAAGGCCAGGGATCGATCCTGCGACCTCATGGTTCCCAGTCAGATTCGTTTCCGCTGTGCCACGAAGGGAACTCCCATGGCCCATCTTCTTAAGCACCAAAGTAGGGCACCTCTCAATAATTAAAGGGGAAACCATCAGAACTGGTGAAAAAGGTGAATTACAACTCTTTTCAACAAGTGTGTATTTATTAAGTATCTACAATAACGTAAAGTAAAAGCTGACATTAAGTTGTCAAAAAGCATGGAACTACATGTGCTTTCATAAAAAGAAAATGATTTCTCAGTAATAAGTATAAGGACAGTATACATGTAAATCAATGATGCAAAGGAGGGAACTAGGCCCTTAAAACTTGACTAAACAGACTCTACAATATTGGCACTCTTGATTTATTCAGCAAACTCTTTAAATAAATAGTGAGAGGTAACTTTGGATTTGAATCCTCCTTCAATTATTACTTGTTCTTAATTACTGAGATCAGACTCAAATTATTAGAGCTTCACTATAAAGAGAAAAATGTAGGCAATTTCACACTTTATGATTTGAGTGACAGCCAAGAATCAGTCTTGATTAAGAAAGTTATATGAAGATATCTACAACCTTTAAAACATTAGCATTTGTAAGGCAATGCAAAATATATGCTTTCTAGTCTAACGCTAAATCTACTCTTTGACATACTTTCTGGAAAAAACAACGATTTAAACCATTTCTATTCTTCAAGCCACCTAAAAAGAACAAAGTAGATGAGTCTAGGGTTCCTTCCCTGAGTCTACGTCAGTTTCCTTTACCCTGACTATTAATTTGCCATTTGGCATGTTCTCCTACATAGCTTCCTGTTTTCTTGATAATGACGTTTGTGCTTAACCAACAGTATTTAACATCAGCTAAGAAGGAAGTCTTCAGCTTTGGCAACCTAAAATAACAGGTGACTGTGAAAAAAAAAATAGGCTCAAAGACCAATAACTACCTTTTAAATAACGACTGGGTCATAAATTAGAGCCAATTATTATTTGTTGATATTCAGCATATTTTCATGTTACAGAACTAATTTATTTGC
Organism: Catagonus wagneri; assembly: GCA_004024745.2. NCBI lineage: Eukaryota > Metazoa > Chordata > Mammalia > Artiodactyla > Tayassuidae > Catagonus > Catagonus wagneri. The sequence goes on along the minus strand of PVHT021183518.1, from coordinate 13,445,866 downwards.
TCTGAATCAAGTCCAACATCAATTATTCCACTCAGACTAAATCAGTTTCAAAATTATCATGGTTTCCAGACAAGTTCAGCAGTAAAGAAGATAGAAGACTGAAACAGGATATCTGAACAGCTCTCTAAATAATCTATAAAAGTGGGCATTTTATCTGTGAAGGCATCTGAATTTCTGACTCACAGAATCTTTCAACCTCAATGTTGGGAAGGAACTATGGGCCATCTAGTTGACAACATCAAAACCCACTAGGTCAAGGCTTGGGCCTTTCTACAGGAAGACTCATGGGTTAACACTGGTAAGAGAAGGCAGCAAAACTGCACTGACGTAGATTTTGTAGATTATTCACCAGGAGAATGGAACCATCTACTTGATGGCATATGATGTTCCTGATATAACAAGTATATTCTCTACACCACTAAAGCCTAAAATCTATTTCTGGGCCCTACTAGAAAGTGATGGATTGAATTCTTAGCATAGGAATCCAAAATGCCATTACCAAAGTAAGTGACTCAGCCCAGAATGTTTTAAAAATTATGAAATTAAAATATTCAAAAACATGTGTTTGCCAGTTCATGTGGCATCAACTGTTATTCTCAGTTTCCATGCTCTATCTCCATTTATAAATGAGAGATTTCAATTCTACTTTAGAGTAGGGAGTATTTTTAAATGTTAGTAGGTGTTCCTATAACAAAATGTGGTTTAAATTACAATATGATTCCAGTAGGAACGATGGGCTCAACTAGTATTTTTAACAGTTAGCTAGGAGGAGGGAGATCCTTTAACTTTTTGAGACAGATACTTAGCTCATTAATGCTCAACCTTTGTTCTTTTCTAATATGTGCATTTAATTTACTGTTAACAGAATAAAAGAGAAAATTAAGAGGATTATCTCAGTAAGTTCAGGATAAGTGTTTGATAAAATTAAACATACAGTTATGATTTTAATAACTCTCTGCAAACAAGGACAAAGAAGAAACTTCCCTAATATGATAAAGGCCATCTACAAAAAACCGACAGCAACATCACACCAAGTAACAAAACGTTAAATTTTTCCCTTTGAGATGGAGAATAAGACAAAGATATCCGTTCTTACCATTTTCACTCAACATTGTACTGGAGGTCCTAGCTAGGACAGAGCATGGGTATAAATATTAGAAAAGAGGAAATAAAACTATACTTATTTGTAGATAATATGACTACACGGAGAAAGCTTTTAAAAGCTTCGTATGCATCATTAGAGATAACATGTGAGTTAAGTAAAGTTGCTAGACAAAGAACTTACACAAAAAGCAACTGTATTGTCTATATATATATATATACTATCAACAGTTAAAAAATAAAAACTTTCAGAAAGATGCCTCTGAAAATAACATCAAACAATCAAATTATATAGAAAAAAAGTCACAAAACACACACACGAGCTTTCTATATAAAGCAATTATTACCCAGAAGAAAATAAAGAAAACAAAAAATGAACACAGATATCACGTGTTCACAGATTAAAAGAAACAGTGGAAAGATACTATCTGGGTTGAGTAAGCTTTCTCCTTAAGCTGATCGGGAACCTAAAAGGCAGAGTCTAAAACTGAAGTGGAGTGGTAAAGAAAGAAGAATAGACTAGATTCTCTTGAAGAAGAAAAACTTGTGAGAATTATTTACAATAGCCAAAAGGTGAAAGTAGCCAAGTGTCTAGCCACTGATGAAAAATAAACAAAATACAGTATATACATAAATGGAATGTTATCCAATAGCCTTTAAAAGGAAGGACACTTTGACACATGCTACAACATAGATAAACCTTGAAGATATTACACTAAGTGAAATAAGCCAGTCACAATGGATAAATACTATATGATTCCATTTCTATGAGGTACACAGAGTACTCAAATTCAAAGAGACAGAAAAGAGAATGATGGAGTTCCCGTCGTGGCGCAATGGTTAACGAATCCCACTAGGAACCATGAGGTTGCGGGTTCGAGCCCTGGCCTTGATCAATGAGTTAAAGATCCGGTGTTGCTGTGAGCTGTGGTGTAGGTTGCAGACGCGGCTCGGATCCCAGGTTGCTGTGGCTCTGGCGAAGGCTGGCAGCTACAGCTCCTGTTAGACCCCTAGCCTGGGAACCTCCATATGCCGTGAGTGTGGCCCTAGAAAAAGGCAAAAAGACCAAAAAGGAAAAAAAAAGATCACTGCTATAGGAATTACAAAAAGGAATCTCTTCAAGAACTTTGAGCTGTAATCAGAAGACAAAAATCAAACCTGTGAAAGTCAAACAAGACACAATTTAAATAACAATTCAAGAAAACAATAGATACGAGTCACAAAGCAAATAGCATGATTAATTACCAAATTAGCGGTTAAAGAAAATAAGCACAATAGAAGTTGAGAGAGCAGAGGAACCACTTTCAGCAGGTGTAATGGAGGAAAGCATACAGAAATAGGACTGGCCTCTAAGAATGAGTTGGATTTGATCAAGAGAGAGGACGGGAAAATATGTACTTGTAGGTGTCCTTTGATGCGGCAAAACCAAGGAGACAGATACTCTGCTAGAATAAAAGCTCTACAATGAAGTTGAGTACATTAAACCTTGGATTCCTTAGTGTTCAGCAGTATACCTGCCCCCGCACAGGAGGCACCTGATAACTACTGCATGTATAGTACAAGTGAGCAAGCAGTGCTGGAGAGCACTTCGAGGTCACATTAAAGTCAAAACAAATTACATAAACGTCCTGGACTGATTCCTATTTCAACTATGGGAATGCTGGAAATTCTTACATTAAAAAATATTATAAGAAGGAGTTCCCGTTGAGGCGCAGCGGAAACAAATATGACTAGGAACCATAAGGTTGCGGGTTCGATCTCTGGTCTCGTTCAGTGGGTTAAGGATCTGGCGTTGCTGTTAGCTGTGGTGTAGATCGCAGATGTGGCTTGGATCCTACATTGCTATGGCTGTGGCGTATGTCAGCACCTGCAGCTCTGATTCGAGCCGTAGCCTGGGAAGCTCCATATGCCACCAGTGCAGCCCTAAAAAGCAAATATATATATATATATTCTTTACATTTAATGTACAACAGAATTTTAGAAAAAGCAACTTTTACACTAAACCCTTTTAATTTGTTCAATAAAATTATTCCTGTAACTTTTTCAGCCACTATTTTCATTCCTTGACTGGAAACATGACCTAAACAGATGTATTCCCTGAACTCTGCTTCAACTTTATACTATTTATACCCTATGGATTTAAATCCCAATCTCAATTCCTGCTCCTACAGGAAAGGACAGGAGAGTACTTATCTTGACTTGCTCCAGTGGTTCAGATTCTCAAGGGAATGAACTAGCAGAGCTTTGATCTTTCTGCTACTGACTTCCAAGATTTTTTTTACATTTACATTTGTATCTCCACAGTGCCTCACACTTACTAGGTGCTCAACATATACTTTTCTTCTAAAAAAATAAATGAGTGACTATGAACAGTGCAAAGGGAGGGTACAGGAAAGAACTGATAGAAAACTGCTAGGGGACCTGGAAGGACAGAAAGAAGAAAAAAACAGCAAGTAGAATAGTGAATTGCAGTGGAAACAAACAACAAAGTGGAGGTAAAAATGGAGAATGAGAAACAGAATGAAGAGCGGAGAAGGGAAGGAGAATTATTCGATTCTGAAATGTCATTAAGGGTTTCCCTTTCCTGTCGGTGAGAGGTGCTTTCTAAAGATGAAAAAAAAGTTTTTTAAATTCTCAAATTCTTCTCTTTAAATGATTATGAAAAGACTTAGCCTCTGCTTTATGAGCATGCTCAGAACTACAGGATAATGGGATAAATGTGTCATTGCCTGTATGCGAGGCTGCTGGTGGTTTGTGAGGATCTTGTTTCGTAGATTGCCACTTGAGATACAGTTGTCACACACTAAGAATTTTAAAGCCTTAAGCAAGTCTCTTCCTCAGTTTCCTCATCTGTAAAATGGGGATGATAGTCACACCTCATGGAATTGTTACCAGGATCCACTGACTTGGTACATAATAAAGTACTGAGAACAGTGCCTGGCACACAGTAAGGATTTACTTGGAGGCATATTCGAAAGCACAAATTGCAAAACCAAAGAAACAGGGAAGGAAAGACTATCTCAAACAGTACTTTTATTAAAGCCTTAATTTCACTTGGGTAATAATTTTCAGAATTTAAAACAAACAAAAAAGAGCTTTGATTGACCCCCCTCACCTCATCACTATACCTTCTTTATTCCACAGATAAAAATTACCAGAGGGGGTCCGATCAGAGCAGTAAAATCATTTTCCCAGGTCCCAAGTCAAATCTAACGGGGCCCCAGGATGCCCCTCCTGCTGCACAGCAGGACCCACATGGCAACAAGAAGAGTACCAGCCGGAAGATCTAAGGGGTGGCAGAGCCAGAAGAGACCAGAAGGAGCTGTCAGGGAAAAGCAAAGGGAAGCTTCTTATCTAGACCAGGGACTTCCACAGCTTTCTGACATACAGCAAGAAACTTAAACATCACCATTTTACACCACCACTCAGTACACCTACGTGCCCTGAGCATATACGTACATATACATGGACACAGATATATGTGAGTATGTACATATATGTTTATACATTGAAACATTTTTCTATAATACTAAGCTTTATTACATGAAACCACTTACATTTTTATTCAACTTTATCTTATTTCATGTTTTTTAAAATGTGAATCAGACCCACTAAAATGATTTTATAACACACCAATGGGTTACAACCTACCAGTGGTTTGCAACACAAAGCTCTGTCCAATACACCCTCAGAGAATGGAGCTTCCAGAAAAATGAGGATGACGGTACTATATTTTGCATTGGTCAAAACCATCCCTGGAAAACGTCATTCAGCTCTAAGTATTACACTTTAAGAAGCAGAGAGACCAGCTGGATCCCATTCAAAAGAAGCCAACCAGGATGGTAAAAGGCTATGGTGTCTGCCTGCAGAAGAGAAAACTACAAAACACAACAGTCATCTTCATTTATTTGAAGGGCTGCCACATGGAGGGAGGAAGCTTGACTAAGTCAGTTCCCACCTGCCTCTGAAGTGACACAGATGCACTTTCTAACACTGAGTGGCCTTGGGACTCCCGGAGTTTCCCTGTGACTGGAGAGGCTTGGGCACAGCGCAGGCAGGCACTGAGCAGAGAGGCAGCAGGAGGGGCTCAAGGTCATCTGGTGGTCGTTAGAGTCTAACACCTTCCAATCTTGAAATTCTATAACTTTAGGCCAGATTAAAACCGCATTATACTATGACTTCAAAAGCCAATGCCAGGCCTTTTATTAAGTTTTTATAAAGAAATGAACTCTCCCATGAACTTCATAAAACAAACTTGAAGTGGCAAGTGTTAATATCTTAACAACAACAAAAAAAAAACAATATAATAAAAACTGACTTCATGGGTCTGGCCCAGTCAGTAAACAAACAGCTTCATCAGTCACAAGAGAAAAATTGAAATGCCACCTGAGTCACTGGCATCAAGTGTTAAGATATTTATCACCTTAGAAAATATATTTAGTTTTAACAAACAAATAGCAAAAAAAAAAAAAAGTCTGGCCTTTAAAATATTCAAGAATAAAGGAAGAAGGTTTCCCCAGAATAGACTATACTGTAAACATTCTCTCCTTACTCAAAACTTATGTTTCTTTGGTCTATATGCAGCATACATAAATGAAGTAATGATATAAAACTCTCTTAGTTTTTACTGACCCAACTAACTGAAAATTTATGGTAATTCTGAGAAAAGTCTTCATTTTTAAAACCCTCTACAATATTTGTTCCACTCTATTTGTTTAAAAAAAACCAAACAGTATCTCAGATTATTCAATGTGTAAGCAGGAATTACCTATCACTAACGTACTACTGCGTCACCCCTGAGATAGAATTCCAAAAAGGCCAATTCCTGGACTGTTAGAATGAAGAAACCAACCGTCTGAATAGTGATACTCAAAGTGCAGCCTAGGGACTAGAACTAGACTATAAGCTACTACTAACCCATGATAAGACGAGCACAGATACTGAGAGTAAGACTTTGGAAACTTTTAAAGCAAGTTAAAAGAGCAGTTTTAAATCTGATGGATCTAATATTAAAAACCCAGGCCTTCTATTTCATGTCTTTTTATTTCACTTTTTTCTACTAATTCTTTTTCATTATAGTTTATAAACATGTCAGTTGGTGACAGATTGGAAGGTTTTTAAAACTCAAGTCCTTCACCAAAGACAGCTTGAGAAATATTTCTCTTAAGATCCTTTAAATACTGAAGGTCCTTGGCTATAAAGATAAACTGCTTTACTTTGATGTCTCCCAATCTCGCTCTTCACCTTGGTTTTCCCACTACAGTAACAAACACTATTAATTTATTTCTTTCCAAGTGTTCTTTTGATATCCCCGCTAAGTTGACAGTAATATTAATTTAGCGCACTGCTTAAAATTTATCATCAGAAGATCTATCTGACTGCTCAGATTTTGTTAACACCACTTCATTTGCATCCAGATGTAGCTCCAACATATTCTTAGGTTCATTCCTTTTAAGAAGATATGAACTAATTTGATGATCCAGTTTGGAGGGGTCACCCAATCTTATAGTATGACTGCTGGCATAATCTGTGGCAGTGAGTCATAACGTTTTAGAAAGTCTAACACAGTAGAGCTCAGCTTTAAATCCTAGGCCTCCGCAGCTGTGGTGTACGCTGCAGACGCGGCTCGGATCCCACATTGCTGTGGCTGTAGTGTAGGGGGGCAGCTACAGCTCTTGTTAGACCCCCAGCCTGGGAACCTCCATATGCCACGGGTGCGACCCTAGATAAGGCAAAAAGACAAAATAAATAAATAAATAAATAATTTTAAAAAATAAATTAAAAAATTAAGGAGATGATTATAAAAGCATTCCTTACAGATTTACTGAGTACAAAGAGAGCCAATGAAAATGAGAGTTTTATACTAGTCACAATGCTAAATTCATTTACTATTCATTTCTTCATAGTATTAGATAGATAGATAGACAGACAGACAGACAGACAGATAGATAGGGATAAGCAGGTAGATAGAAAGATAGTATCTATTTAGAGCTCTGAATCCAGTGTTGGCCACAGTCACTCTCCACTATCCAATTCACAGCAACATGGATGGAACTAGAGACTCTCACATTAAGTGATAAAAGTCAGAAAGAGAAAGACAAATACCATATGATATCACTTACATCTGGAATCTAATACGTGGCACAAATGAACCTTTCCACAGAAAAGAAACTCATGGACTTGGAGAACAGACTTGTGGTTGCCAAGGGGGAGAGGGAGGGAGTGGGAGGGACTGGGAATCTGGGGTCAGCAGATGCAAACTGCTGCCTTTGGAATGGATAAGCGATCCTGCTGTATAGCACTGGGAACTATACCTAGTCACTTATGATGGAGCACGATGGAGGATAATGTGAGAAAAAGAATGTATGTATAGATGTATGTGTGACTGGGTCACCTTGCTGTACAGTAGAAAATTGACAGAACACTGTAAACCAGCTATAATGGAAAAAAAATCATTTAAAAAAGTAAAATCAATTAATATATATACACATACACACACACACACACACACACACACACACACACACACATATACATATGTATTTTGGTTGGCTGGTATTTGTTTTTTTTAGGACTGCACCTGTGGCATATGGAAGTTTCCAGGCTAGGGGTCAAATCAGAGTTGTAGCTGAAGGCCTACACCACAGCCACAGTAACAAGGGCTACGACCTACACTGCAGCTCACAGTAATGCCGGATCCTTTACCCACTGAGCAAGGCCAAGAGTCGAACCTACATCTTCATGGGTTCTAGTTGGGTTCTTTACCACTGAGCCACGACAGGAACACCTAATTTTATATTCTTTCCAAGAATGCTATGGAAAGTTCTGTCATTTCTACAATACAAAGTATATATTCACACAAAGAGCCCTAATCATAAACCTACACTTGGAAGAGCACAAAAAAGTGATAAAAATGCTTTCCTTTGAATTTATTTTTTTTCCCTTTGAATTTCATTCTTCCTCAAGTCCATTTCTTCTGTCCTCTATCCCAATGTCTGCCTTTTCTCCTGACACTAATATAAATGCCCCCTGCTGCTGTCCTATCCCACTGGGCTCCTTAAAAACTGTTTTTAAGCCAAATTCACCTTCTTTAAAAATGAATTCCAGAGGCTCAGGTATCTGTGCTGGTGCCGGTTCAATTCCCAGCCTGGGAACTTTCATGCTGCGGGTATAGCCATTTAAAAGAAAAAAAAAAGTAAATTCTTTTTTAAAAAAAGAATTACACAAACACAAATCTTTCACTGTAAAAAAAAAAAAAAATTCTAAGACTATGGAGATGAAAGTACCAAGTGTCCCTTCACTGCTCATAACCTTCCCTCTCCCAAGCTAGCCGCTAAATTGAGTTTGTCAAACATCCTTCCAAATCTTTCTCGACACGTTTAGAGATACATAGGATACATATATAGAAGACTTTTGTACACAAATACAGTCACGAAATACCTGTGTATTCTGTAGGCTGACATTTAACCTACTTGCCATTCAGTCCTGGTCCATACTCCCCTAGCCTGGCACGGGGACAGCACGGACAATACATCCAAGTGGTGTAGTGGGCCACTGAGATCATTCCATTCAGAGCCCGGTTTCTTAGAGCTTCAACGCGCATTTACTCAGTGACTACTCTGTGCCACACACAGCGTAAGGTGCTGAACAAAACAGGCACGGTGCCTGCCCTTGTGGAGCTAAAAATCCAGTGTAAGACACGGCATTTAATAAATCATCAGCTGTGAGCGTAATTTCAAACGGGAGTAAATGCTAAAAGAAGATGTTACACAAGGACACACCCTGGAGAGCTAATTTACATGGGGGCCAGCCGTGCCCTCTGAAACTGAGAAAGTTATATTCAAGCTAAATCTGAAGCAGTGCGGAAATCAGACAACTGATAACAGGAGGGGAAAGAATGATCCAGGAAAAGGCAGAAGATGAGCAAAAGCCCCAACCTAGCAAAGGGTGGGAATGGAGAGAAAGTCAACGAAGCTATAGAAAAGTGAAGCGCAGGGAAAGCAACTCAAGATAAGGCTGAACAGGAGAGTGGAGCCCAGTCACACAGAAAATCACTGAACATTTGCAGACACTATTCTAAGGGCAAAGGGAAGCCAGTCAACAACTCTGAATTATTTTATAGGCAGAAGTCCACTAAAAGCCATGAGTGTACAGCCCAAATTGTTTATACTTTGTTCCCCCTACTCTTCCTTGCTGCTATCCCCCAGTTCTATACGAAACAGTATGCACTCAGATACATTTATACTGTAAGGGTAAAAATACAGTGTGAACGCAAATCTATGTACTTACACAGACTGAAAAGGTAAAAAAGGCCTCTGTGAGTTTTAAGAACTTCAGCGGCTTCTAAAATATGAGGGTGCTCTCCTTGCTATGTATCCTGGCTTAAATCTTGGGGCAGCCTCCTCTGCAGATGCTATTTTCATAAGACTATATCGTTCAAGAGTAACGTCAATGACCATGTCGTTCAAACAGTACAGTTTCAGCACTGTTTTAGCCTTCCTCACAGTACTTAATTTAGTTTGCCTTCTCAGCCAATGGGTTGAATCAAAGCATAAATCGAAAGGGAAAAATGGTGAAAGACAGCCGTTTCTCTAATGTCAGGAACAAGACAAGGATGCCTGCTATTGATCACTTCTGTTCAAAATAGTACTGGAAATCCTAACTAGAGCAATTAGGCAAGAAAGAGAAATAAAAGGCATCCATATCGAAAAAAAGTAAAAACAGATAAGCGAGACTTCATCAGAAGTAAAAACTTTGTACATCAAAGGATACCATCCACAGAGTGAAAAGGCAACCCATGAAATGGGAGGAGGTATTTGCAAATCTAATAAGGAATTTGATACCCAGAATATACAAAGAACTGCTACAACTCAATAACACCAACAAAAAAATTTAAATAGGCAAAGGATCTGAAGAGACATTTCTCCAAAGAATATACACAAATGATCAATAAGCACATGAAAAGACGGTAACATCTTTAGGGAAATGCAAGTCAAAACCACAATGAGATACCACTTCACACTCATTAGAATGACCGCTTTTTTTTTTTTTAATTAAAAACCAACAAGCATTGGTGAGGATGTAGAAAAATCGGAACCCTTGTGCATTGCTGGTGGCAATGTAAAATGGAGCAGACACTGTGGAAAACAGTATGGTAATATCTCAAAAACTTAAACATAAAATTACCATATGATCCAGCAATTCCACTTCTGGGTATACTCCTAAAATAAATGAAAACAGATCTCAAACAGACATTGGCAGGAGTTCCCTGGGGATTCAGTGGGTTAAGGATTCAGTATTGTCACTGCTGTGGCTCTGGTTACTGCTGTGGCACTGTAACTTCTCTATGCGACAGGATGGCCAAAAAAAAAAGTTTGCTTGCCCATATTTATAGCAGCCTTACTCAACAAAAGCCAAAAGGTGGAAGCAACTTAAGTGTCCATCAGTGGGTGAGTAGTTAAACAAAATATGGCATATACATGCAACAGAATATTTTTCGGCCTTAAAAACAAAGAAAATGTTGACACATGGTACAACATGGAGAGACACTGAAGGCATTATGTCAAATGAAATGAGCCAGTTACAAAAAGACAAATTCTGCATAATTCCACTTATATGAGATATCTAAAGTAATCAGATTCATAGACGAAAAATAAAATGGTGATTGCCAAGGGTTGAAGGAAGGGAAAATGGAGAGTTATTGTTTAATGGGCATGGAGTTTGTTTTGCAAGATTAAAAATGTTCTGGAGATGGATGGTGATAGCTGCACAACACTGTGAATGTACTTAGTGACAATGAACTTACACTTTAAAATGGTGAAAATGGTAAATCCATGGTATGTATATTCTACCACTTTTTCTTTTTTTTTGTCTTTTCAGAGTTGCACCTGCAGCACATGGAGGTTCCCAAGCTACGGGTCAAATCGGAGCTACAGCTGCCAGCCTACACCACAGCCACAGCAACACGAGGATCTGAGCCGCACCTGCAACCTACACCACAGCTCACGGCAACACTGGATCCTTAACCCACTGAACAAGGTCAGGGATCGAACCCACATCCTCACGGATACCAGTCAGGTTTGTTACCACTGAGCCACGATGGTAACTCCTATTTTACCACATTTTTAAAAAGTATATGCTAAGCCCCAGATTGAACCTGCATGTTAATACATTTATTGAACAACAAAAATTTTAAATAATGCCTTTTTTTTTTTTTTTAAAGCAAGCAAGTGTTTATTACAGGAAAGCAAATAGCTCCCAGGACAGCTGGGAAGGGGAAGAAGAGCCCACTCTCTCTATCATCCTATAGGCGGTTTTATCCCTTAAAGATGCGCGGGGTACCAACATGGGCTCCAGAAAGATGTGGTTTTTCTCCCATTGGCCTTCCCCAATTACCTGTATCAGTCCTTGTCCAATAGGGCTCTTAGGGGTGGAAATGTCCCATAAGTCTCATGGTTTCTTTGCCCGTTTCTTCCAGTAAACTGAGTCATAGGGGGTTAAAGATTAATGTCCATCTGGGCGTAGAGTCACAGCCTATAGTAAACAAGGCCTGTGGGGATGTTACTCCCTGGAGCCCTTAAACCACAAATGCTAATCAACAGCCATATCAAAGACTGCATCGAATGCAAAGAATGCCCGTGATCCTACACTGACTACCTGAGTTATTATTCTTCCTCAATCCCCCCTTCTAGAGAATAATAATGCTTTTTAACTGAAAAGTCATAGGAGTCTATAGATGAAAAAAATAACAATTATTCTGAGGGCATTATTTCCAAAATTTCCACTTGATTCAAGATCTCTTATCAATAAGTTGGCAAGCACAAAGGTTGAGATAAAAACCTTTTCAGAAAACAGAAGGACACATTTTTCAAAAGGTCAAGAGAAGCAAGGTCAATAGGAAAAACAACTTTCATAATATGCCATTAGAAAGATAACCAAATTACTCAGGAAATGTGGCCCTGAAAAAGAAAATTACGATATTATTTCTCAAGACGATGGCACCAAAAAGCAAGATTATTCAAGCAACATGGAAGCTAAAAAGAGAGTTGTTCTACACGGACATAAGGAGTCCTTTAACATATAAATGATGCCAAAGGAACAGTGAATTTGGAGCCCTAAAACAAATTTATGTGTCTATTTACATGTATTAAAAGAGTCTTGCTTTAATCTTACAGAATTTAGCGGATCTGTCTTTCTAATTAATCAAAAGCTATTCAAAAACTGCTACCTTAAAATTGCACAGAATAGAGGGGACAAAAGATAATGGTAGGAGTGATTTGTCGTTGTTGTTGTTGTTCCCTTGAACAATGCAAAGTAGAGCTAGGATTCATTTAGTAGATTCACTGAATCTTCTAGTCCTTTCCTTTACGCATGAGACCAGCCACTTCCCTTGCCTTGTTCCCTACCCCAACTTCCATGCCAAATGAAGTCACCCTGAAATGAGATCACTGCAGAGTGTGCAAACCCTGACTAACGGCCACCTAAAACTGCAGACTCCAATTCATCCTAGCACTTACCAGCCCAGGCTCTGTGGGAAGACTGTGGAATCCTAGCAAAAGTTCCCAAGGCCAGAGATGGCAGAGTTCACTGGGTACAGGCCCTATAGCAGCTTTCACATATGCCAGTAAACTACTAAGAATTTCTATATAGTAACAGCCAAAGAATAAGTCCCCAGGAATAAATTACCAGGAACAAAATATAGAAAACACAAACCTTTATCCATAGACACAAAAACGGTTGTGAATAAGAGACACTGACCATATTCCTAAAGAGGTATACTCAATATTATAAAGTAGAAATAGTCTATTATAAAAGTATGATCCAATGGCCACTTATCTATTTTTTAAATACAATCATTTGTATATTGTCATAGATTTCATGCTACAGCGGCAAAGCTAACACAGTTGCAACAAAAATAGTAAGGCTCATATACTTAAAATATTTACTATCTGAGCCGTTACAGAAATTTTGTTGACTCTTGTTGTAAAGATGTATACTCTCTCCAAATAAATAAAAAGATTTTATGTAATGTCAGTCAAACTCCCAGCAGGTAAGACCACAAGTATTCAAACATATTATAAAGCTGTAATAATTGAAAATCTATATAATTGCATAAAGCAAATACAGACAGATAACTGAAAAGAAATAGACCAGAAATATAAGAAGTTAGCATGTAAGATGGCATTTCAAAATAGTGACTGAGTAAAGGATTTATTTTATAAATGCTGCTGGAACTAGATAATTATATATATATATAATTATCAAATTATACACATAGGGGGTCGAATTGGAGCTGCAGCTTCCAGCCTACACCACAGTCACAGCAACACCATATCCAAGCCACATCTGCAACCTGTACCACAGCTTGTGGCAATGCCAGATCTTAACCCACTGAGTGAGACCAGGGATCAAACCATGTCCTCAAGGATACTAGTCAGGTTCGTTTCCACTGAACCACAACGGGAACTCCTAGATATCATTATTTAGAAAAATACTAAAATCTCATTTCTATAATGTGTTATACACCAAAATAAATTCCAGATTAATTGATTGTTTTTGAATAAAAATGAAACTGTAACAGAAGAAAATGTAGGTGCCCCAAAGTGGAAAAGGCATTAATTGTGCAAAATGTTAATCTCTGAAGGAAAAAGATTTGATGACAACATACAAAGTTTTGGTGTATCAAATACAAATGTAAAAGGATTCTGTGACAATTTACATGGAAAAAAAATCTGAAAAAGAATGGATATATGTATACATATAACCAAAATACTTTGTTGTACATCAGAAATTATCACAACCTTGTAAATCAACTATACATCAATAAAACTTTAAAAATGAAAAACAAAAAAAAGGTACCCTCTGAACACTCAAAAAATATATACATAAGAAGATTCTTTACAATCCCATGTTACAGCAAAAGATAGATGCAAATTGAACATCTATTAATAATAATTGATTGAATTATAGTACATTCACACACTGGAATACTATGCAGGGATTAAACAGCAGCTAAGTACTAATCTTCAAAATATAGTTTATATGAATGCTTAAACTGTTACTATATCAGTTATCTAATGCTGCATAACAAACCACACCCAAAACTTAGTGGCTCCAGAAAACAATTTTTGTTTCTCCTCAGTCTGTGGGTTGGCCATTCAATTCTGCACGTCTCTCCTTGGCTCACTCGAGCAGCAGAATTCAGCTGATTGGTTGGCTCTGGGGCTGAGCACAGCTGGCACAGCTGGGATACCTGAGCCATTCTCTCTAAAGGAAACCAGACCAAGAGACTGCTGACCATGGCAATGGAGGTATTCCATGAGAGTGAAGCAGAACTGCAAGGCCCCTTAGGGCCTAGACCAAGAAGCCACACAACATCATTTTCACGCCCCATCCTACAGACAAAAACAAGTTTTAAAGCTATCACAGATTCAGGGGGTGAGGAAACAGACTCTGCCTATTGATGAAACGAAGGGCAAAACCATATTCAAAGGAAAAGAGATAAATAAAGATAGGAGCCACTACTATAATGATTTACCACAGCTATTGCTTATGTAGAAATTTTTTAAAAGGGCTTATATCTGCAAAGAATACCTCTAAGTGAAGTAAAAGAAACCAGTAAGAGTACTTGTCTCCAGAGAAGAATATTAGGGGAAAGGAATAGGAGATTTGTTTTCTAGTTATACCCTTTTGCATCTTTTTTTTATCTTTTTTTATATGCTGTACATTTATTACTGCCTCAAAAACTACTATTTAAGAGAGTCTGCATATTGAATAAATTAATTAATTTAATTGAACAACATTAAAAACCTGGGGGAAAAAAATCTGTAATGCCCATGACAAAAGGTTAATCTTCATAATATATTAAAAATTTATAAATTAATAGGAAAAAGACAAACAGTGCACCAGAAAAATGGACAAATGTCATGAATTGGTCATTTTCACATACACGCAGACACACCCACATGCCAATAAACAAAAGAGCAATTAAATACAGAATTAGCAAGTAACCTTACAAATAGTATAATATTGCTATTATCAAAACTAGAGGAATTAGCATCTTAGTTCCTAATATATATATATGTGTGTGTATATATATATGTATGTATGTATATACGTGTGTGTGTGTGTATATATATACACACCATATACAGATATGTATGCATACATATATATATAGATAGATATATAATACACCCTACTAGTAGGAATATAAGTTGCTAATACGTTTCTAAAGAAAAATACATGTATATTTATAGTCCTTACATATAAATATAATAAACTAATATATTAAATAGGTCAAAAGTCTTAAAATTTACATATTCTTTAGGCCAATCATTGAAATTTTGCTGACACACAGGAATATATACATCCATATGGGCACTTTTACTTTTTATAGTCCCAGAGAAAAGATCTCTGGATAATGAATCTGACAATCACCTAATAAAAAGGCCAGGATTTTTACTGCCTGCAAAAGGGTTCCTGGACCCAATTCCAACATGTATGTGGTGGCTTCCCCATACCAACAGCAATTCTCACCCTGCTGGGATCTGACAATTCAACTCATTTCTACACTATCTAGCTGGAGATAAGATCAGATTCCATAGGCAAAGTTTAGGCTCAGTTCCACAAGACACCCCCTATTGGAGATGCCAGTGACCCACTGGCTATAAATCAGAGGTTGCCACAACCCCCACCTCAGGTCCTATTAATGAGAAAATGGGAAAGCCCATTTACTCACTAGATTACTCATTCATTATAAGGGGACATTAAATGGCACGAATCAATAGCCAGACCTTCTGGGTTTTTACGGAGACTTCATTACAACAGGCAGGACTGATTAAATCATTGGCCATGAGTGACTGATTCAACTTCTAGCCACTCTCTGCTTCCCAGAGGTCAAGGGGTAGGACTGAAAGTTCCAACCTTCTAATCACCCATTTGCTCTCTTTCTACCCTTGGTGGGATCCAGAAGTCACCATCCTTGAAGTCTTTCAGGAACTGAGGACAAGAGACCAAATCTTATCCCACTGCTCTTAAATCGTTCAGTAAATTCCAAGGGCTTAGGGAATGAGCCTGGAACTGTGAATGAAGATCAAATATATATGAGATAAATGTAAACTGCAGTTCCACACTGCCTGATCACACCACAGTGAGTCTCGGTAGTTGGCAAGTCCACCCACGCACAAAGAACTTCAAACTCACATTTTAGAGCCTCACTCTTTCATAGAGAGGGACAGACAAGAAACATCAGTTTTAAGGAAAGCCACTAATATGAAAGACAGAGAGCAAAACAGATAATACAAGGTATAAGAGAAGTGTTTTTTAAACATTTGGTCAATTATACCTCGACTTAAAAAAAAAAATGACTACAATTAATATTCCCACAGAGAAGAGAAGATACTGCAACCATAAAACTACAATACGTGTTGGGAGGCCCCAGGATTACAGATCAAAGTCTTCAAAAGTCAAAAGGAAGATAATTTGCAACCTGTACTTCTGTACCTGCCCAAATGATCAACCAAGCAGAATAAAAACATTTTTAGACTTCCCTGAACTTAAAATTGAACCTCCTTTCCTGTCTTTCTTAGGATGCTATTGGAGTACCTGCTCTAACAAAGCTGGAGAGTAAAGCAAGAAAGTAAGACGTGAGATTCAGCACGGTAAAGAGACAAAAGGAATGATTCAGTGATAGACAGATACATAGATAGATAGATAGATAGATAGATAGATAGATAGATAGATAGATAGACAGACAGACAGATAGACAGACAGACAGACAGACAGACAGACAGACAGACAGATAGGCAGACAGACCGACCGACCCCATCAGGCTCTGTATAATCTGGCCCCTGACTATCTTTGGAAACTCATCTCATTCCCCTCTCACGCTGTCTCCCTGGCTCCAACCACAGTGGCCTTGGAGATCGTTAAACATGTGAAGCTTTCTCATGCCTCTGCACATGCTATTCTCTTTTTACAACAAATTCCCCAACTCTTCGCATTGAATTATTCTCATCTTTCATGATTCACCTTAAATGTCATTTCCTCAGAGAGAGCTTTCCTGACCATCAGTTCTCAATTGGCCCATCAGGTCAGTTTCCCTTCATCTCCTTTTCGCAGTGAGTTAAAAGAGGGGGTTTTGTTAAATGAATCATGGTTATGCCCTAACAGAACAATATGCAACCTTTTAAATGAGGTTATCAAAAAGTATTTAGGATATATGGTTAAGCAGGATAATTTTTAAGAATTAGAGCAAGAAGGATGAGAATTTTTCTACTAGCTATTATGACGTACTAAAAGTTGTAGTGGTTAATACAGTGGGAACTGGCCCAATGACAATGAGGCTGACAGATCAGGACAGAAAACCTAGAAACAGATCCATCCGTGTGTGAGGTAAACTTGACTTAATAAGAGACGTAGTATCGTGGCGCCATAGGCAAAGGATGATCTTTTCAATAAACGATGCTGGGACAACCAACTACCCCCTGGGGGGGGGGGAAACCTATGTTCTTATCTCAACCGACACATTTTATCAAAAAAATGAATTTCTATTTAAAGACCAAAAAAGAAAGCTTTAAATTCTTAGAGAAAGATAATATGACTTTTGGATGGAACTGAATTTCTTGAAATGTTCCTTTTCTCGCTCTTACAAATATATACATACATACCGGTATAAATCTAAAAAGGAAAATATTGATGAAATTGACTTCATTAAATTAAAACTTCTGGACATCAGTAGCACCAAACTAAGACTATAAGCCACAGACTGAATGCAGATATTCGTAATATATGTAACTGCCAAAAGATTAGTATCCAAAATACAGTATGAGTATTTTAAGATCTATTAAAAATACAAACAATCCACTTAAAAGAAGGGCAAAGGTTATTCTCAAAAGAAGAAATCTGGAGTTCCTCTTGTGGCTCAGCAGAAACAAAGCTGACTAGTATCCATGAGGATACAAGTTCGATTCCTGGCCTTGCTCAGTGGGTCAAGGATCCGTCATTGCTGTGAGCTGTGGTGTAGGTCGCAGACGCGGCTTAGATCTGTCGTTGCTGTGGCTCTGGTGTAGGCCAGTGGCTACAGCTCCCATTAGACCCCTAGCTGCATATGGAATACCTTCTAATGCTCTGGGTATGGCCCTAAAGTGACAAAAAAAGCCCCCAAAAAATTACTGAAAAAAAAAACATAATGAGATACCCTTTCACAGCCATCAGTGTCACAAAAATTTACATCTGACAACACAGTATTGCTGATGCTATAGAATAATGGGAATTCTCAGTCATTTCTGGTGGAAGAAAATTGATTAAAAAAATCTGGAAATATCTAATAAAATAGATACCTTAAAAGTTAGCAATTCTATTCCTAGGAATATACCCTAAAAGGATAGCTTTCAAACTTTTTTGATCATCACACACATATTTTTACATTGTGACCCAGCACATGCAGACCTACTTATTTAACTGAAAAGAAAATTCACCAAACAGTGCTTAATCTTAGTATGTGTGACACACTCTGACAGTTCCATTTTCTTCTCATTCATTTTTTTTTTCTAGATGTTGGGGTGACTCATTCAATGATTTTTACAACCAAAAATGAGTAAACATACCCAATTCAAAAAACTCTGCCCTAGAAAATACTCTCAAATATATCTTCTTGAGCAAAGGTGGAAGAATGTTCATTATGGCATTCCTTGCCAAAAGAAATGTAAAACACAT
Source organism: Catagonus wagneri (assembly GCA_004024745.2). Lineage (NCBI taxonomy): Eukaryota > Metazoa > Chordata > Mammalia > Artiodactyla > Tayassuidae > Catagonus > Catagonus wagneri. The sequence continues at coordinate 13,427,047 of PVHT021183518.1, read as the reverse complement.
AAAAGTCAGCAAGCATGAGAGTAGATAAAAATTGGAGGCATATTCAGACAACAGAATATGATATAGCAGTGCAATGAAAGAACTAGACCGTAAGTATTAACACAGAAACGTCATCAATCAACTTAATACTAAGCAAAACAAGCAAGTTGCAAAAGAATACATATGGTATGGTATCATTTGTATAAACATTTTAAACATTCAAAATAATACTATATGTTGTTTAGGGATGTATTCATACATGATAAAGTACAGAGATATGCACAGCGTCAAAAGAAAAAGATCACAGAAGAGTATGGAAAAGCCAAGTGAACAACTAGATACTCTATTGTTAAAAGTTGCCTATTCTCAAAATTAAACTATTATCTCCTGGGGCAGCAGCTTCCTTGTAGGCACAAGGCTAATAAAAAAAGAGAGGTTCAGCCTGCCAGCGAGAAACTAAAGCAGCCAAACTGAGATCAGTCTTCAAAGCCTACAGCACTCATCTTTTAAAACCATTTCTATTTAGTAATCAAGTACACAGGGGTTCTATTTTTAACTAGGTAATGAAATTCAGAACATGGATCAAAAAATGCAACAGGTAGTTGTAGGCGGATGAGATGTCACAGCAGATGCCCCCAACACAGCCATGTGCCAGTAAGGTTGAGTCACTGTAATGTACCGAAAAAAGATATTAAGGCTCAGCTGCCACAGGTTGCAGTGAACCCTTTCTGCTTTCCTCTCAGGCATCATTCCAGAATGCTGAACACTTAGACATCTTCGAGATTCGTAAACCACTAAAAAAGACAAAATATGGCATCTTACAAATAACACTTGTGATCAAATTAACACAGAGCAGAGAGCTAATAAATGTTCAGCAGACTTATGGAATAATTCCCTAAAATAAAAAATTTGGTCCCTCCAGGTCTCAAAATATATTCTACCTAGACGAGTAGAGCCAGTACAATAGCACACACTGGACTGTAATTTCAAAAATGTCAACTCGTTTGTCGGGGACATGTCATTTAAAAGAATTATACGTAACAGAATTTAAGCAATCAACTTTCAGTTGGTTTTTCAGACCAATAAGCCACGTTCCGAGCCACAAATCCAAACCACTCTGATCCTGAAACCAAGCAACCTCTCTGGGAAAACCTCTAACCTAATTCATTCATTCCACCCTTACACACATGGGAAAGGTAGAACGGGAGTCCTGAAGGAGGCATAAAAATAAATTAAATAAGAACCCTGTCCATAATACTGACAGCCTAGCAATGGAATTCAGAAACATATACAGTCTTAGATCAGGTAGAAAGATTTAGTGGCCGTAAGAGAAATAAAGATGAATTGCTATTTAAAAAAAAAACAAGTAAACAGATCTTACTTTGCACAGATTCTTGCCTATCTATTCCTTCTGTGAGCTAGACCTAGAATGCAGACACTCTAGCACCTCATCCTTCAAGGGTAAGTAGCTATATATAGTAACAAGACTGATTCTGGTGACCTCTAAAAATCAGCCTCCTCCTCTGTATTTTTCACAGAGCTAGTCCAGACAGGACCAGGCCTAGTGGATTCATTTCAAACTGATCACTGGAGACCGATGACCATCATGAGAGGAGACTTCCATGTATACTGTGGCCGACGGGGTATGCCCCATTTGAGTTCAGAGAAATCTCAAATGTGGATCCCAATTCTCACAACTAAGTGCTGCTGATCTAAAAAAAAAAGAGAAATGCCAAAAGTGACGCAACAAAAAAAAATCTTTTCCCTAATTCTGCCACCGTTTAGCTATAGGAACTTGAGGAATTCATACTTTGTCTGATGGAAGGATTGAGGAAAGAGTGGTTAATGAACTTCTAAAGAACTTTCATGAATCCTTCAGCCTAGTACTAC
>PVHT021183518.1:13367528-13424178 GCA_004024745.2 Catagonus wagneri | reverse complement strand
GTCTAATCGGAGCTGTGGCCACTGGCCTGCGCCGCAGCCACAGCAACGCAGGATCCGAGCCGCGTCTGCAACCTACACCACAGCTCACGGCAACGCCGGATCGTTAACCCACTGAGCAAGGGCAGGGATCGAACCCGCAACCTCATGGTTCCTAGTCGGATTCGTTAACCACTGCGCCACGACGGGAACTCCTGTTTATTTTCAAATCTAAAGAAAGTAAATTCCATAAATACTGTATGTCATTAAATGCCATTCCCAATATTTTTCACAGAGCTAGTCCAGACAGGGCCAAGTCTAGTGGATTCATTTCAAATTGATCATCAGATCCACAACTTGCACTTAAATACTCAATAAATATTCAGGAATTGGGGAGCACTGAGGAGGGAGTCTACAAAAAAGAAGTAAAGTGACTTGGTGACGATGAAGCCAATTGTTCTCTCAGGATACCGATAAAAGAGTAGGAAGTTCAGGTTTAGATGTTTATATCATCTTACATAAACCAGGCCCTAGTCCTTTAGCCATCAGTCCCCTAACATGTCTTCAATATTTCTGAAAAGAATATTTCTGACAAACTAAGGAAAGACACTTTTTTTTGCTAGGGGGTGGGGTGTCCTCTTTAGGGCCACACCCACAGCATATGGAAATTCCCAGGCTAGGGGCAAATCGGAGATGTAGCCTCCAGCCTACATCACAGGCACAGCAATGCCAGACCCGAGTCATGTCTGCGACCTACACCATAGCTCATGGCAATGCCAGATCCTTAACCCACTGAGCAAGGCAAGGGATCGAACCTATGTCCTCTTGGATACTAGTCAGGTTCACTACCTTTAAGCCACCATGGGAACTCTGAAAGACACTTTGCCATGTCCATTTTTCCATTATCCATTCAAGCCAGGTAATATCCCCGGTTCACAGGTTTGGTTTTTATAATGACAACTCTAATGAGATGTAACTAACAAACGATAAAATTCACCCTTAAAGATGAATAAATTAGGGGTTTTTTTTAAATATATTTACAGAATTGTGTAACCATCAAACTAATTTTAGAACATTTTTGTCACCCCCAAAATAAACCCCATACCAACTGATTAATTAATTGAAGGTAATACCATACTACCAGATCTTTTAAAAAGCATCCTACCATTCCAGCGAAATGTCCAACTATCTTAGCCTTCTTTATCTTACCACCTTACATCCAGGCCTTCAGCTTAATCAGAAAAGAGCAAGATTTGTAGAAGGCCGAACCAAATGAGCCTAAAAAGAAAAGCGACAAGAATGCAAAATTTCTAATAAGAAAACGCATTAAAAAAATGATGAGGATATGCTCAAAAGCCAACTTGACAGAGCTCTCAATGACAGAAGTTAGAACAATTGAACAAAACAACAAATAAAGACAGCATTTGGCTTATAAATCAAAGAATAAAATAAGTACCTAAAAATTCATACTGACAAAAACAAATAATTGAATTAATAAATAATTGGGGGAAAAGAGATAGTGCTTCTCTGCAGATGAATTCACATTACCAAATGTGGAAGGAACAGGGAAATTAAAAATCACTTATACAATCACTGCAGTAATAATTATTGCAGGCAAGAATCACTAATGGATGCTGAAATTAATGGACACAAGTATGATGAGAAACAGAACATCTGCAAAGTCTCAAACCATCACTCCACAAGATACTTACTAATTACAAAGGAAAAAATCAGTTAACTTTACAAAAGAGAAATCCAGGAGATACAATCTTAACCAAGTGGTCAAAGTTAGTATACTAGTTAAATGGACATATGAACATCATGTGCTCCCTGATCTGATGCACTAAAAATGGTACAACATCATTTCTGTGGTACTCTTGGGAAAAAAAGATGTTTCTCACTCTAATAAAGGGAATACATTAGAGCTACTCATATTGAGGTGCATTTCACAAAGTAGCCACTGCTATGTTTAAAAGCCTCAGAATCATGACAGACAAAGAAAGACAGGAACTGCCACGAGTTGGGAAGTCTAGGAAGACATGACAACTTGCAATTTGTATCCTAGATTGGATTCCGGATGTAAAAAGGGACACTAATGGGCAAACCAGCAAAATTTAAATAAGACCAGAATAATTATCAGTATATAACGATGTGAATTTTCTGTAGTATTTTTGTAACTTTTCTATAAGTAAATATATTTCAAAATACAAAGTTGGGTTTCTTAGAAATGCAGCATTTCTAGGCCTGAGATCTTACTGTTTCAACCTCGTTGGGCAAAATGACTCATTCTCACTAGCTATTATAATGTTCCTATTAAAAGAAAGCAACAAATTATGTCAGATTCACAATCTCAAATCCCAGCTCTTACAGTGCATACTGGATTGCAGAAGACATAGCAAGAAAACGAGTCAATGACGAAAAACACACTTGCTGAAAACCACATGGTACACTATGCCCAAAGAGATGTGCCTTTAAAAAAACAATGAACATTTGATCATAAAGCAATGGCCCACTAGTCATTGGCACACAGAGTTTAACAGAAGGAACAAATTGCCAATTTCTCACTCCACGCAACTCTATACAGGTTGTACATGATTCCTACAAATATATAAATAAATAAAGTAATAAAGCAACGGCTCACAACACAAATAAAACAGTTTGAGGGAGTTCCTGTTGTGGCTCAGTGGGCTACAAACCCGTACCCATGAGGATGTGGCTTCAATCCTTGGCCTCACTCAGTGGATTAAGGATCTGGTGTTACCATGAGCTGTGGTGCAGGTTGCAGACTCGGCTTGTATCTGGCATTGCTGTGGCTGTGGTGTAAGCCAGCAGCTGCAGCTCCGATTTGACCCCTAGCCTGGGAACCTTCAAACGCCGCAAGTATGGCCCTAAAAAAAGGAAAAAACCAAAAAAAACACAAAAAACACAAATTGAAACATGAAACACCAAGAAATGAACAAAAACAACTGAATCGACACAAAATAAGATCATGACGTGACGAATTTCTGTGGTGTTCAATTTCTGCAAGTGTGATGAGAAAGGTTTATTGTCAAGTAAAGGTTGGATTGGCTCTGGTACACATACCCAGACTTCAAGTCCGTTATCCTCAAACAGTTTGTAGCATCCAGTCCCACTTTTCCATTACGGACCACGCTAGATATGAACGGGGAGAGCATTGGAGAAATTCGGTTCAAAGCCACTTCTGGGGACATTTTGACTTGCAAATCACCACTGAAAGGAAAAAGAAAGAATGATATGAGACTATCCAAAGGAACTAGATATAACAAGCTTCCTGGAAACTGGCAGAGCACATGGAAGTGTCACTTGCGTGACACTTCATTTCCTATCTTATGGCAGCCTCTTTCAATGACCCTCCAGAAGAACCCATCGCCCTCCCGCTCCCCTACTGAGGCGCAGACTTTTCAGAAAGAGCAGAAATCCTTGCAATCCAATTCCTACCCCCCTTCCAAAGCCAATTTCTACACTGCTACACTTTACTTAAAAGCTGTCCCAGAGTTCCCGTCATGGCGCAGCAGAAATGAATCTGACTAGGAACCATGAGGTTGCGGGTTTGATCCCTGGCATCGCTCAGTGGGTTAAGGATCCAGCATTGCTGTGAGCTGTGGTATAGGTGGCAGATGTGGCTTGGATCCCGCGTTGCTGTGGCTGTGGCATAGGCCAGCAGCTACAGCTCCAATTCGAGCCCCTAGCCTGGGAACCTCCATATGAAGTGGGTGCGGCCCTCAAAAGACAAAAAAAGAAAAAGAAACCTAGTGTTTAACAAAAGTTCTCAGCACACACTAAGCCCCCAATAAACATCTTTTAACAATGAATAAGGAGACAAAAACCACCAAAATATTTAGGAAGATATTATGCCCTCAAAAAATCTGGTAGAAGACAGTCGATCTGAGGAACAGACGGAGCCAAAATCTACTTTACAGTTAAATCATGAAAACACACACCCATCCAGGTATTAAGCAACACAAACTAACACGGATCTAAAAGTTTTTGACTTTAAGGCACGAAGAAGGTCTTAGATGTGAAAATACAAAAGGAAAACCAATGAATTATCTCTAAATTACTTGGAAACCCACGGGGCTGGAGAGGGAGGGGGTACATGACTTCCTCTTAATAGATTTCTAAATGAAAGCCTCCACTTTCAGAGGTGAATAAGTCAATTTAACTGATCGTTTTCTTCCTCAATCTGAAAGGATAATCCCACATCAAAAGCAAATTAATTTCCTGCAAGTTACAAGTAAATGGTGAGCTCGTTCTAGTTTTCATATATCATGCCCTATGAGGGTTTGGAGTTCCCTGCTAAATGTTGTAAACTGGTACCTGTTTTAATCATTTCAGAGTATGAATTAAGGGAAGGACCGTGGTCATCTTTCAATAAATAATAACACTGTGACCCTATATAGTGATAACACCCAGAAGTACCCCTTAAGCAGTAAAAGCTTTACCTCCCAGTACTCAAATCATCCTGTCTGCAAATATAAAACAAGCTCCTCTTCTGACCACTTAACAGATGATCTTCCTCCACCATTCCAAAATGTCATCACAACATAAGCATAAAGGTCTAATGCCTGTATTATCAGGCATAAAAATCATGTATATTTTAATAACACTTTTATCTCTTATAAGGAGCTTCCATATGCATTAGTGCAGCTGATCTTCACAACCCTGGCCCGTAAGGTATGAATTCAAATTCCCATTTTACAGATGACATGGCTAACCTGTATAATTTGTCTCTGAATAGTATACTCGCCTATATTATCATTTTGAAGGCCTTTTTTTTTCCTATTCTGCAACATTTCCACTTTTATTTCTACGCACTGATGTCACAGTTCTTGAAAGGATGCTTATCTAGATCATATGCAAAACAAAAATACTCATCTTGGAAAAAGCAAAAGGACCTTACCTACCTTACAGAATTACTCTTCCATGTACTTCCCCACAATACCTATTTTACCTCTCACTTCTATGAAAAAAGGAAACAGAACCAACACGTTCTGAAAATCTGCTCAGTACCAGGCACTATATTAGCCACCTCTATCTGTAATTTCCTTTATTTCCCCACAACTACCTTGTTCTCTGGTTAATAGTATTATTCCCATTTCACATATAAGAAAACTAAAGCTCAGCAAGATTAAGTAGCTTGTTTAAAGTCACAGATTCACAAATCTAGCAAATTGAAATCTCCCTCCAAGTCCACTATACCCATCTTCCTCTCAAAAAAAAAATTTATAACTTCAATCGCCAAAAATAAAAGCATCAGAGTGAATTTACTTTTTTTAAAAAAGCATACATGTAGTAAAATGTGAGCAGACAAAAAAGTCATGAATTTAAACTAATGGTTGCTTGACAACCAGAAACAAATTAGACTACTGTTGGCCTACTGCAGAAACCGCCCCTAGTGATTCACTAGGCAAACACTAAAGGGAACAAACCTGCTCCAGAAACCAAACTATACTTAAGGTGACAACATCCCATCCAATTCAGCAACTGGCATGACCTTAGAATGACACCCGAAGGAATGAATTTGTCTTTGTTTCCAGAACAGCCAGAATACTATCTTTTGACAGTGCAAAATTTCATGCAGCATTAAAATGTTTCAACTGGAGCTGTTGTGATTTCTCTAAGGGAAAAAAGAAAAAAAAAAAAAAAAAACCACTGATTCCAAAATCAGAGGTCACCAAACAGCTAAAAATGATGATTCTTTGGTGCAATCCTTTTGAGCTAGGGACACGGATGGGGGATCATCCCCCAGTAGTAGCTTTTACACAGCGAAGCACAATAATAGATTCCAGATCGGCAAAAATTTACGGTGGTCAGCCTCCCCTGAATGCTAGTTGTGCAATTTCTATTTCCTGATTTTGACGTATTACAGAAGGAAAATGCAGAAATACAATTTTTACAGGGATCTGCTGCCTCAAAATAGGGTCACATGAGGTCCTTTGGTGGGCAGCCTGGGGAATACAAAGACGTCTGTGGCATCGTCAGTTTCTTGCAATTAAGACGGGATGACAAACACGGAAACATGTGCCCAGCTTATGTCATGGAACGGAAAGGGGTGGCGTCCTGCTGCGTCACGTCGACGTCACAGAGCGCACGAGGGAAGTTACACTGGGGAAGCAATTTCTCCAAGGGGCAACATTCAAGAAAAACAAGTCGGCTCGAACCCAAAGAATGACATCCCGCTCCAAAAGAGGACCTCTAAACGGGAACACTCTTCCTTCTCCCAAGTTGTACGATCCCCTCATCAGGCGGGAAGGAGGAAGGAGCCTGAGCTTAGTCAGGGACCAGGGGCGGGCTAGGAAATGGAAAGAGCAGCCTCTGGCCTTGGGGGCTGGTACTCTAAGGGACCCAGCGTGACGGGAATGAACAGGGCATCTTTTAGGGGCCTTCTCTACAGAAAGAGAAGGCGAGCCCTGGGCATATTTAAACCACTGTCCTTAGCACCACCTGTGCGACTCGGGATCCAACCTCCCCGCACCAGCCCCAGTCCAGGTACCTGGAGCTTAGTCCGATCGGTAACCGGCGACTACGTGGGGTACAGGTTACCCGAGCGCGCCCCCGACCGACGCACCAACCTGCGCGCGCACCGCGGGCCGGATGCGTGCGCGCCCCCGGACGTCCCGCCCCGCCCCCTCTGCGGCCCAGGAGGCAGGCGGCGTGCGCGTCCCCGGCCGCGCCAGGCCAGGCGCTCGGGAAGGCGTCCCCGCAGTGCCTGAAAGTTCCTGCCTCTGCGCCTGCCTCGTGCGCGGCGAGCAGCGCAGAGTCTGGAACGATCAGGAGGGCTTTGTACCGGGAAGCGGTGCAGGGAGACAATTCGTGGAAGAACTGGGGGCAGTTGTTGGGCGGGGTTATTTCGGGCATTCAGGTGGGCGACCCGCACGGACGTCCTGCAAGGCCCGCGTCGTTAGGGAGCGTAGGAGTGGCGTCTCTGGTTACCGGGTCGGGCAAAGGTTAAAGGGCAGCCTCCAGGTTGCAGAGCGCCGACTTTCAGCAATGGCCGCGTCTGGGGAACCCAGGAGGCAGTGGCAGGAACAGGTGGCCGCGGTGGTGGTGGTGGGTTCCTGCATGACCGACCTGGTCAGGTTAGTCCGGGGCCAGTTTGCGGAGACTGCGGTTCGCGGGAGGGAAGGACCGTGTTCTCTCTTCTTACTGCCTTGGCACTGGGACTCTGGGGATGAAGAGTGTCGGCTTTTGGTGTGAACTGCATGTTTCCCCGGCCCGCACTGTGCCTTGCTGGGAAGAGGCAGGATTTGAGTGTGTAAGGGTAACTGTCAGATGAGGGAACATAAAGGCCAGAGTGTAGTGAAAGCTTTAGAAGCGCCTCCAAAGACCTGTTACTGTTTTCCGGACCAGGCTGTTGAACCTCTCCTCTGTTAGCCAGTGACTTTAACCAAGTTATTTTACCTTCCAGAATGTGCCCCACCTCATCGGGCTGTTATGAAAGCTAAATGAACTTAAGTGTTTGAGCCATAACACCATCCAGGTTGGATATTATTTGTGTGAACCTATATAAAATGAGAGGAGTAAAGGTCAGCAGACGGTTCACTCCGTTGATCGTTCGCATTCTTGCATTTCATATATTCAGTATTAGAGTAACCGTAGGTTACTTATGGCAAACCAAGTGTGAAGCAAAATAAAACCCCATAAATACAATATCTATAATCGTAAAAAAAAAAAAATAGGAGTTCCCTTGTGGTGCAGTGGTTTAAGGACCCAACATTGTCACTGCAGCAGCTTGGGCCACTGCTGTGGCTGGCATTGGATCCCTGGAAAATGCTGCAAACATGGACCAAAAAAAGGGGGGGGGGAATCAAATACACAAAATATGCTAAAAGAAAATCGCTGAGTTAGGTCAGTGAGATTAGATCTTTCAAAGTTAGTTTTTTAATGAAAATGCCTTTTTTGATTGTAAAACTAGTATTTATTTATTGCGCGCGCTCGCTCTCTCACTCTCGCGCGCTCTCTCTCTCTCTCTCTGTGTATGTATATATATATATATCCCAAGAAAATCCTACCATTCCGGTTGCTTCAGTTTACTTTTTTTATGAATACCTTTTCAGATATAATGCTACTTTTGTTATAAAAAGTGAAAAATGATCAGACATACTACAGTATGACCTTATCTGTCCTGCAACCTTGCTTTTCCAAAGGGTAGCTGAGAACCTGGAAATACAAAGGCCTTGGAACAATCAAAATAAGTCACCAAATCTCTGCACTAAACCACCTGTGTTTTTCTTAGAAAATAATTTTAAGGTCTTCCCATAACCAGCTTAATCTTACACTGCTTAAAATGTTTATACGCCAGGTTATCACCAGCCAAGGTAGAGAGTAGAAAGAGGAAGAGACTGCTAGGAGCAGGCATATGATTACCAAAAACCTGAAGGTGAGGAGAATAACAAGCAGCAAAAGACTTTCAAATGCCAGGAGCCTTTATTTTTCCACAAATATTTGAGCTACCTCATGCCAAGAAAGATATGCTTCCATTAGTGACAGGGCATGAAGTTCACTCTAAGTGTGGACATGTGGTGAAGAGGGCTACGCTCTTTCTTTAGAGCTCAAGTCTGCAAAGGGCCAGATAGTAATTATTTTAGGCTTTTCAGGCCACATGTGGTCTAGGTCATGTGCAAAATGTGAAAAACTATTCTTATTTCCTGTGCCTTACAAAAACAGCCTGCAGGCCATAGTTTGCTGACTGCTGTTTAGCGCATCCCTCTCTCACAGCTCACTATAGTAATTGATGCTACTAGTGGTGACTCTTTTTCAAAAGGGAATTTGATAACTGTTAAGTTTTATATTAAAATACGGCATGTGTTTCATTTTCAAAATAATTCCATCAAAATATTTAGTTTAGTTACATAAAGGAATACCCTGGCCTCGCTCAGTGTGTTAAGGATCTGGCATTGCCATGAGCTATGGTGTAAGTCACAGATGTGGCTCAGATCTGCCGTTGCTATGGCTGTGGTGTAGGCCAGCAGCTGCAGCTCTGATTAGACCCCTAGCCTTGGAACCTCCATATGCCACAGGTGCGGCCCTAAAAAGCAAAAAAAAAAAAGGGGGGGGAATAGACCTGCAGACATCTAAAATAATTTGTTCCTTAGAAAATCCATCTAGCTAAAATTTTACCTTACTTCCATCAGTGAAGTGGCAGAGTAGAAAGAAAGCTAAATAATTTTCCCATGCATCCTGCCTGAATAAGAATTTAAGGGTTAGAAGTTCCCGTCATGGCTCATGGAAACGAATCCGACTAGCATCCATGACGATACGGATTTGATCCCTGGCCTCGCTCAGTGGATTAAGAATCCAGTGGTGCTGTGAGCTGTAGTGTACATCACAGATGTGGCTCAGATCCAACATTGCTTGGGCTGTGGTGTAGGCTGGCAGCTGTAGCCACAATTCAACCCCTAGCCTGGGAACTTCCATATGCAGCAGGTGCAGCCCTAAAAAGCAAAAAAAAAAAGTTTGGGTTAGAATTCAGAGCCTTCTTAAACTAAGTCAGAGTTTTCTGTGAAGCTTGACTATCACATATTAAAGATAATTATAGTTCTTTCTAAAATATACTTCACGTACAGATGGCCAACAGGCACATGAAAAAATGCTCAATACACTAATTACTAGAGAAATGCAAATCCAAACTACAATGAGCTATCACCACATTCTGCTAAGAATGGCCATCATCAAAAAGTCTACAAATAATAAATGATGGCGAGGGTGTGGAGAAAGACACCCCCTCCTACATTGTCGATGAGATTGTAATTTGGTACAACCACTATGGAGGTTCCTTTAAAAACTAAAAATAGAGTTACCATATGATCCAACAATCAGCCTGGGCATATATCCAGAGAAAACCATAATTCAAAAAGATATATGGGAGTTCCTATCGTGGCGCAGTGGAAACGAATCTGACCAAGAGGTTGTGGGTTCGATCCCTGGCCTTGCTCAGTGGGTTAAGGATCCGGCATTGCCCTGAACTGTGGTGTAGGTTGCAGATGTGACTCAGATCTGACGTTGCTGTGGCTGTGGTGCAGGCTGGCAGCTACAGCTCCAATTAGACCCTTAGCCTGGGAACCTCCATATGTGGTGGTGCAGCCCTAAAATGACAAAAGACAAAAAAAAAAAAAAAAAAGATATACGCACCGCAGTGTTCATTGCAGCATTATTTACAATAGCCAAGACATGGAAGCAACCTACACGTCCATCGACAGAGGAATGGGTAAAGAGGATGAGGTACATATATAAAATGGAATATTATGCAAGCATAAAAAAGAAGGAAATAATGCCATTTGCAGCAACATGGATGGACCTTGAGATTATCATACTAAGTGAAGTAAGCCAAAGACAAATATCATATGATATTGCTTATATGTGGAATCTTTAAAAAAAAAAGTATAGATGAACTTATTTACGAAACAGAAATAGATCCAGAGCCATAGAAAACAAACTTTGTCAAAGAGGAAAGGTGGGGGGAGGGATACATTAGAAGGTTGGGACTGACATATACTACACACTACTACATATAAAACAGATAACCAACAAGGACCTACTGTTATAGCAAGGGAACTCTACTCAATATTTTGTAATAACCTATGAGGGAAAAGAATCTGAAAAAAATATATGTATATATTTATCTTAACCTTATAAATAAGGGATATGTTAATACATATATTAATCTGAGATATATATTAACTATATATATTTATATAACTATATATATTTGTAAAACTAATGTAAAATTGTAAATCAACTATACTTCAATAAAAATAAATAAAATGAATACCCTTCGAACTTGGAGGAAGGTGGAGCCTCAAGTGCCCATGTTCACATCTGTCAGGATTTAAAAGCTTCAGATATAGAGGAATTTAGGGATCATTTATCCCAGCTCTTCAGTTTATAGATGAGTAAAGTGAGGTCCATAGAAGAAACTCTTGCACTATGGAAAACCTAAGTTCTCTTCCCTTGCCATTTTCTTTCCTTTATAAAATTTCCAGGTTTCTACACATTAATCCTTAGTAAAAATTTTATTCCCCTATAGACTCTCTCCCACAACTTTTCTACAGACTTGGTTTCTGGTTACTTCTGCCTCTGAAGATCTTTACACAATACCTGAATATAGCATTTTTATTTAAAACTCTGCATCTGTGTTGAACTTGGGTCCAACTTAGGTAGTCATGATACATATCATGATTATATATTAGTTTCCCATTGCTTCTCTAACCAATTACCCAAACTTAATGGCTTAAACAATACAGAGTTTTTCCTCACTGAAATATATACTTTAAAAAAAATTTTTTGAGTATAGTTAACTTACAGTATTGTATTAGTTTCAGGTATACAGCAAAGTGAGTTGGTAATACCTATATATAGCCATTCTTTTTTCCCATATAGTTCATTACAAACTATTGAGTAGATTTCCCTGAGCTATAATGGTAGGTTTTTGTTAAATCATCTGTTTTATACCGTGGTGTGTATATGTTATTCCCATCCTCCCAATTCCTCCCTCCAGCCCTCCCCACAACATATACCCTATGGTAACCATAAGACTGCTTTTGAAATCTGAGTTTGTTTCTCTTTATAAGTAAGTTCTTTTGTATCATTTTTCACTAGATTCCACATATAAGTGACATCATATATTTGTCTTGCTCTCTCTGACTTACTTCATTCAGTATGATAATCTCTAGTTCCATCCATGTTGCTGCAAATGGCATTATTTCATTCTTTTTTATGGCTGAGTAATATTCCATTGTTTATATATACCACCATCTTCTTTATCCATTCCTCTGTTGATGGACATTTAGGTTGCTTCCATGCCTTGGCTATTGTAAATAATGCTGCAGTGAACATTGGGGTACATATATCTTTTCGAATTATGGTTTTCTCTGGATATATGCCCAAGAGTGGGATTGCTGGGTCATATGGTAGTTCTATTTTTAGCTTTTTAAGGAACCTCCATACTGTCCCTGATAGTGGCTGTACCGATGTACATTCCTACCAACAGTGTAGGAGGGTTCCCTTTTCTCTTGCACTTGGAAAGTATGGAACAGCATTTACTGTTTGCAGACTCTTTGATGATGGCCATTCTGACTGTTATGAGGTGATACCCCATTGTTGTTTTGATTTGCATTTCTCTGATAATTAGTGATGCTCAGCATCTTTTCATGTATTTCTTGTTGGCCATCTGTCTTCTCTGAAGAAATATCTATGTAGATCTTCTGCCCATTTTTTGATTGGGTTGTTTTTCTTATATAAAGCTGCATGATATGTTTCTCTATTTTGGAGATTAATCCCTTGTCAGTTGCTTCATTTGCAAAGATTTTCTCTATCCTGTGGGTTGTCTTTTTGTTGTTGTTATTGTTTTATGGTTTCCTTTGGTGTGCAAAAGCTTTTAAGTTTAATTAGTCCCATTGGTTTATTTTTGTTTTTATTTCCATTACTCTAGGAGGTGAATCAAACAAGATTTTGCTGTGGTTTATGTCAAAAAAAAAATGTTCTGCCTGTGTTTTCTTTTAGGAGTTTCATAGTGTCCGACCTTAGGTTTAGGTCTTTAATCCCTTTGGGGTTTATTTCTGTGTAAGGTGTTAGAGAATGTTCTGATTTCATTCTTTTACAGGTAGCTGTCCAGTTTTCAGCACAACTTATTGGAGAGACTGTCTTTCCTTCACCATATATTCTTGCTCCTTTGTCATAGATTAGTTGACCATAGGTGCTTGGGTTTATTTCTGGGCTTTCTATCCTGTTTCTGTCTAGCTTACTGTGTAAACTATATTTCAAACAATACAGGTTTAATACTTAACAATTCTGGAGATCAGAAGTCTGACACAGGCCTCACTGGGCCAAAAATCAAGTTGTCTGTAGGACTGTGTTCCTTTCTGGGGCCCCTAAGCGAAATCTGCTTTCTTGCCTTTTCTGTTTTCTAGAGACAGCTCACATTCTGGCTCATGGCCTCCTCCTTCATGGTCAAAGCCACCCATGGTCAGTGAGGTCTTTCTCACAAGGCATCCCTCTGATGCTCTTCTGCCTCCCTCTTCTACATTTTAAAAAACCTTGTGATTTTACCAGACCCAAACGGATAATTCAAGGGAATCTCCTTATTTTAAGGTAGCTTATCAGCAGCCTTAATTCCCCTTGCCATATAACACAACGTATTCACAAGTTCTGGGGAATGGGACGTGGACATCTTTGAGGCGGGATGTGAGGACGCTTAAAGTCCAGAAAAGCTTGTAATACATAAGAGCTCGGGAATCACTGAAGCCTATCAGTCCATCTGCCACACTTTATAGATGAGGTAACTGAGAGGTTAAATGACTCACCCAAATCACATAGCCTGTTAGCGGGAACCCGGGTTTCCCAACTTTTATCTTTCCATTCTGTGCTTATACGTCTAACTTGTATTCATTGCCCTTTTCATCAACAGTTCATTTAAGCGCTTATAGTCTGTGCATCAAGTGTTTACTTTGTAAGCTGGCAAGGAATAACTAAGGGTTTATAATTCTCAGGTCTAAAGATAGTATCGTCATTGCTGTTCCTTACTTGATATCTCAGTTTAACTAGACCCAGCCTGGACACCCATGCCTACACTGTAGAATCACTTTAGAAATAAAACGACTTCAGTAAATAAGACCTCTTGGCTGGCATCCAAGTCCAACTCACTTTACAGATTACATTACTGTGTGCCAGACACTGCTAATTCACTCAATGAGCAACTTTTTTCATTTCTAATTTCAGTCCACTGTGAATAGTAAGCTCTACGTACTAATAATTTTAAAAAATCATTAGCTCATCCCACATGGGGAACTGAACATTATTTAATACCCACCTGTATTTATCATTATCCTCTCCCTTCGGCAATAATCATCTCTGAAGTCCCACATTGCAAAGATAGGAGAAATCAAGTCTGTTCTTGTGGAAAATTAAGTCAGATTTCCTCCAGAGACAGATTCTCATGAAAACCCAACAACAGATGAATTTTTATAGACATCAGGCTCATAGACCTTGGCTGATCATGCTTTCACTAATCTTTATTTCTTGTGACATGTATCACCCATTTTTAAATTATTATTCAACAAATATTTATTGATTTTATACTATATGCCAGGCACTTCCTTAGGTACAGAGGCTACGGCAGTGAAGAACACTGCAAAAACCTCTGCCTCATGGAGCTTATGTTCTCATGGAAGAGACAGTATCAGTAGAAATAAGTAAAATACATGGTCTGTTAGATAAATGATAAGAAGGAAAATTAATCATGAAAGGGGGATGGAAGTAGTAACTTTAGAACATTGGCCACAGAAAGCCTTATTAAGAAGGTGATTTAAGACCTAAAGTAAGAAAGGAAGCAAGCCACATGCAGATAACGAGAGGAAGAACGTGTGCAAAGGCACTGAGGTGGGAGCAACCTCTTATGATCAGTGAACTACAAGGAGTCCAGTGTGGCTCAAGAAGAGAATAAGGGAGAGGGGAGGGCAACTGATGATTAAAGGATATTAGGTCGTACTCTGGATGAAGTGAAAAGCCATTGGAGGGTTTGCACAGATGAGTGACGTAATATGACCCACAGGGGCAGAAACAGGGAGACCAGTTCAGAGTTAATTACAATAATCCAGGCACGAAATGATGGTAACTTGAAAACAGTTGCAAATGGGGAGAAGTGAGCATCTTCTGATTGTGTTTTGAAGGTAGGCCGATAGGATTTGCTAAGGACCACAAGACAGATCAAGAGGTTCTGTGACCTCTACAAGTGGAAGGGGAAATTGATGTTTGCTGAGATGGGGGAGATTGTGCAGAGCAGGTTAGGTAGGGAGAGGATGGTTTCAGGAGCTCAGGGTGGTGGGGTGAGATTTGAGGTGGCTGTTAGTCGTCCAACTGAAGCAGTCAGGAAGACAGATATATGAGTTTGGAGTTCAGAGGAGAGATCTAGCTGGAGATATAAATTTGCGAGTCATCGGTGTATAGATGGTATTTAAAGCCATGAGACAGGATGAGATCACTGAAGTCTGAGCTCCTAGGGCACTCCAACATTGAGAGGATACGTCTTACATAATTTATCTCCTGCCTCCCAGTCTCTCTGTACCCCTAAAACTTGCTTGGAGACAAGCTTAATACAAACCCATGTTTACATTTCCATGGCAATAGACTATGATGTCAACTAAAGCCCTGTGTTATCCTTTTACATGCTCCAATTAAAAGTGATGGCTGGAGAGATAAGGCTCATGTTCAACCAAGCATCTAAATTTAATCCTTGGCAAGTCAGGAAATGATTGCTTAATTCTCAAAAGATTTTAATGAGATGGTGGAATAAGTGAATTTACAAGTTTTTAGATCCAAAGTGGAGGAAACATTGGACCTAGATTGAAAAACAAAAAAGGCCAAAATGTTATATTGCACCTAGAAAAGGTTACGTGTGTTTGATATCTAACCTGCCATCCACCAAAAGCCTCTTGACTTGTCATATTGAGTACAGAAAAATCTCTGGCAGTGACATTATCAGGAAAGTAAAAACCAAAGGAATGTTGGCCCAAGAAGTATCATGCAGTCTCAATCTTAGAGGAATATAATATCACCCTTCATTATTCTTTCTGCTCCTTAAATTGGTCTTGAAAGTTGCTTATCGGTTACCAGTCACTTTTTAAATTACCGTTTCATTAAACATGTTTCTGTCAACTGAATTCCCTAGGTTCAAAAGAAATCATTCATGGCAGGTGTGCTGCTCTTGGTCCCTTAAAAAAATATATGTGTTAAAAGGTAAATTATGTTTGACAAAGAAAGGGCACCTCTTGTTTGGGGTCACTACACGGTCTGTTCCTTTGCCAGCTCTTTGCGCCCTAGTGTCTGCATTTGACGAAGAGCAAGGTGAGGTGGGCTCTGTGATGAATATTGCACCAGCATTTTGATTACTTGTATATAGTATTGAAATACAGAGACTGTGATAAGTGCAAGGGCTACTGCAGTGAGTATGACATGGTCATTGCTCTTGAGGAACTTACAGTCCAAGGAAGAAGGCAGACACAAAGATCACTGTAGTATACTATGGTAAGGACCTACAGGCTCTGTGGGAGCACAGGGGCAAGTTCCTAGCTAAGATGCCTCTGGAGCCAAATCTTGAAAAACAAGCAGGTGCTAACGCAGCACAAAAAGTGGAGGGAGTACTTTCTGGCCAGTTGGGATGGACACGCAGG
The DNA here is from genome assembly GCA_004024745.2 of Catagonus wagneri. Lineage (NCBI taxonomy): Eukaryota > Metazoa > Chordata > Mammalia > Artiodactyla > Tayassuidae > Catagonus > Catagonus wagneri. The sequence continues at coordinate 13,408,015 of PVHT021183518.1, read as the reverse complement.
AGCAAAGTCATGGATGAAGGTCTGCATGGGTGTGCCAGGGACAGCAGCTACTGGGTATATACACTGTACACTGAACATCAGATGTAAGGTGTTGATGAAAGGCCTCATCAGCCAAGCTAAGGTGCCCGGGTTTTACTCTGTAGGCTCTGGGAGCCAATGAAGGGCTCAAAGAATAGGAATGACATGGTCAGATTTGACTTTCACATACCTCACTCAGTGCCAAAGACAGATGTAAAAGTCGGCAATGTTTTGAAGGCATCAAAGGCATTCTCCTTGAAGACAGGAAGACCCATTTGAAAGGTAAAGCAGTGGTCTTCACGAGAGTTGATGAGGGCCCTAACTAGGACAGTAGTGATGGGGATAGAAAAGAGGAAAAAGGTTGAAAACACCTGTTAAGTTGTTCCCGTTTGGGGCTCAGGGGGTTACAAACCCGACTAGTATCCATGAGGATGCAAGTTTGATCCCTGGCCTCGCTCAGTGGGTTAAGGATCTGACGTTCCCCTGAGCTGTGGTGTAGGTAGCAAATGCAGCTTGGATCCCATGTTGCTGTGGCTGTGGTGTAGGCTGGCGACACAGCTCCAATTTGACCCCCAGCCTGAGAACTTCCGTGTGCTGCAGATGCGGCCCTAAAAAGCAAAACAAAACAGAAAACATCTGGTAAGTGAAACAGGCATAAATCAAGCATCTGCTCTCTGGTCCTTTATGAGCAAAGCCCTGTGGCTGACAGATAGCTTTCCCAAATTGACAAGACCTGGAAAGTGAAGTTCTAATCTCATTTTGTGGAACAAAGGAATGTTATGCTTCATGCTTTTTAGCAGGGGAAAAAGGTTATATTCCTTAAAAAACATAAATAAGTATTATCAAATAATTAAAAGGCAGTCAAATCCGCTCTTGGGAGGAAAGATCCTAAATTTGGTTTCTAAATTTTAGAAAAAAATATTGATGTGCTTTTATAATTGTAATGGATAAATTAATGACAAATTTAGCTCAGGAAATTCACAACTGTTTATTGGAGATAATGAAACTAAGAGGATATTAAATATACCAATATTCTTTTTAAAAATTATACAAACGCAACCACCCATGTAACAAAGATATATATAATGTGACAGAGGTGTGGATGGGTAACTTAGATATAGTGAACCTAGAAACTTTTAGAGTAGGAAAGAACCTTGAGTTCATTTTTGTCCTGCACCCTGCTCTTTTTAATTGTTGGAAACAATATTGGGAAGAGTTAAGTTATTTCGCCCCAGCAAATACCTGCTCAGGTTGGAGCCAGGATTAAAACTTATGTATCTTACAAAACAGATAATCCACAAGGACCTACTGTACAGCAGTGGGAACTGTACTCACTGTTCTGTAATAACCTGTTATGGGGAAAGGGTCTGAAAAAGAATGGATATGTGTATATGCATAACTGAATCACTTTGCTGTATACCTAAAAGTAATTGTAAATCAATTATATTCCAATGTAAAGTAAAAAAACATTTTAAATAAAACAAAAAAAATTTTTTTTGTCTTTTTGCTTTATCTAGGGCCGCACCCGCGACATATGGAGGTTCCCAGGCTAGGGGTAGGAGCTGTAGCTGCTGGCCTTCGCCACAGCCACAGCAACGCGGGATCCGAGCTGCATCTTCAACCTACACCACAGTTCACGGCAACACCAGATCCTTAACCCACTGAGCAAGGCCAGGGATTGAACCCGCAACCTCATGGTTCCTAGTCGGATTCGTTAACCACTGAGCCACGACGGGAACTCCTAAATAAAACAAATCTTGACACTCAAATACTAACATTACTGTGAAGGTTAAAGTAGCATTTCAGAAGTTTGATGTATATTTGCAAGAGATAAAAAGGTGTTCAAAAGTGCTGCTGAGGAACAGTTGCTTTGGTGGCGGGGAAGACAAATAGTGCAGTTATCTATATCAGAGGATTTAATATTGTCCTTTAGAATTTTTTTCAGATCTTTTTGTGGTAAAATATACTAAACAGAAAATTTATTATTTTAACCACATGTAAGTGTGCAGTTCAGTGACATGAAGTACATTCATGTGTTTTATTTTACTTTATTTTTGGCCATACCCTGGGCATGTGGAAGTTGTCAGGCCAGGGACTGAACCTGTGCCACAGCAGCGACCTGAGCTGCTGCAGTGAAAATGCCAGGTGCTTAATCCACTGAGCCACAAGGGAACTCCGCAAGTACGTTCACAGTATTATATGATCATCATCCCCATCCATCTCCAGAATTTGTTTCATCTTCCAAAACTGAAACTCTGTACCCATTAATCACTAAACTCCCTGTCCCCACTTCCCTGCAGTCCCTGGCAACCACCATTCTGCTTTTTTCTCTATGAATTTGACGTCTCTAGCTGCCTCATATAAGTGGAATCATGCAGTATATCTCCTTTTGTGACACTAATTTCACTTAGCATAATGTCTTCAAAGTTTATCTGTGTTGTAACGTGTCAGCCTTTCTTTCCTTTCAAGGCTGTATATACCACATTTGGTTTATGCATCAGTGGACACTGAGTTGCTTCCACCTTTTGGCTTTTGGAAATAATACTGCTGTAAAACATGGGTATACAAATACCTGTTCAAGTTCTTGTTTTCAGTTCTTTTGGGTACCCAGAAGTGGAACTGCTGAATCATGTAGTAATTCTGTTTAATTTTTTAAGGAATGTCATAGTCTTTACCAAAGTTGTACTACTTTTTTTTAATGATTTTTATTTTTTCCATTATAGTTGATTTACAGTGTTCTGTCAATTTTCTACTACAGAGCAAAGTGACCCAGTCACACACACACACATTCTTTTTCTCGTATTATCCTCTATCATGCTCCATTACAAGTGACTAGATAGTGTTCCCAGTGCAACACAGCAGGATACCATGGCTTATCCACTCCAAATGCAATAGTTTGCATCTATTAACCTCAGATTCACAGACCATCCCACTCCCTCCCCCTTGGCAACCACAAGTCTGTTCTCCATGAGTTTCTTTTCTGTGGAAAGGTTTACTTGTGCCATATATTACATTCCAGATAGAAGTGATATCATATGGTATTTGTCTTTTCTTTCTGACTTAGTATGAGAGTCTCTAGTTCCATCCATGTTGCTGCAAATGGCATTATTTTGTTCTTTTTTATGGCTGAGTAGTAGTCCATTGTGTATATATATCACATCTTCTTAATTGATTCATCTGTTGATGGACATTTAGGTTGTTTCCACGTCTTGGCTATTGTGAATAGTGCTGCAGTGAACATATGAGTGCACGTGTCTTCTTCAGGGAAAGTTTTGTCCGGATATATGCCCAAGAGTGGGATTGCTGGGTCATATGGTAGTTCTATATATAGTTTTCTGAGGAACCTCCATACTGTTTTCCATAGTGGTTGTACCAATTCACATTCCCACCAACAGTATAAGAGGGTGCCCTTTTCTCCACACCCTGTCCAGCATTTTTTATTTGTGGACATTTTTTTTATTTTTTTTTTTTTTGCCTTTTGTCATTTTAGGGCTGCACCTGCGGCATGTGGAGGTTCCCAGGCTAGGGGTCTTATCGGAGCTGTAGCCACTGGCCTACGCCGCGGCCACAGCAACGCAGGATCCGAGCCGCGTCTGCGACCTACACCACAGCTCACGGCAACGCTGGATCGTTAACCCACTGAGCAAGGCCAGGGACCGAACCCACAACCTCATGGTTCCTAGTCAGATTCGTTAACCACTGCGCCACGACGGGAACTCCTATTTGTGGACATTTTAATGATGGACTTCTGACAGGTGCGAGGTGCTACCTCATAGTAGTTTTGATTTGCATTTCTCTAATAATCAGTGATGTTGAGCATTTTTTCATGTGTTTGTTGGCCAGCTGCAGATCTTCTTTGGAGAAATGTCTATTCAGGTCTTTTACCCATTTTTCAATTGGGTTGTTGGCTTTTTTGTTGTTGAGTTGTATAAGTTGTTTGTATATTTTAGAGATTAAGCCCTTGTCAGTTGCATCCTTTGAAACTATTTTCTCCCATTCTGTAAGTTGTCTTTTTGTTTTTTTAATGGTTTCCTTTGCTATGCAAAAGCTTGTCAGTTTGAATAGGTCCTGTTGATTTATTTTTGCTTTAATTTCTATTGCCTTGGGAGACCGACCGGAGAAAACATTTGTAAGGTTGATGTCAGAGAATGTTTTGCCTATGTTCTCTTCTAGGAGTTTGATGGTGTCTTGCCTTAACCTTTAAAGTCTTTAAGCCATTTTGAGTTGATTTTTGTACATGGTGTGAGGGTGTATTCCAGTTTCATTGATTTAAATGTGGCTGTCCAGTGTTCCCAGCACCACTTGCTGAAAAGAATGTGTTTTTCTCATTTTATATTCTTGCCTCCTTTGTTGAAGGTTAATTGACCGTAAGTGTCTGGGTTAGTTGTACCACTTTTCCTTCCCATATCTTGCATTTCTTTTTAAACTGCCTCTTCATTTTTTCCATTTAAGCCTCCTTTCCTATTCCAGTTTATTGTGAGTTTTTTTGGTCTCTTATTTTTAGCTCCTGCTCTCTTATATCCTCTTATGCAATTATGTGTCCAGGTGTATGTTTGTTGGGGGAGGGGGCTGTCTGTGCAGAAGAAGAACTTAGTAAACCTCACACCTTCTCCACTACCCCCAAGCTCAGCAACAGCATTGATGTCACCATTCTATTATTTGGAGATACCAAATTTATTGATTCAGTGTCCTAAGTTTATACCTTTTAGATTGATTCCATTTGCTATGATGAACTTCTTTGAACACCTAACCCTTTAGACTCTTGTCTTTTTCCTTAAAGAAGTTCCTAGAGATAGCATTTCTAGATCAATGGAAATAACATTTTTTACAACTTTTGTAATGTACTGCAATTTGCCTTCATAAAAAGTGTTCTGAAATACACCCCCACTGGCAATGTAAGAAACACCTATTTCCTAGAAAACTAACCAAAACATTGCCAGTTTGAAAGGTGATAAATATTATCTCCTGTTTCAATAATTTACTACTAGCAAGACTGAGTTTTTCCTCAGCTATTTGTGGGTTGTTTGTATCTCTTCTTTCATGAATTGCCTGTCTATGTGTCCTTTGTCCATTTTTCTGTTGGCCACCCCTTAAGGTTTTATTATTTTTTATTTTTTTATAATGATTTTTTATTTTTTCCATTGTAGCTGGTTTACAGTGTTCAGTGAATTTTCTACTGTACAGCAAGGTGACCCAGTCACACATATGTATATACATTCTTTTTTCTCACATTATCATGCTTCATCATAAGTGACTCGATACAGTTCCCTGTGCAACACAGCAGGATCCCAGTGCTTATCCATTCCAAAGGCAATAGTTTGCATCTATTAACCCCAGATTCCCAGTCCATCCCATTCCCTCCCCCTCCTTCTTGGCAGCACAAGTCTGTTCTCCATGTCCATGAGTTTCTTTTCTGTGGAAAGGTTCATTTGTGCCATATATTAAATTCCAGATATAAGTGATATCATATGGTATTTGTCTTTCTCTTTCTGACTTACTTCACTTAGTATGAGCGTGTCTAGTTCTATACGTGTTGCTGCAAATGGCATTATTTTGCTCTTTTTTATGGCTGAGTAGTAGTCCATTGTGTATATATACCACATCTTCTTAATCCAATCATCTGTCGATGGACATTTAGGCTGTTTCCATATCTTAGCTGTTGTGAATACTGCTGCAATGAGCCTTAAGGTTTTAGTTATTTTTTTAATTTATTTTTGGTCTTTTTGTCTTTTTAGGGCTGTACCTGCAGCATATGGAGATTCCCAGGTGAGGGGTCCAGTCAGATCTGCCACAGCCATAGCAACGCAGGATCTGAGCTGCGTCTACGACCTACACCACAGCTCAAGGCAAGGCCAGGGATCGAACCTGCATCCTCATGGATACTAGTCAGGTTCGCTAACCGCTTAGCCATGACAGGAACTCCTGAGCCTTAAGGTTTTAAATGAGAGTGTTCAGAGAAAAAAAAAATGTGAAGAGTCTAGTATAAATTCCTGCAGCAAAGGAACGAATAGTTTAAAAGTGAAAGTAGAGCCATAAAATTGAGTCTTAAGACTATTTAGCATAAAACACTATGGAAATGAGGAGAAAGGTCTCAACACTGGCTACCAGTTAGAATCAATTCAATCAGACTTCGGGGGATAGGCCCCAAGCATCAATATTTTTTAAATAAATTCTTCCCATAGATTCTAATGTGCCCCTAGGATGGAGAACAAGTGGGTTTTCAGTAAAAGCAGGAGCTATGAAGTAGTGTGAATGTGGCAAAACACTGTAGTAATTTGGAGAAATAACTCATTGAGAGAATGGGAATAGGGTTATTCTGACCCTGGAGTAGATGAACACATTGGTTTCTAAGAAGCACCGTACCTGAACCTACAGTCTTTCAGCTGTGACAATGCAGTCATGTAACGCCTGACACATTGTGTCACGTGACACTGTCCAGTAGATATCAGTTCCTGAATGATGTGAGTTCTGCTCAGGACAGTCACCTCCTAGTTAAGTGGCTGGATCTTCTTTAATCATGACAGTGAGCAGACCACGTTAACACTTGACTGTAAGCACAATAAAGACAGGGTCTGGATGTCTCCAGAACCTCAACGCAAAGCCTGGAATATGGTAAGCGTCACAAAATGTGCAATGCCAATAGACCGAGTATCCAAAAACAGGCCTCAGATGTTTCCAGGGTATCTCTTCCATGGTTATACTAAGTCAAAATCTGTCCCACTGGATACAATTTTAATTACTTGTTAGTATTTTCTGCATTCTGATGAGTTGCCCTTTTGTCATATGATCTTTATGGACAAGATTTCTTTGAATTGTGTCAAGTTCTTCTTATGACAACTGATTAAAAACACCTCTTTGTGATCTTATCATCTTCATATGAACATTTTAACTGTCTCCATCTATCTTACTTTACTGTCTTCACAGTTTTTATAGTACTAGCTTCACTTGGGGCATTTCTCTTATATCTGTAGGAGGCAGTTATAAGTTATCTCTGCATGTATATGGTTTCCCAGATACATCACATAGTAGATCCTGGCTTTTCCTCTGTTGTCAAAAAAAAAAAAAAAAGCTCTAATGCAGTTCTTCCATAATATTGTGGAAAGTAATTTGTGCAAGAATTCTTTATTTTTTTTGTCTTTTTGCCTTTATGTAGAGCCACACCCGTGGCATATGGAGGTTCCCAGGCTAGGGGTCTAACAGGAGCTGTAGCCGCCAGCTTTCGCCACAGCCACAGCAACGCAGGATCCGAGCCGCGTCTGCAACCTTCACCACAGCTCACGGCAACGCCGGATCCTTAACCCACTGAGCAAGGCCAGGGATCGAACCCGCAACCTCATGGTTCTTAGTCGGATTCATTAACCACTGAGCCACGAAGGGAACTCCATGTGCAAGAATTCTTAAGTGCCCTTTACATATTATATTTTGCATCTGGATGTTTACCACCAGTTTTAAATGTTACAATCCATAGACTATGATAGCAGTAATACTGATATCTTTTCTAAAGCAGAAGTCTTCACTGTCAAGTGAGAAATAACAGATTTAAATTTGCAGTTAACCTGTCTTCAAACAAGTACAGTTGACCCTTGTACAGTGCAGGAGTTGAAGCTCCAACCCCTGCATCGTCAAAAGTCACAAAGAACTTTGCAGTCACCCTCCATAGCCACGATTCTACACTATGGATTCAACCAACCAGGGACTGTACAGCGCTGTAGTACATGTTTAGTGCAAAAAATCTAGGTAGAAGTGGAACCACACACTTCAAACCAGTTGTTCAAGGGTCAGCTGTACTGACAAAAATCTAAGAACTCAAGTTCTTTCGGCTATCTTGATAAAAATTATAAGCAGTTCTTTGTACGGGCATACTTCATTCTACTGCACTTCACAGATAACTGTGTTTTCCACAGATGAAAGGTTTGTGGCAACCTTGCCTGAAGAAAGTCTATCAGTGCCACTTTTTCCATGGCATTTGCGCACTTCATGTGTCTGTCACATTTTGGTAATTCTTACAATATTTCAGACTTTTTCATTATTTCCGTATTTGCTATGGTGGGCTGTGATCACTGAGCTTTGATATTATTATTGTAACTGTTTGGAAGCACCATGAACCGCACCCGTATAAGACTTGAGACTTAATAAATGTTGTGTTTGTTCTGAATGCTCCACTGACTGGCCATTCCCCCATCTCTGTCCCTCTCCATGGGCTTCCCTATTCCCCAAGACAGGACAATATTGAAATTAGGCAAGTTAATAACCCTGCCTTGGCCTCCAAGTGTTCAAGTGAAAGAAAGAGTCACACATCTCTCAGTTTAAATGAAAAGCTAGAAATGACAAAGCTGAGTGAGGAAGGCATGTCACAAGCAGAGATAGGCCTCTTGTGCCAGTTAGCTACATTGTGAATGCAAAGAAAAAGTTCCTAAAGGAAATTAAAAGCGCTACTCCAATGAACACAGGAATGATAAGAAAGCAGAACAGCCTTATTGCTGATAGGGAGAAAGTCTTAGTGGCCTGGACAGAAGATCAAACCAGCCACAACATCCCCTGAAGCCAAAGCCTAATCCAGAGCAAGGCCCCAACTCTTCAGTTCTCTGAAGGCTGAGAGGTGAGGAAGCTACGCAAGAAAAGTCTGAAGCTAACAAAGGTTGGTTCGTGAGGTTTGAGGAAAGAAGCCACTTCTATAACATCAGAGTACAAGGTGGAGCAGCAAGTGCTGATGTAGACGCTGCGGCGAGTTGTCCAGAAGACCCAGCTAAGATCATTCATGAAAGTGGCTACACTAAAAAACAGATTTTCAGTGTATACAAAACAGCCTTGTGTTAGAAGATGCCATCTAGCACTTTCACAGCTAGAGAGGAGAAGCCAATGCCTGGCTTCAAAGCTTCAAAGGACATGCTGACTCTCTTGTTAGGGGCTAAAGCAGCTGGCAACTTCACATTGGAGCCAGCACTCATTTACCATTCTGAAAACCCTACAGCCTTTAAGAATTATGCAGGACCTACCCTGCCTGTGTTCTGTAAATGGAACCACAAAAACTGGATCTATTTACAGCATGGTTTACTGAACATTTTAAGCTCACTATTGAGACCGACTGTTCAGGGAAAAAATCCTTTGAAAATATCACTGCTCACTGACAATGCACCTGGTCACCCAAGAGCTTTAATGGAGATGTACAATGAGGTTGATGTTGTTTTCATGCCTGCTAACAACATCCAATCTGCAGCCCATGAATCAAGGAGTAATTTCAATTTTCACATCTTATCATTTAAGAAACACATTCCATAAGGCTGTATCTGCCATAGAGAGTGATTTCTCTGATGGGTCTGGGCAAAGTTAATTAAAAGCCTTCTGGAAAGGATTCAGTATCCTAGATGGCACAAAAAACATTTGTGATTAATGGGAAGAAGTCAAAATGTCAATATTAACTGGAGTTTAGAAGTTGATTCCAACCCTCATGGATGACTTTGAGGGGTTCAAGGCTTCAGTGGAGGAGGGAACTGCAGATGCGGTGGAAATAGCCAAAGAACCAGAATTAGAAGTAGAGCCTGAAATGTGGCTGAATTGCTGCAATCTCGTCATAAAACTTGAACGGATGAATTGCTGCTTGTGAATGAGCAAAGAAAGTGGTTTCTTGAGATGGAATCTACTGCTGGTAAAGATGCTGTGAAGATTGTTAAAGTGACATCAAAGGATTTTGAATGTCACGTAAACTTTGTTGATAAAGCAGCAGCAGGACTTGAATGGACTGACTCCAACTTATAAAGAATTTCCACAGTGGCTAAAATGCTATGAAAGAGCATTCATTGCATGCTACACTGAGAAATCATTCATGGAGTTCCTTGGTGGCCTAGTGGTTAAGGATTCAGTGCTATCACTGCTGTGGCGCGGGTTCAGGCCCTGGCCTGGGAATTTCTGCATGCTGCGGACGTGGCCAAAAGAAAAAAGTCTTTCATGAAAGGAAGAGTCATTTGGTACAGCAAACTTCACTGTTGTCCTATTTTAAGAAATTGCCACAGCCACCCCAGCCTTTAGTAATCTCCAATCTGATCAGTGAGCAGCCTTCAACATAAAGACAAGACTCTCCACCAGCTAGAAAATTATGACTCACTGATGGTTCAGATGATAGATAGTATTTTTTAGCAATAAAGTATTTTTTAATTAAGATAGTTACTTTTTTCTTAGGCATAATGCTGTTACACATTAAGAGACTATAGTATAGTGTAAACATAACTTTTGTATATACTGGGAAGCCAGAAAATTTATGTGACTCACTTCATTGCAGTATTTGCTTTATTGTGGTGATCTGGAACTGAGCCAGCAATATCTCTGAGGTATACTTGTACTTTCTGTTGTTGTTTTACTTTAGTTTTCACTGCTTCCTAAATACCGTTATTATATCTTGGATCCATCAGTTATTTGGAAGCTTTTTTTTTTTTTTTTTGGCTACACCCTTGACATGCTTAAGTTCCCATGCTAGGGATCAGACCCAAGCCATAGCAGTGACAATGCCAGATCCTTAACCCTCTGAGCCACCAGGGAAATCCTAGAAGCATTTTGTATATCTCTTTACATATGGAAGCTTTCTCATTTATCTGTGTATGATTGACTTCTAACTTAACCTGTATGGTCAGAGAATATTTTCTAAGTATACTATTATTTGAAATTTGAAGAGACTATATACAGCCTAGTGCCTGGCCGATTTTTATGAACATTCAACATGTATATAAGAAAAATGGCTTGATAGGTGTTAGCCACAGTATTTTATTTTATTTATTTATTTTTTTGTCTTTTTGCCTTATCTAGGGCCACACCCGCAGCATATGGAGGTTCCCAGGCTAGGGGTCTAACAGGAGCTGTAGCCGCCGGCTGACGCCACAGCCACAGCAACGCAGGATGCGAGCCGCATCTGCAACCTACACCACAGCTCACGGCAACGCCGGATCCTTAACCCACTGAGCAAGGCCAGGTATCAAACCCACAACCTCATGGTTCCTAGTCAGATTCGTTAACCACTGAGCCACGACGGGAACTCCCATAGCCATATATGTTCATTAGACTAGCCTGACTTTTTGTATGCTTGACCTGTTGATTACTTAAGAGAATTGTGTTAAAAATCATCATGATGGTAGGTCAATTTCTTGTAATTACATTATGTATATTTATATATAGTTAAGGCTATTTTGGGTGTGTGTTTTTTTAGGGCCACACCAACAGCATACAGAGGTTCCCAGGTAGGGGCTGAATCAGAGCCATAGCCACCAGCCTACATCACAGGCACACCAATGCCAGATCCAAGCCATATCCACAACCTTCACTGAAGCTTGCGGTAAAGCCAGATCCTTTAACCCACTGAGCAAGGCCAGGGATCAAACCCACATCCTCATGGAGATTAGTTGGGTTCTTAACCCACCAATCCCCAACAGGAACCCCCAAGGCTATTTTAATAGTTGTCTTAGAATTTTTACCTTTTCCTGCTGAATTTAACGTTTTGCTTAAAGGAGTGACCATCTTTGTCTTTTTTTGCTCTAAGCTTTTACTTTGGCTGATACTGAAAAAGCTGTCCAAGTTTATTTTACTTGATATTCGCCTGGTACTATCTTTTCTCATCTTTTATTTTAAACTTTTTCTGTCTTTAGTTTTAGATGTGTCTCTTATCAATACCACATAGCTGGATACTAGTCTTTGTTGATTTATTTTTTATGACTGTGATTTTTTTTGGGGGGGTTTCTTATCTGGAGAATTTAATCCATTCCCGTTTACTATGAGTTCCAATGTATTTGCATTCATTTTGAACATGTTATTTTATAACCAACTACCCTTCAGAATACTGTTTCTCAAAGTTACTAAGGTTGTAGGGCACGAGTCAGTCACAATGCTTTTTGTGGCATACCATAGGATATTATGTTTAACTATATTCATATTTCACATGAAATTACATTCTCTCTTCTATTAAATTGTAGTTTACACCAAAGAGTAGTGTATCCAAGGGTTTAAGAAGAAAAAGTTTACTTTGAGACCATCCTGTCTGTCACCTGCATTCCCTCTGAACTCTAAGGAAAGGAGCACCCTTATTTGGTCTTTCCATCATAGAATCTTGGTTCAGCTTGTAAAACTGCAGTGTCCTTCAAAAGCACAGCTACCAGAAATTATACAAGAAGTTACAAAAACATTAAATATAAATAAGTCCAAGGGACATTAAGTACATTTGTGCATAATATCTGTAAAGGAGTCAGACCAACCGAGGTTTGAATCCTGTCTCTGCCATCTCTTACTCAATGGGCTTGGGTATGTCTTTTAATCTAATTCTCATTCTCCTCATCTGTGAAGTGGAGATGAAAATAATAAGCTTGCCATGGGGTGACTGTCAGGACTAAGTGATTTAGTGGTCATAAGGTGCTTAGTATACTGCTTGTCTTCTGATAAGGAGGTAATGGTACCTGGCACAATTAATCCCTACATATTTTAACAAATGTTTACTGGATACATGGTGTGTACAGGCACAGTGATAGAGAAGTGAGTGCCATACAGACTGTGAGAGAAACATGCACAGATTGTGGGGGAGTCGAAGCAGGGCAGCTAACCCACACTGTTAAATCAGACCCCTAAAGGAAGTAATATCTGAGTTAAATTTTAAAGGATGCATATAGACTAACTCCAAAAAGAAGCAAGGGAAAGAAATTTCCAAGCATAGGGAATAGGATATTTGAAAACAAGTGAGACTTTTTTTTTTTTGGCCTTTTTAGGGCCACACCCATAGCATATGGAGGTTCCCAGGCTAGGGGTCCAATCAGAGCTACAAAACAAGATTTTAAGAACGAACATCTATGATGACATTGTAGTGGAAGCCACCACTCTCCCCTGTAACATCACTTAATGCCACAGTCAAAAGAAGTAGAAGAATGGAATGAACTGGAAGTCTTTTTTTCAGTAGAGAATTTATTTTTATGCCTATATAATGTTAAACAGATATTTTTATATCTACTGAATGTCCAATATTATAGTCAAAATTGAGAGGAAATATATAAAAAAACTCATATAATTCAATAGCAAAAAAAATCCAACTTAAAAATGGGCAGAAGTTCTGAAAAGACATATTTTTTAAAGAAGACATATAGATGCCCAACAGGTACATGAAAAGATGCTAAACATCACTAATCATCAGGGAAATGTAAATCAAAACCACAGTGTATTATCATTTCATACCTGTTAGAGTAACTATTAATGAAAAGAGAAGAAATAAGTGTTAGAGAAAAGGGAACCACTGTGCACTGCTGGCAGGAATGTAAACTGATACAGCCACTATAAAAAACAGAATGGCAGTTCCTCGAAAAATTAAGAATAGAGCAACCTAAGTGTCCGTTTGTGCATGAATGGATAAAGAAAATATGGTACACACACACACGCACACACATAAGAAAAGAAGAAAATCTTGCCATTTACAACACTATAGATGGACCTGGAGGGCATTATGCTAAGTGAAATAAGTCAGATGAAGACAAATACCATATGACCTCAGTTATGGAATTTTTTTTATTATTATTATTTTAAAACTAAGCTCAAAGAACAGATTGGTGGTTGCCAGATGCAGAGGTTCAGGGGTGAGCAAAATGTGTAAAGTGGGTCAAAAGGAAAAAACTTCCAATTATAAAATGAAGAGGTCATAGGGGTGTAATGTACAGCAGGGTGACTGTAGTCAATACTACTAGATTGCTAAGAAAGTAGATCTTAAATGTTTTCATTAAAAATTTTCGAGAAAAAGTTGATTGTCAGAGAAAGTAGCACAGTATGGTTTAAAGACCATAGCAATGGAATCCTAAGTCCAGAGTTAAAATTCAGGCCCTGTGTACAGGGCCTGACAGCTGTGTACATTTTGATAAGCCATGACTTTTTTTGAATTTTTTAATTATAGTTGGTTTGCAATGTTCTGTCAATTTCTGCTGTAAAATGACCCGGTTTTATTTACATATATATATTCTTTATTTCTTTTTTTTTGAGTTCTTAGTTTCTTCCTAAAGCAGAAATGATAATGCTTACCCTAACCCATCTTACAAGTGTATAGTGAAGCTCAAATACAATGTAATCAGTTCTAGATTATTCATTATGATGGGAATGTGATAGAGGCGTGAGCACCAAAAACCAAACATAGTAGATAAATTTAAAATTTAATCATTGATTACAGAATACATTATTTTTTGTGTGCCGATTTAGTTCTTCTAATCATATTTTGTTTACAATAAAATTAATGCCATTTATACTTCTTTTACCTACACCAGCAGATGGCAGGAAGAAGAAGCCTAGAGATAATTACAATGTGGTAACAGAAGTCATTTTGAAATTTAAAATTTACTGTAATTAATGGGCAACACAGAAAATAAAATATTGGTTTTGTAGCTATTTGTCACTATCATACTTTGCTTGTCTTCAGCAAATTAAAATGATTTTCATCAGGAACTTTGATAAATGTTTTAATCTCAGCAATTCTTTCTGCTGCTTTTTTTCTGCATCTTGATTTTCCCACAAACACGCCATCCTATAGTTGTCCAGTCCCCACTCACTAATCCCCCATACACACATGTATGTATTTCTCCTACCCTCTCCTCTTGCAACTTGTAGTTCCAAAATTAGCTCATTCTGCACCTCCCGACCCGAAAAGATTAGTTGACATTGGCTGGCATTTTAGTTTTCTAAATTTGTTTTTACTATTTTGACCTATACATCTCTCTTGATACCTTCTGTATTCAGTCCTCTGTCCCATATTTGAAGAATGAAGAAGGGTATGAGCCCTTTTTGTCCCTGTTATTCTGACCATAGTTGTTTAATAACCATTATACTTGGGCTACAGTCATACACAGCACCTTATTGTATAATTTATTACGTGTGTGGGCATCTGTCATCCCAACTACTTATTCATCTTTTAAGGTACAGAGTATTCATTCACTCAAAAATATTTACTTCTGATCATATTAGAATAACTAGTACCAGGAGTTCCCGTCATGGCTCAGTGAAACAAATCTGATTAGTCATGAGGACGCAAGTTCAAGTCCCTGGCCTTGCTCAGTGGGTTAAGGATCCGGCATTGCCGTGAGCTGTGGTGTAGGTTGCAGGCATGGCTCGGATCTGGTGTTGCTGTGGCTGTGGTGTAGGCCTGCAGCTACAGCTCCAATTCAGCCCCTAGCCTGGGAACCTCCATAGGCCACAGGTGTGGCCCTAAAAAGACAAAAAAAAAAAAAAAAAAAGAATAACTAGTTACCAGACTTACCTTTCTACTGTAAACAACTAGAAAATGCACAAAATATATGAAGCGACTGTTTCTGATACTGGACAGCATGAGTGTTACCCAAAAGAGAAAGAAATAAGGTGAGTCCTGGAGCACATTACTGACCATGGTGCAGAGAGGAAGAACTCAAGTAAAGCATGGCATCATCAGTGAGTTGTGAAAACTGAGTTCATAACTTAGGGAGACTAAAATGGCTACAATTTATGGGAACATGTACTGTAAAGGAGGGAGCTAACCAGGGAAAAATCCAGAAATCTGAAAAGGAGTCCTTGTGATTCTGTTGCTAAATGGACATACATAGAAATTCCTCAAAGCTGGTCAACTACAGGAGAGCTCTAAGCTAAACATGCCCCAGAAATTATACAGATATGGGAAGTATTGCATTTTATCCAGCCAGAGACATTGTTGAACCCCAGGAGCATTTAGTAGAGATCACATAAGGAACTGAGTAGAAGGGATAAACTTGCCCTGAAGTGAAGGCTACTAAACTCTAACAGATCTCAAAAACAATACTCAAAGGATCAGACAAAGCCATAAATTAACTGCCTGAAAAAGTTTAGCCCTTTGGAAAAATGCAACAAAGTTAAGACATTCGATGTAACATTTGCAGTGTTTAGCATTCAATCAAAAGCCATTAGACATGCAAAAAGTCAAGAAAATGTTACAAGTAACCAAGAAAAAAGAAGTCATGCAGAACCAATACAGAAATGCCAGGGATGATGGAATTAGCAGAAGGGAATTTTAAACGAGCTCACTGATTTAAAGAAGAATATGAACATGCTGAGGATAAAAGTGAAAGATGTATAAAAGAACCAAATAGAAGTTAAAGAAATGAAAAATGCACTATCTGAAATGAAAAATTCACTTGATGGGCTTATCAGCAGAGTAGACATTACAGAAGAAAGGATCACTGTACCTGAAGACAGTAAATAGAGGTTGAGTCATAGAGAAAAAAATGACTGAACAAACTGCACAAAGCCTCTATGTTGTGAGACAAGCAGTCTATCGTGTATAAATGGAATCTAAGAAGAAAAAGAAGTGGGAGAGGCACAAAAAATATTTGAAGAAATAACGGATGAAATTTTTCCAAATTTTATGAAAAATATAAGTATATAGATCCAAGAATTTCAGTGAAGCCCCCAAGCAGAATAAACATTATGTAAATCCACAGGAAAGCACACTGTAACCAAATTCCTGCAAACTGATTATAAAGAGAAACTCTTAAAAGCATCCAGAAGGAAAAGTACACATTACATATCAAGGAACAAAGACCTATTGCAGACCTTTTGTCGGGAACAATGCGAGCTGGAAAAAAATGAAATCTTTGAGGTACTGGAAAAACTGTCAACATAAAATTCTATATCCTTCAAACATGATGGGGAAATAAAGACAGAAAAACCATAGCCAAGAGAATTTATCACCAGAAACTTACACTACAAATAAATATTGAAGAAAGTTTCTTTAGTTGGAAAAAAAATGATACTAGATGGAAACTCAACTCTACCAAAACAGTAAATATAGGGGTACATTCAAAGACTTCCTTTCTTCATTTCTTTAAAAGGCAATTGACAGTTTAAATAAAAATAATAGTAAAAGTGTTGTAAGGTCCATATGTAGAAGTAAAATATATAACAATAATAGCAAAAAGGTTGAGGGGAATGGAAGAATACTACTGTAAATAACATTTGTAAGTAATGTTTGGGAAATAAACCAAGTTAATGTGCTTATTGTAAACCCTAGTTCAATCACTTTTTAAAAAAAAATAGAAAAAAGAGTGAATAACATCAGTAGAAGAAATGGAATATAATTAATCTAAAAGAAGCTAGGGCAAGAGAAAAGAAATAAATGGGTGTAGCAATGTTGGGTAGTGATATTGCTATGAAGAAAACTGTTGGGAAGCAATGCTCTGGGAATGTTTTCATGCTTCTGAGTCATCAGGACTTTCTGAGAAAGACTCTTGGCACCTGGATTAAAGAATGTTTGAAGGGCAAACAAACGGTGCAAGTTAGAGACCTCTGGAGAGATTTATTAGTGACTTCTTCCTTGGATACATGTATTTACATCCTAGGAGTTGTAAACCTAGACACCTCCCCTTCTTTCACCTAAGAGGATTTGTTTACATTACAATGTAAAGGTGGATAAGTCCTATTCTCTCTCTCCCCATCCCACCCCAGAGGGGAGAAAGGAGCAGCAGGTGTGTCCGCAGTCCTATATAAACTGTAAAAATTCTTTTAAAAGTCTCTTCCCATCGTGGCTCAGTGGGTAACGGACCCGACTAGTATCCTTGAGGATGGAGTTTCAATCCCTGGCCTGACTTAGTGGGTTAAGGATCTGACATTGCCACGAGCTCTGGTGTAGGTCGCAGACGCGGCACGCATCTGGCGTGGCTGTGGTGTAGGCCAGCGGCCACAGCTCGGATTACATCCCTAGCCTGGGAACTTATACATGCCACGGGCGCGGTCCTAAAAAGCAAAAAATAAAAGTCTCTTCCACCATGTCATCTCCTGGGCGACTGGGATTTGGAGAACTAATGCAATTATGAGTAATTAAAAGGAGGCTGGCTCTGATCCCAAAACCAAGTGTTTCTTGTTAGAATCAATGAATGACTGCTTAACAAAAACTAAGTCAGGAAGGGGACATCTCCCCTGTGAGGTGGTCTGGGCAGGCCTCTCCAAGGAGGTAACACTTGAACAGAGATGGGAACGAAGGAGCCATGTAAAACCGCGACATGGGGGACAACCGTAACACGCTCAGCTTTACTGACTCTCCCAGGGCCTAGCACGTCTTCTCACAATAAGCAAAACTTAAATAAAGAAGGGTCAAGTATATGACACTACAAAAGGTTGACCACTTCTGGGTATTGTTTATTCTATAAACTCAAGAGCAGCTGCATCTTCAGAAAAGATGACTTTTTTAGGCAAAAGCTTGTTGGCTAGGAAAAGATGAGTTAGAAATCAAAGTCAGTTAAGAATCATGTAAAGCATAATTCACGTTTCATTTCCTTAAATAAATTATATTTTTTTCATGCAAATTTAGGGTTAGGAACCACCAAGTGAAGTTTCAGTTGTGAGGCTAGGTTCTTTTTACAGGGGTAGGAAGAGTTATCACTGGCTTGGTTTAGGAGTTCCTCTCACCCTGGTAAATGTGGCATACACAGATGCTGAGAACAGATATCACTGAGCAATACAGGCAGAAGGAATAATAAATGAGCAGAATGAATTTTAACTGGGTAAGAACTAACGGTACAGTCCCCTGTTACAGGGCTGTACAGTGTGTCAGAAGCTTGCAGACCGAAGAAGAAGAAAAGAATGGCATTCGAAAGCCAAAAAAGCAACACCTTCCTTAACATTTGGCTGGAGCCAGTATCTGTGACTGACCTCTGTGGTCCGTCCAAAGACTCCTCATGTCTGTTTCACCAGGTCATTCCTTCCTTTGGTATGAATCACCTCTGAGAGTCTGTAACAGGCACATCATTGTCAAGAAGTTAAAAGCAACTGATAAGTTGTTCTGATAACACCTGTCAGTGAAATAACTCAGAGCACAAAACCCAGGCATTTAAGGAGTTGACAAGTATTATTAAACCCGTTTTGCAAGAGAAGAAGGTGGTTCAAAGAGGGAAAAGCTGTCAAAGGTAATACAATCAGTAGGTGGCTCAGGCCTCCCGCCTCGCACAACCAGATTCTAACCACATGGCCTCTTGTGCCCCGGAAGACTGGGGGCCATCTATGAACATTTATCCATGTCTCCTTCTGTCCAATTATTTTTTTTGGCCACACCCACAGCATCTGGAAGTTCCTGGGCCATTGCAAAGCTAGAGCTACAACAACACTGAATCCTTAGCCCACTATGACCCGCAGGGGATCAAACCTACACTGCCACAGAGACAGCACCAGATCCTTAAACTGCCATGTCACAGCGGGAACTCCTGTTGTGGCATTTTTAGAGCTATGAATGTTTTAAATTCAAATATGTTTTTGACTGATTTTCTCCATTCATAAATTTACACTATTTTTAACTTTTAAAAATGGTAGCAAAGGTATGTCTCTACCAGTACTGCTTCCTCCGTTCCCCACCCCCACCCCCTTTGAGCCCTTTATCTGTCTCTGGCATATTTGGCTTGTATTTGCTTTTTTTTTGGTTTGGTTTTTTTTTTTTTTTTTTGCTTTTTTTAGGGCCACACCCACGGCATTTTGAAGTTCCTGGGTTTCGGGTCAAATCAGAGCTATAGCTGCCGGCCTACGCCACAGCCACAGTAACTCGGGATCCGAGCAGCATCTGTTACCTACACCACAGCTCAATGCAACGCCGGATCCTTAGCCCACAAATCGAGGCCAGGGATCAAGCCCACATCCTCATGGATACTAGTCAAATTTGTTTGCTTCTGCTGAGCCACAACAGAAACTCCTATATTTGGCTTGTATTTGAATTGGATGTGTTCATCCAATGGATGAAAAATATATCACCAGATTATTTGTGCAGGTCCTTTCCTGAACCTGACCTTAATTTCATGATTTTAATGAAGAAAATTCAAGAGGAAAGCCTAATTCAAAGTAAATTAGGATCTAGAGTTCACAAAGCCATCTGCCTGTTTATAGCTAATGTTCTAGTTGCTCTCCATTTTACTTTCCGCTCTCCAGTTCATTCACTTTTAAAAAATAAATAAATCAGCAATAAACTGTCTTAATCTGGGCTCAGCAGAAAGCAGAGCAATAAGACAAAGGCTTAAGTGCACGTCCTCTACGCAGGACTGTAATGCAGGGAGCGAGAGCCAGGGAAAGCAAAGCAGGAAGAGCCTGTACCAAAATACCTGCTCTGCGTCCTGCAGGACAAGGCAGATGACTCTGAAGTGGTAACAAGTGGCTTCCCATAAAACACAAACATATTCTTCTGTGCATAAGTATATAAAGTAAAACATGAACTTTTGCTCCCCACTCCCATCCTTCTCATGAATATCTATTAATGTTTCATTTTCTATGCATTTACATACCATCTGAGAACATAAACGCGTCCTTTTTTTTTTTTTTTTTTTTGATCTTTTTAGGGGCGCACCTGCAGCATATGGAACTTCCCAGGCTAGGGGTCAAATCAGGAATCAGTTATAGTCACAGCAAATGCCACATCCTTTAACCTACTGAGCGGGGCCAGGGATCAAAGCCATGTCCTCATGGATACTAGTTGGGTTTGTTCGTTACAGATGAGCCACACGGGAACTCCCTCATGTATCTTTTTCCTTTTAAGAAATATGAATCAGGTCCAGCATTTCCTAATTTCCTTACTCTGTGACATGTTTTTTGTTCACCCCGCTACTGTTTGCATTGTGGTTAGGTTCTATCTCATTGTCAGCCCCCTAACTTCGCCCTGTAGGAGGTACTCTGGAAAACACTGATTTAACGTTTGTTGACTCAATGCACGAATGAAGGAATGATAGCATGAGTTCTCGTTACGGTTCTTGCTTATGGAAAGGCATGCTGCCGATATTGGGAATGCAGTGGGCAAAGTCTTATAAAACGTAGGACTGTAATCGCCAGACATGTGAACAGTCGTCCCTGCCTCCTCCTTCCCATTTGTCAGTACCGCCGCATCTCCGAAGAAAGAATGGATGCTATACAGGGGAGACTCGGAAAAGAGATGGGGGGAGAAAAAATCATTTTCCCTCTACCTCTCCGAGTTCTTGACTGAGAGCCCTGTGCTAAAGGCAGATTGAGAAGAGAAAAACAAAAGTTTATTAACGTTTATCCCTCAGGTATACATGGGAGATACCCAAGGGGAAATGAGCCCCCATTTTCCAAGGTGACTTAGAATTCAGGATTAAATACCATCTTAATAGGGAAAGGGAGTGGTAGGTCTTTTAGGATAGAGTAAATGATGTTTAGGAAAGATGAATGTCCCCTTATAAGAGTAGATGGGAGATATGGTTGCCTCTGACCCTGTCTGTCTGGGTTTGGTATTGACTTCTAGTCTCCTCTCCAGTGACAAAAGTTTATGAAACTCCCAGGGAGGGGACTTATGGCAGTTGAGTTCCTTTGGGAGGATCTGTCTTTGGGCAGATAAAGGGAGTTCGGAGAAACCCTCTCCCTGCATTTGCTGTTTTTCAATTGCCTATAGTTCAAAATAATCAACATTATCAGAGCAGCCGATTTTGCAGTGGCACGTTCTAAACTCCTACCTTGGGGTAGCATGTTTTGCTTCCCTGCAGAGACCAGAAGAGACTCTTACGAAGATTCATTCAGTCAGAAAATAGGGATACAATGGTACAGGCTTTGGTCCCTGTCCTCATTGCCGGGAAAGGCTACAATCGGAGGAGGAAAAAGAAAAGAGTAGGACAGAGATGCGGAAGGAAAAGAAAATAGTAAAATTCCAATGGAGTGAGGAATTTCAGTGATGACTAAATTAGTACAGTGCTTGTGTTATTATAAGTTGTTTAGAAATGAGTTTAAATCCCAGCCATCTGCTCCCACGTCAAACACATACACGCTGTACCCCGATTTCACGCCTCCCCCACATACACGTACATCCCAATAATAATCTGGTGATATATTTTTCATGATTTCCCACAATTGATAATAAAAAAGCACACTTAATTCAAACAAGTGAATTGTGACCCAAATCTAAGTATAAATATAGTGGAAGTCATAAGTTTCTTTATTGACAGTCTTACTAATTAAGTTATTTTGGCCTGTTTTTAGCCACATTGGCTATTTTTTCATTTTAAGGTTGTTGTGAATGTTGTTTGTAGCAGCATCAATAGGCCAAGAAATCACATAGTTACTCAATAACATGGATTACTCATTGCCTGTTCATAACAGGATCCTAAAATGTTTAAGATTTCTGATGCAAATCAAAATCTCATCATCACTTGTCATTGCTAAATTAAATGACAGGATAATAACATTACATTAAAACCATTTTTCTTTTGATTGAGTACTTTTTGCAGAAGTGAACCTTGTAGACGTATATTTTTTTTCATCAGTACTATAAACGTGTTTAGAATCCAAGATAAAAATAGAATTGAAAAGCGGAGGAGTAGAGTGGGATGTTTTCAAATTATTGATAAGCCTCTTTTGAATCTCAAATAACCATATTTGACAGTGCACTGCTAAGGAATGGAGTAGATTTAGCTCAATTTGTTGAGACTTTTAGAACTGTGTAAAGAAGGTTCACAGGTCAAACCTGGTTTTCACTGACGTGATCACGTGTTCTTGGCATCAGCGGCACGTCATCCCATTGCAAACAGGCCGTTAGGGACCCATGGGGTGGGCATTGTTCTGTTACTCTAATATTGTAAGATACTGTTTTCAGGTTGATCTCAGCCTATGTGGGAAATGAGTATAAATTTCTAATCTGCTAAAACAGAGTAGGCTCTCAGTTGACCCATCATGAACTTCTCTCGACTTTTCTTCCTTGACTGAAGCTAATTAACCTTTTGGGGCACACCTGCCATCTCTCCACTGACTCCAACTGACCCTTGACCCACTTCGTGGCCAGCCCACCAGACCTCATGCCACTGGAGCCCAGCTTCTCCACTTACCATACCATAACTCCTTTTCCATTTTAAAGTCTTCTGTTCTTCAAAATTTTTGTTTCCACCATTAATGTTATGAAAGTCATATCCTGGAGCAAGTCTTGTCCTCTTTTTGCCTCATTTAATACTGTCCTCATTAGGCAGTAACACGTCAGTAAAAATCCTTACCTCTTGGAGAAGGCAGTGAATGTGCGGTATAAACATAGATTGGATATGAGTTGACAACAGTTGAATCTGGATAATGGGTCTATGGGGGAATGGGAAGTCAATCTACTATTTCTTCTAGTTCTATATCTTCGGAATTTTCTATAGTAAAAAAATTAAACTTAACTCTTTAGAATCCATTTTTTTAAATAGATGCTCTTTTGAAGTAAAAGCATGAAACAGGCGGTATATGGGATAGACTGGGACTAAAACCTTAATCCTTCCATCTGAATACCTCACTCCCACCCCACCCCCAAAGAAACAAGATTCTTTAATGCCTGGAATTGCAACTTCTCCTAAGGTGATTACATGATTACTAGAATCCTGGCATACTTGTTAAGTGACCAGATGAAACTGTACAGAAGCATACTTCAACTTGGTCCCATTTACTAAGTCCCACTGTGAATAAAGTTCTGGGCTGGGCATTGTGAAGACAGAATCTGAAGTTACTTCCCTCCAAGAGTTCCCCGGGATGGGGAACAGAGGCACCCATCAACTACCCTGATGCCGTACAGACGCTAAGAACTGCCATCTGACGTAGAGCTACAACAGTATGGCTGTGGGGCGTAGGGGAGAGAGGAGTTTTTGTCAAGATGCATTCTCGATAGTGATGCAAACCACCGAATGTTGTCTTCAAGGAAAAGATCACCTCCCCTGCTTCTGCTTGCAGTTCCGGCTGCTAAGGGTAGCACTGCATCAGATAACCTTCCTTCTGTCTTCTGGAGAAGTTAAATTGATTGCAGTTACCAATGTGTTTTTTTTCCCCCCTTTTCCTTTTAAACTATGATAGCCTTACTTCTCGTTTGCCAAAAACTGGAGAAACCATCCATGGACAGAAGTTTTTTATTGGCTTTGGAGGGAAAGGTGCCAACCAGTGTGTCCAGGCTGCTAGGCTTGGAGCCAAGACGTCCATGGTGTGCAAGGTACGTGTAAAGACAGTAGAGAGCGTTCTAGAGGCGAGAACCTGGTTTTAAGATGAGGGGTTTTTTTTTAAACTATTTTAAAGTGAACAATTCAGTGGAATTTAGTACAGAGTGTTGCACAACCACCATTTCTGTCTAGTTCCAGAATATTTCCGTCACTGCAAAGTAACACTCCTTACCCATTAAGCAGTTTCTCCCCATTCCCCCCTCCCCTCAGCCCCTGGCAACCACCAGGCTGCCTTCTGTCTCTATGGATTTATCTATTCTGGATATTTCCTATAAATGGAATCATATGATATGTGACATTTTGTGTCTGGCTTCTTTCACTTAACATATTGTTTTCAAGGTTCTTCTACCTTATACCATGTATCAGTACTTTATTCCTTTTGTGGCTGAATAATATTCCATTGTATTTACCAATCTGTTTTATGCATTTATCTGCTGATGGACTCTTTCCACCTTTTGGCTATTGTGAACAGTGCTGCTCTAACAAGTACGTGTACCTGCACGTTTGAGGCTTTGGGAGGCTCTTAAATACGAGAGAGTAATAATCTTCCTTGTCCTGAATCCTCTGGGAAGTGGTGGTCTGCAAACAACTTAATGCTGCATTTCCTGAATTTATTCCCTGCATTTAATGAGTTGACAACTGGTGTGTGGGAAGACAGGTGAATTAGCCTACTGCAGTGGGTTTCTGCAGTCCAGTTCCTAAACACCAGCATGAATCATCTTGTTTTTAGCAGGTTTCACTCCTGCAACACAGCTTTTGGAAACTTGATCGAATAACCGATGACTTACTCATCTGTAAGTTATTTCTTCTAACGCTCTATCTTGGATCAGAAAGCATCTGGGCCTTCATGAGCTACATACACATAACTGGTATTTAGGTATAATTCTGTTTTCAGGTATATAAAGAAATAACAGGTAAAATACAGGATATCTCCAGCCATTATACTCGAAATATCTGCAAGTGAAACCAAACTGGCTGCCAAAAGTTCAACTTTTGCATCTTTAATGAAATTTTAAGATGCTAGCCTTACTGGTATAACAAGAAAAATAACTTATTTGTTTTAGGAAAGATAGCCAGGGTCTGCATGGTAAAGAATAAGAAGAATATGAGAAATTTAAAAGAATGATCTCTCTCCTGTGACCTGGGTGGATTTTACAAAAATTTCTCTGGAATGTCATTTCCCACTGCATTACAGCACTTCTCTCTCCACAGGAGTCTTTAAATGATGTATAAAGTATACAATTATCACTTCATCTGCAAATGAACTGTACCTTTATTTCTAATTGACGACATAATTCTCACTTGGCTATTTGGTCAAAAACGTCAAAAACATCACATGAAGCACAAGATTCAAATTAAGAAACTCATTTGCTAAGGTTGAGCTCTTTTTAGATTTAAAATACTAGCAATTAATTGCTGATGACCTATTATGTGCCAGGAATTATGGGTCTGGGAGAGGGAGCTGATTAAAAGTATTAGGGCTGACCCATCCTATACTTGATTAGGAATGAGGGTTTGGGGAGCAATCAGATGGTGCAGGCTTAAAGGGCTTGGGAACTGGAAGCAAGCCAGTATCATTTCCTGGCTGGGAAAACCCGGACAGGGAATTGGTTTAGGGATTAAGGCACCAAGGATGGGTGCCTTGGGGAGAAGGGAGTTCCCTAGAGCTGGGGATGTGAAAGGAAAGATTGTAGAACCCCCTTTTGGAGGCTTTGTAAAACCTATTCCTGTAGCCATTAAAGTCAAAAATGGATGTCCTCTGGGATCGTATCCAGCTCGAAGATTTTGAGATTGGTTTTATTTTAGGTCTTTTGAATTTGGAGGCAAAGAGAGAAACGCAAAATAGAAATATTTGAATTGTGGAACTGTACTTGGGAAATGAATCACAAAACCATAGGCGTGGACGTGAGATGAATAGAAGGCAGAGGGCTGTATTTTAGGAAATGTTCCATTAGCAGGATGATTTAAACAAGGTGCTATTTGTTTTCTTCCGGTCTGTGTATGATAGTTTATGTGAGCACCTGAACAATTTAGAAAGTTCTTCGTATCTACTGTGCCTCTGAGTTAGTGGTCCCTTGTTTGGCTCCACGATGGAATGTAACCTGGGAGTCTGTACAGAGGATATGAAAACATGGCTTCAGCTAAAAACTCGACAAGGTTACTTTGCTTAGATGCCCTGGGACCTTTAGATATGGATTCATTTAGCCTTAAGCAAATTGCATAATATTAGACTTCTTTAAAAAGAGAAATAAAATGTCTTTTATAATAGAAGTTTTTATCCGTTAATCTTGCTATTTCACTTAATTAGTAAAGTATATTTTTATGAAGCAAGTCAGTTAAACTGCCTTATAGCAGTTTTTTCAAGATGGCAAATTTCAAGTCGAAACCAAAATCATGAAATTATTCAAAATAAAAATGAACAGATGGAGCAAAAGAAAAACAGGTAGACAAATTTCCTGTGGCTTTCCTAACAACATTAACTTGCCTACTACTGCCCTACAATAAGCAAAAATGCAAGCCCTGGTGAAGGAACAGTGTTTGATGGCAGGGGCACAACATCTTATATTGAGCTGAGAGATATTTGTCAGAATATTGTGACAAGTATTATTAAGTAAGAGTCCATCAAGATGCATATGTGAAACACGTAATGAAACATTTCAAATAGTTAAGAGTTGTGTAGTAAGTACTCAACTGAGTCACAGGCCAAGGCCATGGTCCAAGAATAACTGGAGATGATATTTTGAGATTGAAAATTCAGGCAGATATAGAAAATGAAAGTCTTCTTGGCAGGGCAAGCAGCTTGTTAGGACACCTTTCGTAGGATGATACTGCTTTAAGTATTTCCTCCTCCATTCCATTGAGGCCAAACGCTAGAAAGAAGTTATTTCTAAACAACAACAAAGGGCAGCTCTGGAGGCCCTTATAATAAAGAGCTCAGGATCCCTTGGACCAGCCTGAGCCCGGAGCCCTTGCTTCCATTCAGGCGGAAGGAAGCCACCAGCAGGCACGGACCCTCGTGACCCTCAGAGCCAATCAGCAAACTGGGAGGACCTAGAGATTCTCATGCCAAGTGAAGGAAGTCAAAGAAAGACAAATAGCTTATGATATCATCTATATGCGGAGTCTAAAAAATGATACAGATGCACTGATTTATACAACAGAAACAGACTCACAGACTCCGAAAACAAACTTACAGTTCCCAAAGGGGAAACATGGCAGGGAAGGATAAATTAGGAGTTTGGGATTAACATGCACACCCTACTATGTATAAAATAGGTAACTACCAAAGACCTACTGTGCAGCAGAGGGAATTCTACTCAGTATTCTGGAATAACCTACATGGGAAAGGAATCTGAAAAGAATGGATATGTGTATAGCTGAAGCACACTGCTGTACACATGAAACTAACACAACATTGTAGATCAACTATACTCCGATATTAAATAAAAATTAAATTTAAAAGTACCTGTTCTTTCCTCCTTCAAACTTAAGATAGTCTAAACTCTCTAATATAAGCAGTTATCTGTTTTCTATTCAAAATGGCCAGGTATGAAGTTCTGTGACAGCGTCAGAGCAGTGTCACTCACAACCTGCCCCTCAGGCCAGGCTGCAAACTGTCACTGGTCAGGACAGCATGGAAACTGGAAGACAGTCAGGAACATTCTTAGCAATTTTTTGGAGCAATTTAATAGCTATAGAATATAATAGTAACAATAAAATAGGCCTTGTATTTTATATGACAAGTTTTTAATTTACTGTTTTTATATTTTACAAAAGTATTAGTCCACAGTGGATTGAAAATGAAAAAAAAAAAAAAAAACCCTGAGCCTTCACCACAGATAGCTTAAAAAGCAGCATATTCGAGGGAGTTCCCACTGTGGCTCAGGGGGTTATGAACCCAACTAGTATCCATGAGGACATGGGTTCAATCCCTGGCCTCGCTCGGTGGGTTAAGGATCCAGTACTGCCATGAGCTGTGGTGTAGATCACAGACGCAGCTCGGATCCCAAGTTGCTGTGGCTGTGGTGCAGGCCAGCAGCTGCAGCTCAGTTTGACCCCTAGCCTGAGAACCTCCATATGCCGTGGGTGTGGCAAAGCGAAAAAAGAAAAGAAAAGCCGTGTATCGAGTACCCATCGTGTTAAGTGTCATGGTGCCCTTCTATGCTAGGTTACTGTGGGACAATCCGCTGATCACGCATTGAGGTTTTAATTTTCAAATATCAAAAATTAGTCACCAGCAGTCACCAGCCTTTCGAGGTAATATATAATGAAGTGAAATCTGTCTTTTCCTGAACTCTGTCAAAAGGTGACTGGCTAAAACTAGTTGGACTTTTTGGTCACATGCCTAAACACAGGGCTCCTACAACCCTAACCAAATAAATATGCTTCATATAGGAAGGATGGAAGAAATAACTGCTGTACCACAAACTCACCAGCACTCTCAGATAAGCAGGCCTGCTATGGTGATGATAACTTTAATTTTGTATATAAAAGGCCACTATTAAGGTAAACATCCATTTATCTAGGATTTAAACAACTAACCAGGATAACCGACTAGAAATTTATGGATTTTTGTTTCATCTTTTGTGATAAAGACACAAAAGTTATAAAGTTATCATGTGGGATTTCTTCAAAAAAAAAACAACTGCTGGGTTTTGTTACATGACAATAAATACAGCTTAGTCCCCAAACTTACTGTTGATTATTATAACCCTCAAGCATTAGAAAGTCACAAAATGTCTTGAGTTACAAAGATTACATTATTTTCAGCCTAGTTTTAGTGTTAATTTTGTCTTCGTGTGTATTCTGACTTGGAAAAGCAGGAACCTGTTTTAATGTATGTGGTAACTCTGTGTTAGAAAGTTTCATGTGACTTGTGACTCTGGGCTTGCCCTTATGCTTCATTTACCTCAAGCAGACATTGATGGGTAGAATTACTAGATGTTTTCTGCCTTTCAAGGCTCGCAAGCAGCCCGTCCCTCAACCACTTTGAAATACAGACATTTATCGTGACAGCACTAACTGAAGTCACTCCCCTCAGCACTGGCCATATCTGGACCACGGACGCTGCTGCCTGGCTCCCCCTCCACGCGGACATCCTTCCCAGCGGTCAGAGGGAAGGAAGCACCCAGCTCCCTTAGCTGAAGGAAATGCTCTAGCTCCTGATAAGCCCGGCCCTTTCGCTTTCCCTGATCCCAATTCATGGAAAATAGCTGCACTGTCTAATACACTAGCCACTGGCCACATGTGGCTTATTTAGATTTAAATAGAATTAATTTGGTTGTGATGATTGTTGTATACCTATAAATGTAATAGAATTAAGTTTAAAAATTGAATTAAAGTAAAAGTTTAAACTGAGCTCCTCCATCACACTGGCTACATTTCAAGCGTCTGCACTGGGCAGCATAGACGTAGAGCATTTCATTATCGCAGGAAGTCCCACTGCTCTAGAATTCATTGTAAACAGTGTATCGGCGGGTCCGGGATGCCCTGAAGACCACCTGGGATTCCAGAAGTTGCCTGAGCTTATGTGCCAGTGCTTGTCCACAGTTGCTGGTGACCAGGTTTCTCTCACCTGGAACAACCTGACACAGACAGGCTATTTCAGACCATGCGGTTTTCCCAGAATCTTTCTGCCCAAAAGTATTTCACTGCTGCGACAAGAGACAGAGTGCCTTCAAGAGGGCTTTTAGAAGCAAAACCTTGGACAAAAGCTTTCTGTAGCCATAACCGGAATAGTCTGGGTGCCTGTAGGTTATGTCCCTTAAGAATGATAAGCTAGGCCCAAGGAAAGTGGACAGGCAATTACAATGATCAAATACGTATAGAACACTAACGCACAGTGCTTGGTGAGAGATAAATATGAGCTAAGCTCGAGTCTGGGATAACTTTTAGGATGACCAGACTTTAAGGAAGATTGTTTAGGCAAACAATGTATTCAATTTAGTGCTTAATTATATTGTATCCATTAGGAATGCTAGCAGAGTTCTGGAAATCAAAGGGTTAAATTCTCTTCCAGAACAGAGATCTTAAGTTAATGCCTGAAAAACAGGTGAGGTTGATGAGACAGCGGAAAGCGGAAAAGACTTCTAAGTTCTCCTAAGCAGAAAGCAAAGAAATAGGAATGAATATATTGTACTCAGTATTTTAATACAAATGACCGTTTCAAGAGTGTCTCTACTGACCACTGTGAAAAACAGAGAAATCCAACTATTTTGCCAACTATGAATTTCAGAAAGCTAGCAGCAAAAGCAACGAGGGCAAGCAAGCCTGGGCCACATCAGAATGAGTCTAGAGTCAGCCAACACAAGCCAAGGCCGTCTTTCAGGCGGTACAGTACCTTGATGCCGGTGTTGGACCCCGAGCGGCCCCTTGCTCCGCGCAGATTCTGCAGGTCTCAGTTCTCTGAGCTCCCACGGAGCCGTCTTACAGCGTAATGCCACGCGGGCCGCCGCTCTCCCTCTTCCCTTCTTCCACGCAGACAGAGCTTTACGGCCACCCCGCCAGCCTCAACCCTGCAGCTCGTGGCCCTGGACTGGAGACCACGCCTTGTAATCACCTGCGGAGCCTGCACAGCGCCGCCTGCGGAGGGCCTGGTTCAGGCGGTCTGGGGCGTAAACCTGCCGTTCTCAGGAGATACTGCTGTGCAGCCAGGCTGAGAACCCTCCGTTCCCCACCTGCCCCAGATAAATAGTCCCACCCAACAGCCTAGCTCAGGTGGGACGATTTACGGAAAACCGTAAAGGATTTTAACTAAGATGACGGCAGAACTGAAATTCAAGTCCAGGTGTCCTGACTCCCAGGTGCCATTTTGCCTCACAGCCAAGATACTTACATTTCAGGTTTCACGTTACTTAGATAGTCAAACTGTGATCCGGAAAACAGTGAAAGCGTCCGAAGATACCCATGAAGGTTCCTTATTATTTCAGGGGCCTTGCGTCTGTATCGTTCGCTGTGGTTTTCAAAATACTTGCACTCAGCTCTCAGGGGAGGGCCAGGAATGACCCCTTTCCTCAGCTGCTGCTCCTCTGACTTTGGTTATCAGCTTCCAGCGGGTGGGGGGGAGCCGGCGGGGCTTACATTTGAGTTAGAAGAAAACAAAGGAAGATGATCACAGCTCTCAACCTTTTTAAAAGTAAATCCAGAAGAATCCATGAGTGTATAAGAGGTTTGAGGATGGCAAAATAGGGACGATGGCATTCTTTTAGTATAACATGGCACAAGTTATCTGTGCAACTCTGTAATGCACAAAGTAAAAAGATCCTTGTACTCAGAGGGCCACGCTTCTGTCCATGTTTCAATACAATAAAATCCCAACCCTAGGTACAGGTTTGCTCCCAGTTGGCTATTTTGTTCCAATGAAAGGAATGAGGTACATGATTACATTAAACAGCATTAGTTACACCACAGCATTAATGGAGCTGTTAGGTTTTCATTGGAATAATAATAGTAATAAATCTCATTTTTGAAATACTTTAATGTACTCGCCTGCTTGCTTCCACGATCAAGTGCTTTTCTGTTGAAGGTAGGTGGCAAGAGGAAGAATTGGAAGCCTCTGGGAGAACCAGATGGGCAGGAAAGTAATTGATAAGATTGAATCCAGGAGTTCCCTTCGTGGCTCAATGGTTAACGAATCCGACTAAGAACCATGAGGTTGCGGGTTCGATCCCTGGCCTTGCTCAGTGGGTTAAGGATCTGGCGGTGCCGTGAGCTGTGGTGTAGGTTGCAGACGCGGCTCGGATCCCGCGTTGCTGTGGCTGTGGCGAAGGCCGGCAGCTACAGCTCCTCCTGTTAGACCCCTAGCCTGGGAACCTCCGTATGCCGTGGATGTGGCCCTAGATAAAAGCTAAAAGACAAAAAAAGAAAAAAAAAGATTGAATCCAGGCAGCAGTAGCCCTGCCCTACCCCACAATAGCAGCCTCCGCGGCAGCAGCAGTGCTCCCATGACAATGACGGTAGCAGCAAACCGTTATTTAATCCTTAAAGGTTGGAAACATCCTTTCACGCATATTATTTTATTTTGCCCTTGCAGCAAGCTGGCTGTGACTTTACAGATATGAAAACTGAGGGCTTAGAGATGGTTAAAGTGGCTTGCCCCAGATCACACAGGTAATGTGAAGGGCCTTCTGACTTCCAAGACACAAATGAAAAAATATTCCTATTTTTAGGCTTTTTCACTTTTTTTTACTTTGTACTGTATCCCTGGGATCAATATGGGAAGTTCATGGAACTAGAGCCGACTTGTTATCTTCAGCAGTGCTGTTACTTTTCTACTTAGGCCTAACGAGGGAATAACAAAGGCATAAGCAAAAATTTTACTCCACTTCTCACATAGAGTTTAGATGGCCAGGCAACAGATTTGGCAGGAAATCACTATTAGAATAAATCTGGAGGAGTTCCCGTCGTGGCACAGAGGAAACAAATCTGACTAGGAACCATGAGGTTGCAGGTTCAATCCCTGGCCTCGCTCAGTGGGTTAAGGATCCGGTGTTGCTGTGAGCTGTGTTGTAGGTTGCAGACGTGGCTAGACCCAGTGTTGCTGTGGTTCTGGTGCAGGCTGGCAGCTACAGCTCCTATTAGACCCCTGGCCTGGGAACCTCCATATGCTGCAGGTGTGGCCCTAAAAAGACAAAAGACAAAAAAAAAAAAAAAAAATCTGGAACCACAACCATCACTGAGGGATGTAGCCAGTCAGGTAATTCTCTGGGCAAGAAGAAGACAGGCAGCTACTGCAGCCTCTGAAATACAGCAGCAGCAAACCAGGGAAGCAGTGACCCTGAGCCTTAATCCCTCTCTCCTTTTTTTTTTTTTCCCCTTTTAGAGCTGCATGGGCAGCATATGAAATTTCCCAGGCTAGGAGTTGAATCAAAGCTGCAGCTGCCAGCCTACACCACAGCCACAGCCATGCCAGATTCGAGCCGCGTCTGCGACCTACACTGAAGCTCACAGCAACACCAGATCCTTAACCCATTGAGAGAGGCCAGGGATCAAACCCTCATCCTCATGGGTACTGCTGAACCACAACAGAACTCCCTGAATCTCTTTCTAATTAGGCCTCTGTGCACATGGGATTCCACCTGGTGTTGTAGTTGCCTCTCTGTGTCTTATTTTCCCTTCAATATTATCAATTTCTTGCAGGCAAAGCTGCATGTTTTCATTTGTTTTTTCCTCGCCTTCAATAATTCTTCCTAATCCTGGCATTTCCTAATATTTATAATATCCTCCCCCCCATTTATCAAGCCTGCTCTTGACACTTACCTGTATAAAACTTACAAGAAAGGGGAGAGAAGTCCCTTTGCTCTAATTTGTACCAGCACCCATGTGCCTAGGGCTGGCCTTTCTCAGTCCCTACAAGATGCTTATAAGGATACTTTCCCAAGTATATAACACTTTGATTACCCATGAGACAGAGTTAAATAATGTAAAAAAAAAAAATTTTTTTTAAGATTGTTTTCTTGTATGAATCTCTGACCGAAGAAACAAGATGCTTTGACACTTACCTGGTAGATAAATGGCCAGACGACTAATGTGAGAGAAGCCTTTCGTGGGTGACCTCCTTCCACAGGGCTCTCCCCACAGCAGTCTTTGGTAGTGAATGCTCTTTGTTGCAGAGATAGAAACTGTGCAAATTATTACCTATCTTATTTGAGACTATTGCCTAATCAGGATTTCCACCAGAAAAGGAGCACAGGAAAAAGTGTTCTTTGAGGAAGAAGGTATCAAGAGGTGGCAATTAAATTAGGGATCTTCACTCTACAACCCATGGGGCAAATCTTGGCCACCATGTATTTTTATAAATAAAGTTTTATTGGAACAGAGCCACATGCATTTGTTTACACATGGTCTTTGGCTGCTTTCACACTACAATAGCAGAGTTGAGTAGTTGCAGAAGAGACCTATCTGGCCTGCAGTGTCTGGAACACTACCTATTTGGCGCTTTACCGAAAACAAAATTTTCTGAGTCTTAGGCAATCCAAAAACTTCCCAGGAAATGTTATTGTCACTCATTGAGGTTCTCGACCAAGTAAACCTCGAGGTTTCTTTCTGTTGATATGTCCAGTGATAGTTTGCTCTGGAAGGGCAGAACCCACCAGGAATGCTCGGACCTGGCTAGAGACACTGACAGAGTGCTCATCTGCAGCACAGAGAAGGGCAGTTCGGGAGTGGCAGGCCTAAAAGCCTGCAGGGCCAAACAGGTAACACGATCACAGTAGGCCAGTGAGGGCTCTGGAGAACCAGAGAGCACGTGCTCACCTTGGAGACAGGGTCAGCTGCGTCGTCTTGTTTACCAGGACCTCTGAGTTCTCAGGACTTCCAGGAAATACGTTTGTTTTTGTGAAGTCTCCTAACATTTAAAAGGTGACAAGGTGATTAAAATTAAAAATAGAAATAGGAAGGAATCCACACAAACAGCTGCAGCTGCATGTTTATAGCAGCTTAACTCACAATTGCCAAAACTTGGAAGCAACCAAGACGTCCCTTAGTGGGTGGATGGAGAAATAAACTGTGGTACGTCCATACCACGGAATCTCACTCACCACTAAAAAGAAATGAGTTATCAACCCATGAAAATGGAAAAAAAAAGATATATAGATATATAGATATAGATATATAGATATATAGATATATCTTAGGTGTATAGTGCTAAGTGAAAGAAACCAGTCTGAAAAGGCTACATACTGTATGATTCCAATCGTATGGCATTCTGGAAAAGACAAAACTGTGGAGACGGTGAAAAGTTCAGTAGTTTCCTGGGGCTGAGAGTAGGGAGCCATGAACAAGGAGAGCATGGAGGATCTTCAGGGCAGTGAAACTACTCTGTATGAAACTGTAGTGGTAGATACATGTCTCTACATTTGTCCAGACCCATAGAACATAGAAGACCAGAGCAAACCCAAATGTAAGCTACAGAGTTTGGGTGATAAGGATGGATCAATATGGAGTCACTGGTTGTAACAAATGTGCTACCCTAATCGTGTTGTCTATGAATGGAAGCAGAATGGGTGTCCAAAGGAAAAACTGAAGTCTCATTATCAGGATGGATGGCAGGATACAAAACAAGAGAAGACCACTATACCAAGTTACCCAAGTCAGCTAGGGCTTTTTCAGTTCCCTCCTCTTTGCCCACCCCCCACACAGGGTCGGGGAGAAGATAAGAAGATTCTAAAACACCAGGCAGGTCATTACAAAGATGCCTTCATTTATAGTGAAGTATAAACAACTGAGATCTCTTAGTAAATATTGAGGATTGTTGATGGTGGACATCTCTGTCTCAGTGAGAATTTCCGTATGAACAGTTCAGTGAGAGTAAAGCTATAGAACTTGTGACAGTCATTAAATGCTCCACAGTTTAGGTGGGCTATAAATGAAACATTAATATATAATAATTCTTTGGGCTGAAATCAAGTCTAGCATCGTACATTAGGAAGGCTAATTAGTTAATGTTTATAAAGTACAGTGCAGATATGCCCTTTGAAAATGCTAAGTATTCTAAGAGCTACATTGTAGCATTTTACTAAATGTAAAAGACCTAACGTTCATCATTTCTTTGGTACAGGTTGGCAAAGATTCCTTTGGCAATGATTATATAGAAAACTTAAAACAGAATGGTATTTCTACAGGTAAAATTTTATCTTTCTTAAAGTTAGTTTTTTAACTTTCTTCTGGAATCTAATTACAAGAAAAGTTGAATCTGGAATGGAATTATTAGATCCTCCCCTGGTGGCCAGAGAATTTTTATGCACAGATTTGTCTAGTCTTGCTTAAATGTCCTTTGTTAATTCTTTTCCGTACACTTCTCGTGGTGGCAATAAAATGATAGGAGGTTACAAACCTTCATCTCATAAAAATGTTTCAGAAGCAGGTGACAAAAGAAAACAGGTGCTGCATTCACAAAAGATATTTGAAGAAAAGTCACTGAATGTCATAGCTGGAAATGATCTTAGAAACCATCGAGGCTGATACCATCATTTCACAAAAGAGAAAACTGAAGGCCAGATTGGTTCTGAATGTGTCCAAGAGCACACAGCTAGTTGGAGCTAGAGCCAGGACTAGAATGCAGGTCTCTGGCTCCAGTTCAAGACTCTTTGCTGCTGCCAAAGGCTGCCTGATCAGCATTTCCATTTACACACCAGACCATATTTCTTGATAATATGCAAAACTTACGAAAACGAAGAAAATCAAACAAGTTCATTTTATGAGTTTGACCTTTAATCTTTCATCTAGAAAAATGCATATGTATACAACTGTGAATAATTTGAAGGACTTAAGAGCGGGGGTGGTTTGCTGGGTTGCTACTCATGTAGAGAAAAGGCGCAACTAAGTGTAAAGACTTGTATTTTCCTCACTGTATAGGTGATGGGTATAAATTAGCACTAATTACTTATTTCTTTTTTATCATCCCAGATGGTTAAAGGTTAAAAAGTTTCTCCAAGGATCAGTGGTGCATTGAAATTGTTAAAATAGATTATCCTTGCCAGGCTGTACATACGTGATTGTAATCCTTTTTTTCTTTTAGAATTTGCATATCAGACTGAAGATGCTGCGACAGGAACTGCTTCTATAATTGTCAATAATGAAGGTATGCGTTTCACATATCGGAGTATCATTTCCAGAACTAGAACAGAAGCATCCATTTGTACCCGATCCCTATGGATCTCCTAGCATATCCACCACTCCGAGGCCCAATGTGTGTTCCTTCCAATCTAAATATATATGTTTCCCTTCATGCTTTCCAAGTTGATCGTTCAAATATGAAATTTTCCATCCAATAGTTGCCTCAAAATAATATTTATATCCTGTAGCATCCCATTACCCTTCATGTGAACCTAGAATTGATATTTTGTCTCTAAAAGCAGTTAAGTAATCATCTGTCATTTCAGTTACTCTAGATAAAATAAATGTAAACAGATAGGTGCCAATGAAAGTTGATGAATCATATTTATAGAATATTTACTGAGCAAATGGCAGCAGCCGATTACTTCTAACTTATCATTAGTGTTCAATTTTGCCTGCTTTTTAGACACCAATCACATCTCAAAAGTCTATATATACAACTATGTCACAAGGCCTTGCTTGCAAGAGTTGAAACGTCTTTAAAAACAGTAACTTCCCTTTACCCTCAAGTAAAGTTTTCCTAATTTCTGTCAACTGTATTAGCTCTAAAAACACCTCATAAGATTTTTTTTTATTAGAATTAATATTCAAAAGGACCAAGCATTCCATGGGGCACATGGAACAGAAGAACCTGGTGCATTGGGGGCAGTCAATGTGCCTTGCATTAAATTAGGATTTGTCACAATGTGGCTTTTATTTAAGGTGCAGTTTCACAGAAATCATTTCTCACAGAAGTTATGGATTTTTAAGCTCTACTTTAGTGATCTCAGCGTTTCAGTATCGACAACAAAAAATACGGATTCCTCTTAAAGACAGTAGAGAAAAGTTTTCATTCTAAGAATAGACAGTCTGTGGCCATTACTTTAAGCTACATCTAAAGCAATTATCGCTGCCAACAGCAGCTCATTCCCTGTCTTAAACCCCTTTTTTGGGAGTTCCCGCTGTGGTGCAGTGGGTTAAGAATTCAGCTGCAACAGCTTGGGTTCCTGCAGAGGTGCCGGTTCTGTGCCTGGGAAGTGCACGGGGTTAAAGGATCAGGTGTTGCCACAGCTGCAGCTCAGATTCAATCCATATGCCATGGGTTTTACCATAAAAAAAAATGTTTAAATACCTTTTTTGTGTTTTAAGGATATCTTCGAGTTCTGTTTCTTCCTTATTTGTGTAACAAAATACTGCATTTCCGATGCCAAGATACAATATAATATTGTGTACCGGATGTCTATTACGGTAGACTTTGTCTAGTTTATAGAATGGGAATGCCCTCAAGTGTATAGACTGTAGTAGCAGAGCTAACACAGATACCCAGAGAGGCAACAATCAGCTCCTTTAAATGAAGAAATGAGTAGCCATTTTTTGACAAGTAAAATTTGAGGCATGAGTGAGCTAGTCATATGGCAGTGTCCACCTGACAGCTTAAGTCTGGGGCTTTGTCACTCATCAGCCGAGGCCAGGCCAGAAATGTCTGTTCGGGAGTCAACAACACAAAACAGCAGTTGACTCTGGCAGAGAGAATGAGGTCACTGAAGGAGAAAGGGAAGGAGAGGTGCTATCTCTCAGTGTGTGGGTACTTTGAATTTTTCCAGTACTGAGATTGGGTTTATGCTGACCCATCCCCACTTTAGTAAGTCCTCCTTGGCCAACAAACACATCTGTGGTAAGATGATAGGCCAGCATGTGTTCTGCATTCAGAGGTGATTTTAGGTCACGTCTACACAAGATAAGCACGAGCAGCCTGGAGCACAGAAAAGACTCCTGCTACGCATCCTTCTAGGTCAGGCTGTCCAGTAGGAAATAAAGCAATCCACGTCCATAACTGCACATTTTCCATTAGCCACATTCTTAAACGTAAACAGAAATAGGTGAAATTCATCTTAATATATTCACTCAATGTATCCAAAATATTTTCCTTTCAACTGTAATCTAAATGGTCTGCCCAGTCTTTGAAATCTGCCGTGTGCTATACCACGGCAGCACACCTCACTGTGGATGAACCGCTCCAGTGCTCAGTAGCCACATGTGGCTTGCCTTCATGACTACCATACGGACAGTTCACTGACAGAAAATGCACCACCACCCCTCCCCGACTAGGGGGGATTGTAGAGTGGGGGGCCCAAGTGACGAGTATACAAGAGCCTGTAGTCCTGCTTCTGTTTGAGCTGGTACAGTACAGGCCAGAGTCACTCTCTTGCCCACTTTACGTTATCTAGTACAGCTTTTCATCTGCTAGAGATTCTACGATGTGTTCTGATTTACAGAATCACTTTTCAGAATACCCTGGGGTATACACGTGGACTGCCTGCTACAGAGCATTAGCTTTTATCAATAAGCAAGCTTATGCTTATTGATACTCATCATTATAACATCTGTCATGTAGGTTTCAGAGTCTTTGTCACATACATCATACCAGCCATTTCCCATAAAAGAAAACTTTAAATATATAATTTATAGCCTAATATTCTTTGTATATAAGAATATATAATTTATCGCCTAATATTCTTTGTATATAAGAATGTTGATAAGGGAAATCTTCCCTTTTTTTACATTTTGCTCAAGATGACCAGAATAATATGAATCCTACAGAGATGTAAAAGAAGATACATGAGGAATATGAAATTTAACCTGAAAGTTAGAAATGTTAAAATTAATAATTACAACACACTTTGTATAATGACCTTCTAAGGGTGGTTGTAATATTGCAAGGTACTGTTGCTTGGTTTTGTTTGATTTTTAGTATAAATATGTAGAAATTCTTTATAGGCCAGAATATCATCGTTATAGTGGCTGGAGCAAATTTACTTTTGAATACTGAAGACCTGAGGGAAGCAGCCAGTGCCATCAGCAGAGCCAAAGTAATGATCTGCCAGCTTGAAGTAACTCCAGCAACTTCTTTGGAAGCCCTGACAATAGCCCACAGCAATGGAGGTAATTTTACACATTTGTCATTCTTTCTATAAAAGCTTTTATCACTGTCTCAATGAAAGTTAACCTTTCAAGTTCAGCAAAGCCATACTTCTTCTGCAGTTAAATATTCTTTCTCCCATCTCTGAGATTCACTGCCTTCCCATAGTCCTCGATAATGTTAGAAAACTTTACAAATAGGGAAAAAATAACACGAGTAGCATTTCTGATATCCTGAAATATGTCTCCAGTCTAGTTAGCAGAAATATGTCAAGTAGTAACTAGAATCTCTGAAGCAGCCCATTATCCAGGATACACTCTGAGTATCCCACCATTAAGTCACTCTAATGACTGCCATTCTCAGAGGCAGAGGTTAAGCTGAAGGTCACGTATAATCACCGCCCAGGTACATTTTGATAAACATCTCAAGGAACTGAAGATCAGTTCTTTCTTCTTTTTGTAAAACTTTATCTTTTCTGTACTACCCAAAGCAATCTACAGATTCAATGCAATCCCTATCAAATTACCCATGACATTTTTCACAGAACTGGAACAAACAATCCAAAAATTTATATGGAACTACAAAAGACCCAGAATTGCCAAAGCAATCCTGAGGAACAAAAAAACAAGCAGGAGGCATAACTCTCCCTGACTTCAGGCAATATTACAGGGCTACAGTAATCAAGACAGCATGGTACTGGTACCAAAATAGACATACAGACCAATGGAACAGAATAGAGACCCCAGAAATAAACCCAGACACCTACGCCCAATTGATCTTTGACAAAGGTGGCAAGAACTTCAAATGGGAAAAAGAAAGTATTTTCAGCAAGCTTTGCTGGGAAACTTGGACAGCTGCATGTAAATCAATGAAACTGGAGCACACTCTCACACCATGCACAAAAATAAACTCTAAATGGCTTAAAGACTTAAATATAAGACAAGACACTATTAAACTCCTGGAAGAAAACATTGGCAAGACACTCTCGGACATCAACCTTACTAATGTTCTCTCAGGTCAGTCTCCCA
>PVHT021183518.1:13256328-13366528 GCA_004024745.2 Catagonus wagneri | reverse complement strand
TTTTTTTTTTTTTTTGTCGTTTTGTCTTTTTTTTAGGGCCGCACCTGGAGGTTCCCAGGCTAGGGGTCCAATCGGAGCTGTAGCCACCGGCCTACGTCACAGCCACAGCAACGCAGGATCTGAGCCGCATCTGCGACCTACACCACAGCTCACAGCAATGCTGGATTCTTAACCCACTGAGCAAGGCCAGGGATCGAACCCACAACCTCATGGTTCCTAGTCAGATTCGTTTACGCTGCGCCACAACAGGAACTCCAGCTCTTTTTGTTTCGTTTGATCTTTTTTTTACTTTGGAAATTTCCAAACACACAGAAGCAGGCAGAATTTATAAGGAATCCCATCCCCAGCTTCAACAATCATCAACTCGTGGCTCATCCTGCTTCACCTCCTCTCCCACCCATGCCCCTTCTCTCGCCCCCGGCATATAACACACCTTTAAAAATACCCAGATAGTTTCTTTGTTTTCTTCTCTTTCTCCTCTGACTAGTAGGGAAAGCATCTTCTGAGTTAGAATCCCATTTCTGTTCCTTGTTAGCATTGTGGTCTTAGCAGAACGATCTCATTTTTTCTGAGCCTTGACTATAAATGCATACAGAAATACTCCCCTACAGAATTGTTCTAAGAAAGAAATAAAATCAAACATGACACCAAATGTGTTGTAGTACGTCTAAGGACACCATTTCCTTGTCTCTCACTTCTCCCTTTAAATTAAAATCAGGATAATATCCTGATCTTAGCGCCCTTTGGCCCAAAAAATCAAAATAAAAAGTGGCCACTCTAAGACAATGGCTTCTTCTTGATATTGTGACCATAGTTCTGCGATTATACTAAGAAGAAAGTAGGGAAAGAATCACATTGATTTTTCCAGATAAAACTTTCTCATCAAGATACAAAACTAAAAAGAAAGAGTGTGTGTCTCTGTGTGTGTGTGTCTCTGTGTTTATATAAGTGATTTCTCCCAAAGTGTATGGTTCTACACAGCAATAAATGGAAAATAAGTTCCTGAAACAATTTTTGGGGAATCTTAAATTATGTCCTGATTTAACAAATTTCCTCTTGGCAAAACAACATGCTGTGGCAAATTCTCACTGACATTTAATTTATTTTTAATGGACTAGAAGCTGTCAGAAAGAATTCTAAGCCAAAACCCATTTGGTTACATTTTCTCAGGGTGTCACAGATAAAGGCTAAGGCTTATAGTGAGCATTCTCTGCCCGGCACGCATCTTAATCGGGTGACATGAGCACAACTCGCCACTTCATTCATGCTCCTGTCTTTCCTTGTAGGGGTCCAAGCGGATTCTCACGTGACTTCTCTTTTTTTCCCTACTGTCCCCAGCTTCTCAGAGATGACTGTTTCCTCTGTCCTAGTCTAATAACCTGTTACCTACTCAGCCTGTGGAGGAGAAAAAGGTACAACAACCGCAGTTGAGGAGCTAACTTTTCACAGGTGAGGCTAGAGTCACCGGCCTGATTCAGGCTGTCCTCTGCGTGGGGTCCAGCAGTGCCTCCGCTGTCACCTGCCAGGCAGTTCTTCCAGCTGAGGAGCTAGAGGACCTGGGACATCAGGAATGGGCAGGGGTAGGTGATGGCGGCCAAAGACCACCTCGCCCATTTCACATTTTTACTAAGAACCAGCATGAATTCTGCATGATCTGTCCTGTAGGGTGATATTGCAAGTCGTAACACCTGCACTTATATGTACTTTACTGCTTCTAAAGTCCTTTCATGCATATATTTGATCCTCAGAAGAATCTTATGACAAAGGTATGGCAGGCATTACTCTCCCACATTGAAGGGGAGACCACAGACTCAGAGAGGTTAAGTCATTAGCTAAATCAAGGTCAGCATAGAAACGAGGATTCAGACTCCAAGACCCCAATTCTGTGCCCTAGAGCACACTTTAAATAAACTGCCACAACCCACTGATTTTAAGTAACTAATCCTTTATGAAGAATATCTCTAGAAAAGTGAAATCCATGAACTGTTACACTGCCCAACAGGCAACCAAAGCTTTGAACGTTATACTGCTCAAGTCACAGAGACAAAACCTTAGAGTGTTTTCAGCCAAGTGTCCCCTACCTGCCCCCATAAAACACGCACACTCAAGCACCCATGTGCAAACACACATCTATCCAGAACTCAGTCGGTCCCATTTGATAGTTTCTAGTCGGACGCAGC
The DNA here is from genome assembly GCA_004024745.2 of Catagonus wagneri. Classification (NCBI taxonomy): domain Eukaryota; kingdom Metazoa; phylum Chordata; class Mammalia; order Artiodactyla; family Tayassuidae; genus Catagonus; species Catagonus wagneri. The sequence goes on along the minus strand of PVHT021183518.1, from coordinate 13,364,348 downwards.
TTAGACTCTATTCTATGAGCAGTGTGCCCGTGTGCGTTTGAATTTAATGCATCTTCATTCTCACTGGAGAGAAAAAGTACTGCACTGAAAATTCCACTGGCTTGGGAGTCATGAAGTAGGGCTTTGAATTCAGAATCAGTCCCTTAGCAAATGGGGGACCTCGTGTAAGTAGGTCAGCTCCTTGCACTGGGCCTCAGTTTCTTCTGTGAGACCAGGGAGCTGGACTGAGGGCTCTCAGGTCTTTAATGTCACAATGTGTGAATGCGCTGCTCACAGAGCAGACCAGACGGAGCTGAAAGATCTGCTGAGCTCTGAGTGGCCTGTCCTTTGCCGACCCCCACCCCACCCTCCGAGGCTGCATATGTGATCAGCATTATTCCATCTACAAGAAAGATGGTAAAATCATCACCGTCATCATCACCTGTGCGTTTATTAGCACACCTGCCTCTCTGTATACTTACAAGTAGTGAAGTTTGAATTAAACACACTGTATAACTGGATTATATATCAGCTGTTAAAATACAGAGGAAAAAGACACCCCCTTCCGTCCCTGACTCTACTGTCTCAGAAATCTCTATCTTTGCCAAAATCAAAGTGTCAGTTTTAACAGCACCTGGAACATCCAAAATGACTTGGGGGCCCTCTCGGGACCCCCCTCTTCTCTAGGTCACAATGTTGTGACGTAGGCCCAGGGCACGGCTGGTGCTGCAGCTGCTCGTGATGAAATTATACATGTTGGTTCTGGTCTTTATATCCATTTCAAAGCAAATGGAACATTACAGGAACAATTATAAATGATTGAGATTGTAAGATCGCCAAAATTAAATTCTAGGTAGGATACAAAATATCTCTTAATGCCACTTTAGTCCTTTTCCATTTGGCAAACAAACTTCCTGGCTGGCCACCTTGACTTTCACAGGAACATGGTAAAGCATACAGCCCAAACTTTGAGTGTTTTTTTTTTTTTGTTTAGAGTAATTTTTGTCGTTTTTTAGGGCCACACCCACAGCATATGGAGGTTCCCAGGCTAGGGGTTCGATCGGAGCTATAGCCGCCGGCCTACGCCACAGCCACAGCAACGCCAGATCCAAGCAGTGTCTGCAACCTACACCACAGTGCACAGCAATGCTGGATCCTTAACCCACTGATTGAGGCCAGGGATTGAACCTGCATCCTCGTGGATGCTAGTAGATTCATTTCCGCTAAGCCATGACAGGAACGCCTGCTTTGGGTGTTTTTGCTGCTCAAGTCACAGAGAAGAACTTCTAGAGTGAGAGACTACCAAGCCAGTGTCTTGGGTAGCCCAGCCTTCCCATGGTTTCTTAGGGTGATTTTCTTTCCCTATTTCTCTAGGCTCGTTATTAGGGCCTTCTTAACTGCCCTCCATGGTGACATCATTAAACTTCCGCTTCATTTTCCTGTCTTTGTGCCCATACAACTATCTTCCTGGGCCTCACCAATTCTTCAATGACGTGATTGTGCCAGCCACTGACATTGCTATTAAGACAACCAGGAGTTTAGTCCATTGTAATGAATAATAATTAGTGCTGGGTGCTGTCAATCACCCCTGCAGCTCCAAGTTACTCCACGGTACATCCTGTGTGCTCTAGTTCTGCGTGGCTCCAGGATGACGTCAGTTTTTTCCATCTTGGCTATCACAAATTTGCATTCTTCTTTGATTAACTACATCTACTAATTCTTCATTTTTTTTCATCATGGTAAAGTAGTCACGTTTATTCATGGTAGCACAAGCCAAAGAGAGTCCTTTCTTTATGGCATTTTCACCTTTCCCCTTAATTTAGTTATTAATCAGACTCTGAGCCTATGTATTCAGTGTCCTTTGGTAAGAATGCTCTCCCTCGGTAAAATACAGGCAAATAAAATTTGAGTGATTCTTTTTAAGTCAAATCAAGTTGTGGGATTTCTCATTCCAGCCATTGTTGCTTAAAATTCAAAGTAATTGTTTCCTTAAAATTTGTTTTTATTGTGGAAATTTTCAAATACATGTGAACATATAGAGAACAGCAATGATATATTATCATTTAGCTTCAACAATGTTCAATACTTGGCCAATCTTATTTCCTCTACGGCCAACTCATTCCCAATTCCCCACTGCAACCTTGGGTTATTCTGAAGCAACACCCAAACATTGTATCATTTCATCCACAGGGTACTTGTTTTTTGATTTAAGATATATATTTTCAGAATTATGTCTTTGCATGGTGTACAGCAGTTAATCTGTGGTCAGATTTATTCTCAACCTTTTATAACTAGTCACTTAGTAGTTTAGTGAGTAACCTCTCAGACTTTTTCCTCTTCTCTGTAAGTGTATAAATGTAAATACACATAGATTTATATTTGTTCTGTTTTGTTTTTAAAAGGGGGGATCACACTATCGACTTTTATCATAAAACTTTTTCACTATAAAGTATAGAAATCTTTCTGTGACAAAACAGAGATCTGCTTCATTCTTTTTAACAGCAGCAGGACATTCCATTGGGCAAGTGTCGATTTTTTTTAACCAATCCACTCTGATAGACACAGGTTTCTTTTCATTCTTTTCTGTTCCAAGGAGAGCTGGATGAACATCACCGTACCTTGTCTTGGCATGCCTGTGTATTTCTGTAGGATAAGTTTAGAAAAGGAATTGCTGGATCCAGGATCTTGTGAGATAAAATGGAACTTTTATAAGAAGAATGGCTCTACGCTGTTGTTCCATACAGATAGCTTCCTCTACCCTGTGCTCAGAGCTGCTGAGTGCAGGTCTGAGGATCAGACTAAGTGAGTAGCGCTGTTTTGATTTATTGCTTGAGGAAACCTAAAAAGTAAAGGGTGTGTTAGGATGCTCAGCAGCGATGGACTTCCTGCAGAATTGACATCTCTGAGACCTGGCAGAAGTAGGAAAAACCAATGACAGAGATTGTTGCCAGGCTACAAACTCCAACAGAAGGCAGAAGAGATGGGTGGACAGGCAGGGATGCTGGGCGGTGGGTAAAGGACAATATAATAACAGTAATAATCCTTTACATTTGTACAACACTTTACAGTTTACACAAGGGCTTTTACATCCGTTTTCTAATTTAAGCCACACAATAACCGTGTGCAAAAATATGAGCAGCCAAAAATATACCATAGAATTTCTGTGGGTGGACATTCTGGATTCTAAAATAATGAAAATGTGGGAATAGTGTTAGCCTACAAACCACTGGACAGAATCCACTGACCGAACCAAAATGTTAAGTAAGACCAAGAAAGAGGCAGCAGTAGACTAGCTGGCTTCACCAAGCAGAAGGAGTGAACAGCCGCCACTAGCCACGTGCTGACACACATCTCCCCGAGGACACAGAATGTATCAGCGCCAAACTAGCCATGGGAGAGCCTCTTGGAGAACTTGTCAAATGTGTCCACTCCCGGGTGTTACCCTCAGGGATTCTGATTCAGTGGCTTTGAGGTAGAGCCCAGAAAGCAGGCGTTTGAATAAACTCTCCTAGGGAGGCTGATGTGCAGCCAAGTTTAGGAACCACTGTTCTGGAAGAGTCTCTGAGGACTGCAGCTAGAGAATTTCACTCTGTGGGTCTATGGTAACTTGCGGTTACTAAACACAGAAGCCAGTAGCCCTGGATAGAGGAAAGAAGACCAACTGATCTAGCTGGGTGCTCCGGTAGATAGGGAAACTTCCTATGACTGTAATTTCTAATAACTTTTTACAAATTTTATCAAGTTCCACAACAAAGGCTGTTTTAAAATATTGTGAATTGGCATAAGGGGCTTGCACTGCTAAGGACAGAGTCCTGGCCTAAAGAGGCAACCATTTTAGAAACGACCAAACCCTGGACTTCAAGCCAGAGACACTGGGTAGAGACCCAGCTTGACCATCTCCCAGGACAGGGCCATAGACCGACCTCATCTAAGGCTCACTCTCCTCCTCTGAAAAATGCACTTCTGACACCAAAATGGCTGTGACGTTCTCATTTTTCCTCTCTCCGCTGTCTCCATCCTCCTCTGGTGGGCTCCTAGTCTGAGCTAGCTCTCAGGCTTTGACTGAATTTCTCCTCCTTTATCAGTCTTTCCTTTATGTTCCCAGATTGCCCACAGGAGCCAAGAATGTCAGCTTTTGTGTGAGTGTGTTATGTCTGCATGAGTAACTGCAATATATTTGGAAGACATACATAGGTGTTTAAAACATGCATACGGACATGAACTTCCTACTCACTGTTCTTACAAGGAAATTTTTGAGCTCTTCATTGTTTCCTTTCTATCATCTCTTTTTTCTTTCCTGGAAAATGGATTTATGAACTAGCCTTGCAACTAAGTGCTTAAAGTAACCCACAAAAATGTCCACCAGCCTGCATGTTCACATTTATACATGTCCTTTCATGCCACAACAGCTACATTTTTCTTTAACGATCTTGTTGCCCTTTGCCATAACTTTGTAATCACTTCAGTTGTAAATATGGATGCTTGTCCTTGAAGCTGAAATGCTGCAGAGTAAAAGGTATAGCAAATGGACGTAAGAAGGAATGCATACTAGGCTGTCATGGAAACTGAGAGTCCAGACTTTTCTACATCTGTAACTAAGTTGATTTTTAATTTAATGGGGAAATTGGTTGCACTTAAGGATTCTCTTACTGAGTGTCTACAAATGTACCATGTTAAATGGTGACCATTCAACCTTTTTCATTCCTCTGTAGTGACAACATTATTCAATCCAGCACCAGCCATTGCCAACCTGGACCCCCGGTTCTACACCCTCTCGGATGTGTTCTGCTGCAATGAAAGTGAGGTAAGGATAGAAGGTTTTGCTCATTCCTTGAAAAACCAAAAGACTTTCATGTACGTGGATAAAGCGAAGAATCAGGACTAGCTGCATCAACTTGTTGCATGTGAATTTTCGGGCATTTTGAAAACAAAGTTTTTTTCGGTTGACCGGAATCTAAAGAAAAAGAAACTAGTGAGTCCTAGAGGGAAAAGGGTTCCCTGGGTCATACCAATAATCAGGCATTTATCAAACCTCAGCTAATTTTAGTCCCCACCCTGCCCTCATTACTATCAGTGTTTTGTTTTCTTTTTTAATCACTCCATGTTCTGTGGACTAATTACATTAGTATTAGAGTTTCCAGAATTAGCAAACAAAAATACAGGACACCCAATTAAACTTGAATTTCAGATAAACAAGGAATGATATACTAAACATACTACAAAATTATTTGTTGTTTATCTAAATAAAAATTTAACCAAGAATCCTATATTTTATCGAGCATTTGCTCCATTCTATTCTGAAGACCCTGTGATCGCACTGGTGGACAGACATAGGTCCTCCACTGATGCCTCGGGGAGCACTTGGTGGCCATTCCATTAGGGGAGCACCCTCTCAGTCCAGCTGAGGGTCACAATGTACCTGTCTGCATAAAATCTCCATCAATATATTCATATTGTACCACTCACTCTGAAGCTTTTTAGGAAGAAGATTTCAGTATTTTCCCTTTTATAGGTCAGATGTATGAGACCAGCACTCTCAACTCCCCCAGCACTGGGAGGCAAGACATATTACATAATGCAACCTACAGAGAAAGAATGTTTATACTTAATGAGCTATAATAGCAGTTTTCCATTCGATGCAAAGGCTGAATGAAGGTTCCTAGGCTTTCCTTGCCTGCCTTTTTGTGTTAACTTCATCTCTCAGAACATAAAGGAAACAAGAAAGAAGACTGCCACGAGGAAACGAATTATAAGAAGCCACAGTAGGTTATGCAATATTTTTGAGCAACCACCATGGCCAGGCATTGTGCTAGGAAAAAGGAATTGTGGGAGACAGTGACCATTTCACAATAAGAAGTTAGATTACCCTCAACTGCCAAACCAGCATAGATTTCCCTGCTAGATAGTTATAGCGCATCTCTACTGATTCTTCAAACACTCATCACAGCTCAGAGTGCTCGTTTAATACCTCAGTCTTCTCCTGGGAGGGTATGGACATCTCTTATTCACTCCTGTATCCCAATGGCTATCTATTGTTCATAATAAATTAGCCCCAGATTTACTTACAACAGTAGTAATTGTTGTCTCCCATGGTTTCTGTGCATCAGGAATTGAGACAGAGCACAGCATGGCTTATTTCTCCTCTATGATATCTGGGATCTCAGCTGGAAAGACTCAAAGACCAAGGGCTAGAATCACCTAAAGCTTCTTTCACTCCCATGTGTGCTAGTTGATGCTGGCTGTTGGCCAGAACACTTACACATGGCTTCTCCTTGTGGCCTGGACTTCCTCCCAGTATGGAAGCTGGGTTCCAACAAGATCCAGTCTGACAAAGAGTGAGGGAGAGAGAGCATGAGAATCCAGCAGAAGACATGGCTTTTATGACTTAGCTTTGGAAGTCACACAGCATCTCTTCTGGTGCATTCTACTAATTGAGGTAGGAATGTCCACCCTGGTACCCCACCTCTCAGCAGCAGACTGTCACTGTCACAGTGTGAAAAGAGCACGTACAATGTGATACATAGTGATAGTTGTCATTGGAAATTATCATCTGGCACATAGTTGGCAGCTAGTAAATGCTTACTGAATGAATGAACAAATGAATGAACTCTGGTCTTTTAGTAAATTATCTCAAGAACATAATGAAAAAAAGAAAAAACTTAAAGCTTCACATTCTCATGGATGATTTCTAATCATGATAACAATGTAAGTGTGTGCTTTAAGATACTCCATGCCACACACAAACCACTGGTATATAAATATGAAAAGAGACAATGAAAATATACTCACAAGTTCAAAAACAAGCTAACTCCTCAGATCAGAAATGGAGCAGAATCACAGAGCCTTCAGTCCTGGGTGGGCTGTACTCCAGGCCCAGAAGCTGGCATAGATGGTTGGAAGTTTGCCTCCTGTGGGTAAATGGGCACTGAAAGTGTGCCACTCGTGGGAGACTGGAGCAGCGCCCATGACTAGAAACCAAAGATGCTGGGCAAAGGCTTCGCTTCTAAGGAAAAAAGGTGGAGGAAGCTGCTGTGCCTGCTGCCTGGGGCTACAACATATATAAGGCTCCCCATCTGTGGAGCTAGGATGAAAGGACTGCCTCTGATCAGGGAGGAAGCCAAGCCATCTGGTGACCGAGTGACTTGTTAGCAGGGCCAGTAAGAATATAACCTCAGGACAGGCTCTCCCTTTTGCTGGTTCTGGTTTAGAGACCCTCAGGGACCTAGTGGATGCAGCTGTAAAACCACAAGAAAGGCAGGATAAGCCTGATGGGAGTGAAATGTGCGGACTCTCCACCTCACTGTGATCAGAATGAGCCAGCAGATGAAGAAACGTAGTGCTGGAGTTCCCGCTGTGGTGCAGTGGCAATGAATCCGACCAGGAACCACGAGGTTACGGGTTTGATTCCGGGCCTCGTTCAGTGGGTTAAAGATCCGGCGTTGCCATAAGCTGTGATGTAGGTCTCAGATGCAGCTTGGATCTGGCGTGGCTGTGGCTGTGGCTGTGCCGTAAGCCGGAGGCTACAGATCCGTAGCCTGGGAACTTCCATACGCTGCAAGTGTGGCAGCAAAAAGACAAAAATAAATAAAAAATAAAGTTTAAAAAAAAAAAGAAACGTAGTGCTGCAAGAGATCCAGCAAAATTAACAGTCTCAAGATGAATCTACCCAAGATGAAATGCAAGTAAGAAAACAGTGCAAAAAAGACTTGCAGTAGGATTAAGACTCTTATTCACTGAAAAAGGAGAAGAAATTGTGAAAGAAAAACAGAATCAAAACAACAGTATGCGAATATGAAAACCAATTTTCATTTTCTTGAAAATGAAAGGTAGTCATTTAAAAACTTTGGAAGTACTCATTAGATAAACCTGAGACTGGAATGAAGAACTGGTGAACTGAAAAAGTTTCTAGATCAGTTCACCTAGAGGTAGAACAGTCCATTCACCTCAAAAACAGCGGGAAGAAAAATAGTTTTAACTATTAAAGAGGAGGTTAGAGAAATGAAGGACAGCTTGAGAGGCTTCAGCGTGTGTCGAATTAGAGTGAAGGCAGAAGAAAATGGAGGGAACCCAAGAGAAGCTGCAGGAGAGGAAAACCCACAAGGTGTTTTCTAGAACAGAGAAAAGGGCTGAGCCCTCAGGTCAAAAGGGTATTAAAAGTACCGCATAAGATAATAAAGGCCTACAGGAATTTAGGTGTGAAATTTATGGGTGTGACTAACACCAAAATCATTGGCAGTGGCCCCTTCCTTTCTGCTCTCCTCCCTGTGCCCTTCCCTTCTTACTTTTGTAAAATTTTCTTTGCTCCAACTTTATTATGAAAAATCATCATAAATAAGGAAAAGCTGAATGTGCAATACAGTGAATATTCATATCCTCTCCACCTAAAGAGCTGTTCAGATTTTACCATATTGGCTTCCCTTCTCTCCTGTGTGTATTTTTTGTTTTGGTTGAATCCTTTAAGAGTAAGTTGCAGACAGATTCCTCACCCCTAAATACCTGAGTTTACGTCTCCTGAGAGGAGCCACAACACCATCATCACACGTAGGAAAATTCACAGTAATTCTATACTATCATCTAATTTTCAGGCCACATTCTAATTTCACCAGTTGTCCCAAGAATGTCTTTTATAGCTAGTTTTTGTTGTCATAGTTGTTTTCCTGAGCCAATATCCATCAAAGTTCCCCATTGCATTGGTTGTTATGAAAAAGAAGGGAGTTCCCGTCATCGCTCAGGGGTTAACGAATCCGACTAGCATCCATGAGGACGCAGGTTCGATCCCCACCCTTGCTCGGTAAGTTAAGGATCCGGCATTGCCGTGAGCTGTGCTGTAGGTCACAGATGCAGTTCAGATCCTGCATTGCTATGGCTGAGGTGTAGGCCAGCAGCTATAACTCTGATTCGACCCCTAGCCTGGGAACCTCCATATGCCTCGGGTATGGCCCTAAGAAGCAAAAAAAATAAAAATAAAAATAAAGATAAGAAGGGAGGCATCTTCTAGAAAAACAGATGTAATCCAGAAGTGGACCCAGTCACTTATTCTTGCCACTGTTTCTTTTTTCGTGTGCACTGCAGGCTGAGATTCTGACTGGCCTGGAGGTCAGCAGCCCTGAGGCTGCCGGGCAGGCTGCGCTGCTGCTCTGGGAAAGGGGCTGCCGGGCGGTGGTCATCACCTTGGGCGCTGAAGGCTGCATGATGCTGTCACAGACGGAACCTGTCCCAAAACACATTCCCACAGAGAAAGTCAAGGCTGCGGATACTACGGTAGGTCTTTCAGTTTCAGACTCCTTTCTGGGCCTTGAAAATCGTTATTGTGTAACCTAGATGCAGCACCTGAATGTCTGGATCATGAAGTAGAAGCCCTCAAAGGCAAAGTGGTGGAAGAGAAGAACAATCAGGCAGAACTGTATCTAACCCTCTCTAACCCACTGTGGACTTTACACAAGTCATTTAACCTCTCTGGGAGTTCCCGTCGTGGCTCAGTGGTTAACGAATTCGACTAAGAACCATGAGGTTGCAGGTTTGATCCCTGACCTTGCTCAGTGGGTTAAGGATCTGGCATTGCCGTGAGCTGTGGTGTAGGTTGCAGACGCGGCTCGGATCCCGTGTTGCTGTGGCTGTGGTGACGGCTGGCAGCTACAGCTCCTATTAGACCCCTAGCCTGGGAACCTCCATATGCCGCGGGTGCGGCCCTAGATAAGGCAAAAAGGCAAAAAAAAAACTTAACCTAAGTCAGTTTCCACCTCCATAAACTCGGAATGTCAGTATAAATTATACCCATATTACCTATATTCATTCATTCAGTAAATACATACTTACTAAATACCTATTATATGCCAGTCATGTATTAGGTGCATATGTATTCTGATGAACAGGACAGAGTCTCTCCCCTCATGGGGCCTGGATTTTAAACAATAAGCAGGAGTTCCCTGGTGGCTCAGTGGGTTAAAGATCTGGCATTGTCACTGCTGTGGCACAGGTTCAGTCCCTGGCCTGGGAACTTCTACATGCCGCAGGTGCAGCTCCCCCCCAGCCAAAAAAAAAAAAAAGCTATAAAAAAATCACCAGGTTTCTTGTGTGGAAATAAGCAGCAAGGAGCACTGGTTAGCGGAACCCATTTTTCTAGCCAAGAAATAATAACAGCATTTACTACATGCTTACTGTGTCTCTTTCACGTACATCTCATTTAATCTTTACAGCAACCACATGAAGTAGGTACTATAATTATCCTCATTTTACAGATTTAGAAACTAGCTCAGAATCCTAATTCAAGGAAGTAATAGCCAGAGGTTCAAAACTAAGACACTCTTGAGAGAGGTGCTGTGTTAAGGACAAGCAGCTTCAGTGGACAATCGCATGGCCACAGAGCAGGGATAAAAGGTAACACGTTAGAAAAAGACTCAGTGTTCCTCTAAAGCTGGGGAAATAGAAATTATCTGCTTATGGCCTAGACTAGAAAAATAAGTCAACATCAGGGACAAGAAACTGGAGTTGAGGAAGAATAAAAGCTTTAGGGTTTTTATTTATAAGAACCTGGCATATTATTATTTGTAAAATGTGTTTGTTTTCTTGCTTGGAAAAGACTTTAAAATGTGAATCACTTATCAAAAAGAAGCCTACGGGCACCTGATGAAGTTTTGGATACGAATATGCTTTGAAATAGACAAGTGCAAGGAATGCCTCTATTACATGAAATTACATCCTGATTGCCTTTCAAAATGTGCTTTAACGGGAATTTGATAAACTGTACTTGATGGTGTTATTCTCATCTTACTCAGTTATTTCTGAAACCACTAGCTTTTTCTCTATTTTGTCAAGAAGGACAGTAACCTGAATTTGAGAGGTTCATTATTAGTTCTGAAACTGATCCTGCATTAGACTAAAACTATTCCAGGTTCTGAACTAAAGCAGAAGGGTTTGTTCTTCTCTTGCTAAAAATACAATGAAGGGAGTGCCCTAATGACCTAGTGGTTGGGGGGCCAGCAAGGTCATTGCAGGGGCTCAGGTCACTGCTGTGATGTGGGACTTCCCCATGCCATGGACAATGCCATATGAATAGATAAATAAAAACAGGGAGTTCCCATTGTGGTGCAGCAGAAACGAATCCAACTAGGAACCAGGAGGTGGCGGGTTTGATCCCTGGCCTCGCTCAGTGGATCCGGCATTGCCATGAACTGTGGTGTAGGTTGCAGACACAGCTCGGATCCCGCATTGCTGTGGCATAGGCCGGCAGCTGTAGCTCCCTTTCAACCCCTAGCCTGGGAATCTCCATATACTGAGGGTACTGCCATAAATAAATAAATACATAAAACACCATGAAGGGTCCTTGTGAAGATGATGGGCCTCCTGGCTTCAGCCTCTGCTTTCAAAGTCTGTGTCAGTTACAACCCCTTTTGTTCCCAAGCACCAGGAACACAGTCAAACTGCTTACACAGAACAGGGATTTATTGGGTGCACATAACAGGAGAGTTTGAAGGTCCAGCAGAATGCAGAGGCCAAACCATGTCATCAGGACTCACCCGCGCTCACTCTCTCCCTATCAGCTCTGCTTGCCTTGCTGTGCGCTTTGAGCTCAGAGAGGCCCCCTCCAGGTAGTGGTCCCCGGCAGCCAGTTCCCAGACCACACTGTGCCCCACGTCGTGTCCCCATCCTTGGTGTCAAATCAAAACCAAGAACTCTCAGCGGAGGCTGGGAAGGGAATGCTGATCAGAGCAAACCCACCCGTGCCCATCCCAGAACATTTTCGGGGAAATGCACTGAGAGGGCATAGGATTAAATGATGGAGAAACTAGCCCTGGAAATGTTCAATCTGAATCAAGAGTAATCATCCTCAGAGTAGTTTCATGTTGAAGGATTAGATTTCACAGATCATGACGGATTATAGTTTTAAGCATCTTATTACATACAGCTGTGTGCACCAAGGAGCTTTTCACACTTAATACTGTTTTGTGCCCTTTCATTGGTTTCTTAGGCCTTGCAGTTAACGTTTAGGTTTGGGAAAGGTGCAAAACAGTGGGAGTTCAGAGAGGACAGATTACTTGGAGACAGGAGAGAAAACAGGATCAGGAAGGTCAGGGCACTGGATCAGGATCAGCACGTTTTTTTTCTATAAACGGCCAGATGGTAAAGCTTATTAGGCTTTAAAGGCCATATGCATACCTGCTCTATTACAACTACTCGACTCTGCCGAGGTAGCACAAAGGCATCCATAAACAACTTCATATCTACTGAAATCAAGCTAGTATTAATCCAAACTAGATCAAGTTAAGGTGTTAGCTGGAATCACCAGTGCAATCACTGAGACAAGAACTAAAAACAAAATAAAAGAAACCAGAGGATTAAAATGGTACACTAGAAGATATCTACTTAACACAAAAGAAGATGGTAATGGAGGAATAGAGGAATAAAGCAGCTACTGGAAGATATGCTATTGTAAACTGGGATAAAGCTAAGACAGAGGAAAATATGGGATCCAGGAAACAGGCAACATAAGAGAGAAGTCGGTGACAATGAAGGACAATAGCTATGCAGGTAGCCCATGCCCAGCCAGTCCAGATGAGAGCAGGAGAGTGGCAGGCTCTGGAAGGAGTGTGTCCCAGAAACAAAGATAAAGGAAGAAGGAAAAAAGAATGGAATATCCAGATATCCAGTGTGTTTGAATATGCCAAGATTTTTAGCTCTCTTGCAAAATTTAAGGGAGAAGTAGTAATTCATATATAGAAAACTGAGGGAGTTTAAAAAAAATTTTTCTCCTCTAGGTCATCAGGAGCCTAATAAAAGTTATGATTAAGCAAATATAAATTTTGCATACCACGTGGCTATGAATGTATAGTCATAACAATGTGAGAGCCAATTACTGATTTAACTAAAAATGGAGATTATAATCATATTGTGAAGATAAATAGAAGGCTAAAGTGAGTGTGCATGTGTGTGCACACTGAGGAAGATAAGAGAATTAGGTGCTCACCTTCAAGAACTGGAATTTAAGAGATACTACCTAAAAAATATTTTAACAGATTTTTTTTAAAACAACAGTGTAAGCACACTACCAGAAACAGAAGATAAATATCAGAAGAAACTAGTAAAAGAAGTTAAAGTATTTGCCTCGTAGAAATGGGAGTGGAGAGGAATGGGACATTAACACTTTAAGGCTTGTCTTTTTAAACTATAGATATATATGTATATATATGTATATTTTTAAATTATATATATTTTAAACTATAAAATACATATATATAAATATATGTATTCATATATATTTTTAAATTGTATGTGTGTGTGTAGTCTAAAATATATATAGATGGCTTGGATTTTTTTTTAATGGCAAAATACAATGAGATACCACTTCACACCCAGTAGGATGGCTACAGTCAAAAACAGATAAGAGCAACTGTTGACTAGGATGTGGAGAAATCAGAACCTTCAAACACTGCTGATAGGAATGTAAGGTGGTATGGCCGCTTTGGAAAATATTCTGGAAGTGTTTCAGAAAGTTAAATTTAGAGTTACAACAGATCCAGCAATTCTCCTTCCATGTATATATCCAAGAGAAATAAAAACATATGTTACACAAAAGCTTATACACACGTGTTCACACAGACTTATTCATAACAGCCCCAACTTGGAAACAAGCCAAATTTTCATCAACAGATGAATGGATAAACAAATTGTATATATATGACAGACTACAAGAGAATATTATTCAGCCATAATAAGAACACTGATACATGCTACAGCCTGAGAAACTTCCAAAACATTGTACTAAGTCAGAGAAGTCAAGCTTTAGAAACCACATTTGTTTGCTTCCATTAACATGAAATATCCAGTGAATCTATGGAAACAGAAAAGGGATTGACAGTTATCAGAGGCTGGAGAGAGGGAAGAATGAAGAGGGACTGCTGACGGGTGTCGGGTTCCTCTTTGGGGTGATGAAAATGTCCTCGAATTAGATAGTGGTGATGGTTACACAACCTTGTGGAAATACTCAAAACCACTCCATTGTGTGCTTTTTTAAGGGTGAATTTTACGGTATGTGTCTTATCCCTCAATTTAGAAAACAAAGGATGAACAGAAACTACAAAAAGGCACTTCACTGATGGATACTTTTATGATAAAGAATTTTCCACTTAGTTGCTCTAGCGAGTGCGCGCTCAGGATCCCCCAGCGGAACAGAGGTGACACAGGCAACGAGGGTAGTTATTTTCTGGGTGTGGAATCTCCCTCGGCTTTTTGACGCTGCCTTTGTCCTCTCATCCAGCACTCTCCTTATTAAAATTCTTGCCTGTTCCGCACACAACCGGTCAGCCTCTTCCTAAGTCTGTAAAGAGGCGCTCGTCCCCACGGGGAGGGGAGGAGCTCCCAGGGAGCCGTCTTCTTCGGAACAAATGGGCTCCTTCACTTTCCTGTCAGGAGGGTATTACTTGCTCTCAGGTGGTTTGGAACCTTCTCGCTTTTCTCTCCTCCTCCTGGTCCCTTCAGTGTACACCTTAACAAAAAAATCATACTGTGCAGCCTGAATATATCCAATTTTTATTTGCCAGACATACCTCAGTAAAGCCTGGGGGGGAATCAGTAACTCAGGGGTGGCGTGGACGGCGGCCCCGCGGGAGCTGGTTGGCCCGGCGTCCACAGGGACCGGCTGCCCTAGGACGAGCCAGCGCCCGCTCTCCGCCAGCGCCTCTGCAGACTGCTATATTCGGTTTTGCCTCAGTGTCAATAGTTGGATATAACACTTCTATTTTTACATCCGTTTTTCCCGATGTACTAGAGTGAGATGGTGGCAGGAGCTGCAGATGTCCCCGGCTCAGTTTGGAAGACATGACAGATGTGTCTCTTTTCCCATCTCTGTGTTTCTGAATCTCAGCCTTGGAATGGCATGGTGCCCGTGTCCTAGCTCAGGTTCTTCCACCCTGAAGGTTAGGGGCTTTGCCTTCTTGTGTTCCTGACTGCACTGAAGACGCCCTCCGTGGTCAGAGTCACACATAAATAAGCATGGTGACACTTTAGGATTACTGTGATAGTGTGATATAATATATTGTAACATTAATTATCCTTGGCCTGTAAGCTCTATTAAATTCCTGATTTATACATTGCCTTTCTATATGTAAATGGTTTAAGTCCTAGAATCTACATTGACACTCTTTTTTTTTAATGATTTTTATTTTTTCCATTATAGTTGGTTTTACATTGATACTCTTAATTTCCTTTTTTTTTGGCCACGCCCATACCACGTTCGGGTCTGGGATCGAACCTGCACCACAGCAGCAGCCTGAGCCACAGCACTGACAACACTGGATCCTTAACCATATCCACAGCAGCTAAATCTATGGAAACTGAGCCACCAGGGAACACCAAGAGACTCTTTAATTTCAAGAATTCGGAGTTTCCGTCGTGGCGCAGCAGAAACAAATCTGACTAGGAACCATGAAGTTGCGGGTTCAATCCTTGGCCTTGCTCAGTGGTTAAGGATCTGGCGTTGCCGTGAGCTGTGATATAGGTTGCAGATGCAGCTCGGATCTCACGTTGCTGTGGCTGTGGTGTAGGCCGGCAGCTGTAGCTCCAATTAGACCCCTAGCCTGGGAACCTGCATATGCCGCGGATGCTGCCCTAAAATGACAAAAAGGAAAGAAAGAATTGAGCTCACAGGCTAAATCTGTCTTCTCAAGGACCCCCTGCTTTGTAATAAATCATCATAAAGTAAGCTGAGAGTAACCAAAGCCAGGAGCATGGGGCTTCATCTTGTCTATTCTCTACTCTTCTTTTTCTGTCCATTATGTTTCAGTCCTGGAGTACTTGCAGTTGTTGGTGAGGCACTAGAGATTGCACCAGTAGGAAGTGGAAAAGTTTCCATTAAAATTGGCATAGAAGCACTCTTGAGGGTGGGGTGAGTGCTGGGCCTGACAGGTTACCCATAGCTTTCCAAGGTAACCGCTCCTTGGTGTGTACCGCTCATCCTGAGGTTTGGCCTTCAGTCATCCAGGCTGTTCTCAAGGATAGGCTCTCATTAATCCAATTCCGAGGTACCATCCAGAATGATAGTTCAGTCTTTGAAAATCCAGCATCTGGAGGGCCATTACTTCCATCTTGCTGTGACTTCCCCAACCTACCCCGTCTTCCCAACCCCAGCTCCTGGCCAGTGGAAAGCCAAACAAATTTTGTGAGATGTAATTAGAGCCACTGAATTTAGGTGCTCTCAAGAGGTGTTTCTCAACTCCGGCAAACTCCAGTACTCTTTCGGGCTGCGCCATAGACTTGCTGAGAGGACCAAGCACTCACCGGTTCTTGCCTGGCACTGCCTGTGGTAGTCTTTGCGACACTCCTTAAACTGTGTTTCCCCAGAAAACCACTCTTTCCTTCTCCCACCTCCTTTCTGATCAATCATACATTTTTGCATTTGTTCATAATTGCTAGAGTTTCTGAGGAGTCTTTGTAGCTCAGTAGCCATTTTGTCCTTGAATAGGGACTTTGCACATTTCTGTCCAGAAACTTCTGTTATAGTCAGGATGTTTGGGTGCCCCTCACTGTTGGCTGCAGTAGTTGAGAAAGGGTTGGGCCATAAAATACCGTGGGTAAAGAAGGATAGAATCTTGGGTGCCAAAGAGGTAACTATAAAATAATAAGGCTAACTTTAACTGTCATATCAATCCATTATCTAAGAAGTGACTACTGTTTCCTTCAAATTTTGACCTTAGGAGAATTAAGTATATATTAATACTGCCAATACTCAAAGTACCTTGGGAAATGCTCTTTTAGAATTGCTTTGAGAGCCTTCATCACCTTTACCCCCCAATTCCTCTATTATTTTTTTCATGTTCTACTCATGAAATTAACACATGCTAAGTGTTCAAGAGGAGAAAAGAGCAGGCAACACAGACAACTCTAAAAAAGAAAGTCAGATATTTACGATCCTACCACTTAGATGTGACCATGGTTAACATTTTAGTGTAAATCCATCCAGATTTTTCTATGCATAATTTTGAATATCTATACTTTTGAATATTTGTTAACAGCAAACCTGACTATTTGCAACAGCAGAGGGTTAATTTGTGTAATTACAGGAAGGCTCTACAACTCAAAAAAATTAAGCATTTCTTTAAAGTAATGAATAATAAAATAATGAATAATAAAATAAACAATTTACTGAAAAACAAAAAAATAAAGAAATGAGACAATGTTTAACTCCACAAGCAATCAGGAATGTACAAATCAAAATAACAGATGCCCTTTATGCCCATCAGGTCAGTGAAAAATAAAGATTGATAATGTCAAAGTCCAAATAAACTGGAAAACTCATATAACTCTGGTGGGAGTCTAAATTCACAGAATGTTTTAGCTGGGCAATTTGACAATACCAATTTTTAAAATATGTCTTCCTTTGACCAGCATTATCTCCTTCTAAGAATTATCCTACAGAAATATTCACATACACAAATATTTGTATAAGAATGTTTATTTCAGCTTTGTAATAACCAAAAAAAACAGTCAGATAGGTCTACATTATCATCAGCAGGAGAAGGTCAAATAATAATAGTATGGTGCCATTTATTTTTAAAATAACTGTCTGCAAGTAAAAGTATAATTCAAACTAAAAAAAGAGAAAAAAAAAACACCAAACTGTTTCCCATTACTCATAGGAAGAGGGGCAGGTTGGGGACAGGAAGGTGTTGTGAAGGAGGGCCTCTATGAGAAAGACTCCATTAGTATCTCTTAGACCTCTGAGAAAATACTCCATATTCTTCTTGTTTGTGTTTTTTTCCATAAACCTGTATTTTTCATGTATTACTTTAAAATTTGGAGTCAACAGGACTTTGGAACATGGCAAAAAACTATTGGAGCCATGTCTAGTGAAACAGTGATCCCACTTCTCAAAGGGCAAACCGGGCGTTGTTCTCTCAAAGGGGCCAGAGTGGCCACAGCTTACTCCTGGTCTCATAAAGAACATCTCAAGCCTTGGAAATCTCCGTAGCTGTAGGCGGAGCAGCGCTCTGACGCAGGATGACCTCTGAGTGGGCAGTCACCAGGCCAGAGGAAGAGGTCTGTGTGGCCTTGAGAGCCACAGCACTTGAGCCTCCTTAAGCCTGGACATCTTACTATATACTTTGGACCGTTTTTTTCTTAATCTTTCTTAAGAAACAATTTCCCTCAAAAACATGTTATTTGATAGTTTCCTTTGGAAATATCAGAATAAATGTCAAAGCTGCACTGTCTGTTCATCACTCAACTGCATGGCAGATCTTTAGAGAAGCTCCACTCACATTCAAGTTTTCTTTCATCTGCTTATATATCGCAGTTTAACTCTTCAACCCTCATGCTCACAACTGATAACAAACAGAATGAATCAGACTTTGGTTTTGCCACATTTCTTGGTCTTTGGCTAATGGATGACCTGGAGGAGCTATAAAGGGGGCCAGGCCATAGGAGCTTTATCGTTCGTTTCCTTCATGTTCACCTACCTCCTGTTTGCAACATACCTGAATGGAAGGGCTCATGAGAGATGGAGGAGCGTAAGAAAAGCCTTTGGACTGAATTGTGTTCCTTCCAAAATGTATACGTTGAAGCCCTAACCCCCCAAGTGACTGTATTTGGAGAGAGGGCCTATAAGGAGATAATTAAGATTAAATGAGATTATAAGGATGGAGCCCTAATCCCATAGGATTAGTGTCCTTATAAGAAGAGACTCGGAAGAGCTCACTTTCTCTGTGTGTGCCCTCGGAGAGGTCATGTGAGAACGTTTCAGCCACTTAGTCTGTGGTATTTTGTTAGGCTGGCCCAAGTAGACTAACACATACAAAAAAGCAAATGAGCACACTAAAGTGACCTACAGTGAATGCTGAAAACTCAGCTGCTCTGTAAGGAGAAAATAAGCTGAAGCAAACTAGCAGGAGCGACCTAAATCACCTTTTTTTGGTGCAATATATCAAGAGTTTTGCGTATGGTTCAACAGTAATCATTGGTCCCAGTGGCTAAGGGCAGATGATGTCCTGGGTTCTAAGCCTGATTTAGCCAGTAACTAGCAGACAGCTTTGGGCAAATGATTCACTATGTTTGGGGCTCAGGTTGTGCATCCAAGCATGATGTGTCTGGAGTGGGTGATCTCTGAGGCATCTTTGACTTCTGAGTCCTTGATTCTTAGAGGTTTTCATGCACATGAGGATCCTTTGTGTAATAATGAAAAGCAGGGGACTACTCCAGGCCAGGCACCGTGCTGCACTCGATACCTTTTGTCACACACTCAGAGGAGCCCTGCAAGATAAACTCATGCCCACTTTAGAAAGGAGGAAGGTATACTCCCAGAGGTAAACAACCTGCCCAGACTCGTACAGCTGGTAAGGTGACAGAGCCAGGAACTGATTCTAGGCCTGTCTGTCTGCCCAGCTTTAACGTCTATGTTCTCTCTACCGTATCCTGTTGCCTCTTGATTTGGTAGCAGTCTTCCTAACCTCCTCTCTCTCTTATTTGGCATTCTAGCGCCAACTCCTTGTCACTAATCATGATATAGGCTTCTGTAATTGCTCCATTTCTCCAGACCTTCAGAAGCTTCCAGATCTTGCAAAAACACTGCCTGCTCTGTGTGGTGCAGTGCAGCCTCACTTAAAGACAGTAATCGCCCTAAGAACAGTGCCTGACATATGAGCACTCAGTACATCCCAGCACTCATCAGTAGGTCCCTAAGTGTCTCAGTGTTCACTCTGCCTGGATCATTGGGCAGGGGGGTGGATTACCGGGTAGAACGTACCAGGAGCTCACATCGCACACCATTACCCAGGGTGGGGTATGACCTTGGCTCTGTGAATTCCTGGAGAGAAACCCAGGTCCCAGTGCCATTCAACTCTAGCATCTTCCTATACAGGGCAAGGAGCTGGACTGCGTAGATGGCATGTAGCAGGAGAGTACCAGGCCAGATATCAAAGGTGGAGGCACAGATCACTTCCACCCATTCTTGTCAGTGAATGATCAAACCTGGAAGAGAGGTACACCACTCCTAAAGACTGTACCAAAACAGCTTTTCATTAAACTTCTTTAAGTAAGGGCCTGAACTGCTAACTAGAGAGGCCAAGGACAATGTAATTCTTCTCTTTTAATTTTCCCAAACTAGTTCTCCAGTTTAAGGAAAGAAAAAGCACTCCTCCTTCTCTGCCCAGCAAACTCCTATCCATCTTCAAGGTCCAGCTCCGAGAGTTCTTTTTGGGCAACCCTAATGCTTAATACAATGTTTGCCATATAACAACAGGCCCTCCTGAAAGAACAAAACATTTCCAGCTCCCTCTGGGCAAGTAGCTAGTGTGAGTGTAAGAGTTACTTAGCCTCACTGAGGCCCAGTGTTCTCAGGCACTAGAAGATCTACAGGATTCCTTATATTCAAATCTTCAGTGTCACGTTGAATACACCAAGGGAAAGAATCAACCTCAGATACAAATGCTTTTTTTAAAAAAATGATTTGAAAACAGAATAATTGCCCAGTTTCCCATTTTAAAACATATTCTTAGACTGTCATACCTGCAGTCATAGAAAGGCCAGCCCCCCCCCAAAAAAAGTTACATAGGGTAAATGACATTCTTGAAATTAGCATCATAGAATAAAGACAACCCACATTCAAATGAGGCTCTGAAATAGCCATCTTAACCTTAGGAATGATACCAGTAAGTGGGCACGAGGTCTGTGCAGACTCTGCTGACTCTGGCTGCCAGAGAAGATGAAGACGACAAAAAGAAGTCCACTGACTATTAAAAAAAAAGGGCCAGAGGACAACGTAATTGCTAAAGAGACTGATCAACAAGGCATAAGACATCTGTCAGGCTGGGGAGCCAGATTAACTCTATTGCATTACTTCCTCATCAGCAGATCACCTCATTTACCAGCTAATCAGGCAGAATTAAATATTTTAAATTATCTTTCTAAATCCTGCATGTGATCAATTGAAAACCCAGGGCTCTAAAAATCTAATTGTAACTGCTTACCAGAAATGTCATCTTCACTTTGAGGAATTGAACCAGGGCCAGATACAAGGTTGCTTTTTCCGTCTGCCTAAAGTACTGTCCCCCGGCCAGAACTGGACTTGCTGTACATCTGGCTAGTGCCGGACATCTTAGGGGCCCCCAAGGGGACCTGGGATCCCCGGCCCTGCTGTAGAACTCACGCCACCAGAGACTAAAAGAAGAGCACTGCCAGGGGAGAAGCGGGGCTGGAGGTGGAGGTAGGATGCAGAGAAAAAAAGCAAAAGTCCAGGGAGCAAAAATCTAAATCTAGATTTGAAGAGTGTTCTGTGGCCTAGAAGGTGCCTGACCGAAGAGACAGGAAATAGCCGCAGGAGTGCTCTCAGGGCTGAGCGGCCAGGACTGTACTGCAGGTCTCCTCAGCGGTTTCTATTGTGTGAAAATGTTTCTTGGGCAGGCCTGGGGTGATACGGAGGTGAAAAAACCCTTTGGAGCCAAACTATAGAGCCCAGTGAGTTGGAGCATGCCCGTCGCCCTTGGTGCCCATTGCTGCAGACAGAGGTGGGCCAGGAAATGAGACAAGGCCGTGTGGGTCACAGCTTGGGGAACCATTGTGTGTCCTTTGTGTCAAAGTCTGAGTATGTGTGTGTTAGATTAGTGGTGTGTATACTTTCTGTATTTGCACTGTCGATAATGCATACTCCGTGTAGGTAATCTGTGGGTGACATGAGTGCCGTGTGTTTGTGGGTGAGTCCGTGTGATCAGTGGGACAGATTTTAAAGGGGTAACTGATCCAGCCTCTCACTTTCCTCCTCCTGATCCCAGGAGTGCCCTGTACTCTGGTACAAGCCCTGAAAAAGCTATCTGACTTGGGGACAGAGGGGGTCTGGGGATTCGGTGAATTACATTCCCCTGAAAGATTCTCTAAAGACTGAAAGTTTCTCTAAAGACTGAAAGTGTCCTCTCCTTTCCCATCCTTGGTCAAAACGAACCAAAACTGGGAAAAGAAAAGACCACGGTCACTTTTGCTAGGTGACTTCCCTGTGACTGTCCTGTTCCCAGTTAGGAAAATCCCCTCTTTTATTTAACATTTAGGGTTAGCATGTGGGAACCTAATTAGAAACACATTTGGACAGAATAGTAGTATTGTTTCATAAGAATTTCTCTTGATCTTTGCCGTTCTACAGTTTTACTGCAGTAAGTCCACTAAATAAGAATTTATTCTTGGCTCACGACTCTGTTCTTCTTGAATCTCAGTATTTGTGTTTTTCCTCAATTCTGCAAAATTCTCAACTATTCTCTTTTATTATTGTTTCTCCTCTATTTTCTCAGCCCTCTCCTTGTGGAACTCCTATACCATACATCTTAGACCTTCTCTCTTCTATCCCTCACGTCTTTTAAAACCACTAGAGAGAGAAACCAAAATAGGGTTTCTTCATAGGCAGGGTCCCGGGGCTGC
Organism: Catagonus wagneri; assembly: GCA_004024745.2. Taxonomy (NCBI): domain Eukaryota; kingdom Metazoa; phylum Chordata; class Mammalia; order Artiodactyla; family Tayassuidae; genus Catagonus; species Catagonus wagneri. Next base: position 13,341,980 of record PVHT021183518.1, on the reverse strand, counting down.
CTGTCACTTTATTCGTGAAGCATCCTCGTAGTTCTAGGCTCGAGGAAACGAAAGTGCCCTCTAGAATTGAAAACGGTCCTTTAAGAAATCGAAAAGACCCCTGTGGAAAATTATGGCAAAATGCAGTGGGGACCACCCCACCGTGCACTCATTTTCTCTGCTTGACTAGAATTTTCTGTGAGCTGGTGTCACGTAGCGACACACTGGTGTCCCAAGACAGACCCTGGCCACAAAGTGCTTCAGTCTGGAAGGGCCCACGCAGTCAGAATGAGAAGTGCCGTGGTGGGGGCACTCCGGAGGAGCCGTGGGAGTGGGGCTGAGGGGCCCGCGTGGGGAGGGCCAGGGAAGGGGGTGAGCTGAAGGTGAGTCTTCATCTTGGTGAGGAGGAACCCAGGCAGAGGCAGCAGCTCATGAAAAGGCCCAGAGGCCAGGGATCAGGTCCTGTTTCTGCCTCTTCACGCAGTTCTCCTTGGAAAGAGGTTTGCGCACAGGGGCAGCGCTCAGGGGCAGGAGGTACAGCTGGGACGGGGATGGGTCGTGAAGGGCTTCGCTCGCCGCTGCTAGACACCTGCGCTTTGTCCTGCGGGCAGTGGGGGTCACTGACGGAGGTTAAGCAAGGGATAGATTTGATGAGATTTGTGCTTTATAAAAAGATTAACAGTGGCTGCTGTGTGACCAGTAAATTGGAGATTACCATACTGGAGGCAAGGACTGTTGCACTGATCTGAGAGATTATGACAGCCTAGACGAGGCCAGTGGGGATGTGGAGAAGTAGGTTAAGAATTCAGAGGACATAATGGCAGTTCATTTCCTTAAAAAAAAAAAAAAAAAAAAAGCAAGGAGGGGGAACTAAGAAAGATGTTTATTTCACAGTCGAAACAAATCATTCTAGCGGTCTCCATGGTTCTCAGCATTTTTTTGAGCCCTGACTCACCTAAGAGCTAAGACCTGCTCCCATTAGAAGCAGTTCATATCATCGGTGATTCTCTACAGATGGCCCAGGAAAACACCTGTGTAATTTACAGAAAAAGAAAATGAAATGCCGTGCTCTGGTGATTCCTATGTGCCCTTCTAGTGGGCATGCCTGGCTGCCTGCCACCCCCATTCCAGGGAAATCACTCATCTCGGCACCAGAGAAACATCTGGAGCAGAAACTTATCCTTCATTTAAAGTAAATAACATTTGAAGGAAACTCTTGCAACATAATGCTAGTTCAGATATCGTCCACTATGGCTCTAGACGCTAGCTCACCCCCAAGAGAAACACAGCCTTCACGAAACCACACGCTCTCCCCCGAAAGAAGTGACAAATCAGCCAGTATGTGATGGATTGGGGTGGTGTAGACAAAAACACCAGGTATTCCAGCCCAGGCACGCACACGGTGCTGTGAATCACCCGCACCAACCAGCTTTCAGCGGTTAGATTCGCAGAACAATTGCTCAGTTCCTTCCTTCGTTTTCCCAGTGTAGACCTGGCCCCAGACCCAAGAGTGAAACAGCAACTGTAAGGAAGCAGAAACTTTATAAATAACCCAGAAAACCCTTTTATAACAGCAACTGCCTGCTGATTTTGTGGCCTAACAGCTCAAGCAAAAAAAAAAAAAAAAAAAGGATATAAATACAATATTGTGCAATGACTAATTACTCAAAATGTTGTGTATCAGCAGAAGTGGGACCTGTGGTTGGTGCTAATATTATCAGATGCCTTTGCTGTTTAATAATCTGAGAGCTCTATATTATTTAGCATGCAGTTTTCACAGAGAACAATGATTTTATTTCAAGTACCTCTCGCGGAAATAAAAAAGCAGCTGTTTCGAAGATGAACATTTGGCAGAAAATGTTTTAGCAGACTCTTTTGTGAGATACGAAGTCATACTGGCTTAACTGTTTTCTGTCTAGAATAGTGGAGGCACAGATCGCTGACCACAGAAGGCAAGGGCAGTCTGCAGAACCCTGTGAATCACTAACAGACATTTGAGTTTGAAGTGCCACTTATTCACCAATATATAACGTTATTTATAAACAAGGCATCCATTAATTGTGCCGGAAGAATGGGCCTTTTTAATTCCAGTTTTAGCTCATACTCAGGATTCTACTTCTCTTTCATTAATAATGGAATTCTTTAAATTGTAGAATAAATTAACACACCACAAACATTTGGGGCAGAATGAGGTATTTAACCAGTTTTAAGTCTCCCCCGGGCCATTCTGTGTGGCCAGCCAGACAGAAGAGCAGTGAGGGCCGTGACAGAGGGCGGCCGAGCACCGCCGGTCCTGCCCCTGAAGAGGTGCCGGGGCCCGTGGCCCGCCCACTCCCAGGCTGCCAGAGGGGGCCAGACCCCAGGTTGACCGTAGACCCTCACGGGTTCTTCAGGCAGGCTGGCCACTGTCCCACCAGGGCTATACTGGAGAGGAAGTGACATCAGGACCTGGCTGCTGGACAGAGCCATTTTCAGCCAGAGAACTTACGATCAATAGCTGTTTTCACGTGGCCACACTGCTTCAGGAACATTTTTCACATGAAATTATTATCACTAAAACATAAAATTCCCTTTTCTTTATTTTTTTGACCTGCACCACAGCAGTGACAATGCCAGATGCTTAACCCGCTGAACCACCAGGGCACTCCCATCTCTTCCTTTCTAAACCATCAAGCAAAGTACAAAGCAAAGAGCTTCCCGGATGGAGTGGGTGATGGGTAACAGTTTAAAATGGGGGGTTTTCAGAGATGGCTTATAGGCTAAAGCTAGCTCAAAACAGCTCCATCAAAATGTCCATTTTAATACCAGTGTGACTGGCCAGCCCAGAACCCATCAAAAGCCAGAAACTGAGAATGGACGCTGAGACACTGAGTCATGACCCAGACGGAGCCAGCAAATGATCTGTCGATATGGACCACTGGCTAACTTAGACCAGGAATTTGTCCCCCGTAACGGAGCCAGATCAGTCCACGCACTGACCTCTAATGGAGACCAGCACAGCTAACTAAGTACCCTCACGTGGCAGGTTGGGGTGGGTGAAATACAGGGCGCCAGGCTGGGGATTTCTTTTGCCTTTGACTCAAGTTTAGATCAAATCAAAGTGCTACAGTTATTCTGATCATCATAATCTTATAAATTGGTAGGAAATGCTAGTACAGTACCAATAAATGAATCTGGTCGTTCTGGAATGAAGGTTGGTCAAGTTTTTTCTTGTTCCCTAGTAGTTGAATTTTAATCAATGTGCTGAAAATTGAAAGACCAGAGTCATTTTTTAATACCACTTACAATCCTTTGGGGCAGTGAAACGCTGCCTTGAACATCTCTTGTCCCACTTACTTTGATTTTGCATTTGACCCCCCCCAATGATCCTTCTCTGTTCTTATCCATCTCAATGAAAGAAGGCTTTATCCCCATGAACCTCATTCCAGATGGAAATGCATAATTCAAGAGAAATACTGATGTCAAAGAAGAGAAGGCACACCAATTTGTATCAGCAGTTGGTGTAAATTAAAGAGGAGTGCAAGGAGAGTTTAATGTGATGTAGAATTGAAAATAAAATTAGAACCAATATTTACACAAGCCTCTACCTCTTTTTTTCCTACTGTGACATGAAGGATTGACTCCCCACTTAAGTACCTAATGTGGTTCATTTTTCTTTCCTGCTAGAATTTTTCCCCCATAAGATGTTGCATGTTTATCTTTGGCATTCAAAATTAGATCTTTTCACTTTTGCCATTCCAATCTCAACAGAAAAGTCAGGATGGAGAGAGGTAAAGTTTCCCCCTCATGTTCCACAACCACCACGTTTGCAGCATAGAAAGGACCCCGCAATACCAGTCTGACAAGTTTCAGCTGCTGTAAATAGCTATTAATTCTTCCTTAATATTGATTCTCTCTAATGTGGGTGTCACCTCCATGGTTTCTTTTGTTTTTCTAAGGCTGGAAAATAAAAGGTTGATAACGAATGTCTCAGGCATGTAGGACTGTGTGAGGTTTTCCTAAACACGAGAAGAATTCTTTAGCACGCATCCAGAAAGATTAGTCCAGTCAAACCGCCATTATTCAGAATCTTTTTGGAGCTCTTTATTCAGATTTCCCTCAGGGCCAGCATTGTTCTTTATGGCTGCGCATTGTTTTTGGCCATTGGTGGAATTCCCTAGCTTGATCCCCCAGCTTAATCACTAGACTTAGATTTAAATGACTCACTCTTCCCAGAAATAAATTCCTTAGGATAGTAGTTCTCAGAGTGTGGTCCTGGACCAGTATCATCAGCCTCACCTGGAAACCCATTAGAAACACACATCCTGGGCCCACCTCAGATTTACTGCATCAGAAACTTTGGGGTTGGAGCCCAGGACTCTGCATTTTAACAAGCTTTCCAGGCAATTCTGATGCACACTCTAGTTTGAGAATGACTTAGAAGATGAAATACTGCCTCCACTGAGGATATTCGAAGATGTGCTGCTGATTTTTAAAGAACAACTTTCTTTTTGAGCAAAGTCAGAGTACCTATATGGCCCCTCCTGGGAACTGCTGTAATAGAGACGGGCCTTCCTCTGAGACATCCCAGTACTGCCACCTAGCTAGCTGACCTTGAGCAATTCGTATACTTGGTTTCTCACCTGGAAAATGAAAGGCCCACTCTACTTATCACACACAATTGTAATGAGGTTCAAAGTGAATCACGTCTACAGATATGCTCTATAAACCAGAAAGTCCTATGAAAAGTTAAAGCCATGTCATGCAGACAGCATTCCGGTAGCCTGAGCTTTATGTTCCGAGCCAAGAACTTAGGAAAGACCTGGATTTATCTTTCCCTTGGCCAAGTCCACCTTTTTGTCTACATAACGACTGATTCACCACCTTGGTAAACATATCTAAGATCCTGCCATTTCAGCCCACCAGTGTATTTGCTGTTAAGAAGACCATTGCCTGACTAGTGGCTGCTAGAGACTAGAAAAATATATGCATTTTCAGACATGTTATCTTCAATGGAAAGCTTAGCGATGGTCAGTAAGGATGGACCGTGGGTGTGGGCACTACACTCTTACACCCGGAACTTGTCACACGCTGCACCGAACCTACTCATTTCAGCCTTGTGCATGGCAGTCATGCCCTTCAAGAAGGAAGCTAAGTGTCCACTGCCACACAACTAGTCATTGCAGAGAGGACCAAAAAGAAAATCCGTCGAGCAAATCAAACCGATGGAAACCAAGATTTTAAAACAGGCCGGTTAAGGTGTCTGTGCTTGAGAAGAATGTGGGTGGATTTTTTCCTTAGAGGTTAGCCTTTATAAACAGTTTTGCCATAGGAATTCTTAACACCAAGTTCCTTGTGCCTGTATAATTTAACTTTAAAACTTTACAGACTGTTGAGTGAACATATCTGGGCAGGAAGGAAGCTAAATCGGTGCTTATTGGGAATGCAGTGTTAGTAACACAGAACAGTTCCTTCTAGACCGACATCAACTTCACTTCTCACACAAAGTGGCAGCTAAAATCAAGAGATTCTATATGAATCTAATTGGTAAATTGTGACTAAATTATTGCTTAATTATAGGAAAATAAGCTATGGGTTCATTATGAAATTAGAATAGGAGGAGTTCCCGTCATGGCTCAGTGGAAACGAATCTGACTAGTATCCATGAGGTCGCAGGTGCGATCCCTGGCCTCGTTCAGTGGGTTAAGGATCCAGCGTTGCCGTGAGCTGTGGTGTAGGTTGCAGATGCAGCTCGGATCTGGGGTTGCCATGGCTGTGGTGTAGGCCAGTGGCCACAGCTCTGATTTGACCCCTAGCCTGGGAACCTCCCTATGCCATGGGTGCGCCCCCACTCCCAAAAAAAGACAAAAAAACAGAATAGGAAATGATTTTGCTCATAATGTGTGCCTATTTAATGAATCTATAAGAATAGAAAGTGTATTAGTGGTTCCTAGGCCTGGGGGGAATAGAAAAGGATAAGCAGTGACTCAGTTAATGGATTCAAGGTTTCTTTTGGGGGGGATGAAATTTCCTAAAATAAGACTGAGGTGGTGGTTGCTCAACCCTTTGAATATATTAAAGAAAATTGAATTTTTTTTTTTCTTTTTGTCTTTTTGCCTTATCTAGGGCCGCACCCGCAGCATACGGAGGTTCCCAGGCTAGGGGTCTAACAGGAGCTGTAGCCACCGGCCTTTGCCACAGCCACAGCAAAGCGGGATCCGAGCCGCGTCTGCAACCTACACCACAGTTCACAGCAACGCCGGATCCTTAACACACTGAGCAAGGCCAGGGATCGAACCCGCAACCTCATGGTTCCTAGTCAGATTCGTTAGCCACTGAGCCACGACGGGAACTCCCTGAATTGTATACTTTAAATGAGCAGGTTATTTGGTATGTGAATTATATCGCAAGCAAGTTTTTTTTTAAGTCAAATTGCTAGTAAATTGTGTTCTGTTAAAAAAACGAATTAAAAATCGCATCAAAATTCTGCTACATGTGGTCTCACACTTGATCAATATGAAACAATGATCCTTTGAAATATTTTAAGGCAGAAAATATTTGCTTTCTTTTAACTGGGTATTTAAAAAGTAGACTATCTCAGTCAAATAACTGAAATTTAAATGTAGTAAATTAAGGTGGCTAATAGTTGAAAGCAAAGTCATGGACATTTATGACATAATGATTAGTCCATGTTCCCTACTGATGTATTTAGAATAAAAAATCAGCAGCACTTACACAATAATGATAAGAAAACTGGGTTCTCACTGCCATCATGATGTTCCTAAACTGATCTGGTCACGGAAGGCTGGAAGGTTGAGGTTAAAAAGGGTATGATCTCATTCTTCTGATGTGAATACTCGCTGATAAGAAAGGCTAGAAATCCTCAGATTCGAGCTGTGAAACAGGGCTTGTGTGTAAGCAGCATCCATCTCCTGCTGTGTTTTATCAGGCAGACTGCTCAGTTTTGTCCGCGCAGGAAAGAACCTTTGCCCCTTCCTGCCTTGGGTAGGTGGGCCGGGCCAGGCTAGCTCTAATCTCCTTGTTCAAATCCTCACTCCAGGGTTTGGGTTTGCCCACGGCTCAGTGGTGGCCAAGGAGACTGAAGTTGAGGTAAACAGGAAGGGAACTGGCTGGGAGATGTAGGAATTTCTGGCTCAGTGGAAAGAAAGCAGGGAGCTACCAACACCTGCCTCGTGAGCCTTGCAATTTGGAGGTCCCTGCTTGGGGCTTCTTAATGCACCGCAAGACCCTGACAGGGCCACTGGCAGTTCTTTGTGGCAAGAGGCCCAATTGTGGTGTTTCTCGAACGCCTTTTTTCATGAATCACCACCCACCCATCCTAAGGAGGCTTTTAAGAGATTTTTTTTTTTCCTACTCGCCCTCTTCTCCCGTGAAACTTTAATTCGGCAGATATTCATCCTCTCCCTCTCTGTGGTCCTCCCGCATACACGAGAATGAAAGAGGCCTCTGTCCGGTGGCTGCTGGCTGGTGGCTGTGATGGAAAACAGGGTCCTCCGCTAAGGCAGCAGCGCAGGTGGAGGCGCAGAGCCTTCCCTGCCAGCAGGTCACCTGCCTGTGCTGCCGGCCAGGCCTTCCCAGCTCTAGGCCTCTCCAGAACCCTCTCCCTCCCTTCTCCCTCTGTCCCTCCACCCAAATGAAAGCGTGAGATTTACCAGGTTCCCCTAGTTTTGCAATGACCTTGATACTCTCCCCCTTACAATTCCTTAATCTCCTGCTCACAAACTCTCTAAAGGTCACATAAAGCGTCTCCCCCGCCCACACAGAGAAATGGATTCCAGAGACCCCAGCACCTAGAGACGGCCAGAGTGCTAGAACGTTCTGGAGCCTGGCCTCCTTGTAATCAAGAGTTCCAGGACACGTTCCTGCCCCTCCTGCCCTCCTGACTGTGAGAGCACTCCTGGGTGCCCTCTGCTACTCTGAGCCGGGCACATAAAGCCAGCACGGCACAAACCTCTGGCCCAAGGACCTGCAGGATCGTGAGCATGTGGTAGCCCGTTAAGGGGCCTCTGAGAATATAGCATCTGGTCTCCCCGACCTTGGCCCCAACCCGCTCTGCTGCAGGCGTGTGCTGGGCCTTCTCACGAACATGATCCAATTCCGTACTCAGGATTGCCCTGTGAGGGAGACTCCCATGTTACAGGGAAACGGGCACAGGAGAGGTTGGGTCACTGGCCCAGGCGGTGAAATCAGGGCTTCAAGTCGGGTCCGTCTGACTCCACACCACTCACTGCACTGTCCCAGGGGAGAAAACATGTTCCCACCTGAGAGACACATCTTCCCCAGCTGCGTACAGAGGGGCTCCACAGAAGTGTACTGTTCACAACAGATGACACGGAGAACAAAAAGGGAAGAGGCGAATTTTAACGCCAGCTGTGCGTTCCCTCCATGGCCCTGCCCCAACTTCATGACACCGAGTCTCCTGCCCGTCCGTGAGCCACCCTTTAAGGACAAAGAATGAATTCTATCCCCCAGGCCCACCCAGATGGCCGTGCCGCAACCTCCTGCAAACAAGAACAAGGTAGAAGCCTTTCTTGGAACTTGGGAGCAAGAGCAAAGCAGGACTTGCACCAAGCTCGCTTGAGGGTAAGCCACCTCGGCGCCACCTCAGCGCCACTTCAGCACCTCAGGGCCTCGGCGCCACCTGAGCGGCCCTGCCTGCACAGGGGTGGAAGGTAGCAGGGACCCCGGTGGGCCTGCACTGTCCTCTTGTCCCTTCCCTGAGCCCCTTGCAATATTCATTTTTTTGTGAAGAAATGGTCCACTGACTGGGGATTTAGTTACGTTTCATCCCATTTGCCTTTTCCCTGGACACAAACCATGAGCCTGGCTGAGGAATTCAGGACCAGTGGGCTCTGAATTGCTTCGTGTAGGGAGAGGCTTTGAAAAGAAGGGAAAGTGGTCTCTGCTTGTCAGATGGAATGCGTTAACACATCGGGGAGGAATGCGAGGACTTTAAGCGTGAGGGTCCCTCGGCAGCCTGGCGGTGACTCATCCGGCGTGGGTACGGATTCCTAACACATGAAGCCTCGTGCTGACAGCACTCTTGCAAGATCATCTAGGTTCTGGAGACGCCTGACAAGTTCCTACCTTGGGGATTTTCACCACATGGGTTTTTGGTTGTTGTTTTTTTTCCCAGTCACACTTAATACCCACCATGCCTTACAACTCACCCACTTTTCTAGCAACTGGAATTTGGCAAACGAGGGCTTTCACGAGTCTGCCTCATTGTCAACCCTCCTACAGGGCATTCCTGGGCCAGCATGCGCTCCTCGCCTAATCAGCACGCCTCCTCCTCACAGCCCTTGATTCAGTCAGCGCGTCCTTCACGCTGAGCCCCGCCTTGTGCTGGTCTGAGGGTGGGAAGTGAGGAAGGGCACGGACGAGGGCAGGGGCGTCCGGGAGGGAGCCTGACCCAGACTCGGGGGATCAGCGAAAACACAGCGCTTTGAACACAGTGCCAGTCAGCAGACACGTGATGACTAAGCTAATAGCTGAGCTGAGTCTCAGGAGTAGGAGTTAGTCTAGGGATGGTTCCAAGCTGACAGATCTCCATGAACGAAGACCCAAAGTCCCATGTGTCAGTAGGGGGAAGAAAGAGCCGAAACTGGGGGAGTGGGTCAGGTTTGTGTGCCATGCTAAGGAGCTACAATGTTATCCTAAGAAAGATGAGAAATGTTCAAGGGGTTTTAGGCATGGAGTTGAAGTGGCCAGATTTATAGCAGTATAAGGATGCTACATGGAAGGGACCAGGCCGGAGACAGAGAGGCTGGTTAGGAAGTTAACGTGGTCCTCTAGAGGTGACGGTGGTGAAGCAGGACAGTGGCAGCAGGGATGACATGCGAAGACAGATTCGAGAAATATTCAGAATGTAAACCTGGCAACTGGTGATTATCCAGAAAAGCCCCCAGATGTTTAGCATGAAGCTGCCACAAACTGAAAAGAAAAGAAAAGGCCCATGCTCAGTCAGAGTTACCAGTGCGGCTGGCATGCTGAGTCAGAGCTGCCTGAGAGCTAAGAGGCTGGTGGAGCTGACTCACAGGTAGTCAAGGTACATAAATCCAGCGACAGAGGAGAGCCTGGGCTAAAGGTAATGACTTGGACTCGCCGCGTTCATAGCAGCTGAAACTCTAACAGCACCAGGATTTGACACACCCAGGAAATTATGGGGACTGAGTACGGGCAGCAGGGATGGCCAGAAGCCGAGGGAATGTCTTTACCGACAGTGCGGGAGAAGGAGGAGAGACCCACGGCAGAGACAAAGGAGGGTCAGAGAGACACGGGGCCCAGGGGAGCCCCTTACTGCTCTGTGCTTCCCTCTGGACCTTCTGGTGTCCTGTTCCTCCTAAGCAAGCTCTTCCACACCCTTAACGCCCCATTCAGCACCTGCAGGTGAGAGCTGCTCCTGTCCCCAGGCACGTTCTTGCGGCTTGTCCCCTTCCCTCCTGTATCTGCCCACGGGCATTCCTGCAGCTGAGGCTCGTGCGATTCAGTCATATGCCTCAGCCTCCTTTGCTGATCTTTCTCTGTCCACATCACCGTCTTTCTCTGCGCACCCGCCCCCTCCACTGCTACCACCGTCCACGATGACTTCGGCACCGTAACAATGAACCATCACGAAGTCTCCTGGTTCCTAGATGCCCTCACCTCCAGGGACTCCTCGCCTCCCTCCAGCCTCCCACTCCCAGGAAATGGTTAACACCTGGCACTGCTTCGGTTCTGTGGGAATAAACCTCACATCCCACTCTGACCAAAGCAGCTCTCTCACCTCCTCTCCCATACTTGCTCTCATTTCCTGGTGACCTGCTGGCCCCTTCCTCGCCTCTCCTCCCTTCTTACCCAGGTTGCTTATTCATCCGGTTATTCTTTCCTGAAACCTTTGCTCCCTTTGTCCCGTCCTCTTCCCCGACACCTGCCCAGGAGTGACACCTGCCCAGGGCAACTCCGGTTCACATTCTCTTCTCAGCTCCTGCCCCAGGCAGCAGAGGGAAACAGGACAAAGGGACAAAGGGACGTCATTAAAGGTTCCTGGCCTCCACTCTCATCCCTGTCATTCTTCATCACTATAGAAAACATAAGCCCTTCCCGTGGGGAAGTAGGAAAATCTGCACAGTAGCCAGAAGCCCAGTTTCTGTCTCTCTCCCAAAATAGCTTCTCCACCTGCTCTGTTGCTAGATTTCCACACAGATGTCCTTGGTACAATCTTGACTGCCATTTACCACCTTTTCTCACCTTGGGCAAGTTACTTAACCTCCTTAAATCCTAGTTTCCTCAGTTTTAAAAAAAGGATCCCCCCAGGCTTGCTGCCAGCCTCGATGGCACTTTGTGCAAATGAGAAGGCGCCTCTCTGAGCAGGCACGCAGCTTGGGGAGCAGAGCAGGGCCCGCAGACCCAGAGTCACCCTGTCACCTGGGCACCCTCGAGCAGAGCCACCTTGCCTAACCAGACACTGCAGGCCCAGCTCCGCCCACCTCCCCAGGGCTCCTGTGAAACAAAGGCGACACCCTGCGCGGTGCCCGGCAGAGAGCCTGACTCTGGGCAGAACCTCAGACTAAAGAGCTCACGCGCAGACTGCTTGGACTTGGCTGAACGTGTAGGCGTGCTCTGCTGGGGTGGCACCTGCAGACATTTCAAGTATTTCCTGCCAGTGCCGCAAGGCGTATCACTGTGCCCCTGTCTCTCAACAGGAGCGGAGCCCCGACAGACCAAGTTCAGTGAAAGGCAGACCCCGGGCATAGCCAAGGGCTCCCAGGCAGCCGAAGGGCAGTGGGAGGGAACAGGGCGTGGGGGCGGTTGGACAGAGAGGATGGTCTGACAGGGAGAAGGGACAGGAGCAACCAAGCTCCCCAGGGCAGTGCTGCCTCCCTCGGGTCCTGGTGGCAGAGGCTGCCCCTCAACCCCACACGCAAGCTCTGGGTGCTGGCTTTGGGAGCAGCCACCTCTCAGATTCTCCCCTTGGGGTCCTCTCACCAGCTGTTCCTGAGTGTCATCCCTACCCCACCACCCGCTTCCCCCCACCAGAGGGCGTGTTTCGCTGTCCTTCCACTTCACTGTTACTCCAGCTGCCTCCTGGGTCCCCCAGCCCAGAACCCCTCAGAACCCAGGAGGGTGCCGGCCCTCGGGAGAGCAGGAATTTTGGAGTGCTGCAGCCATTCTCTAAGAGCGGCTCTTCCTTAAGAGGAAACTGTTGGGAGAAGCCAATGAATAGTAGCCACGTGGGCATTTTTCTTGAAGAAAGATGAATTATGCCATCACCCCTTTTGGCACAAAAATAATTTTCAGTAAAAGGTTAAAACCGTCATGTTGTATCAATGAGAACTATTCCATTATTCCAAGAATGATTGATTGGAAAGTACTTACAGGAAAATCACCGCGATACAATACAGCTTCCACTTTTAAAGCACTTTCCATTAAAAAAAAAAAAAAGTTATACCAACGTATAAAAATAGTTACACTGAAGATGTGAATCAACAGCCGAGTAATTTATTGGCACTTGAAAGCCTTGTGGTATAAATAGATTCAACAATGGGACTATCAAGTAACTCTGGGCTGTGGCAACCTACCCCCAGTTTCACTGACACAAAAGAACTGACGCATGTAGTAGTTCAGGCAGGATCATCAGGCCCCCCTGGAAAAGACCACCGGAATTCAAAGCCACTGTGGAACTAGGAACACGAGTCAGGGCAACTCAAAGCACCTAGGTGAGGGCGAGGAAGAGCCCAAGGGCAGAGAGAGGCGGTCTCGGCCCTCAAAGGAGTTTCCAGGTTGTCCCACACTGGGGGCTTGTACACAGAATAGTCAGTACAATGCTTTAAGTGTCCCAAGAGAAGTGCAAACAAATCTCTCAATAGGAAGGAAAGCTCTTTTTAAAGCCTTCTGCCCCCACCACCCCACCGCCTGCCTGCCTCCCATAGCCACTGACAGTAAACAGAGCATGGAAAATCCGCTGGGCCGGGATGCAAGGTGCTGGGTTACCCTGGACCAACTGTTTAATGTCTCCAAGACTCAGTGCCCTCAAGTTGCGGGGGGGCAGGGGGTGGTCATTCTAAAAATGAAATAAGGTTGGTCTTTGTGTCTGAAAATACCCAGCTTTCTGCCTCCCGCCCCCCACCATAAAGAGCAAACAAGAGAAATTTGGTCCCTTTATTATCCTGAAACTCATCTGCAAAAGTTTAGTAGAACTTCTCCACCCCTTTCATGCTTACATATCAAAGAGCTTTTCCACTGTTGTTTGTAATGTGACTTTTAAGGTAGTATTTGCTGCCTTCATGTCATTGAGCTGAAGGCCCCTGTCAGCCAGGAGCCTCCCTTCTTTATTGTGTTTTTGGAAGAAGGCCAGACGGCTACCCTCTTTAGGCAGAAAGTGGAACGCCACGCCCACCCTCTCACTTCCGGTGAGAAGGTGGAGCTGGGGCCGCTGCTGGTCGGGCCATCAGCCGTCATTAACTGAGCATATATTACATTTAAGGATAATATGACTCTGGAAAGTCATCAGATGGGAAGGAGCCAGACAAGATTTCTGACCTCTCAGGAGAATGTGACACGTGTGATTGCCTCAATCAAGGCTCTTGGTTGAGAACAAAATCAACCAGTTGTGTTACTGGCATGGGGCACTGGATGCCATTGCAATGTTGCCACTAACATCCTAGAATTCAGGTTTCCTGCAGTCACTGTCACAGCCAGAAAATGTTCCTCGAAGTCCCCTGGACTTTCAGGCGGCTGTCACTGCCTAGTCCTCAGTTGCAAAGAAAACTGCCTCAATAAGATCCCCCGGGGTATTTCCAGATGCAGGAAAGAGGTTCCCTCAATTCAGTGCACCCTGACTTGTAGCAGATATCCACTTAACTGAATTAAGAAAAAGAGGGAAATCATTCAGAGGCTGAAGTTGACTCATTTCCAAATTCATGTAGAGTGACTAATACTGATTTTCTAAAACTTTTAGTAAAATGTGTTTTTTACAAAAACTCAACAAAATTTTTTTATTTATTTATTTGCCACAGCATGCAGCAGCTTGATGTGGGATCTCAGTTCCCAGACCAGGGTTTGAACCTGGGCCCCAGCTGTGAAAGTGCAGGGTCCTAAACACTAGACCACCAGGGAACTCCCTAATTTTTAATTTTTGAAAGGTAAAAACAAAGAAGAGTTCCCTGATGACGTAGTAGTTAAGGATCCAGCGTTGTCACTGCTGTGGTTCAGGTTACTGCTGTGGCGTGGGTTCAGTCCCTGGCCCAGGAACTCCTGCATGCCTTTGGCACAGCCAAAAACAAAAACAAACAAACAAAAAACAGAAAAGTTGCAGTACTCCTATATCTTCACAGTTTCACCAATTATTAGCATTTTGCCACTGCTAACAATTTTGCCAATTTATTTTATTGCTGTCTCTCAAAATAAAGACAACTTTTTTTAATGAATAAGTTTGAGTGTAAGTTGAAGACATAGTAACTCTTTATCTCAGTATTTCAGGATATATCTCCTGAGAACAAGGACATAATAAAATCACAATATAATGATCAAATTCAGGAAACTTAACACTCAGATAATTTTATCTTACATGCAGGGCTCACTAATGTTCTTCATAATATTGTTTTGCCCAGGAGCCAATCCATTAAGTCATGTTGCTTTTGTCTCATTTACTATGAAACAGGTTCTCAACCTTTTTGCCTTTCTTGATATTTTTTGAAAAGCACAAGCTCATTGTTTTATAGAATTTTTCTCAGTTTAGGTTTGTCTCATGCTTCCCCATAATCCAAGCTGGGTTATCCGTTTGGGGCAGGAATACAACACAAATGACCTTAGGTCCCTGTCAAGGCCCCACATCAGGGAGCACGTGATGGGTTTCTCTCATTATTGGTATGCTGACCACTTGGTCAAGGTGGTGTTCACCGTATTTCTCCACTGTAGAGTTACTCTTTTTCTTTTTGTAATTAATAGGTAATCTGCAGGGAGATACTTCAAAAGTTATAAATATTCTGCCCTTGTCAAACCTTTATCCAGCAGTTTTAATGCATCCATTGATGATTCCTATCTGAATTACTTATTACCTCTATGGTTTCCAAAAACACTGATTTTTTTTTTTCAAACTTCTCTATCTACTAGTTGGCATTCTACTTTAAGGATGAGTTTTGTCCTGTATTTTTTTCATTTATTTAATATCAGTATAGACTCATGGAGTCTCAATAATTTTTTTTTCTTTTTATGGCTGCACCTGAAGCATGCATAAGTTCCCAGACCAGGGACTGAATCCAACCACAACCACAGCAACACCAGATCCTTTAACTCACTGTGCCAAGCTGGGGATGGAACCAGCGCCTCTGCGGTGACCTGAACTGCTGCAGTCAGATTCCTAACCCCATGGCACCACAGTGGGATTTCCCATGATTCTTAAGAAATTTTAATGTGACTGTTAACAACTTACCTATTTTTAGAATCCATCCCTTAGATAATCACTTCTCCATTTTGTGGGTCAACCTAATTGCAAGCAGATCTCTTTCTTATGTAAACTTGAACATTTAATCACTACTTCTAAATCTACAAAAGGGAATAGGAAATAGAAAAACTGATCTTTTTATGGGGTTTGTTAGCTTGAACACATAGGTGATTGAAGAAGTGCTGTGAGTAGCTGTGGCCGATACCTACAGGCGAGAGAAGGTAAAGACTGGCTTAGTCCGTGTCTTCCAGACTAGACAGAGAGGGGGACCTGGCAGGACAAGGTGAAGAAGGGGAAGGTGGAGATAGAACCAGCAATGGAACACACATGCGCAGCCTGTGCGGGGATTGTGCAGAGGAGCAAGGGAGGGCAAGGGAGTAAGTGGAAAGGTAAGCGAAGTAGCCGCGTGTTACAGAGTTCTGTTCATTGCTTTGGGGTAAGAACACTGAGGAGCAGGGAAAGACAGAGTTATAAAATTCCCACGAGGAAGATATTAATAGTTTCATTTTATTTATAAGAAAACTAAGTCACAAAGAATTTAATTTTGCCCATGTCCCAAAGCTACTAAGTGGCCAACCCAAGATTCAAAAACAAAACTGACTTTAAAAGCCACACTGCCAAAAGAGAGAGAAACACTCATAGTGGAAGAACAGAGGTAGAATTAGGGCTCTAAAGACATACAGGTTCCTATCTGCCAATCATAACACTTAACTGAGCCTGGATCACGGTAAATCTCAGTAATTATCCCAGTCATGCATTTTAGTAAGCCCGGTGTGATTAATACTGCCAAGGTTTTCCCACTTCATGCTACTGCACGTCTGAATGCTCCCAGCCTACCCTGGCCTTTTTTAAAAAATCAACTTTATGGAGATATAATTTTCCTACATAATAGGATTTCACCCATTTTAAGTGTATGATTCAATGAATCTGGCAAATGTAAACAGTCATTTAATCACCACCACAGTCATGATATAGAACTTTTATCACCCCAGAAAAGTTTTCTATGCCGGTCCCTTTGCAGTGGATAGTCTCCAGCCCCTGGCCTGCTTTCTGTCTCAATATTTTTGCCTTTTCTAGAATTTCACATAAATGAAGTCATAAATATGGCATGTAATCTTTTGTCTGGCTTCTTCCAGTTAGCATAATACTTTCAAGATTCATACATTACGCTGTATTAGCCGTTCACTTTTTATTGCTAAGTAATATTTTACTATATGGATATACCATACTTTGTTCACCCATTCATCAGTTCAAGGGCATTTGGGTTGTTTCCAGTTTGATGCAGTTATAAATAACGCTGCTGTAAGTAGGCACATATTGATTAAAGACCAATAGATCTACATAGATGTAGATAGGTGTTTCCATTTCTCTGGGATAAACGTCTTAGGGTAGAACTGTTAGGTTATATGATAGTGTATGTTGCATGTTATAAGAAACTGCCAAACTATTTTCCAAGTGTTTTATCATTTTGCATTCCCACAAATGATGCATAAGAACTCCAGCTGTTCCACATCTACTCCAAAAAGTCAGTATTTTCAGTCTTTTCAATCTCCTCCTTTCTAATGGGTATGTAGTATCACCTCATTGTGTTTTTAATTTGCATCTCCCTAGTGTCTAACAATGTTTAGAATCTTTTAATATACTTATTTGCCACCTATATATCTTCTTTGATGACATCTCTGTTCAAATCTTTTGCCTATTTTTATTGGGTTGTTTATCTTACTGAGTTTTATTATTGAGCTATAAGTCCTTGATCAGATATGTTTTGCAAAAATTTTTTCCCAGTCCGTGGCTTGTCTTTTGACATCCTTTTGAAGGACAAAAGCTTTTAATTTTGATAAAATCCAGTTTATCTGTTTTTTTGGGTTTTTTTTGTTTTTAGTATTTCTTGCTTTTGGTGTCCTGAGAAGCCTGACTAAAACAAGGTTACAAATATTTTCTCCTATATTTCTTTCAGATATTTTGTTGTTTTAACTCTCACATTTAGGCCTCTGGCCCATCTGGAGCTAGCTTTTGTGTACGATGTGAGATAAAGGTTCATGTTTCTGCATATGGATATCCATTTGTTCCAGCACCATTTGTTGAAAAGGTTATCCTTTCATCCATTGAATTACCTTGTTAAAAATAGATTGACCAAAAAAAAAAAAAATAGACTGACCATATACCTGGGGGTTGATTTCGCTATCTCTTTTCTGTTCAAGTGATCTATATGTCCATCCTTACATCAATATCTGATTGCTATCACTTACGGTTAAGTCTTGAAATCAGTTTACAACCTCCAACTTCATTCTTCTTTTTCAAAATTGTTTTGCCTATTCTAGGTTCTTTGTACTTCCATATAAAATTTTTTTTGGCCTTACCCACAGCATATGGGAGTTCCCAGGCCAGGGATCAAATCTGAGCCACAGCTATGACAACGCCAGAACCTTAACCCACTGCGCCAGGCCAAGGGTCGAACGCACACTGCCTCAGAGACAATACTGGACCCTTACCCCGCTGCACCACATTCTATAAATTTTCGAATCAGTTTACCAGTTTCTAAAAATTGACAGCTAGGATTTTTATTGGAATTGCATTGAATCTATAGATTAGTTTATGGAGAATTGACGACACATTTTTTTTCCTTTTTTTTTTTTTTTTTTTTTTTTGCTTTTTAGGGCTGCACCCACGGCATATGGAGGTTCCCAGGCTATGGGTCGAATCGGAGCTGTAACCGCCGGCCTACACCACAGTCACAGCAACGTGGGATCCGAGCCGCGTCTGCGACCTACACCACAGGTCATGGCAATGCTGGATCCTTAACCCATTGAGCAAGGCCGGGGATCAAACCCACAACTTCATGGTCCCTAGTCGGATTGGTTAACCACTGCGCCACGGCGGGAATGCTGACAACACATTTTTGATGTGACTGCAAAGGGTATTATTGTTGTGATAATTTAAAATTATTATTGTTCACTGCTGGTCCATAGAAATAATTGATTTTTTAATATTGGCCTTGTATCCTGTTACCTTGTTGAACCCACTGTATAGATTTCTTAGGATTTTCTACATAGGTGATTACGCCATCTGCAAAGAAAGTTTTTCTTCTTCCTTTCAACTCTGTATACCTTTTCACTCTTTTTCTTTTTCATTGTAGTGGTGAGGCAATGCAGTATGATGTTGAAGTAGTAAGAACAAATCTTTGATTTGTTTCCAATATTAGGTGACACACTTTGTCTTTCCAATTAAGTATGATGTTAACTGTAGATTTTTCATAAATGTTTTTTATTAAGATCGTTATACCTTCTGTTCCAAATAGACTGAATTTTTATTATGAATGGATGTAGAATTTTGTCAGATGCCTCTTCTGCTTCTATTAGAATTATCATGAGGTTTTTTAATACAGTGAATCACACTGAATTTTTTTTTTTTTTTTTTTTTTTGCTTTTTAGGGCCATATGGAGGTTCCCAGGATAGGGGTCAAGTCAGATTTACAGCCACTGGCCTACGCCACAGCCACAGCAATGCAGAATCCAAGCCACATCTGCAACCTACACAACAGCTCATGGCAACACCAGATCCTTAACCCACTGAGTAAGGCCAGGGATCGAACCCACATCTTCATGGATCTTAGTCGGATTCGTTAACTGCTGAGGAAGGGAACTCCTACACTGATTTTTTTTTTTTTTTTTTAATGTGAAACCAGTCTTGCATCCTGGGATAAACCTTACTTGGTCATGATATATATTCAATTTTCTAAAATTTGTTAAGTTTTTATATCTATATTCATGAGAGATACTGATCTGTTTGTTTTTTCTTTCCTTATAATATCATTGTCTAGGTTTGTTATCACAGTAATGCTGGCCTTAAAAAATGAAGTGTTCCCTTGACTCTGTTTTTTTTTAGGGCCACACCCATGGCATATGGAAGTTTCCAGGCTAGGGTTTGAATCGGAACTACAGCTGCCGCCCCTACACCACAGCCACAGCAACACAGGATCCAAGCCACATCTGTAACCTACACTACAGCTCAAGGCAATGCCGGATCCTTAACCCACTGAGTGAGGCCAAGGATTGAACCTGTGTCCTCATGGATGCTACTCAGATTCGTTTCTGCTAAGCCACGATGGGAACTCCTAGAATTAGTATTATTTCTTAAACATTTGCTAGAATTCCCTGGCTCCACACAGTGAGGATCCAGCATTGCTAGAATTCTCCACTGAAGCCATCTAGCCTAGAATTTTCTTTGTAGGAAAAAAATGTTATTGGTGCTTTTTTTTGTTTTTTTGGCCCCATTCACAGAATGAGGAAGGTCCCAGGCTGGGGATCGAACCCACACTCACAGCGAGGGGCCAGAGATCAAACCCGTGTCCCTACCACTACAGAGACATTGTCAAACCTGTTGCGCCACAGTGGGAACTCCCCCTTAAACTTTTTTGGAAAAATATTACAAGCTTATAACAATAAGCTTAAATAACAATAAGGTTAAACACTAACATAAAACTACATAGGAAAAAAGAGAATATTGCCCCATTCTTGGCAGATAAGAAAAACGAATATTAACAATTTAATACATATCCTTCATCTCTGTCCACATTCTCAAAAATACACACATACTCATAGATATAAGCATTTTTCTTTCTCTTCCATTCCCCCCCAACCCTCTATGGGATCATGATGCAAAAATCTTTTTTGCCTCAAATACTGGACATTTCTCCAGGTTTGTGCATGTATTACTAACCTCTTATTATTTATGGCTCCATATTTTTTCATAATGTGAATACAAACATTTCTTCATCCATCCTCCTGTTTGACTGACAATCACATTATTTCCAGTGTTCTGCCTTTGGAAACAGTGCAGCCGTAAACATCTCTGAACATATATCCCAACTATATAGGAGCTTTCACTTCCATAGCTCTCCAGAAGCAGTCCAAGGATATACACATTTTTTTAATTTTAACAAATACTCTACTGCTATTCCACATTCCTGCCAACAGCATATGAGAATTCCATTGTCCTCTCCATCTTCGCCTTTGCTGTTCTTGCTATCCATCTTACTATTTTATCAGTCTGATGGGTAAAAAAAATACTATTTTAATTTTTATCTTCTTTGGCTAACAATTTAGTGTCTTTTTTTTTTTTTGTCTTTTTAGGGCCGCACCTGCAGCATATGGAGGTTCGCAGGCTAGGGGTCTAATCGGAACTGTTGCTGCTGGCCTACACCACAGCCACAGCAATGCCAGATTTGAGCTGCATCTGCAACCTACACCACAGCTCATGGCAACGCCGGATCGTTAACCCACTGAGTGATGCTAGGAATCGAACCCATAACCTCATGGTTTCTAGTCGGACTCGTTTCCACTGTGCCACAACGGGAACTCCTAGTGTCTCTTCATATGTTTGTTTGTTGTCCATTTACATTTCCTTTTCTGAAATTGCAGACCTAAATATTTTCTCCATTCTTATCCTGGATTTGTCTTTTTCCCCAGCAATCTGAAGGTGTTCTTTGAACATTAGGAATATGTCATATGTACTACAAGCATTTTCGCCAAATGTATGCTTTTTCATTTAGCTTTATATAGTGTCTTTGGACACAAAGCCTTAATTTTTTTTTAATTAAAATCTATTTTTTCATTATGGCTTCAGAGTTTACTGACTTACTTGTGGTTTCCTTGCTTGGGATTATTCAAATATTTATCTGATATTACTGTTTTATTTTTTTCATTCAAGCCTTTAACCTATCTGGAATTTAATTCTGTGTATGATATAAGGAGGAATCAAGACTTGAAATCTTAGAGTTTTCCATAACTTCATGTATTGTGGTATTTTCCATGTTTTCATAATTTCTCTTGTCACATTGCTAAGCCAGCGGTAAGCTGAGAGAGGGCCATGTCTGTCTATATCTTTCTCCATTGTTTCCATCAGGAAGGACTGATAAACAATTGCAAAGCACCTAGTGTAGTGTTTGACATATTTTAGATACTCAGAAAACACTTATGGGAGGAAGGAAAGTGTTGCATTCACACCTGCGTTACTATGCCTTCTTGGCAAGCCTAATACTGACTGCTTATCTGTGTAAACAAGGGGAAATGTCATTCTCCTTAAAGCCATTCACTGTCTCATGAGCTCACGGTTCCTTCCTCTGCCTGTATCTTTGTTCTTTGAGGCCTTCCTTCTCTCTATAAATCTGTCTCACTTCATAAGGACTCCTCTTAGGGCAGCTTTCTTCAAATCCTTCCTTAAAATTCAACAGTATTTATAAACTCTGCCACACTATTTAGCATTTACTCCTCAATGGATTTTACTCCTTTTCAAGTGTTCATCACTGTGCTGGGCACAAAACTCATTAAATACCTTAACTGTAACTGAAACAATCTTGCATACTAAGGCTCTTTATAAGGGCTGAAGTATGGCCTAAAGATTTGTTATAAAAGCTCTTGGGACTAAGGAATCAACAAACTGGGAAAAACTGGAAAATGCCTCTGAAACCTGTTAACTACCAAATGGTTTTTCAAGTGAAATTACATCATCACATTTATTTTAAATACATTTGTTACATGAACCCATGATTAGGTCCTGCCCTACCTGAAGGCAGATGTCAACAGACTTTCTTTGGTGTTTTCTATTTCCATGGGTTCCTATATGGCCTTTACCAGCTCGGACTTTTGAGGATTCAGGGAAAATGCAACTAAGCCTTATGTGCCCCTCCATTTAGTTTGAAAAAAATAAAATCTGAATGGTTCTCACCACCTTCTACCTGAATTTTTAGTGAAGAAATAGCTAATTTTAGGGCTAGGGCAGAGAATATAGAAGATGATCCAGAGCAATCTTACGTCAGAAAACCAGAAAGCACCCAAAAAACAAAATGATGGGGGAGTATGTCAAAGGCACACGAGAGTCAACTGATGGAACTCCCAATGAGCGAAGCTAGAACAGTTTGAGCAACAAAATAATGTAGTGCTGGATTATAGCCCAAGGAATAAAATAAATATCCCAGAGTTCATACTGATATAAATAAGCAGTTGAGTAAATAAATGCGGGAGAAGAAACACATCTCCCATAGTGAAGATTTCCAAGTGGTTTATGAAGATACTCCACCCTCAGGGAGATAGAGCATAACTCCCCACCCCTTAAGTGTGGACTACACTTAATGATTTGCTTCCAAAGAGCACAGTATGAAGAGAGGGACCGAAGTAACTTCGCAGTGGAGAAACCTGGCAAAGACTGCTTCAGCCAGGTGATCGAGATTAAAGTCATCAGTGGTAACTCATGTTGACAGTGTGCACCCTTTACATGATGTGATGAGAATGACACTTCACCTCTGTGATCTTCCTCCCCCAAAAGAGGAAACACAGTCTAACCATGAGAAAAACAAATTCCAGTTGAGGTACATTCTACGAAGCACTTGATCAGCCCTCAAAACTATCAAGCTCATCAAAAACAAAGAATGTCTAAGAAACTCTCACAACCTACAGGAGTCGAAAGAGATGTGATAACTAAATGTACTCTTTTCTCCAGAAAAGAGACATTAAGCAAAACTAGTGAAATCCGAATATAGTATGGAGTTCTGCTAATAACGTAACACTATTATTTCATTAGTGGTGACAAATGTACAGAACTGGATATGGGGTATATGGAAACTCACTACTATTCTTGTACCTTTTCTGTAAATCTAAAACTATTCCAAAATAAAAAGTGTACTGAAGTATTTTGAAAATACAGTTTGGGCAACTCTGCTTATCTCTGCAACTGTGCTTTTAATTACAGGGCGCTGGCGACAGTTTTGTGGGAGCTTTGGCCTTCTACCTGGCTTACTACCCAAATCTGTCCTTGGAAGAAATGATTAAGAGATCCAATTTCATCGCGGCAGTCAGTGTCCAGGCCACAGGAACACAGTCATCTTATCCATACAAAAAAGACCTGCCCCTTGAGCTGTTTTGATGGCTATTAACTCCAAAATAAATGTATCTGGAAAGAAAATGTACTTGGGGATGGCGACTCTTAACAGCCTACTATAAAACATCTTCTCCTTTTGTTGCAAATATTATGTTTGTTTATTAACTCATCCATAGGCTTTCATTTATTTTTTTATAGTGATGATTTCTTTACTTTTCTTGCAAAAGTCAAAGAGACAGAACTAAGGATTCCACAGACCTGTACCAACATTAACACTATTCAGGAATCAGCAACTATTGCCAACACATCATGCATACTATACATACACCATAGAGCAGAGGATAGAAACAGCAGTGTCTAGAATCAGAGAAGAGAATGTTAAATAAGGGAAAGAGGGGAGTTCCCACTGTGGTGCAGCGGGTTAAGAATCGGACTGCAGATGTTCCCATCGTAGCACAGAGGAAAGGAATCTGACTAGGAGCCATAAGGTTACGGGTTCGATCCCTGGCCTTGCTCAGTGGGTTAAGGATCTGGCATTGCCGTGAGCTGTGGTGTAGGCTGCAGATGATGGGGATGCGGCCCTAAAAAGCAAAAAAAAAAAAAAAAAAGAGAGAGAGAGAGAGAAAGAATCCGACTGCATAGAAAGAGAAACATAAATACACATGATATTGCTTATATCTGGAATCTAATATATGGCAGAAATGAACCTTTCCACAGAAAAGAAACTCACGGACTTGGAGAACAGACTTGTGGTTGCCAAGGGGGAGGAAGTGGGATGAACTGGGAATCTGGGGTTAATAGACGCAAACTATTGCCTTTGGAATGGATAAGCAATGAGATCCTGCTGCATAGCACTGGGAGCTATACCTAGTCACTTGTGATGGAGCATGATGGAGGATGATGTGAGAAAAAGAATGTATATACGTATGTGTGACTGGGTTACCTTGCTGTAGAGTAGTAGAAAATTGACAGAATACTGTAAAACAACTATAATAGAAAAAAATAAAAATCATTATTTAAAAAAAGAAGAATCCGACTGCAGAGTTGCCGGTTTGATCCCTGGCTCAGTGCAGTGGATTAAGGATTTGGCGTTGCCACAGCTGTGGTGTAGGCAACTGTGGTAGGATTCGATCTCTGGAACTTCCATATGCCGTTGTAGGACCATTAAAAGGGGGGGGGGCAGGTATAAATTGGACCACTCAAGCAATTCCTAAGAGGGGCACCTAATATTCAGCTTTCCCTTTAGTGCTGTCAAAGTTTCTGATTTTACAAGAGAAGCCAGAAGTCTGGATGTTTACTGAAAATTTTCAGTGTTTCAGTATCAGCAACTGATCTTTCAAAACTGTAAACCACCGCCTGTGGGCCACTTTCAGCCCACTTGCTGAACAGACAAGTCATTTGCTAAGCCAGATTTTAAGTTTTTTTTAAAAAAAAAGGTGATTCATACATGTCAGAGATCCTTGACACTGGGCTTACACAGAATCAGGTGAAGGATTTTTCTTGTAACCTAAGACCATAATACATAGTTTCAATCTACAAACAGCCAATATCTCACCTACTATTGCTTTGAATTAGAGCTTTAACAAGTTGCCAGAGAAGAGCTGATTAGCTATAATGTCACACATCTCTAAGACTCAACAACTGCCTAATTCCATTTTCAGGGAGCTGCTCTCACATTTCCTCAGGAAAGGCAGATTGGGCTACAGTGAGGGAACACCTGTTATTTCGGGACAGTACTGGTTTCTTCGTGCCTGTGGTTACGGTGGGAACTCTATCCTTCTCCCCATAAATGTTTTAAATGCGGCAGGATATGTACCAGCAGAGCTCAAAATACGAACTGATCCTTTCCTTACCTTCAGCCAGAGGCTTGACAAGGAGGAAAATGGGCAATTTTGAACCTCTGTGGTGAACAACAGCTTGAATGGGAAAGTGTACACACGTGGGTAGGGCAGGCAGGAGTGCTTATCTGCAAATGAGGGATTATCAGTGGAATTGCCAAGCTGGTTAGCTGTATGGTACCACCATGTCCCAGAAACTCTAGCTATTAGCTTTATGGAAACACACTATAGTACCTCTTATTTAAAAAAAAAAAAAAAAAACAACTAGGAGTTAAAGGAGTCCACAAGTATCCTATAAAATCGTGGATGTGGCTTTGGTGACCCGAGTTTGAAAATATGGACCAATGGCATTTTACATAAATTACATAAGCACAAATCAAAAATATTGTCTCCAAAAAAAAAAAAAAAAAAATAGTTCCTGTTATGGCGTGACGGCATCAGTGGCGCCTTGGGAGCGCTGGGACACAGGTCTGAGAGCCAGCCCGGCACAGTGGGTTAAGGATCCAGCATTGCCACAGCTGCAGCTTAGGTCAAGACTGCGGCTGGTTCGGATCTAATCCCTGCCCAGGAACCCCATATGCCGAGGGGCGGCTGAAAAGGGAGAAAAAAAAAGTTCTCTTGGCTTCTTTTGCATTACAGGCTGGCTCCCTTATTCCTGCTTAAGCCTGCCATCTCTGTTACTGCACAGGAGTTTTTTCAAGACCACTCTGCATGTGACTCTGCCTTTTCCATGAAGTACGAGGAGGAGCAGACTGGAAACTCTTGCACAAATCTTATTATGGAAAATTTTCTTCTATTATATGAAACAATGGTTATTTTTTAGTAATGTAGTCTTTTAATTTCAAATAGTGGGAGAAAACATCATTAAGAGACAATAGCACAGGCTATTTTAATATTTTTATTAAGGGCTATAAAAATATCCAGAAAGATAAATAAATGTGATGCAATGATATATGTCCTAATATGAAGAACTTTCTTTCACTGCATTGTTTTCCTTCACAATGGCCTTCAAATCACAGGAGGCAGTGATTCTGTGCCATTTCCTCTTCTTTTATTACACGCTGCAGAATTTCTGAATCAGTATCCCGCCCTCAGTCTTCTCATTTATAAATCAAATTCATTTTCAATCCATTGTTTAGAGGGAGCGTATTTTTTTCTGTTCCACAAAGAGGACTTTTTTTTTCACTGTAGGAGGAGAAAAAAAGGATTGTAGCAGAAAACTAAAAAGTATCATTTTTTAATACAAGTACATATCAGACAATGAGCCCTCTTTCTCTTCTTTTATTTTCCTTTGTCATAAGGGTGGAGCTGACTTGCAAACTCAGTTCCTCAATCCCAGAGGCCCCAGAAGACTGGAGAAAAACGGTAAGGAAAACAAGGGAAGATCCACCAGCCAATCGGTGGCATCCTTGGTACCGAACGAGGTCACATTTCATCCAAGGTGAAATATTCAAATTAAAAAAAAGAAAGTTACAGGCAAAAAAATGAAAAACAATGTCTTCACCCAGTTAAGGTCCACTCTCGTAGGAGGTAAAGCAAGAGCTAGATTCTGGAAAAAGACCAGTAAAAACTGCGCAGACCACAGAGGAAAATGAAGCCTGTGTGAAAGAGTAAATGCACGTTACACCTTGTACTTCCCAGAAATAGTTTCATATATCCAAATATGGATTTTCCAGTTTGGTAATAGATTTAATACCATAACCAAAATCTCATTATAAATATCATAACAGAGTAGAGTTCTCTGAGACACCCAAAAGAAAACCGCTAACTGTCTGGGTGAAAGATGAGAGACTAGATGCTAGGCGAAAAGGTTTTCAGAGTTCCTGTAAGGCCCTCTTTAGCACTCCATTAACATCACACATCTCTCTCACACACCCCACCTGAATTCTTCGTTGCCAAAAAAACAAAAACAGCGCACCCAGGAAGATCCAGGAACTCAAAAGACTATGACACAACAGCGACTCACTTGTCCCTGCCACACGAAGAGATTTTAGCTTTGTTTTCTGTTATTCTTCTATAATCAATACGGACACTCTGTATATGAGATTCTCCAACTGTCTATGACTAAGAATTCGCTAGGCAGCTTATTTAAATATATTCCTACATCTTACCTCCACCTCTACCCTAATTCTGGTTCTGCGGATCTAGAGTAAGACTGGAAGTCTGTATCTTTGAAAACCCTCAGATGATTCTGATGGGCAGCTGAATTTAATAACTATCATCCAGTCAATAGAATTATATCTACAAAATAAAAATCAATTTTATTACTTTATAATAAAATAGGTGTATTTTTAATATATTTCAAATCACCTGATATTAAATATAAGTAGGGCTGATACACATTCAAAATCCAATGAAGACTACAAAGCATTAGTATTGTAGCCTCAGTAAAGAACCGAAATAGCTTCCCATAAGACCATGTTATTCACTGTAAGAAATATTTCCTCCATGTTTTTCCACATGGAACTAAAAAATGGATTAAAAAAAAGGAACTTGTCTCACTGACAGCCAATTAGGAGATTAATTAAATGATCCTAAACAGGGATAACTGATGAAGAGGAGTAAAGCCAGGCTTTATTCATGAAAATTTTCTGATTCACTTTCCTTAATTCCAGGAATATTTAAATCCACAGAATGGTGCTAGGCAAAGTAGAATTTACAAAGGTATAAGAAGAGTCCCTGATTTAATATCAGTTTATCATGAGGTGCCTACATAAATGTCCAGTAAGCCCCATAGGAACCTAAAGATCAGAGGGGATGTAGAATGGTGAGGGAAACACCTCATAGAGATGGCAAAGTTAAGTCTGAAGAAGCAGCAACAAAAAAAAATAAAATTTAATTAAAAAAAAAAAAAAAAGCAGCAGCAGCAATTAGATGAACTAAAACAGAAAAGGTATCTGGCACAGAGAAATTGTGGGAGGGAGTTCCCATCGTGGCTCAGAGGAAATGCACCTGACTAGTATCCATGAGGATGCGGGTTTGATCCCTGGCCCCACTCAGTGGGTTAAGGATCCAGCGTTGCCGTGAGCTGTGGTGTAGGTCACAGACAAGGCTTGCATCCTGCGTTGCTGTGGCTGTGGCGCAGACCAGCGGCTACAGCTCCGATTCAGCCCTTGGCCTGGGAACCTCCATACCCCGCAGGGAACTTCCACTGCTTAAAAAGAGAGAGGGAAAAAAAAAAAAAAAAGAAACTGTGGTAGGAAGTAAGACAGACTGTGTCAACCACAGAGGAAGGTCCTAAAAGGGAAACTAATTTGGCGCCATATAATAGAAAAAATAGAAGGCCTGGAGTCAGAAAAACTGGGTTCAAGCCTTGGTCCACCATTTATCTACTGTGAGTCCCTGGGCAAATTTCGGAAAATACTTCTTCCTAAGTTTTCTTCCGTACGAGAGGGATAACTCCGTCTCCCTAACAGGGTTGCCAGACGTACAGAGAACACTCAATATGTGTTCACTGAGCTGAAATGACACACTGCTATCCACAATCATAAACATAAATTAATTTTGTCAAAATATTTGCTGCTTAATTCGTAGAAAAATGAATCTGTCAAGTTCTTTCCCTGCATCTAACCTAAATCTATTCTGCTTCAATTAAAGTCTATATTGTCTTGTTTAGTCATCCAAGGAATTAGAAGTGCCAAGTTTTCACTGTCTTTATAATAAACCTTCACATATTTAACAAAGTTTAATAAGCTTCTACCTCGGCCTTTAATCCTTCTTCCTTGGAAACTAGCATCTAGATTCATATGAGGAAAAGGAGTCTGAAAGGACACAGACTGGTTCTAGCCATAGATTATACCATGAAGTACTCAAATAGCTGGGACTTTTTTCACGTTTCCTTGCTTGATTTCCTTCAAAAGGCAGACAAACAAAACATTACCCTTAAACTAACCATTTACTCGCTGCAGTAAAATATGCTGGGAGAACTGCCAAGTATTTGGTACCCTGGGCAATGGAGCAGGCAGCAAGGCAAACATCATCACGGGAGCCTACGGGGCACTCGACAGGCGGGCGGAGGGCCAGTCCGCTATCCCAGAACATCCTCTTCTTCAGAAGAGACAAAGTTGGGCTGTCTAGGCTCCGACCATTCCTGATCGTAAAAGCTGTAATCATCTATTTGAAATTTATATATATCTTTTCTTCCACTCTCAACTCGGAGTCAGAACTGTTTATGGCAGTATCATTTCCCGATCTCAAAGCTTGAAATCAATCTGACAAATAAGTTCCTAATTCCTCCATACTAAGAATGAAAATTCCAATACGTTTTCACACTTAAAATACCATAGAAAGTTGTTCAATCAACATTTACTAACATTGCACAAGTTCCTACAAAACTCAAAAGGAGCTGAAATGCTAGGAAAATAACTACATCAGTGTAAAGTCCATTCCTTTGGGTTATTACCAACATATATAAAGAAATCAGATGGAGAAAACCACCACACCGATCCAGTGTCATACTGCTACAGTCTGAATGTTTGCATTTTCCCAAATTTATGTCGAAACCTAACCCCCAAAGATGGTGGTACTAGGAGGTGGGGTGTTGGGGAAGTGCTCTGGTCATAAGGATGGAGCCTTCATGAACGGGATTAACTCTCTTATAAGACATCACAGAGCTTGCCCGCCCCTCCGCCATGTAAGAACACAGCAAGAACGCCTTCCTCTGAACCAGGAAAGAGGCTTTCACCAGAAAGTAACCATGCTGGCACCTTGATCTTGGACCTGTCAGGCCTCAGAAATAACTCTGAAAAATAATTCCGTTATTTATAAGTCATCTAGTCTGTGGTATTTTGTTGTAGCAACCCAGACTAAGACACAGACCTCATCATTCTAATAATTTTTCCAACATGTGAGATATCATCCTGAAATTCAGACTCCTAATCATCAAGTACAAACCTAGAATTCCCTTTTTATTATAATAAAAAATGACCGGAAATTTTAATACCATAAGAACAGCAGGAAATTTTATTTCTCATATAGTGGAACTCATGCCAATTTTAAGCTGACGACTGAACTTCTCACTTTTTTTTTTTGGCTTTTTAGGGCCACACCCGCGGCATGTGGAGGTTCCCAGGCCAGGGGTCGAACCGGAGCTACAGCTGCCGGCCTACACCACAGCCACAGCAACGCCAGATCCAAGCCGCATCTGTGACCTACACCACAGCTCTGAGCAACACTGGATCGTTAACCCACTGAGCAAGGCCAGGGATCGAACCTGTCACCTCATGGTTCCCAGTCGGATTCGTTAACCGCTGCGCCACAACGGGAACTCCCGGGCTTCTCACTTTTTGAAATGCCTCCTTCTAGTGGTATAGCCCTTATTTTTTTAAAGGTGGTATTTTTTTCTTAGATGTTGACAAATGCAGCATAGTGCACAGTGATTGTGAGAGCTTCTGTACAAACTCTGAAAGCAGCTATTAACGTAGCTGTCAGCCAGATTCACACTACTGCCCAACCAGAGGTCATATACAGGTGAGTTTTAGCCTCCTGCAACTCTCTCAATAACAGGTCCATTCGTAGAGTGATTCTGGACCTAGGCTTTTGGAGTAAGTCCTGAGTTCAAATTTTTATTTTGTCATATATTTTAGTTCGGTGTCCTTGATTAAGGTCCTTGGCACCAGACTCCTCATCTACAAAATCGGGTCGATTGCCTGGAGAGTACAGGTGCTTGCACTCGTCGTATGTGAAGACATGAAGACTCGGACAGGTAAGCAGACAGAGTTTTCCATTTTGTGTGGTCACTCACAAGCAACAGTTTCTCTATCTTCACAGGGATCGCTGTCTTTTGTTGTCTATATTGTCCTTTTGTTGTTGTTGTTTCCAGTGGGAAGGTAAGTTCGGTCCCATTGCTCCATCCTGGCCAGCAGCAAGTCTAACAGGCCTTGTTCTTAGTTAATGAAAAGGTTGATTATGAGGTGAAGTGCCTGTCTTTCATTATATAACGGATTGACTTGGGGAAATAAGAATCTAGCACCAACTCCAACGCCCATCACCAACCATGTGTCTTACAATTCAGCTCTACTCGGACACTATCTGCCTGGAGACAGTAACTCAGGAACAGCCGAATGGAAGTGACGCACAGGACAAGGTATGGGGAAGGGGAGCGAAGCTGCCAGGCCCTGAGCATGCGACCTTCACAGAATCTCCACCTGATTACCAACCCAAAAGCTCCAGTACAGCCATTAGTAAGAAGCAGTTACAAAGGGGCTGCTAAGAAGCAAAGGCACGAAAATGAAAGGAATGGCCTCAAGTTTCAAAATAAATACTTTGCTCATTTATTTTGCATAAATCTGCCCATGAAATCCAAAAACAGGACAGGCTACCACCAAAAGCAATCAGGTGCCGACTCCTGCTCATGAGCAGACAATCTGGACTCGGGAACATTTGCCTCTTTCCAACAAGTATTTCTAACTACTGAAACCGTTTAAAGTTACCACTTACTATGGCACTTTAGCAGATGGTACAAAATAGAAAATGAAATTTCCTACCCTCCTGCACTAATATACAGACACCATACTCCTTTAACTCATATCCAGATCTAATTACTTACCACTGTTGGATAGACAACCCCAGGAAAACCTTCCCTCCCTTTCTCAAACACTCTTCTCTTTCTGTTTCCAGAACACTATCACCTATTCTATCTATCTGTTTATTTTTGCTTTTTAGGGCCGCACCTGCAGCACATGGAAGTTCCCAGGCTGTGGCTGAGTCAGAGCTACAGCTGCGCCACAGCCACAACAATGCCAGATCTGAGCCTCGTCTACACCACAGCTCAGGACAACACTGGATCCTTAACCCACTGAGCACAGCCAGGGATTGAACCCGCATCCTCATGGATACTAGTCGGGTTTGTAACCCGCTAAGCCACAATGGGAACTCCCTCGCCTAGTCTATTTACATGGCTGTTTTCTCACCTTCAAATCTTTGGTCAACTATCTCCTACTAGGGAGACTTTCCTTGATCTGCTCTATCTAAAGGTCAGAATAGAGATGAGATCCACCTTCCCCCAACTTTATCCTGTATCTCAGCATCCTGATGTGTTTCTCTCATGGTGCTTAACACAATCTGTCATTTGTCCTTTCTCTCCCTTTCAAAGAGACCAAGTGCCAGGACCACAGACATCAGTCTACCCTGTGTCCTCACACATCCCGGCACCTGCAAGAGTAACTGGCACCACAGCAAACTTTCAAAACATACTTGGAATGAATGCTATAGTGACAACGGGGCCACCAACTGCCAGAGACATTCAGTATCAGTCTGGAAAGGGCAACGGGACTTGAGAGCATTTGAATTTATTACGGAGTAAACTCTCTGAATCTTACCAACTGGATCATAATGCAACAGAGTCAGTTTCTCCCGCAGTCGGCTTCTCTTAGTGTTGAAGGAAAAACCTGTTCCAGCTTGGCTCATCATTTTCACCAGAATTGTTCTAAGATTTAAAAGCAAGGTATTAGAAGAGGAGGAAATAGACTAAAATCAGTCATGGGGGATGGCACATTTTGAGAACCCCATACAGTAGTATTAGTTGTGAGACATCACTTAAGCTGTAAGTTCAGGTCTAAGACTGCCTATGTTTTCCATAAATTACAGCTTCAGTGCTTCTAATTCCCAAGATTTGTTCCATTACACAGAGTGCCTTAATAATGACCTAACCGAGGGAACGAGAACAATCAAACCATATTGTGGGAATAGACCAGACACCCACCTTTCAGAAGGGGCAGAAGTCAGGAGCTGGGATAATACACAAATACTGGTAACACTAGCTGGCCAGTCAGGAAATTGTAAAGGTGGCTGCCTCAGAAGGGCCCTATCTTCCAGGGATGAGTAAGAAAGGACAGAATAAAGGGATCGGAACTTTTACACTGCCGTGTCAAACCTTGTTCCCCTTCCTTTTTTTTTCCTTTTTGCGTTTTAGGGCCGCACCCATGGCATATGGAGGTTCCCAGGCTAGGGGTCCAATCAGAGCTGTAACCACCGGCCTACGCCAGAGTCACGGCAATACCATATATCCCAGCCACATCTGTGACCTACACCACAGCTCATGGCAACGCCAGATCCTTAACCCACCGAGCGAGGCCAGGGATCCAACCCACAACCTCATGGTTCCTAGTCGGACTCGTTTCCGCTGGGCCCGAATGGGAACTCCCTCCTTCATGTTTTAAGTTAGTTATAGTCTTCCAAAGCATGAAGTTCATGTTCTGCCTCACTGGACCTTTTAGTACCTCATACTATTTGTTACTTTTCCATGTTTCTTGTCTCCCAATACAGCTCATGCTATTTTATTTCTCATCTAAGTCCAAAAAGAATTTGAAGCATCTAAGATATATTGCACATCTCTGAATCTCTTTCAATGTTCAGCACAGTGCCTCAAACACAAGAGGGATACAATATCTGTTGATTAAGAGGACAATAATTAGCCATTCATTCAAAAAGATTTAACAAATATCTACTGAGTGCTTATTCTGTGGAAAGCACTACAGGAAATGCAAAGCCCTGTAAGTACACCTTGGAGCAGTAACTATAATAGTACGGAAGGCAAGTTATGTACACAAGGTCTGTAAAGCAAGGAATATATGACAAATGGCACAAGAAGGATACAAAGAACATGAGAGGTAGAGACCATCCCCAAAGAAACCGAAGGCATGGAAGATTCCTCCAGAACCTAAAGGTGGGAAATAAATAACTGGATTGTGGGGAAAGCTATAGGAACCAACAAAAGATACCGAGAGGAAAATACTAACATACATGTTTTTCATTAACTTTAATCCAAAAAACCTAGATTTAAGGATTTGTGGTATGTCTTGGGTTGTAAGCAAGGACTGCTGTAGAATTTTTCTATTTTCAACACAGAAAATCTTACTTCAGCTATTGTCTACAAAATTTACTTTGAAATAACATTTTGCTATTTATAGTGTCTCTGGTACAGTATGGAATCTTCAGCCTTTGCTATTTTTGAAATGCTTATACCATGACTGCAAAGGATTACAAAACTCAATTAAACAGGCTCTGTGGATTAATCAAATCACAGCATGTTTTGCTAGATTCCTGTAGTGGGCTCCACACAAATGGTCCTCAGTCCTCAATCTGAGGAAACAGAAATACAGTGGGAGTCCAAAGAGAGCATGGGATCCTGATAATCTGTTTAGGAACAAGACAGCAAGAGCAACTTTAAGTAAATTATTTGAATGCTCACTTAAGTAGGTCATTTGGGAAGGATGGAAAATATTTTTTCTTTTTTTTTTTGTCTTTTTGCCTTTATCTAGAGCCGCACCTGCGGCATATGGAGATTCCCAGGCTAGGGTCTAACAGGAGCTGTAGCTGCTGGCCTTCACCACAGCCACAGCAACGTAGGATCCAAGGCGCGTCTTCAACCTACACCACAGCTCACGGCAACGCCGGATCCTTAGCCCACTGAGCAAGGCCAGGGATCGAACACGCAACCTCATGGTTCCTAGTCAGACTCGTTAACCACTGAGCCACGAAGGGAACTCCGAAAGTATTTTTTCAAACAGTTTGTAAGGTCAAAATAACTCATCAGGTAAGTAAGCCTCAAAGTAACTTTCAGAAAATTGAGGCCAAATGCCTAGTTCACCAAAAGGGTTCATTGGCAACAGCTGGACCAATGAATCTAACATAAACGAGTTTAAAAAAATTAAAACTCTTACTTACTTTGACTTGCTCTTGGCAACTTTTTTGTAGGGAGGAAAGGTTGGAAGAGAAAAGAGAAAATATCGATTTATTATCTTGCAGTTCACATAAATATCATTAATAATCAAAAACATTTAAGTCAAGAAGGCTGTCACTCAAGTTAACTACTCTTCCCAGCTATCAGGGATTCTGTTAGGACTTTACAGGGTTTTAAAAATCCAATCAGAACACCACAGTTCTGGATGTAATGCTTTGCACAAGCTCTTTTCGGCTGGACGAATGCCTTTTAAATCTCTCTAAAGATGTGCTCCACTTGTTCCTCTTCTAAGGTGTAAATATTTGCACTAGAACAAGCTTCTTGTTTGGTAAGTTAACCTATGCAAACTCCAACACCCATCACATCAGGTGAAGAAGGGAAACTAAATCTAAATGGTAGGTCGGCCCGGTGCATGGAGGAGCCCTGTCTGGGAAGCCAGAGAGCTTCTTTCCCAGCCCAGTGGTACGACCTAAGGTCAATCACTGCTCCTCATCTAGGAAGTTCTAAGCGGCTGACAGTACTACAAATTCTGAGCTTTTCCCCAGTAAGGGCTGCAGTGATTCTGCTGACACAAGGCTACGGTGGGCGGGGCAAATGTGACCCACTCCCACTGACCAGACTCTACAAACCAAACGAACCGCAACTGGATCCAGGAACAGCACCTCCGACCCCCAAGACCCACTTGCCCTACAGCGAGCGCGCCGCGGGGCATGCCGGGCGCTGTAGTTCTGAAGGCCTGGGAAGTCGTTGCCGCAGTTTCCCACCCCGCGCGCGCACCCCACCCCGCAACGGCCGGGACCGACTGTCACAGCCTCCTACCCACGCTGCCGGCCCCGCCTGCCGCCTCCACCCCCACTTACAGGTGACCGCGGACAGGAACATGGCTAGAGAACGCTGCAGGGTCCGTACGAGGCCCGAAGTCTCGCAACAAACAACTGCTTCCGGGTCACAGGCCTGATCCGGAACAGGGCGTCCGGAAGTTCGCCGCGACCACGCCCCCCGATATAAACCTGCGGCTCCAAACCAGCTTCTCTCCTGTGTAATTCATGGATCAGGTGGCTTTCTTTCGTGGTGCTGGAGGATGCGGTCCTTTCCCTATTTGGAGAGGTACTTTGTTAGCTCTCGGGGTTCGCACCCCAGATCTGACTGCTCCTTCTGGATGCGCATTAGGTGCTTTCCATACCTGTTTCACTGAATAATCGCAGCTGCATACATTAGAGTCACAGGAACTCGGTATGTTCCTCAGCTGCTCCAGGCTATCAGGCTCCCGCATTATTTCCTTAAATGTTTGCCTCTTGTTGCTTCCCCCATCCAACTCCAACTGCTTCACAGCTACTCTCAGTCATTCCAGAATTAAGAACCGCACCTGAAATCCCTGTTCTTTAATTACGTGTTGGATTTCTATGAAGGCAGTACCCTCTGCATCTTGTTAACTGCCTTATCTAAGCACTTTAAAAAGTGCCTGACAATAGCTGAATAACTGGGACTGGGAGCACTCACATAATTTGCTTAATATCACAAAGTTAGTAAATGGCAGAGTCAGAATTTGAACCCAGATTTTGTCCGACTGCAAAGACTCATGCCTTTCCGCTAGATATTGGGACTTAACCACTTTGCCATCTTCCAGTTGTTGCAGGAACTGCAGAAACCGTGGCAGTGGAAGGAGACAAACGGCAGTCGGAGATGCGGGTTAGCAAGGTTTATTCAGCACCGGTGGGGGCTCAGAGGAGTCACCTCCAGAGTCTGAGCACCAGGTCTTTGTTCTCAGCAACTTTTATACAATACAGGGTCTTGTAAGCATCTCTGGACCTCCCCTTCCCCAAGCAGTGTTTCTTCCTAAGAAGCTGAGCAGGCAAGTTTACAGAAGCAGCTAAAACTGATAAGCAATGCTGGGAACATGATTAGCAGGGCTGCTGGCTTGGACATAGGGCCCATAGTTGCTACATAATTACAAGAAGCATGGTATAGTGCTGAGCGAAGCTGAAAGGGGGGGGGGTGTCCCATAGTTAAAAACTCTTACTCAGTCTTCATCTCACTTCAAGGAACCTGGCTCCTTCAACACTAGGAACTTCATCCAAAACTTCATTTTCCAACTAATAATTAGGACTTGGGGATTTTTTTTCTAATCTGTGATTCTATCTGTATATTAAATTTTACAAACATGTGAAAGATTTATTCTCATGGATTATCCTCGCTGAAAGTAATAAAATCATTTAAAGGAGGAACTGTAGCTTTCAATACAACTCAATTTTTAATGCTTTTATTATTTATTTGTTTATTTATTTATTTAGGCAGCACCTGTAGCATACGGGAAGTTCCTAGGCCAGGGGATCAAACCTACACAAGAGCAGTGACCTGAGCTGCTGCAGTGGCAACACTGGATCCTTAACCTGCCATGCCACAGGAGAACTGCACAGCTCAATTTTTTTAATTAGGACTGTCCTTTCCCTTGGTACCTTTAATAATAGTTCTTTCCCTATAACTTGATTGTAACAACTGAGCACACTCCAGGTGCCCAAATCCTTCCTTACCTTGTGCAGTTCAGCTGCTGACAAACCAAGAGCTTCAGGGGTCCAAGAGGGTAAAGTTTCTTATATAAGAAATTTCTTTAGAAGATTTATAAGAAAAGAACACAACTGGAAGCCAAGGACCAGTCTGTCCCTTGGAAAGTCATTTCAACAATTCAGACCTCAGTTTCAGGCTCAATGTGGGCATTGATCAGTGATTATTCCTGAGGGAGTATCAGTCACCTGTGGTCCTTTAAAAGACCCGGATGCCAGAGGTGAGGCCCAGAGTCTGGAGAGTATGCCCCTCCCCCAATTTTCTGTAAAGAAGCATTTCAATATGCTAAAAAGTTGAAAGGATATTATAATGAATAAACCCTATACCAAATTCAACAAATTCTGCTATGTATAGGTAACACTTAGTAAACTGGCTGCTATGTATGTTAGTATCACATTCTTTTTTTTTTTTTTTGTCTTTTTTTAGGCCCATACCCACAGCATACGGAGGTTCCTAGGGTAGAGGTTGAATTGGAGCTGTATTCGCTGGCCTCTACCTCAGCCACAGCAACGCCGGATCTGAGCCACATCTGCAACCAACAAGACCACAGCTTACAGCAATGCTGGATCCTTAACCCACTGAGCAAGGCCAGGGATCAAACCCGCGACCTCATGGATGCTAGTCGGATTTGTTAACCGCTGAGCCATGATGGGTACTCCTTGAGTAGATTTCATATAAAACCCTTTTGACAAGAGGACACGATGCTCTCAGCTTCATATCCCAATATAGTGGGAGGTCCAGAATGTCAGGTTGTCCCACCGCTAGTGCTAAGTTGAGTGGTCTCCAGATCTCTCCTTTGTAAAAGTGAATTTTTTTCTCTACAGTTTTCTGTGGGGTGATACTTTGGCATATGAGCATATCCTGCTCCCAACAACCTTTCCTCTTGGTTTTAGCATCCACAAATGATTTTTTGTTTTTGTCTTTTTCTAGGACCGCACTCGTGGCATATGGAAGTTTCCAGGCTAGGGGTCGAATTGAAGCTGTAGCCTACGCAACAGCCACAGCAACGTGGGACCCAAGCCGTGTCTGCAACCTACACCACAGCTCATGGCAACACTGGATCCTTAACCCACTGAGCAAGGCCAGGGGTCGAACCTGCAACCTCATGGTTCCTAGTCGGATTCCTTAACCACTGAGCCACGACAGGAACGCCTGATGATCTTTTTTTGACCCAGGAATTACACTTGAGGGTACACTATGGTGATTTTTCTAACATTTCATTCCTTATTCATGTGATAGTTTTCTTCTTTCTATAATCAACTGAGGCTGAATAATAGTTTCTCCTAAAAAGGCAGGATAAATGTTAATTGTTTACTCTTTGATTACGAATATTCAGAGTAAGAGATTAGCATAAGAGTCACTTCCAACAGTGACAAAAAGTTTTCCCCTTTCTGTAATTTTTTTAAATTTAGTATCACTAGAATAATTTTTATTCATTGTTTTATAATCAAACATGTCGTTATTATTTTTGATGTTCGAATTTTCCCAAAGCAGTTCATTAGAAGTCCCTTCAAACTGGTCCAATATTCTTGTGACACACTTCCTTCCTGGCTTTCTGCTACCAGTTGTCTCGGGTTAAACTTGTACTTTCCCGGGCCCAAACCTGGAACCAGCCATTTCTCCAAGGTATTCTGGTTGCCTTTTGTAGGGTGAGATATGTAGAAGCCAAGATCTGATGCACAGCCACCAGACTAGATTTTAGTGGATTTTAAGCTTTCTTTTAAACCATGGGACTTCGCTCAACTGAAATCTGTCTCAGGAGCTCACAGTATAAAATAAACTTCATCTTTTGAGGTCCTCAGAATGTTAGACCCTGAGGCACAACAGGACCGGCAGCATCTCTGGAGTGCTAGCGCACAGATTCAATCCCCAACACAGTGGGTTAAAAATCCAGAAATGCAAAAAAAAAAAAAAAACCTCTTTCTGCATTTTCATCTCACCCACTTCTCTATGGAGGCGCGCCCAGGACTCAGTCCTTGGATCTCTGCCCACACATTCCCTTGACGGTTACACTTGTTTTTAAAAATCCACAAGCTAAAAACTTTCAGATTTATGTTTTTAGCCCCAGTCTTTCCTGCAGACTTCAAATGGCTGTATTCAACTGCCTACTTCATCACATGTCCAAAATCAAATTCCCACACTTGCCTTGCACCCCACAGGCTTCCTCTATATCAGTATGTGGCAATTGCATTGTTGCAGTTGCTCAAGTAAAAACTCCGGCAGCCAACTTGATACTTCTTACACTCTATATCTCATCCATCAACAAATCCTGTCACTTAAATGTCACCTAATCAGTGAGGCCTTCTGTGGCCACTCTATGTAAAAAAGCGATGCACACACACACACACACACACACACACACCCTCCGTCTCTCTCTCTCTCTTTCTCTCTCTCTCTCCTTGTTCTCCTTACCCCACTTTATATTTTCCTATAGCATGTATCACCATTTAATATTATTTTATCATTTTAATATTGTGTACTTACTTTACTGTGATTTCTTTATTGTCTTTTTTCACCAGAATATGAACACCTTAAGATCAGGAACTTTGTCTTATTCACTGTCCTATGCTGTATCCTGGTGCCTAGAACAATGCCTGCTGCCTGTTAAATGAATAAATGAAGGAAGGAATGAAGGAATGAATATGAGATGAGAGGCAAAAGTTAAATTATTAATAAACATTTACATTTAAATGGCAAATATTGATAAAAGTCTTTGCATATTGCTGATTATTTCAAGGTTCGGGAGAATGTATAAGCTTACTTTCTTCTTGAAGTATAGTTGATTTACAATGTTGTATTACTTTCAGGTGTACAGCAAAGTGATATATATATATATATATATATATATATATATATATATACACATTCTTTTTCAGATTCTTTTCCCTTACAGGTTATTACAAAATACTGATTACGGTTCCCTGTGTTATACAGCAGGTGCTAAAAATAAGGTTATATACCTACTTTTAAAAAGAGACAACATCATATACCCCATTCCTTGAAATTCCTGAATAAAGTAAAAGGGAAGCAGTGGCTTTCTAGTCTCATTACTTCAACCTGCATCCACCTGTTATTTACACCTAACACTTCGTTGGCAGTTGGTAAGTGTTAATTAAAGTGTTTATTAATACACATGTAATTCATGATCTGGGGTGTCTGTGTATCTGCGTGTGTGTTTGCCTGAATTTACATAATGAACACTCTGCCTTATTAAAGTGAAGAACAATTACAGCATCCTGGTGGCCCAAACGGAAAGGGTGTCTGTAGGGGTGGGCGCGCGTCTTCTCTTCTTTGGGTGGTGCAGGGAGGTGCTGAAGGGAGGAGGAGGATAGCTGTTTAACCAGGATTCACAGCCCAGGGAAGTAGATGAAGAACAAAAACAAGTATTGCTATCTGTCCTCACAGGGCTTTAGACACAGTGTCCATGTTGCACTGGTCAGCACCGCACTCCCAGCGCTTAGCACTGGGATTCAATCCCGAGAATCTGGTCCCACCCACCCCGAAAACTTTTCATTTCATGGATCTGAGTGCAGTCTGGCCATCAGGATTTTTAAACTCCCTAGGAGATTCTACTGTGCACTCACAATTTTTTTTGGCCCCACCCACAGCATGTGGAAGTTCTGGGGCCAGGGACGGAACTCGGGCCGAAGCAGTCACAACTCCAGGTTCTTAACCCTCTGTGCCACAAGGGAACTCCCACTGGTGATGTTTAAAGTATTGGGCTAGGGATCTGTGGATTCCAAGACCTTTACCTTAGACCCTAAGTTCCAAATGTGTCCATTTAACTTTGATGGTGAGCAGCACCTACCTCTGCAGGCAGGGAAGCAGAGAACATAGCCATTTTGAAAGAATGGGGAAGTCTTGAAGCTCTAAACAAAGAAAGGAGGTGCTCCTGTACAGTCTGCTGAACATTTAGCAAAAGAGGCTGAAACAGAAGACAAAGAGCAGGAAGCTTAGCTGCCTTCCTGAAAGATGGATGGAAGACCAGTGGACAACACCCTTCCCACCCACACTCTGTACCTCCATAAGGAGAGCTGCCAATATTATCAAAGGGCTGACAGAATCAGGCTTTGGGAAAAGCCAACCAATTAAACGTGTGGTTTGGGGTTCCCATCGTGACTCGGCGGAAACAAATCTGACTAGCATCCATGAAGGTTCGATCCCTGGCTTCGCTCTGTGGGTTAAGGATCCGGCGTTGCCATGAGCTGTGGTGTAGGTCACAGACGATCCGTTTCAACCCCTAGCCTGGGAACCTCCATATATCAAAGGTGCGGCCCTAAAAAGACAAAAAAAATTCAGAATCTCAGACCCCACCCCAGACCCACAGAACCTCAGCTCCAAGCGATATGTATGCATACTGAAGTTTCAGAAAGAGATTTCTAGAAGAAGTGACTTACTGATTAGGGAA
The DNA here is from genome assembly GCA_004024745.2 of Catagonus wagneri. Classification (NCBI taxonomy): domain Eukaryota; kingdom Metazoa; phylum Chordata; class Mammalia; order Artiodactyla; family Tayassuidae; genus Catagonus; species Catagonus wagneri. The sequence goes on along the minus strand of PVHT021183518.1, from coordinate 13,300,212 downwards.
CCAAAGTTGAAACTTGGAAGTGGCGAGTTCCCATTGCGGCTCAGCAGAAATGAATCTGACTAGTATCCATGAGGACGCAGTTTTGATCCCTGGCCTCATGAGCAAGTTAAGGATCCAGCATTGCTATGAGCTGTGGTGTAGGTCGCAGACACAGCTCTGATTCAACCCCTAGCGTGGGAACCTCCATATGCCGAAGGTGCGGCCCTTAAAAAAAGAAGGGGGGGGGGAAGAAACTTGGAAATGAGAAGACAAGGCTCAGTTCCTTAAAACAGAGTCTAAGTTAGAAAAGGGCAGAGGTTTTCATCTGTTGTAGTTATTGCCATATTTATGGGCCCGGCACATAATAGGTGCTCAATAAATATTTGTCAAGTGACTGGATGAGTTAAGAAGCCAATTTCGGGAGCCAGGATATGAGGCTAAAGTGGAGCCAGTAACCACCATGACTAGAAGTCAACTTCTAGGGACAAGGTCTTTCTAGCCCCTTGCCCAGGCCAAGATTGGTGCTAATGCTGCCACAGAGCAGAACTCATGGCCACATGAGGCAGGAGCGTATTAAGTTGCCTCATCCGTGAAGATTAAAAGGCTGTATGAAAATTCAGCCAAGAAATACACTGGCCTTTCTCAAGTACATCTGCTACAAGAATGAGGGGCTGAGTCAACCCCTGGGTATGGGTGGCCCGCAGAGCCCCAGCTCCAGGAATAACTCATCTGGTCTGGAGGAGGGATTCCATGAAGCTGCCTCAAACGTGTTTATAATGGGTAAATTTAATACACTCAGCATCAATCCTAGTCCTCCCTCCGCTCTTTCCTGTTTAAAGCAGATGTCAATAAGACCAACCCCGGGTCAAAGGCAACAAATATGGCTCTTGCAGGCTGGGGAAATAGTAAATCCTACAAAGGACAAACAGTGTTTCCTATTAACTAAACTTAGAGAAACAGATCACTAAATCATGATCTTATTCTTAGTCTTCAGGGGTTCCAGTCTACAAGAGAAAGTGTTTCTTTTCTTTCCCCCCCCTTTTTTTTTTCCTGTGTGTAGCATTACCCAGACTTTCTGCATAATCCTGACAACAGAAGTTAGGATTTCAACCAAAATAAATCCATTCCCATCCTGCCCTAGGAACAAATTGGGCTGCGTATTTCTGACAGATTCTTCAAAATGCCAGGCCCTTTGTCCTAATGATTATTTTAAATATATTGTGACAGTGACAGTGAGAGAATGCGTCCTAAAGCAGGGCCATTTTTGTCGTCAATTTCATTCGCTTGATTCCTTCAAGTGAACTAAGCAGAAAATCGTGCCTTCCCAACGGCTCATCTATTTACCTTTGCCCTGGACTGGGGTACACTTTTCCGTTTTGTTTTTTGTTTTGCTTTTTAGGGCCACACCCACAGCATATGGAGGTTCCCAGGCTAGGGGTCGAAATCAGAGCTACAGCTGCCGGCCTGCACCACAGCCACAGCAAGACGACATCCGAGCTGCATCTGCAGCCTACACCACAGCTCACAGCAGCACCGGAACCTTAACCCACTGAGCAGGGCCAGGGATCAAACGCGAATCCTCATGGGTACTAGTCAGATTCGTTTCCACTGAGCCACGATAGGAACTCTGGGGTCCACATTTAAGGTAAAAATGAAATAACCATAGTAGTCATGGCAAAGCTTCCATGAATACTTTCAAAGGCATAATCATTTTCCATCATGACTTCCTGCCCCCTTAACCTGACCTTCAACATAATTCCTAACTGTCTCAGAGAGGCTGGCCCACAGAGGGACAGTCCTGTGAGTGTCTCTGCCACATCTCCTGGAAGGCAAGTTTCTGCCCAGCACGTGGTCCCCCAAGTTGCCAGGTGCATATGAGGAGGGAACACGCAATCAGACGTGCTCACTGGCTGCCAGAAAAGTGATTTAAACTCCCGTAGTCAACTGTCCTGCTCTAAAGTGCTGCGAATGTATCATTGCACTTTTCTTGGCTTGTGAAAAGTCTGGCTAATTAACTTTCTCAGTTGCTTTGGAATCGCATCCAGTGGCAAGTTGCCACAGCCACGCACATTCTCAGTCTTTCAGAGCCATTTTTGAATGGGTCTGTGTTTCTTTTTGTTGACCGAGAGAGACGGGGAGTTGTCATGTTCACAAGGATGACCTAACTTGAGCTTCTGTGGTTTGGGATCCTGCCTGCCTGTGTTTCACCCTGTTTTGCCTCCAAGGCAGAAGCTTACGTCTCCAGCCAGGAGACTGTGGTTAGTTTCCTGGCCTCTGACCGGGGTGGGGACACACCTGCACCCCTGAGGGAGGGAGAGCCTGTGGAGGGTCCAGGAGGCCCACGGCTGAGTCACTCAGCTGGGAGGCATATCAAGTGGCTTAGAACATCAGTCTGGCACCCAAGGAGCAGGGGCCCCCACAAAAACTCTTCTGTACGTTAACGATCTAGTCCATTTTCAAACTAAACCGAGGAAAGAGATTAAAGCTTGGTACCAAATTACTCCAGCACTGCAGTTTGCTCTACACATGAAATCACCCCAAAAGAACCTCAGCTTCACCCACAAATCCAAGGTCCCCCACCTGATAATATTTCATGACAGCCCCCTCTCCTATACTCTGCAGTCCAGTTCCATAACCATGCAAATTCAGAAAGCCCACTGAAAGTCATCATCTCGAGTTTTTCTACCCAAATCACTTTTTTCTCTCAGAGAATTATTTGAAATGTAATTTGAATAAAACTGAGCCTTTTTTCTACCTTGAGACGTTCCATCGTCACATGGTATCTATGCAAAAGAAATACAAATTGATCTGCAAATGCCTTGAAAATAATGTAAACCTTTGAGAAGTTTCTTTTCTGCCTTTTTAGGGCTGCACTGTGGCATATGGAAGTTCCCAGGTCACAGGTTGAATCAGAGCTGTAGCTGCCGGTCTACACTACAGCCACTGCAATGCCAGTTCCAAGCTGCATCTGCTACCTACACCACACTGCAGCAACACCAGATCCTTAACCCACTGAGCGAGGCCAGGGACCCAACCCACATCTTCACAGAGACTAGTCGGGTTCTCAACCCTCTGAGCCATAATGGGAATCCCGAGAAGTTTCTTGAAATGGCCATTTTTCTCACCCAAAATCCCACTCAACAGCTACACCCAGCCCATTCCGTCTCCAGAGAGCAGCTTCCCATGTTTTCTTACGTAGATGAAGTGTTTGATTTCTATCAGCCTTCCATTGCAGCCATCATCTAATTCAGCCATAAGAAATGGGGGCAGGGTTGCCAAGCAGCTCAGAATCCTTCCATAGAAAGCTGGAAGGGAAGAAAGGCCGGAACTACTTGTACCTCAGGGTCTTGGTCCCAGAAGCGAGAACAGGGAAAGAGAAGGAAAAGGATGCCTATAGGGCCGGTAGGACCTGAATGACCGTCTCTGTCCACAAGACGGCAGTCACCCGAACATGGCTGGGTTCCGGCGTGGCTGCCCTGATGTTCACCCGCAGGCAGAAGGCGGGCGGTGAGATCCTGGGGACCCTCCCTAGGCTCTTGGGACAACTTTACCCCAACTGGGATAATCACAACCATCTGCATTGATCTGTCTCTCTGTGAAGCAATCGTTTTGAAGGATTCAGATGGTTTTGATGAAACACGGTGTGCGGCCAAAAGGGAAAAGCAGGATCCACATCTAGTTTGATTTTCATTTCCAGTAAAAGCCGTTCCAAACACAGGAGGCAAAGCCTTTCCAAAGATGTCTTCTAAGATTCAGAATAATTGGGTCCAGTTTAATCTGGTACACGGTGAAGTTAAAGAGCTATGGGAATGCTTCAAGTGTGTTCTGCAGTTTCCAGAGTTAGTAATTAGCTCCGTGACATTAAGGTTAATGAGATAAAACATCTATAAATCAAGTTGACGGCTGATTCAAGAAGAAAGCCCCCAACTCCTTCTCCACCATGAAAACACTATAATCTTGCTCTTTCAGGTTATCCATTTGATTAAATTTGATTATGTGTGAACATATACACATGTATAATTAGAAAATTCATACTTAAATTATATTTACCTTGCCCGAAGCTCCTTTCTAAATTTATTCAATCCCAGTAAGACAGCAAGTTGTATGCTAACTCTTAACAGAATGAACTGATTTGATGAAAGTTTTAGGAGTGACACTTCCCAAAGAGCAAAAGTCTGTATATTAGATTCGAGTTATGTGTCATTTCAAATCTGGACACAGAACTCCAGAAAATAAAATTACGGATTTTATGGACAGAAGCTAAAGGTATATTTGGAGCTTAGAGAGCATTCTGACGAATCCTTTTGTAACTTGAAGGATACTATCCCATGTACATTCTCTATTTGTGCACTTGGGTTTTTCAGGATGGTTATGAGTACAGGATCCAGAGTCAGGGGAATCAGGAGCCCTGTCCTCTGCCACTTACCAGCCCTGTGTCCTTGGGCAAATGACTTAAACTTCTGTGCCTCAGTTTCTGCATGTGTAAAATGAGAGGATAATAATAAAAGATCTCATAGAGCTTCCAGGAGAACGAAATGTGATTAATTCATGTAAACCACTCAGCACAGGGCCTGGCACATAGTAAGAGCGGTGTGATGACCATGAGTGGTGTAGAGCCTAGCTGGACTCAGACTTTCCTTCTCGAGCCTTCTGCAGGGCCTGTACAGCCTTGAAGCCTGGGTTTAGTAAGACAAAGTCCTTTGCAACGTAGGATGCAGGTATGTGGCTCGTGTTCAAGCTAGCTGAAGTGCAACATTAATTTAGCAGTTTTCCTTTTGTCAAGGACTTGATGCACCTTCTCTTTTTTCTCTCTCACAGACCCTTTCCTTTTTTTAACTTAAAAGATTAAAAGAGTTATTGCATTCTGGACATCCAGATCCTTGGGAGATGGAAAGCAGCCTGGAGTCTCATTTATATTTGATGGACGTGGCCTTGAATAGAAATGGCATTCCCTAGGGCATATTTTGAGGCTTTGGCTATCCGGAGGAAATTTCCAGATCATCTGATGCTCTCTGATCCTTTTGACTAGATCCACTTCTTCCTGGAAGAACGTGTGGGAAGCATGGTCTGGTGGGAACAGATTCTCAAAACAACTATCTTACTTCTGGATGACACCAGTGTGCGTGTGTGAGTGTGTGCATGTGTGTGTGTGTGCACGCACGCGTGTGTGTGTACCGATGCATGTCTGCATTCCTAGCAGGCAATGATATTCTCTTCAGCTACACGTTAAAGAGCACAAGTCAATGCATGTGGCTAAACCCTAACCCAAAGTATCAATTACTGGCTCTGATGGCCAGAGAGTGAACCCCACTTAAGATAGAAGGGGAGAAGAGGAAGCTGAAGCTCTGCCAAGAGCAGGGCCCTGCAGCTGCAGCCCAGGCTGGCCCAGCAGGGCCAACCTTTGCCGAGTCTTCGAAGAACACAGGCCTGCCTATTGCATCAGCTGCTACCCAGCCGCCCCTCCCTGCCCCACCCTGGAAAGTGGTAAGGAGAGCTACGCGTAACAGGCAGTGAGGCAACCACTCAGTCTGGGGGAGACTGTCTCACTCCTTCCAGCCGGGCCCCACCCAGCAGGCACTCCTCTAACCCATGAAGTCCACGAAGGGAAAGTAGTATTCTGGCCCAGAGTCCACCCACGGTTCTCACTCTGCCCGCACTCCCTTCTACTCCCACCTGGGCACAGTGGGGTGACAGACCTCTGAGCCTTCTGTTTGGGTCAAGGTGGGCTCTTACAGATGATAAAATTGAAGCCCAGAGAAGCAAAATGCACCAAAGAGCCCACAGCTAGTTTGCATCAGCTTGTTCAGATCCCAGCTCCCATATCCTCTCTCCCGCACAACCTCAGGAACAGCCAAAGGACCAAAGTGTTCGGCCTTAGGGAATCTTTGAATGGAAGACAACACCTGAAATGAGTGCTCTGCGACCTGTGAAGTCATATAAGCTGCAGAGTAGGACGCTTAGCAGATTCTAAAGAGTGAGGATGAAATCCATTCTGAACACGTGCAGGAGAAACCTGTAATCCAAGTCTTGCAGGAACACAGGCCGGCTTCAGGCTGAGCCGGGACAGGGGCAGACTCCACAGGAGGAGGAGACAGGCCCTTTCTGGATCAGTCCCAGAGAGCCTAACTGATGCCTGGCTCTACGTCCGGCCTTCAAGCCCCCTGGATCCTGGAAACTCCCAGGGCCACGAAGGTAGGTTCCAGGTTGAACTCAACTACCAGCCCCACTGTGCGGGCTCAGAATGGGCAAAGAAAGCAGCCATCAACAGAAGGCGTCAACGCGGGATCCCAGGCTACTGGGTTGGGATCAGTAACTACCGACAATGTCGTTGATTTAGAGCGTAGATTAGAAGCTATAACTACAAACAAATCCACATACATATTCTTTTTTTAAAAAACCACTTTATTGAGGTATGACTGACCTACAACAAGTTGAAGATATTTAAGGTACACAATTTGGTGAGTTTGGACTACATACATTCTTTTTTTTTGGCCACACCTACAGCATATGGAAGTTCCCAGGCCAGGGACCGAATCCAAGCCACAGCTGTGACCTACACCGCAACTGTGGCAACACCAAGTCCTTAACCCATTACATCACTGTGGACCAAACTGTGCCTCCACAGTGACCTGAGCCACTGCAGTCAGAGCCTTACTGCTGTGCCACAGAGGGAACTCCCCACACATTCCTGATTCACATTTGGTTCCACTGATGCTCAGGCCAAGAGGTGGCCAGCTTCCCTGGGTCACTTGCCGCTGAGAAGTGCAGCCTCGTCGAGCTTCAGCTGATGAAAAATCAACAGTGGCTCCAGCTCTTCCCGGGGCCCTGTTTCAATAACCACCTTCTTTGGCTTTTAACCTGAGGGCTGCCAGGAGCATGTGATATTTTGCCGTTTGAAGGCTCTTTTTTCCTGGACTCTGGAAACCTCATGCTGAAAGTCTCTCTCTGAGCCTGATGCGGATGTGACAGCCCCTCGGGCTATTTAGCTGGCACATGTGTTTTGGCTGAAGACAACATGTACTCTGACTGGCTTCTAGAACCACCCACCTTCTTGCAGTGCCTTGGAACTTGAGAGCTCAGCCGTCCTCCTGCTGACACCCAGGTCCTAGGTGATAAAAATTCTTTGACCCACCTTCCTTTTTTTTTTTTTTTTTTGTCTTTTTGCATTTTCTAGGGCCGCACCCGTGGCATATGGAGGTTCCCAGGCTAGGGGTCTAACAGGAGCTGTAGCTGCCGGCCTTCGCCACAGTCACAGCAACGCTGGATCCGAGCCGCATCTGCAACCTACACCACAGCTCACAGCAACGCCGGATCCTTAACCCACTGGGCAAGGTCAGGGATCGAACCTACAACCTCATGGTTCCTAGTCGGATTCGTCAACCACTGAGGCACGACGGGAACTCCTTTGACCCACCTTCTGATTCGGGGCTCTGCTTTTACAAGGCAATGACTTGCCTTGAATTTTCACCATCATCTCCGAGGGGCAAGAGGCATTCTTCCTTCTTGTCACCTGCTGTACACAGGAGGTTTTCCAGCTGCCAGTTAAATGCTGGGGCCCACCAGGTACCCAGTGGGCACAGCCCCACCTACTATTAGGTGCATTCCTGGGAGAGACCTCAAGTCCACGTGAAAACAGTAGGATGGGGCGTCAGTGTGTCCATGGGACGTCCCCATGAGGCCACCGAGCCCCTGGGGTGCCTAAGAAGTCACCGATACACATCACCCCTCGCCCTTCCTCGGAGGGACAGTGAGTAAGCAAGAGCCTGCGAACTGACAACCCCGCGGAGGCGGGGCAAGGAGAGCACAGAAGCTCCCAGGGTGGACAGGGGGACGGCCTGTGAGCAAGAGGGTCTGGCACAGTCCCAACGGGGAAGCGAGCCACAGGACAGGGGTCAGGGAGAAGGCCCGGGTGAGGAGCCTCGGGCAACAGAAGCGGGTCCAAACCAATATCACCAAACGGTTTTCCATTTTTTGCCTAATACAGTTCAGGAGTCGACTCCAATGTTTGCTTCCACTTCCTACCCCGAAGGGAGAGGATGATAGAGGAAGGCTGGTCCAAGGATTTGGAATTTAGAAATGATCAATTGCCAAGTATGGGAAAAAAATCCATTAAAAATGAGCACTCACACTCTGTTTTCGTGCCACTCCTGGCAGAGACAACATATTACCCAAAGGAGAGCTAAGCAACAGGACGCAGAGAGAGATTAGAGATGAGATCATTTAGTCAACAACCTCATTTTACAGATGAGAAAACTGAGGCCCAGAGAGGGGCTCGACATCACCATCAAATAACTGCAGAACCCGGGGGGGCTAGAACTCTGGCTCCTAACTCCCAGCCCATGCATCTGCTTCCCTTCTACCCGGCCTGCTAGGCTTCCACCCCAGCTGCCGTGACTGTACTGGAGTAAAAGTTTGCCTTGGGGCGCCCTCCTCTGGCTCTGGGCAGCCACTGACATAGCTACGATGTAGGCCTGGCTTCTTAAACTGGAGCGTGCAACACAATCACCTGCACGCTCCAGTTTAAGACACGGTTAAAACACGGATGGCTGGGCACACCCCAGAAGTTTCTGATTCAGTAGGTCTGGAGTGGGGCCCAGGACTTTGCAAGTCTAACAAGTTCCCAGGTGGTGCTGATCTGCTGATTCAAAGACCCATTATTGAGAATCTCTGGTGTAGGCAGAGATCTCGTGGCTCTTAGAGCAAGATCACCTGGGTTCAAGCCCCAGCTTTGCCATGCGTGTACTGAAACCTTGAACACGACGTTGCTTAATCTCTTGGCATCTCAGCCTCTTCATCTTATGATGGGAACTGTGATAACCACCCATAAGGTTAAGGTCTAAAATAAATAAATCAGATGTAAAATTACCTGAGGACTGCTGTACCGATGCTGTGTGAATACACAGACTCACAAACACATGAGTCTTGTCTGGAGAGACGGCACTGTGGGCCAGGAAATGTCCAAGGTAACAGAGATTGTCTCTTACTGTTACTCAAAAATACCACCAATCCAGCAGAAATGGAGTTCATTCTTACACAAATATTGTCCGAGGAATTATTAGGGCCTGGCACAGGTTTACAAAGGTGAATGACACAGTCCCTGCCCTAGAGGAGCAACGAGGAAGATAAACATGCAAATCTTAACAATTACCCTATTGAGTGATGAACCAGGGAAAGAACCCTATGCCTGGAAGCACAGAGCAACCAACCCTGTCTAGGGAGTCAAGGAAGCTTTGAAGAGGCAGCTGATTTTGAGTAGGGTTTTGGAGGATGAATAGGAGTTCTTTAAGAAGAGATGCAGCCGTGGGCCTTCCAGGCAGAGGAAACAGAATATGCAAAGTAGCTACAGAGGAGTGTCAGTGGGTCTAGGAAGAACAGCAGAAGAGGTGCTTGGCAAGGAAAGCCCCGGCAAGATTCTGCAGAATCCTGGATGCCAGGCTGAGTTTGGACCTGATCATGTGTCCTTGGAGGACACCTCCCTCCTCCCTGGAGGAGTCCTTGGAAAAAAATCCCTAATGAATCCCCCACATGAAGATTTATGAGCCATGAGCCTTCACCACCTTCTTCAGCTCCTCCCCCGACGCCCCTCCCCACGCCCTCCCCGTGCCTGCCAGGAAGTCAAGCCCAGAAACCAGGCAGGGGGCCCTTGGGAAACTGGAAGGCCTGAGGGGCAACTGGGACAGTCGCTTCCTCTTACCTTCATCAGCTAGGCGCCACTTTCCAGAAGGTTTCCTCATTCCCTCTCCCCTTGGGGGTGGAGTCCTCAGGAGAACAAAAGAGTGTTATCACAAGCTGAGAAGTTTGGGGAGGGGCCGAGGGAGGTGCAGGAGCCTGCGGAGGAGGTGGGAGAACTCAGGCAGGCAGTGCTGATGTAATCCAGGAAGAGGCCTGTGGAGACCTACACCCCGGGGAGCCAGCCCCTGGCCTCGCAGGTCCCACTGAGATATGGAGCGTTTGGGAGCTGGAAGGGGCGCTGCGAGGCTGTCTGCCCCAGGTGCCTCCAGTAAAGATGAAATAACACAACTCAGCAGTCAGGCAAACCATCCGCAATTGCCTGGCTGCCACCTGTCCCTCTCACCCCACGTCTGACACCAAGCTGTACAGTCCCAGCCTTGGGAAAACGAGTGGCTTCTGTATCCACAGGCCAACCTCCCTCGTCCTGAGTGTCTGCCATGGTCCCCCACCAGTCGAGTCCCTGCTCTTCTTTCAGACTCAGACTTTTGTTTCCAAAACAGGTTGATACAAAGATATGTAGAAAGCGGTCTCTACTATTTTTGAAAACGGCTATGGTGAGAAAACGGGACGCACTGCTATTCTAAACTGCGTGAGTTTGGGTTTTGAATCCCAGTTCCTCTGTCTCCCGTGGAGGTGGAAGCAAATTGCCCTGGTGGGAATAATCCCTTTTGTTTTCAGGGAAATATTTTAATAGGACGTTGGGTTAGGCAAGGCTGAAACGTAAACCTATTTCGGAAAAGAGACAATGCAATTGAGAACAATGCGAAGCTACAGGCTCTGTAAAAACTGGTTTTCTTCTGGAATGAGTGGCATCTTCAGGGCTTGGGGGGTGGGTGCGGTGTGAATGCTGCAGCCTGGCCTTAGCTGTGTTCTGGGGAGTTGAGGGTGAGGCCTGTGTCCAGGATCAGAAAGAACAGTGAGCAGGTGACCGGCAGGCAGGGCAGCCTCGTCCGTGTGGAATTCCCAGGAGTTCTCACAAACTCTGCAGGAGGGAACCCCGGAAAGAGCTGGGCCGGACTGGGGCGGTTTCTCTTTCTTTGGGGGTTGTGCTCTCGATGGCAGGGCTGTGAAAAAGCACTGGGCTCCTTCTAAACAGACAACAAAGTCAAGTAAAACTGGCACATCCACCTCTGGGGCCCCTGCCACTGCCAGCCTGGAGCAAGAGCGCCTCTGCGAGAGCAGAGTCACCCACCCCTCTGTTCTCTGATGAGGCCTAGTGACGCCTGATGGGATGTGGGCAAAACCGACAGCAACTCTTAGGTCCTAAGTGTTTTCTTTTGAAAAATTTCTTTTTCATAAGTACTTTACTTTGGGAGTTCCTATCGTGGCTCAGTGGTTAACAAATCCGACTAGGAACCACGAGGTTGCAGGTTCGATCCCTGGCCTTGCTCAGTGGTTGAAGGATCCGGCGTTGCCGTGAGCTGTGGTGTAGGTTGCAGATGCGGCTTGGTTCCCGTGTTGCTGTGGCTGTGGCGAAGGCCCACAGCTACAGCTCCTGTTAGACCCCTAGCCTGGGAACCTGCATATGCCACGAGTGCAGCCCTAGAAAAAGCAAAAAGACAATACATAAATACATACATACATACATACATACTTTACTTTGAAAAGGTAAAGAACTTTATTCTGAAAAGGTTATTTTAGGAAACTGGACCATCCTAGGATTAATGATATATGGTCTCTCGGGAATAGGGAACTGGGTTTGAGACAGTAACCAAGAGAAGGAATAAACTGGTCATTAGGGAGTTAAAGGACTTCTGTCATATTGGTGTAAAAACTGCACTAATCTGGGAGTTCCCATTGTGGCTCAGCGGGTTATGAACCTGACTAGCATCCATGAGATGTGGAGTCAATCCCTGGCCTCGCTCGGTGGGCTAAGGATACGGTGTTGCTGTGCCTGTGGTGTAGGCTGGAAGCTGCAGCTCTGATTCAGCCCCTTGCCTGGGAACTTCTATATGCCACAGGTGCAGCCCAGAAAAAGAAAAAAATAATAAATTGCACTTATCTATTATTTAGATATTATAAACATGCTACTATGTACTTATACTTTTTACAACATAAATATATTATAAGAATTAAAAATAATTTATAACAGAAAAATCAATGTTAATGTAAGTGTAATACATTACTTTAAAGAAGATATAAATAAATACAAATGTGGGAAGAGTTCCCGTCGTGGCTCAGTGGTTAACAAATCCAACTAGGAACCTGAGGTTGCAGGTTTGATCCCTGGCCTTGCTCAGTGGGTTGGGGATCCGGCGTTGCCGTGAGCTGTGGTGTAGGTTGCAGACGTGGCTCGGTCCTGTGTTGCTGTGGCTGTGGCGAAGGCCGGCAGCTACAGCTCCGATTAGACCCCTAGCCTGGGAACCTCCATATGCCGCGGGTGCGGCCCTAGATAAGGCAAAAAGACAATAAATAAATAAATAAATACAAATGTGTATAAACTAGAAGTATTATCAATTATCCTACCATCAAAAGTTGATTGATGCTAACATTTTGGGATACGGTCTTCCGATCTTTCTGTTCATAGAAACAAATAAACAAGGTAACTAGGTGTGTCAAATATCCACCGACACTTACTTTTATAATCCCAATGGAAAAAGAACATACTTCTTTTCCAATAGTTCTAGCAATAGTCCCAGGGCCAACTCTCATTGCCCAGCTCAGGCCGTGTACCTGTCTCTGAATCTAGAGCTCAGAAAAGCCAATGTAACCTACAAGATAGTTTAAATGAACTAAATACATACTTTGGGGGATTGGTATCCAGAATGAAATAAATGAGGCCATGCATGTGCAAGGTTTTTTGCAATTGTAAGTAATTATCAAATTCGTAAGCATAATGAATGATTTTCATATCATTTGTACCCTTTCCACATTGTCTTTCTTCCACTCCTCTTCTTGCTTTACCCCTTTTTCTGCTTTTCCCTTTCCCCACCGAGTCTCCACCAGGTCTGGCTTAACTAGGTGGCGGTGGATTGGTAAGGAGACCAAGAGCTATTTATAGCTGGGTTTCCTTCGGCAGCGCAGTACACGGCGGCTATGGGAACACACCATTTAAAGGATGCTTCTATGCCTCATTGCAGCCAAAGCGCAATGAGACCTTCCGAGAACTTACTCTCCAGTGAGGAAGAATGCAGAGCATGCATTCCTCTCTCCCCGCAGAGGCAAGCCCTGCCTTTTACACCACCCAGTCAATCATTTAGGCACAGGTTTTGGTAGAAGAGGAATTTGTCACTCAGGGAGGGTCTGGGATGATGCATGCTTGTCAGGAGGCCTCCAGAAAGACATTTCAACTGGAGAGAGATCAGGGAGAAAACACCAACCCGAAGCCTGGAGAGAATATCGACGTGAGAACTGGCATTTTAGTTTGGCAAACTGAAGGTTAGGAACAGATCGGGGATCGGGGGCTATGACGACCCAGTGACATGCAGTCCTTCACAGAATTGTGGTCATGTAAAATAAGTAGTTTGGGAATAACCAAAAAATGGGTGGTTGGCAACACATGTACACTGGAATTGAATAACGAAGTAAATGGACTGCAGATGGTGGGAGCCAGATTTCTTTTTTTGTCTTTTTAGGGCCGCACTGTGGCATATGGAGGTTCCCAGGCTAGGGATCAAATCAGAGCTGTAGCTGCTGGCCTACACCACAGCCACAGCAACGCGGGATCTGAGCCACATCTGCGATCTACACAACAGCTCCCAGCAACACTGGATCTTTAACCCACTGAGCGAGGCTCGAGGTCAAACCTGTGTCCTCATGGGCAGCTACTTTGATTCCTTTCCACTGAGCCACGATGGGAACTCCCAGATTTCTTCTTGTTGGAATAGAGGTTTACAGACAAATGAGAGGAGAGGGTTAGAACTATCCATGTGGTCATGAATTAGAGTTGAAGACATTAGTGGAAACTCATGTTTAACTTAGTACAGATATAGAGGGTTACAAATAGTTACAGAAGAGTTCCCTGGTGGTCTAGCGGTTAGAATTCAGCACTTTCATCACTACAGCCTGGGTCCAATCCCTGGTCTGGGAACTGAGATCCCACATCAATCTGCTGCATGCTGTGGCCAAAAATATAAATTAATAAGTAGTTATAGATATGTTACATACCCAGGTTAGTATACACACATCTATCTCCTTGCCATGTCAGCTGAGAAGATCTAGAATCAATGACATCCCAGTAGCAATAAGCACACCTAGCACCCAGATCTTGGTTTCTAATACCATTCTCCAATAAAAGGACTAGGTCACTTGGAAGAAATGGCTCATTCTAGAACTGAAGCAGGAAATATACAGGATGACCCAGGAACGTCTTATAGTGCCAGAAAATAAGGAAAGGCTCAAAAGTCCATGATGATGGGGGTAGGGGTAGAGAACACAATGGAACCCAGGAGCCAACTGAAAGAGTTCCCAAAACAGCTAAAGCTGTAACAATTTGAACAAGAAAACAACGTATTATTGTATTATAACCCAAAGTATAAGATGAACATTCCCGAGTCCATACTAATACGAGTAAATCGCTGAATAATTAGATAAATGAGGGAGAAGAGATAAGTCTCGCATACAGAAGAGTTCCAAATAACTTGTGTAGCTACTCTGCCTTCAAGGAGGTGCAGCCTCCTGTAACTCAACAACGCTTAAGATATATACCCTCCATAGTGACTTCCTCCCGCAGAGAACAGTATGGAAAGAGGAGGTACCGTGCAGAAACCTGTCAGATACTCCTTTGGCCAGGTGATCGGGTCAACATCGACAGTAGCAGGTTGTGTTGCTACAGGTACCCTCGATAGGACTTTATGAGAACGGTGCTTCACCTCTGTGGTCTTCCTCCCCCCAAAATCCAGACCCCAAGTCAGATCATGAGGGAAAACATCAGACGAACCCCAGTCGAAGGGCATTCTGCAAAATATCTGACCAATATGCCCCCAAACTGTTGAGTCATCAAAAGGAAGGAAATTCTGAGAAAACTACCACAGCCAATAGGAGCCTCCAGAGACGTGATGACTGGATAATGTAGGATCCAGGATGTGATCCTGCAACAGAAAAAGGACTTTGGAGAAAAACTAAAGAAAAGGGAATATAGATTAGATATCGATTTAGTTAATAATGGTGTAACAACATTGGTTCATCAATTGTGAAAAAATGTACACACCGATGTAAGACATTAATAATAGAAGGATTGGGTGTGGGATATATGAGAACTCTGTACCATCATTGTAACTTGTCTATAAATAAATTCAAAATTTTTATTGTGGGGAGGTATATGATTGTATCATACACCAAAATGTTAATATTGGTCATTTCTGGATGGTAGGATCACCTGTTTGCTTTAAAGTACACTCAAATTTTCTACAAGTACGTACTGTTTATAAAAATCTGGAAGTATTTTTTCAAGTAGGTATGAACTTTGGATTAGAGATAACAAACTGATTGCATATCTTTATCTCCTCTCCCTCCACAGACCCCCCCAAAATTCTTCTCAAAGTATAGAACCATGAGAATACAGAAAATGGAACTGGGGACATCAGAGGATAAGAGAGTTCAGTAATTTTTGATGACTGAAAGTGGCTGGGGAGTTCCTGTCGTGACCG
Source organism: Catagonus wagneri (assembly GCA_004024745.2). Lineage (NCBI taxonomy): Eukaryota > Metazoa > Chordata > Mammalia > Artiodactyla > Tayassuidae > Catagonus > Catagonus wagneri. The sequence continues at coordinate 13,284,913 of PVHT021183518.1, read as the reverse complement.
TGATGCAGTGGAAATAAGCCTGACTAGTATCCATGAGGACATGGGTTCGATCCCTGGGATCCCGGGCCACACTCCGTGGGTCAAGGATCCGGTGTTGCCGTGATCTGTGATGTAGGTCACAGATCCGGCTTGGATCCTGTGTTGCTGTGGCTGTGGCGTAGGCTGGCAGCTATAGCTCCCATTTGACCCCTAGCCTGGGAACATCCATATGCCGCAGGTGCAGCCATAAAAAAGCAAATAAATAAATAAATAGCAAAAAAGAAAAAAAAAGTGGCTAGGAGTTCCCTTGGGGTGCAGCAGGTTAAGGATCCAGCATTGTCACTGCTGTGATGCCAATTCAGTTCCCTGCCCTGGGAACTTCCATACGCCACCAGTGTAGACAAAAAAAAAAAAAAAAAAAAAAACTTGGAAAAAGAGAGAGAAAGAAAGAAAAAAAAAGTGGCTGGGAGAATGGTAACTGAATTAGTAGAGCAGAGGAAATTAAGATTTGGAAGGGCCTGGAGCGGTAGCTGACGGTGAGGAGTGAGCAGATTGTCCCCAAAGAGCCCCAGAGAGGCAGGGGGCTTGGAGCAGCACGTTCCGCCCGAAGTGAGTTTGAAGCATGGGCTAAATTCTAGTAGGGAACTGGTTGAAAGAGATACGGAGTAATTACAACTCTCGATCACCTTCCAGTCCCACACAGTCAGGCAGCCGTGTCCCTGCCAGAAACCGGAAGTTTTTTCTCTAGATAAATTGAACCAGAACGTCCCCGATTCAGGGAATCCAGCAAGAGTGGAGGGCAGCTGCCTGGCTGCAAACAGGGAGATTAAGGGTAAGCGCCTATGTTAATAGCAGGTCTGCGGCCAGACCCTCTCTCAACCCCACTGCCAGAAAGGAACTTTCAGGCATATGTCACAGGATAGAAGATGCACCAGAAAAAATTTACCAGCCCCCGAGAGAAGTCCTCTAAGTACTGGCTTTCCATGGTCTCTCCATGCAGCGACGGTCTGGGAGCGAGGCCCACAGTCAGATCCCTGCCCACACGCGCACCTGCCAACCAGGTTGACGCTCGCTGTTACAAAGGACTGGAGAGCTCAGAATCACCAGCAAACTGCAGAAAATATCCCACGTGAAGGAGAGAGATCAAAGCAAATATCAAGAAAAGAAAAACGAACTCAGAGGAAGCAGAGGTGGTATAAGGAGAAGAAAAATTTTAAAAACTTTCACTTATCACTTACTTAATCGCCTCAGAGAGCTAAGAGAAGAGGCGCATACATGAAAAAGAATAAGATGGTGTGAAAAATGAGAGAGTGAGCCAGAGCAATCAGAAATTTTAAATGTGATGGTTAGGAGTTCCCGTCGTGGCACAGCAGAAATGTATCTGACTAGGAACCATGAGGTTGCAGGTTCAATCCCTGGCCTCGCTCAGTGGGTTAAGGATCTGGCGTTGCCGTAAGCTGTGGTGTAGATCGCAGACCCCATGTTGCTGTGGCTGTGGCTGTGGTGTAGGCCAGCAGTTGTAGCTCCAATTAGACCCCTAACCTGGGAACCTCCACATGCCACGGGTGCGGCCCTAAAATGACAAAAGACAAAAAAAAAAAAAAAAAAGTAGACCTACAACGTTATATTAGTTTCATGTATACGGCAAAGTAAATTACTCATACATAGAAATACATCCATTCTTTTGTCCCATGTAGGTTATTACGGACTATTGACTAGATTTTCCTGTGCTATAGAGTAGGTTCTTGTTAATCACCTGCTCTGTACGTAGTGTGTCTACATGCTACCCACCCTCCCAATTCCTCCAGAAAATTCTTGTTTAAATAATAACAATGTAAGCAAATTTCCCAGAAGTGGAAGGACATACACCTCCACACTGAAAGCACCCACTAAATGTCCAGTAGAATGGAGGGAAAATTCCAAGGCAATAATTTTGAATCTCAGAATGCCCAGATAAACGAAATAACATCAGAGCTGCCAGAGAGAAAAACCACATCGCATGTGAAGGAGTAAGAAGCTGCGGCACCCAGCATCTTGCCGGCAGCACAGGATGCTGGGGGACAGTGGCGCTGGGCACCCACGTTCTAAGTGAAAATTATTTTTATCCTAGAATCCTGTACTTATGCAAATAAAAGATAAGTGTAAGTGCGGAAAAAAGATATTTCAGATACGTAAGAATGCAAAAATTTTACCTCCCACACACCTTTGCTTAGGAAGATAGTGAAGGAGATGATTCAGTGAAATGAAAGAGAGCCAAGAAGGAGGAACAAACGGATTCCAGAAAACAGAGGAGCAGTTCAAAGGAGAAGAGTGATAAAAGGAAGCCTTAAAGAGACAGCTGAGTCCCAGGTATAAAGAGAAACCATCTATTTATTTATGCTTTTTTTTTTTTAGGGGCCGCTCCCAGGGCATAGGGAGGTTCCCAGGCTAGGGATCTAATCTGAGCTACAGCTGCCAGCCACAGCCACAGCAGTGTGGGATCTGAGCCACCCATCTGCGACCTACACCACAGCTCACAGCAATGCAAGATCCTTAACCCACTGAGTGAGGCCAGGGATCGAACCCACAACCTCATGGTTCCTAGTCATATTCGTTTCTGCTGCGCCATGACAGGAACTCCAAGAGAAACCCATTTAACTTGAAGAAGACAGCGGGTATAAAAGGGAGGAGGGGGAGTTCCCTTGTGCTGCAGTGGGTTAAGGGTCAGCGTTGTCACTGCCGTGGCCCAGGTTCAATCCCTGGTCCAGGAACTTCTACATGCTATGGGCATGGACAAAAAGAGGGGGTGGGGGGAGAGAAGATAGTAACAGATTATTTGATACATTTGGATATTTGGAAAAAACATTGCTAGATATTTAACAGATATTAAGAGAACATTTTTAATGTTAGCAATAGTTATTAAAGAGAAACTAAGTGAAAGAACTATGGCAATTGTTCACTGCAACCTGAGCCACAGCTGTAACCAGAATCACAGCAATGACAACACCAGATCTTTAACCTGCTAAGCCATGGGGGAACTCACAGAGTAGGGTTTATATCACCTTTATGTTACTGGGATGAAAAGAAGCCCAAAGATGGGAGTTCTCTGAAGGCCTAGCGGGTTGAGGTTCCTGTGTTCTCACCACTATGGCTCTGGTTGCTGCTGTGTGGTGCAGGTTCAATCCCTGGCCCAGGAACTTCCACATACTGCCTGTGTGGCAAAAAAGGAAAATAAGAGAGAACCGGAAATAAAACGTTGCAACTCTTATTAAAAAAAAAAAAGGAAGACCAAAGATTGTCAAGAAACAGTTCAGAGGAGTTCCCGTTGTGGCTCAGTACGTTAAGGACTAACAGTATCCATGCAGATGCAGGTTCGATCCCTGGCCTCGTTCAGTGGGTTAAGGATCCTGAATTGCTGTGGCTGTGGTGTAGGCCAGCAACTGCAGCTCCAATTTGATCCCTAGCCTAGAAACTTCCATATGCCATGAGTGCGCCCCCAGTAAGAAAAATAAAAGAAAGAAACAGTTCAGTATCAGAAGGTGGTAAACTCCCTAAATTCTGGTCTCTTAGCCAGAGTTCTGGCCCCAAGGCCTAAGGGACCATAACGAACCATCTAAAACAAGCAAAGCTGATCGTGTCCTTCACATGTGAAAAACAGATGCTCTTTGGGAGCTTTATAAGCAAAGCCGCACAAACGGGAGCTTCTTGGAGTTCTTCATCTAGGAGTGTCAGTGGGCTATGTGGCCAAAAGCATGTAGGAGGCAGGAAGGAAGTGTGTCCCTGACACCAGCCCTTCCCTCCTGGGCTTCTTTCCCCAAAATCCGCACTCAGATGTGCTCAGGTGACCCTGGAAAGGTGTCTGTGCTCCCGCCCCTCTCCTCTATGCTCTGTGGAGTGAAAGTCGGCTTTCTGGAGCAGAAAGCTCCATCCTGGGCTGGGGGGGAGGGTACTGGGGGGGAGGGGACAGTGCAGAAGGGCAGGGGGATAACAGATGAGGCTAAATTAATTTTGGAAACCATTAAATCTTTGAAAAGAGAGCGTGTTTTCAGCAGGGACAGTGAATCACTGTGATTTGCAGAAACAGGCACAAAGCAATTAGCCATCTGGATGCTGTGGCTTCCAGCCCCCCAGCGGAAACTTCCAGTGAGCGGAAGGCTGGTCATTACCCAGCCCGGGCCCAGCTCTCCAGACCCCACAGATAAGTCCGTGCCTCTAGCCGGCTGGGAGCCCAAAGGCCTAAGACAAAGGGCAACTTGGCAAAAGTCGCAGAAAAATGGGCAGGAAATGCAACAGCAGCCACAGGGAGCCAGTACTACTTCCTTCTTCCTGTGAGCACCCCTCAAAATCCATCATGACTGAGTGAGGAGTTCATTCACTCGATAAGCATTTGTTAATTACTTACTATCTCCCAGGCTTTTTGCTAGCACATACATTACATCATCTAATCCTCATTTAATCCCCATGACATGCAAATGAGGAGATCCACCTGTGGCACAGTTTTGAGGGGACCCATCACAGGGTGTTCTCTGTGACCAGCACTCCCTGGAGTCATAAAGCAGAGTAGCCTGCCTGGGAGAGAGTATCCCCACCTTTTTTAAAATTAAATTTACTTAAATTAAAAAAAAAAACCACCATTCACCCATCATAAAAAAGTTAGTTATCTTTCGCAGTCAATGAGGAAATAAAAACCAAAAAAGAGGACATGAACTTGCTCAAAGTAAGTGGCAGGACTGAGAAGGAACGGAACTTGGAATTCCACGCCCCTTGCTGGAGGATCCGTATTTGCCCCTTGCTCCTCTATCTGCCTCATAAAGTTATGAGAACCAAATAACACACAGTAATATCTATGGATGTGAAAGGGCTTATAAACTGTAGAGTACCATACACAGCTCAGCTGTTTTTATAAAGCCCTTACCCTGCTCCCTCCAATGCCCTGTAGCTCTTAGGTGCTCATCCTCCATTCATTCCTAGAAACTGCTGGGAGACGCTGGACAAGCCCTTCCAGGAAAAGGGTCAGCCAGGCTCTCCAGGAGGAGAAAGGACAACTGACCCAAAAGAGTGCTCTGCTCGAGGAAGCCCGACTGGTCTGGACTGGGCTGTGATTTGCAGACTGAAACAGTTCTGGCCCCGTTTGCACCACGCGTGGCAGAAAGGCCAAACGGAGCAAGAGGGAGCCTGCTTCTGGTAAAGCGAGAGAAGTCAGGAAGGCAGACACCACCTAGACTGACCAGAAGTGCCCGGGGTCTCTGGCCTGCCTGAGTCGCTGTGGGCCCACTGACCATCGGTCACGCCCTGCTCCATGCGTGGGTGAACAGGGATCTCTCCAGAGCCTCAGCTGAGAGCTGTGAAGCTCAGCTCAGGACGCTGCTGAAGCCTGGGAGGCCCCTGACCTGGGTGGCCAGAGGCTTTTCGTTTGCTGTCTGCATCTGCAGTCTCTCCAGCTGCTGCTGGGGGTAGCAGCGCCCTGACCAGGAAGAAGCCGAGGGGAAGGCAGAGCGCACGGACCCGGAGGCATGTCACCTGGGTGAGAAGCCAGGACCTTGGGCCAGGCTATGACCTCTCCCCTTGCCGTCCTCAGGTACAAAATGGGTAATGTTCCTGGCCTCCCAGGGTGGGGGTGAGGCCCGAATGAGATCACAGGTGCCCTTGGGGAACAGGCGGGTAGTGTAACTTCAGCAGTGAGGTCTCCTGACTCACCGTGGCTGCCACGTGGAGTGCAGGCTCAGGGTTCCCAGATTTTTTTACTTCTCAAGAAAAATCAGAAGTCTATTTTTTTTTTTTCTTTTTGGCTGCGAATGTGGCATAGGCCAGTCCCCCAGGCCAGGGGTCCAAAGCGAGTCCAAGCCGCTGCTGTGACAAAGCCAGGTCCTTAACCCACTGAGCCACAAGGGAACTCCCAGAAGTCTAGATTTTTATGGGAACCTTTCCAACGATCAACAGCCTATGAGGACAGAACAGAGCATGGCTGCCAGCGGTCAGAGCGTGAACTCGGACGATGACCACATTTCTGCTGGTCTCGGGGCTCCGTGTGCTCAAAGTTCTGCTTCCATCCTGTGCTCCCTGCTCTACGCCTCTGGCTGTCACCGCATCGTAAACGGAGCCGGGGGTCGGCTCAGCCCTGGCGAGGCCTGAACCCAGAGGGCGGGTCCCCTGGAGCCCCGAGGACAGGTGTTCTCAAAAGAAGCAGGATGGGACAGGACGGCCACCTGGAGGCCCCACGGAGCCTCTTACCCACGAGGGCGAGAGAAGGATGAGGAACAGGGACCTTTATCGAAAGAAGGAAGGAATCAGCGAATGAAGGAACGAAGGAGCCCCTACGGCCTCAGGCAGAACTTCACTTGGCAGCTGGGGGGCAGGATGGAAGATTCTGCTCCTCTCAATCACACTGACGCTGACGGAGCTCCTAGAAGGCAAAGAGTGCTGGAGCCTTCGGCTGGGAGGCCTTGCGGAACAAACAGGCCCAGGGCCAAGTGAAGCAAGCTGCCTTCCAGCGCCTGGGTCTCCATCCTCCATAGTGCCTCTGATCTCCGTCCCCAGAGCCTTCCAGAGAACCCCGGCTGGGGTTGCCGGAAGCAGGAGTGCAGGGCGAGGGGGAGGGGAGGGCGAAGAGGGTGGGCTCTGGCATGAAACTCCTTCCCAGAAAGGGGCAGCTCCTTCCTAGCACTGGGCGTGCTGGTCTCCCCCACCCGCCCTTTCCCGGACATCCCGGAAGCCTCTCTCTCTCTGCAGCCTCTCCCAGGCGGGGCTCGGGCTGGTCCAGGCCTGGGAGGGGCTCAAGTGAAGCCACAAGGGGAAGCACGTGGCCCCAAGATGCACCCTCTCTTTCTCTCTGGGCTGTTCCTGGGAAAGGGTGAGCCAGAGGCCCCCTGCAGAGCCTCCATCTTTCTCGAGGGATTTCCTTGTGACTCTTCCAGGTGCGGAATCGTCCCCTATCCAGTTCCTTAACCTTCCCCAAAGCGCCCCCCCCCACCCCCGGCCAAAGCCCCCCATCTCCCGCCCCGCCTTGGCTCCTCTGCTCTGCAGCTGCACCACCTGACCCCAGTGTGCCCACCACATTGTCAGTGGAAGCTCGTCTAGCCAAACATCAGATAAACCGACACCTAGGGGCATTTTGAAGGGCCTGAGGCACTGTTACAAACTGGAAGGGACCAAAGATAAGGACATACAATGTGGGTCGATCCTAAATCGCATTTCGGATCAGGAAAACAAAATCACTGTGTTCAAGGACATAATGGGCAAAATTTAAATACGGACCTTATAACAGATAGTAATAATCTATCCATGCTAAATTTCCTGAATTTGATCGTTGAAATGTAGGTATGAGAAAGAATGTCCTCGGTTTGTTTTCATAAAGTATTTAGCCATAAAGAGGCATGTCGGCAACTTAACTCTCAAATGGTCCAGAAGTAATAATATACACATTATTCTCCCTCGAACAGTTAAACAGATAATGCCGATATCACATGGCCCAGCAATTCCACTCCTAGGTATACGCCAGAGAGAAATGATAAGTCCACACAAACACTATATTCATAGCAGCATTATTTGTAATATCCAAAACGTAGAACTAACCCAAATAGCTATCAACTGATGAGTGAGTAAATAAAATGTGGCATATATCTACATACTGAAATGTTATTTGGCTATAGAAAGGCATGAAGAATGATACATACAACAATATAGGTAAATCTTGAAAACATTATGCAAAAGTGAAAGAAGCGAGTCACAAGAGTGACATGTATAATTCCATTTATATGTGATGTCCAGAGTAGGCACATCTATAGAGATGGAGAGTGGCTTCATGGTTTCTTAGGGCTGGGAGGGATGGGATTTAGTGGCGAGATACCTAAAGGGTACAGGGTTTATTTTTTGAGGTGAAGAAAATGTTCCAAAATTGTTACACACATCTGTGAATACACTATAAACCACTGAATTGTACGACCTAAATGGGAGAATTTTATGGAATGTGAATAATACTCCAATAAAGCTACCCTAAAAATAATATGTACATAGCAAGAGAGAGAAAAAGAGAGAATGAGAGAGACAAAGTGAGTGATAAAACAAGTGTGGTGAAACATTAATGACTGTTAAATCCTGGAGAAGAATTTGAAATTCATTGTACAATTCTCGCAGCTATTCTGAGTTTGAAACTATTTCAAGATAAAAGGTTGATTTTTTTTGTCTTTTTGCCTTATCTAGGGCCGCACCTGAAGCATGTGGAGGTTCCCAGGGTAGGTGTCTAACAGGAGCTGTAGCTGCCGGCCTACACCACAGCCACAGCAACGCGGAATCCGAGCCGCGTCTGCGACCTACACCACAGCTCACGGCAAGACCGGATCCTTAACTCACTGAGCAAGGCCAAGGATCGAACCCGCAACCTCATGGTTCCTCGTCAGACTCGTTAACAACTGAGCCACGATGGGAACTCCAAGGTTGATTTTTTTAAAGAAAGAAATTTGCCATTTACCTATCTTCCTTCTGGAGGGTGGTTGCAGAAAGACCGTAGCACAGGTTCTGGAGTTTGCCAGGCTGGGCTCCAAGTTCAACCCCACTGTTTACTAACTGCATCACCTTGACGGAATTCTTGACCCCCTGGACCTCAGTTGCCTCATCTGTAAAATGGTAACGATGCCAGGATGACTTTCCAAGAGAGTTGTGAGGATTAGAGGCAGTACACATAAAGCTATTAATTTTTTTGATGTGGTCAGAGCTCAAAAAATATGGTCATTATTACTCATTCCAACACAATTTTAAAATAATCTGGTTTTCTTTTGCCATTACAAAAGTAATACACGTCTCATTGTGGAAGTTTTGGAAAATGCAGATACACGAACAAAGAAATAAAAATCACCTGGAAAGCCCATATTCTGTGAAAATCACTCTTAACACTTTGGGACATCACTAGGCTGTGACATGATTTACAGCATACAGGATAAAATATTTAGCAAATTTTTCAAATTATTTTGCAACATGCTTTGTTCATCGTATACAACAGACATCACATGAGTATTTACCGCAGCTCCAGGACTGGGTTTAATGCTGAGGAGTCTGAAATGAATGAGACAGACATCAGCCCTTAGGAGCAAAATCTAGAGGTGTATTAGCCAATAACTGGAGGGCAATTTGATGAAAGCCAGATGAGGGGAGGTGCCGGGAAGAAAAGCAAAGGGCCTGCCTGGCTTGGCTTATAGACGTGAGAAGGGCCTCGAGTGGTTCTCAGTGAGCAGACATTTCAAACAGAAACGAGGAAGTACTGTCTGGGCAGAGGAAACGTGTGTGCTGACCAGCCAGAGCAGGTTCCTGGGCTGTTTCCGGAATGGATCATGGTAGAGGGAGGGGTGGGCGAGCATTGTGGCTGCCACCAGATCACGAGAGGCCGTGAATGCCACACCAGTGTTTCTGGACTACAGCACAGGCTTCAATGGTTAGAACAGACCTTCAGACTGCTAACTCTCCCTCTTATTTCACTGGATTTAAAGTCCCTACTTAAGAGGCGGATCGGCTGAGTTCAAATCCTGGCTGCGTAGCTTATCAGCTGTGTAACCTTGGGCAAGCTACTTAACCTCTCTGAACTTTGATTTCTCACATGGACAATGGGAAAAATACTAGACCTAAGTGCACTCACTTGTGAGGATGAAATGAATTTACAGTACATGGAGTTCCCGTTGTGGCTCAGCAGGTTAAGACCCCGACACTGTTTCTGTGAAGTTGTGGGTTTTGATCCCTGGCCTTGCTCAGCTGGTTAAGGATCTGGTGTTGCTATAAGCTGCACTGTAGGTCACAGATGGGGCTGGGAGCTGGCATGGCTGTGGCAGGCTGGCAGCTGCAGCTCTGATTCGACTTCTGGCCCAGGAACGTCCATATGCTGCAGATGCGTCTGTTAAAAAAAAAAAGGAATTTGCAGTACATATAACATGCTTAGGGCAATGTCTGGCACAGAGTAAGTAATAAGTATTTGTTATTATTTTTCAGCTATAATCTCCTCAACCCTCTCGTCTAGCAGCTGAATCTTCAGTAATTTATTTATTTATTTGTTTATTTATTTATCTTTTTAGGGCCGCACTCGTGGCATATGGAGGTTCCCAGGCTAGGGGTCCAATGCGAGTTATAGCTGCCGGCCTACACCACAGTCACAGCAACATCAGATCCGAGCCGCATCTGCAACCTACACCACAGTTCATGGTAACGCCAGATCCTTAACCCACTGAGAGAGGCCAGGGATTGAACCCATGACCTCATGGCTCCTAATCAGATTCGTTTTCCCTGCGCCATGACAGGAACTCCTGAATCTTCAGTAATGTAACTCCCATAATAAAGAGTAAGGTGGGATGCCCAGGGCCTCGGAGACCACAGAAGCAGACTCTGCCAGAGTTGGAGCTGTGAGCTCCTTCCAGCCAAGCCCTGGGAGTGGGGAGAAGTCAAATAAAGAAGCGCCCTTGCTTCCCGGAGCCCTCACCACCCTCTCTGATTCGCCTCTATCAAGAAGTCGTCCCCTGGGGCTGGGACTGAGCCCACACAGCTGCCTCCTCCCTCAAAGGGAAAGCCGTGATGGGAACACTTTCCTCTGGGGAGGAAATGGGCAGGGAATGACATTCTGACATTCGTGTCCCCACCAGTATGCAAATCATCTTGTGAGACAAATGATTTTGCCAGAAAACACATCCTGTTCCCTCCACTACATTTCCCTTGGCCTCTGGGAGAACGAGTTGGGATGGTCAGAGCCACAGCAATTGTTCAGAGAGCTCCCGACCACCAGCCCGTATCCCCCAGGAGCCAGAGGGCTGCGTGCCCCTGGGCTCGGCAGCTGGAAAGGGAACTGGTCTAGGGCCTCTCTCCAGCCAGCTTCGTCCAGACAACAAGGAAGAGAGGAGGCCCGGCGGACCAGCGTCTGGGGAGCCAGTAATCCCGGCCTCAGGGCTGACTCAGCCCCTAATCCACTATGGACAAACCATGTCTCTCTCAAACACATAGTTTCCAGATCTATACCATGAGATGGTCAAATCAGGTCAAGCGTTTGCAATTTGGGGAACACAGACCCTCAATGATTAATAGGCCTTGGGAGGTTGGTGCTGCCCTCAGCTGAATGCAAATTTCTAGGCATGTGTGTTGGGTTCTTTTTTTTTCTTTTTTTTAGGGCCGTACCCGCAACATATGGAAGTTCCCAGGCTAGGGGTTGAACTGGAGTTACAACTGCTGGCCTGCGCCACAGCCACAGCCACAGCAACGCAGGATCCAAGACTCTGCAACCTGCACCACAGCTCATGGCAACACCAGATCCTTAGCCCACCAAGCGAGGCCACGGATGGAACCTGCATCCTTATGGGTACCAGCTGGGTTGGTAACCTGCCGATGAGCAACAGGAACGCCCACATGTGTGTACTTTTCTGGGGAAGAGTGCAAAGCTGCCATCAGTTGGGGCGGTGGGGCTGGGGATGGGGATCTGTTATCCAGACAAAAGGTTCAGAGATCTCTGTGTTCCCTTAAGCTGACAGCTGGATAGATGGATGCCTCTTGAGGACAAGGAGCACACAACAGCGTAACGTGGTACCTGGCACACAGGAGACAATGTTTTGAATGAATGGATGACATTCATCAAATGCTGCGTGATGACCACAGCAAAGGATGAACATCAGTGCAGAATCTCAGCTGTGGGAGTTGAGGTGACCAGTGGTGACAAGGCTGGAGAGGGGACAGGGTGGTGGGAAGTGAAGGAAAGGTATCTGAAAACGCCTCCTGGACTCTGAGCAGTAAGCTGGCTCTCTGGCTTGGGTTTTGCTTTGTTTTGGTTTTGTCTTTTTAGGGCCACACCTGCATCATATGGAGATTCCCAGGCTAGGGGTTGAATCGGAGCTGTAGCTGCCAGCCTACACCACAGCCACAGGAACTCGGGACCCAAGCCGTGTCTGCGACCTACACCACCACTCACGGCATCGCCGGATCCTTAACCCACTGAGGGAGGCCAGTGATGGAACCCGCGTCCTCATGGATACTAGTCAGACTGGTTTCCCCCGAGCCATGACGGGAACTTCCTGGCTTGGGTTTTTCATCTCCACCAGACACACACACCTCTGCCTCCCCTTGGCTCCTTACAGAAGACTCAGCCAAGCCAGACTCAGCCTGATGTTCAGTAATTAAATCGGTTTGGTTGCTACAATTAAAATTCTCAAGTTTCACCAACCAGAAAATCCATCAGACATGAAGAGTGGAGACTCACTGCCTGGGGAGGTCACTGGAGCATGTGTGCGGGAGTGAAAATCAAAGCAGCGGGCACCCACCTCCTCCTCCAGGACACCTGCAGCCCTGACGGCCTCAGCACCTTCCCCTCGGCCAGACTCCCTTCACCCTGCGACACCTTTGTGCTTCCTCTCTCCACTCACACCTTCTCCTTTGCCTACAAATACATGCTAGTTTCTATCCTGGCTCTCCTGGCCTTAACTGAAATGTCTTCACAAGTGTTTTACGACCTGGAAAAATGCTTGTGATTCGGTGTTATGCTGGGGGAAAAAAAAGAAAGAAAAAAGAGGGAAATACAAAATGGTATATCTATAAAGTCTCAACGCCAGAATTTCAGCCATATAGAAATATGTATGTTATATGCATTACATTATACTATTTATATAGTATATTTATGTATGTTTGTATAACATTATAATACTTTATTCTCATTTTATTTATTTATTTTTGTCTTTTTTAGGGCCAAGCCGCGTCTGCAACCTATACCACAGCTCACGGCAACGCCGGATCCTTAACCCACTGAGCAAGGCCAGGGATCGAACCCGCAACCTCATGGTTCCTAGTCAGATTCGTTTCCACTGCACCACGACAGGAACTCCCAACTAAAAACTATTATACAGAACACCTACTATATGTTCAGGACTTCTGTGGGTTCTAGGGATAAAGCAGTGAGCGGAACAAATCCTCATCTTCTATTGTAATAGAAATATATTGAACAAAGAATTTCAGTCTAGGATGACACCTACGTAAACCTGCAAAGACAATGCAGGCTCAGAAGCTTTCACTATAGGGACTTCTTAGCGTTTTGTCAGCTTAGAACAGCACCCCTTCTCTGGGGAACTGCTCTTTCCCCACTGCAACAGGTAACTATGGAAACGGCTGTAATCAAGTGTACTGCTCCGCCATTCACAGGGGTGAGTGTGTAGCTCAGGTGCGGGCAGTCACAGAGCCCTAGGGGCCCCTTGGCCACAGTGACTCGGCTAGGACATGACCCAAACTCCCAGTCAGAATGTTTCCATAGCTCTTTCCTTTTAAGTTTTAAAAACTAAATACCTAAATTATACACGAATATGTTATCACTGAAAAAATTTAAACCAGACAGTTTCCTACAATCTCCGCCCTCCCTCAATCTTAGACCCTCACCAGAACTTTTTCTATGCATTTGGATACATTTAGAAATATATGTTATAGGGAGTTCCTGTCATGGCTCGGTGGTAATGAACCCGATTAGTATCCATGAGCACGCGAGTTCGATCCCTGGCCTCCCTCAGTGGATTAAGGATCTGGTGTTGCCGTGAGCTGTGGTGTAGGTCGCAGATGCAGCTCAGATCCTGTGTTGCTGTGGCTGTGGTGTAGGCCGGCAGCTACAGCTCCGATTTGACCCCTAGTCTGGGAATTTCCATATGCCTCGGGTGTGGCCCTAAAAAGACAAAAAAAGAAAGAGAGAGAGAGAGGGAAAGGAAGGAAGGAAGGAAGGAAGGAGGGAAGGAAGGAAATGAACATGCACAGACACATATCCATTATTACTTCAAGGTTTTGTTTTTGTTTATGCTTAAGTGACACCATATTGCATGTAGCATTCTGCAAGCTACTTTTTTCATTTAGCAAGCTCTCTTGGGGGGTATGTCAGTACATATTTCATTCTTCTTAACATTTTCCATATTTTCAGAGTAGAAAATATACCATGGCTTAAAGATGGACATTTAAGTTATTCCTAATTTTGTGCCACAACTAACACTCCAAATAACACCCTTGCCTACATTGCCTTATGCACCTGTGTGAGAGTTACAGGTCAGGATTTTGCATCATCAGAGCAATCGCATCCACATTTAAAATCATAACAGGTAGTGCTAACTGTCCCTCCAAAGTGCCTGGGACAATCTGCTCCCCTCCAGCAGTGCGCCCGAGCATCAGCACCGCCTCCCCATCTTCCCATTCCTTCACCAATAGCAGAGCGTATCAGAGCTGAACATTTCTGAAATCTGACGACTGAAAAATGCAATGGTGCTGTTTGCCAAGATGCCTTAGGGTTTATATCAGTATCGGAGCTGCTGTGGGGAGGGCTCTCCGCACTGGCACAGCCCTGAGAGTGGGGCCAAATCGACACCCAGGAGGGGAGGGTGAGCCCCGAGGCGGCGGGGGGTGGGGGTGGGTCCATGAACCCAGCTCGTCCCTCTCTGCTGTCCCCACAGTCAGCTCCTGTGAGTCGACACCTTCTCCTTTGGGGCCCAAGCTAATTCCAGCTGTGTTTCTGTTACTCACAGCCAAAAGATGGAACTCCTAATTACAATGTATAAATGACCATGGTATCTGCCACCCTGTCACTGAGTTCACAGAGCTTAACACTGATTCTCTCACCTCCCTCATTGCTCCCGTCTCTCCTTCTTTCCTTCTTTCCTTCTTTCTTTTTCTTTCTTTCCCTTTCTTTCTTTCTTTCTCTCTTTCTTCCTTCCTTTCTTTCTTTCTTTCTTTCGCTTTTTAGGGCCGCACTTGCAGCATATGGAGGCTCCTAGGCCAGCGGTCGAAGTGGGGCTACACCTGCCGGTCTGCGCCACAGCCACAGCAACCCAGGATCCGAGCTACGTCTGCGACCTACACCACAGCTCGCGGCAACCCTGGATCGTTAACCCACTGAGCAAGGTCAGGGATCAAACCCACAACCTCATGGTTCCTAGTCGGATTCATTTCCGCTGCACCACAATGGGGACTCTTCTTTTCTTTTGCATTCCTTTCCCTTCCCTTCTTTTCTTTTGTCTCTCCTTGCTCTCCTCATTCACACACCTCTTGCCCCAGGCTCCGCATTCAGTGTGGGGATCGCATGGGAGGTCCTTCTCAGTGGAGGGAGGGCAGAGCAGCAGGGAAGCCCCTGGGAGACAGAAGGAGCATTTGCCTCAAGCCAGGATGGAGTCTCCGCAGAACACACAAACTTTAAAACCCAGTTTCTGTCTTGGCCTTGTCAGAGATGGCCAAAGTCAATGTTAGCAGAAGGGTCAGTATCTCTGTTTTAAGGGAAGGAGGGAGGGAGGAAGGAAGGAAGGAAGGAAGGAAATGAAAGACACAGTAAAATGATCAGCCCCCACTCCCCATTCTCTCTCTCTCTCTTTTTTTTTTTTTTTTTTGCCACAACCGTGGCACGTGGAGGTTCCCGGGCCAGGGACTGAACCCACGCCACAGCGGTGACCCAGCCACAGAACTGACAATACTGGATTCTTAACCCGCTGCGCCACCAGGGAACTCCAGCCCTCTCTCTTTGTTTTAATTATCACGTCCCCCAACACTGCGAGAAAACTCATCTTGTTCAAAATCCACATAGCAGTTGCATTAGAGACAGACACAACATAAACACATAAACACAGGCTGTCGGTGTTCTTTTGATGGTGGTGTGTGTTTATTGTTTTATTTTGTTAACAAAAGAGTGAGAACAAGGTGCTAAATGACAGCCAACCCAAAATAAAGGGGAGACACTCATCCTTTCCTTCCGCTGGCTGACCTAACACTGAGCACAAATCACTGTCAAGTGTGTCTCTGGTTGACGTGACCTGTGGTGCCCGAGAGAGTTCTGAGAACAATTCTTTTCAGATACAAGGTCGTTTTACCCGGGAATAATTCTGAGAAGTAGAAATGGGGTGGGGACCACATGCCCCTGTCAGAGGGTAGGGGCCTCACAGAAGAGACTGTGTCCTTCAAGACCAAACACTGAGAGCAGAATGACACAGAAGCCTCCCCTCCCAAGGCCACATGTCTGTGAGGAAACTGCTGGAGAAAGGCTGGTAGGCTGGGAGCTCGGGGTGGGGGTGGGGGCGCACCCCCAGGATGGTTGCAGGGCCAAAGCGGGACCCGGAGAAGGCTCGTGTCCGCTGAGGAGTGATTCACAGAGTGAGAAGCTGTGAGAGGTGGCCTCTCCTCACGGCCGCGAAAAATCTTCAGTAAAATAACCCCCCTTCTTTCTCCATGCCTGACCTCGCACGGCATGTTTGGTGGGAAAGAATTTTCTTCTAGAAGCTGTAAAGGGGCTGAATTTTAATATTCCATTTGTTGGGATCAAGACAGTCAGCTCACAAGCGAGAGGGGACAATCTGTGAGGCATCTGCTGCGTGTGTGTTGTCCCGGCCTGTGGTAACCCCAGGATCTAGAATGGTGTCTGGGCGTAGTGGATGCTCAGGAAATATTTGTGGAGTAAATATAAACAGCACTTCACGTGTGCGATTTCAGCCACACACATCGCTGTCCTCCTCCCTCAGAGTCTGGTTCAAGCTTCCCGGAGACTCTGCCGTGAGGGACCCGGATCCTCACTCTCAGCACTCAGCACCCAAGGAGATCCTCACCAAGGTCTCTGCCACCGACCGAAGGGGAGAAGGAAGACGCACCCTGAGCGAGCTCTCCAGGCTCTACCAGAAAGAGCAGCTGGCCTGTCTTTTTTTTTTAGGGCCACACCCGCGGCATATGGAGGTTCTCAGGCCAGGGGCCTAATCGGAGCTGTAGCCTCCAGCCTATGCCACAGCCACAGCAACGTGGGATCCGAGCCGCGTCTGCAACCTACACCACAGCTCACGGCAATGCCAGATCCTTAACCCACTGAGCAAGGCCAGGGATCGAACCCGCAACCTCATGGTCCCTAGTTGGATTCGTTTCCACTGCGCCATGACAGGAACTCCTGGTCTGTCCTTTTCTTGGCTCTGCCCAGGGCAAAGCGGGGTGGGGAGAGTTGCCTACCTGGTTCTCAAAGCAAGGCCTCAGGTCTGCCCCCTACTGAGGGAAGGGAGGAACTTTGCCCAGAGTGTCAGCTCCTAGGCTCCCGGGAGTTGCAGCATCATTTATCACTTTGCTCTGTGCAAGGGTGAAACTGCCACGCACACAGGTTAGGATAGGTGACACCGGGCAAAGACTTAAGCTCTCTCAGCCTCAGGTCATTCACCCACAAAGGAGGAGGCGGTTCCCTTCCCGCTCTCCTGACCGTGACTTGGTGAGCTTCAAATGAGTTCAGACATGTGAAGGTGCCTTGAACTCTGTACAGCCCAGGCCAGATGTGGTGCTGCTGTTTTCTAACACAGGCTTCTGAACAAACACACACGTCACTACTCTAAGCTCAGAGCTTCCATCTCCCTTTTCCTCCAGACCTCAGCCCAGGCCCCATGGTGCAAGCTGCTGGCTGACTGGGGACTGCAGGCTCCCGAGCCAGGGCCCGGATGCGACACCCTGGCAGAGGCTGCTGGCCGGAGCAGGAGAGCCTCACAATCAGAGGCAGGGGGCTGTTCATCCGAGTGGGGAGCCACTGGTATGTGGAAGCCACAATAGTCTGGGTTAGATGCCAGCTGGGCAGAGCCAGGAGCTGGAAGGCCATCAGGGACAGGACAAGTCTCCTCATGCGACCCTAAACCCCGCATGAAGTCCCAGAGCCTGGGAAGGACGCAGAGGCTGGATCTTCCCATGGCCTCAGACAAAGGAAAGTCCCCAAGGCCCTGCTATGCACAGGGCAGTAAGGTACCCCCGTGGGTGTCTGTCCTGTATTTACCAAATAAAAATCCAGATAAGCATCAAATACTTTAAAAATATAAGTATGTCCCACGGAACGGTGGGACATACTTATACTAAAAATTATTTGTTGTTGATCTGAAATTCGAATTTAACTGGCCATCCCACATTCTGTCTGGAAACCCCACCCCATCCACAAACCCCCAAGGCTAAAAGGGGTCAGGGAGCCCAGCCGCTTCCCAGAGCCTCAGCCCCACAGCTCACTGGAAGTTCCGGGAACTCTCTCAGAGGCCAGTTGCTGGCTGCCTGCCAAGGCTGTGTCCTCAGTTCCGGGGTGGTGACCCCTGCAACTCAGCAGTGAGTGGAAGAAGGACAGCGACTACGAGAGAGAAAGAACTAGGGGTTCCCTCAGGTCATTTCACCTCTGAGCCTCTGTGGGGCAAGAGTGACCAGCCTACTTCACAGGGCCTCATCCACAGGGACGGAGGTCACAGCGGGCAGGAGCTTTAACAACAGGACATGCCGTCCTCTGCCGTGAGGGGCTACGGTGGGGGCCGCTCCTGCCTTGGCTCAGCTCTCGGTGTCGATGTACCCGGAGTCCCTCCGTCTTCCCTGAGCAATCTCCCCCACAGCCTGGCTGCAGCCACCACCTACAGGAATAAACATATACAAGTTCCTCGGGGTGGACAACGTGTCACAAGCCACCGCTCACAGGCAAACCATCCGCTGTCACAGGAGCCTCCCCGCTTGCCAGCTCAGGCCCCGCCCCCAGGCCCCTGCTTTAAAGGCCCCCGTGGGTCCCCACTGGGCTTGGGATGAAGTCAAAATACCTCATCTGTCTTCTGCTCTCAGGCAGCCACATTTCTTGTCACCTCACAGGCCGGCCAGCACCTCCTCCCCAGCCCACTGTCCAACCAAAGGCCTTGCAGTTCCCCAGACAGCTCCGCCCTTGGCGCCAAGGCTCTGTCCACCTCACCCTCAAGGCTTCACGAAAACTCTTTCGTTCCTTCACTTCTTTGACTTTCCACGTCCTTCCCTGGAGAATGGTGATATCTGCTGCCCTGCCAGCTTTCTTAGGGTCTCAGAGAGACTCAAATGAGAAAAGAGATGCTGAACTAGTTTGCAAGCTGGAATGTTTTATGAAAGGTTGAGGACCAGAATGACAGGCAGGCCGGGTGAGCCCTACAAGCCTCCTTATGAGCTGGCCTCAGATGCCTACAAGAAACACAGAGGACAACCAAGTGAAGGGACCAAGGAAATGATGGCAGTGTGAGCAGGGAGGTGTGGGTGGGTGGGTGGCGCCTGGGTGGTGAACAGCCACAGGGCTGCACAGGGCTGGGGCTACAGGAGAATCGTTGCGGGGGGGGGGGGCAGTGGTGAGGGGGACAGGAGAGGGGGCTTTGGTCCCTTCCTTCCAGCTCATCAGGGTGAGTCATCCGGACGTGCCGGCCCAACCCTCACTTCCTCCACTGGAGGCTGAGCTGAAATGGTCCAGAGGAGGCGCCCAGAGCACGGAGACGGCAGTACAGAGAGTGAGTCACAGGGCTGAGTCAGAGCCCACTCAGCCCTTTTCAGGGCTCTGACGAAGGCTGTGCCAGCAGAGTGGCATTCTTCCAGCCTTGCCCCTACACACACAACCACCTCCAGATATTTTGCTAGCCTCACTTATTTTCCAGGGTCAGTGAAATCCTCCTTGGTCTCCAGTGTAACAGGCTCATAGCAGGGGGAATAAGGGAGCTGGTCCAAGTCACGGCCCCTCGACACTGGCATGAGCTGGGTAGTCACTGCTCAAACACCTAGCACCAGGACGCCCGAGTCTGAGGCCCTCGACTTCCCAGTGAGAACTCTGAGCCTAAAGGCTGTGTCTATGCAGATTCAAACAACACCCTGTTTTCTTCTTCTTCAAATTAATATGGAGGCCTTGATATCAGTAAGCATAACCTGAGCTCATGGTCACAAAAGAGGTTCTAGTCTGATATTTCCATTGTCAGCATGAAGACTGAATTTTGGCTTTGAATCTGTAACAGGAAGAGTCGCCTGCTTCTATCAGAGATGCAGCATCAGAACTAGGATGACTTAGAGGTCATCAGCTTCTAGTCGGCTTCATTTATAGAGGTCAGTACTCAAATCCAGAGAGAAGAAAGGTAGCAGAGTCTTTTGATAAGTTCCAACTATCTTCTAGTTCTTACACAAATATAACTTTTACTAGAAAAATAAACCACATTACAGAAAGAATGAAAAAGAAAAACCACGGTAATACCAACACGCTAACATAACCACTCAGATCATTTTGCTACTATTTCTTTACAGTTACTTTTTGTACAATTGTAACCATACATCCACATAATTTTGTATATTACTTTTCTTTTCATTTGACTTTACCTTTTAAGCATTTCCACCATGTTACCAGAGTCTTCATGACTATCCTTTTTAATGACTATATAGTACTCCAGCAGGGAGATGGTCATAATTTTTTTCATGATTTATCTAATCATATCCTTACTGAAGGACATTTAAGTCATGCCCAAATTTTGTCTATCGTAATGCTAAGTATTACTTTTTCATTTATTTCTTTGGGTTAGATAGACTCACGTAAGTGAAACTGCCCTAAGGTAAAAAGCATGAATATTTTTAAGTCTCTCTCCTCTTTTTTTTTTGGACACGTCCGCGGCGTGTGGAATTTCCTGGGCTAGGGATTGAACCGGTGTCACAGCACTGACCCGAGCTGCTGCAGTGACACCCCCCGATCTTTAACCTGCTGTGCCTCGAGGGAATGCCTTAAGTCTCTTGATATATATTAACAAATTGTTTTCTTTAAGATCGTACTAATTAAACTCTTGCCAGCAATACAAAGGCCTATTTTCACTGTTTCTTTACCCTCCATTGCATACCATGGCTTAAAATAAAATATCTTGTTCATTTCAACAAATGGCCAAAATGTAAATGTTTATACCTTCTGACTCACCAAATCCCCCTGCTAGAATTCTGGAAATAATCTAGCTGGTACTGACACGTGCAAAGACGCCCATGAGAGAATTTATAGCGGGACACAGGGATCTTAAAGTGGAGAAAGTCTATGCAGAGGGGTATCATGGGAAAGGTCTTCAGTATTTTTTACACACTTCTGTGTCATTTCAACTCTTCTATGAGAGCATATTACTTTTATAATTAGCAAAATGACAAAGATAGCCCCATATCAGAGAAAAAGAACTTTGGAGAAACAGCACACCCTTTTCATTTGTAGTCACTGCTGGTTCAATTCATCAGAACCTCAGCCCCTAAGCCTTACATGACCTCGAATTTTCTGTCAAATGGTAATGATACTAATGTCATAAGGCTATTGTGTCACTTAAATGAGATCATTCCTGTAAAACGTTTAGCACAGAGCCTCACATTTAGTAAGTACTAATAAATGTTAACAATACTATTATTTCATTCTGACATTTTTTTAGTCCCCTACCCACAATCTTAGCCACTTTTTCTTACCACAAGTCCAATAACTCCCAGCCTCCAGGGAACAAAGCTTGTGAGAAGCCACATTAGCCACATACCTTTTCCAGAGAATTCTCTCTAGCAAGTCACAAGCCATTAACCCCAGAGCGACACAAAGGCATGATTCGGGAGGGTGCTAGTGGCCCCCATCTGTGTGTGGGTGGCGCACTTGAGGGCGAATGAATGCTCATTCCATTCCAGATGGTGACAAGGACGCAGAGCATTTGAGACTGGCAAAAATGAGGGAGTTGTTTTCAGTAGGGCAATGGTGGCCGTGGTGGGGGGGACACCCAGAGAAGTAAAAACAAAAGTAAAAATGATTTTTTTACAAAATTGGAATCTCTAAGTACCCATAATTTTTAGAGTTTCAAACATCTTATGCTTATCTTCAGAAAAAACAAAATAAAACAAACATCACTTTTTAGAAAGAAAAGCTCCCGCGTTGCTGTGGTTGTGGTGTAGGCCGGCGGCTACAGCTCCGATTAGACCCCTAGCCTTGGAACCTCCATATGCCACGGGTGCGGCTCTAGAAAAAGACAAAAAAAAAAAGAAGAAGAAGAAAGAAAGAAAAGCTGAGTAGAAGCACACTGAGCTGAGAGGCAAGGGTGCATGCAATTCAAGAGGACCTGCAGTCAGAACCCCCGGACCTGAACCCTGGCCCTTCCACCCAGCTAACTCTGTGAATATGGCCATGTTAATTCATCTTTTTGTGTTGCAGTTTCACCTGTAAAATGGGGATAATAAAATACCTACTTCATGGGGTTGTGAGGATTGAGTGAGTTAATACGGACACATAACGCTCTGCAGGTGCTGGCCGTTGCTGTTCTTGTATGTGGCCATTTGCTTTCAGGTATGTGGCTTGGGGAACCTTACAGCCAGTCAGGGACCCTTCCTGAGGTTCCCCCCAAAAAACACGGCCGTGGAAGGAGGGCCAGCCCAGGTCTGCAGGCAGCGCTTCGCTCGCCCTCTATCCCTCTTGAGGCAAGGGTCAGGTGAAGGAACTGCTGCCTCCAGACCATGCCCTGGGCAGGCCCAGGCATGTCACCAAGATGGGGATGGTGCCAGGCTCAGGGGTAGTAGAGGGGTTACCGCAGGCAGCCAGAGGGCGGCGACCTTGAGGGCCCGTGCTTCTAGAACGCCCTTGGATAAGACTGCTTGCCAAGACACAAGGGCCTGGAGGCAGCTTCTGGTCTGGAGACCGAGGCCTTGCAGTTCAGAGGCTTGGAGCAGAGGGATCGGGGCCTGCTGGGAGGGGGTGGAAATGGAGGCGCTGGTGTAGGTGAAAACTCCAGAGGGGACTTCTGGGGAGGGGAAGGAGCCTAGGGAAGGAAGGGGTAAGAAGAAGAAGAGGAGGGGGGGGGGCGGCCTTGGGGGAGGGGAGGGGGAGAGGGGAGGAGGAGGGGGGGGAGACGGAAGGGGAGGGGCGGTTAGAGGAACAGTGGGGAGGGGGAGGGGAGCCGCCAAGAGCTGCATCCCGCTCGTCGTCCCCCCCCCCACCCCGAGTGTGTTTGCTGAGCGTCCCTCCTTCCCCAGCCGGCCTTTCTAGCTTGTTCTGGCCTTTTCTGGCCCCGTTGCTCATCCACACGCCTCCGACGCACTTGTCAGGCAGCCGCCAGGGAGGACGCGGCGGGAGCCTCAAATGCCACCTACTCCCCGGCCTCTCTCCCAGTTGATGCTTCTATTTTAGGCACCACATTATTTCCTGCTGTGATTTTTTCAGCCTTCTAATTCGGGCTATGAGGTAAAAGCCGTGACATCCGCTCTGGCTCCCACAGCCTCCCCCTCCCGCCCCCTGGAAGCTGTACCCCGACCCTTCTGGGCGCTGCACCCTTGGGACTGAAGGGATTCACTTGGCCAGGCCCACCCAAAAAGAGGCTTTTAGGGGGAGGGGCGGTCCCCCTGCGCAGGATGAAAGAGTCCAGCAGGAATATATTTCCAGGCAAGGATTTAGAAAAAAATGCCAGGGACCAGATAAATTATACCAGGGGACCACTGATGCTTCCAGATCAGTGGTTTTCAACTTTTGGGGAAACAAGGGACCTTTTGAGACTCGGATGAAAGTTATGCCCCTTCTCCCCAGTGTCTGTAGGCACTCCCCCCACCCCCACACACACACTCCCCCACACTCGGATTCTGCTTCTGAGGTCAGGGCTGTGCATGAGACCCTACATGTACCAAGACCCCAGGTTAAAAGCTCCAGCCCTGAGTAGCCACAGATAGGTCTTCTCTAGTCAGTTTCTTCCCAGCCAGACTGAGGACTCCCTTCTTGTTTTCCCCTCCCCATGATAGGCCTCCTTGTATTTAACCAGTGTCTCTGCCTGTGCAAGGATTTTACTCTTAAATGGGCAAAGGGAGGTCAGATAGCAGAGTGCTTACTGGGGGGTGGGGGGTGCCCTTTGTCTGCATTCTGGTTCCTTACCTGGGTCTGCCTGACCCTGGTAGAGGAAAGGACACTGAGCTTGGATTCAGGGAGACTTGGATTCAAGGTCAACTCTCAGTGGCTCTGGTACCTTGACCTTCCTGAGCCTCCATTTCACTTGCACAGAAGGCACTCTGATAGTAAAGCTTTCCTCATAGAACTAAGCCAGGTGGTGCAAGCAGAGGTAGCTTTCATGACTTCTGTCAACGGAAGGGGCTAGTTTACTTCTTTTGAATCACTTAGACCTTGTCTGTTGCCCGCTAGAGTGGGTAACACCCAATAAAGTCTTGGGTTTTTCAAAATGCAGACAGGTAAAATGAGTCCCCAAGAAGGTAATGGGAGCTCCCTCCAGAAAGGCGCGTATGAAGTCACGAGTCCATCCCCAGACAAATACAGAGCATCAGCCTTTGAAATCTGGCCTTGATTCAGGATCTCCCTCTTTTCCACAGGTGCTACTCAGGGGACCCAGCACCTCTTCCGTCCATAGCCGCCTTCCCGCCCACCTGCAGGCACCCTCCCTCCCACTGTCCACACTGTGGTTATGTCCTGGTTTTTTCTCCCAGCCCTGAGATGCCTGCTTGAAGGCACCTTCTCAGCATGATGTCCTAATTGTCCATCTCAGTCCCTACTCCCTTGACTTTGTTGTTGCTGGTTTTTTGTTTTTGTTTTTGGTGGGGGCGGGACTGCATCCATGGCATGCAGAGGTTCAGGGATCAAACCTGTACCACAGCAGTGACCCGAGACACAGCAGTGACAGTGCTGATTCTTAAGTCCGCTGAGCCACCAGGGAGCTCCTAGCCACTCCCTTGACTTTGGACACACTTTCTGACACTGTAAAGGGCTCTCCTAAGCTCCTGAGCTCCTGCAGTGATACCCTGTCCTGGTTCCCTCCTGCCTCTCTGATTGTGCCTCCTCTTCCTCCTCCGCATCCATTTCAGTGTGGCTGTTACCCAGGGTTCATCACGTTGCCCTCAGCTCCCCAACCTCTGCCCTCTGCCCTTTGGGAGGGGATCTCATCCATTCTGATGGTTTCAACTTTCTCCTCTAGGCTACGAGGCTCTGACCTCTCTTGAGTTCCAGTCCCAATTTCAACCGCCCACTGGACGATGGTAAACCCTGTTATCATCTCAGACTCATCATATCTAGAAATGACTTCTTTATCTTCCCCCACCCAGCCTTCCCTCCTGGCTTCCTTCTCAGTTTGGGGTGTGATATGCTCCTGGTCACACAGGCACAAAGGCTCCATTAGCTTTGACTCCTCTCTCTCTCTCTCCTCCCACCTCCACGCAGGCACCGAATCCTGGCCACCCCGCCCCCTTAGGATGTGTCTCTGGCATCCATCTCTTCCTTCCCTTTGCCGTCTCCGTTCACCTAACCCCAGCTCTCAGCTCTGATGGCTACACTAGCTTCCTGGCTGGTTTTGCTGCCCCTGGTTTCTGCATCCTTTAGAATAAGTTAACTTTTGAATCAGGACCTGTGTCCACGATAACTTCCTTGACCATCTGAACTCTTTTAGCACATCTTGCCCGTTCCTTCCTCTCCAAGAGTACGTCTCATCTGGCCAGGTGTTATCCCTATTGTTGCTGCTTAGCTTTGCACATTTTTTGCCTAAATGAGAAGCTCCCAGAACTCTTTTGAGCCCCTGATCTGAGCTTGCCCAGGACCAGCCAGCATCCTGGGTGCTGCCCCCTGGCATTTAACACAAGTACTTCTGATTACGCATTGTCTTCCTTGGTTTTCAGTCTGGCCAATTCAGCCTTCTTTTTTATTGACCACAGAGTACTCTCTGCCAGAAAGCAGAGAACCCCAGTTCCAGGGCCTAGAGGGACCAGCAGGCCATGAAACAGGTGAGGCAGGCCTGGTGTGTGCTGACAGTGCTGGGTGCAGATCCCGTGTCCCCAGTCCAGAGGGGCTGCTCCTCCTCAGCCCCCTTCAATGCTGTCAGGCCCAGCATGGCCAAATTTTCTAGCTTTTGAAAGAAGCATCGAATTCGGATTTTTACGGGAAACTTCCCAACTTTTAAAACACTGTGCAGCCGAAACACAAAACACAGCTGCGAGCTAAATTCAATCTGTAGGTAACCCTGGACATAAAGGTTTCCTGCCTTGTAATTATTCTTGATGTGGTAGAAAGCACTTTGGACCAGAAGTTTCTGGTTACAGTTATGTCAGTAATGAGCTCTGTGACCTGGGGTAAAGTTACGTCTCTCTCCATGCCCCCGTTTCCTCATCTGAACAATGAAGAATCCCCAAAGCCTTTTCAACATGGTTATTGTCTGGTTCTCTGGCTTATACTAAATGGCAGTTTTAGGATTTTTTTCCTAAACGGGGAAAACCTGTTTAATTGAATGGTCTGGCCGATGAGATTTACCCTACATATGCGATGAACACAGATAACGCATTTCAAAGAACTAGAATACGGTAAGTCATTGGTTAACTGAAATTCTCCGGAGTTACCTGGAAAATCCCCTTTTAATCAGCTTATTGTTGAAGACTTTCCAAAATACCAGGAGTTGAGTTTCCTGCCTTTCCAAGCATAGAGAGGCAGCAGTGTTGGCTGGCGAGGGAAACTGTGGAGCCAATGTCTGGATGGCCTTGCCACCGGGGCTGAAGGGGGTGACAGCAGAGCCACGGGAGGTCCTCTCAGTCCACTCCCAGCCAAGGGGCCCAATGAGAGTGAAGGGACTGGGACCTCATCAGCTTTTCTGCAGGACTTGGGCCCCAGGGCTTAACATCCATCTCGGGAGCAAGAATTACTTTGCTTGTAAGCTGGAAATACGTTGAAAACTGGTAGTGGCAGGGATGTGTATTGAGGCTGAAGGCCATGACACAACCCAGAGCTCCTTCCTTCTGAAAAGAGTATTTTGAGCCCAGCAGATCTTAGTTGGAATCTAGACTCTTCTTCCACTTCCTAGCTGTGTGACTTTAGGAAAATGCCTCAATCTTTCTGAGTCTTAGTTTCCTCCTCTGTAAACTGGAGTTCACAATGCTCTTTCATAGAGAGGTACTGAGGACTAAAGGAAACCACATCTGCTGACGGCTGGTGCAGTGTTTGGGATTTAGTAAGTGCTAGATTAGGGGAAATCCTTATTCCATTAGGAAATAGCAGCTTTTATTGTTTAAAATCCCGTCTGATTTTCCAGTAGTTTTTCTTAGTAGCATTAGAAAGTCAGTACCAGTCACCTTCCACTTTCCATGACAGCCATTTGCGAAACTGTTGACAGTTTCCTGTTCCCTCCTCCTTCCATCCTACACTGTAATTCTGAAATACAGACACCGACCTTAAAAGCCGAACCCAGATCTTGACTTTGCAACCATTCTACTCATCATCGATTCAGTCAAGAATCCTCAATGAATGGAAAAGCTGGATGAGGACCGAGTATTCATAGGCTTAAAGTATCTCAAGTTAATTAGGGAAAAACAGTAACTTTACAGTGGAGAAACCTAGCAGACACCCCCCTACGCAAGTGATGGAAGTTAACGTCATCAACATGGGACAAACGGACATCATGCTGGCTCCTGATATGATGCACTGAGACCCACAGCATCACTCTGTAAGATTCCTGCCAGCAAATGCCTGGCTTCAATCCGATCATGAGCAAACATCAGACTAACCCAAGCTAAGTGATATTCTACAAAAGGCCTGGCCCAGATTCCTGAAAAATATTGATGGCATGAAAGAGAAAGAAAAGCTGAGGAACTGATCTACATCAAAAACTAAAGTGATATATATATAACTAAAGGAATTAAATTTAAAAAAGAATGTGTGATCTGGGAGTTCTCGTCATGGCTGAGTGGTTAATGAACCTGACTGGTATCCATGAGGATGCAGGTTCGATCCCTGGTCTCGCTCAGTGGGTTAAGGATGCAGCGTTGCTGCTAGCTGTGGTGTAGGTCACAGATGCGGCTTGGATCTGGCGTTGCTGTGGCTGTGGTGTAGGTAAGCAGCTGTAGCTCCGATTCAGCTCCTAGCCTGAGAACCTCCACATGCCACGGGTGCAGCCCTAAAAAGACAAAAGCCAAAAGCCAAAAAAAAAAAAAAAAAAAATGGAATGTGTGATCTGGATTGGATCCTGCAGTAGAGAAATATATATCATTATAAAGAACATTACTGGAACAATTAGGTAGGTTTTAATGTGGCTGGACATTGAATAATTTCATTATATCAATTTTAAGTTCCCAGATTTTGATTTTATGTAAAAAAATTTCCTTGAGAAATTCATACTGAAGTATTTAAGGGTTTGCAGCTTACTCTAAAATAGTCCAAAAAAGTATAAACATGTAAAAACATAAGCAAGGAGAAAGAGAATATTAAAATAAATGCAGCAAAATGTTCGTGTCTGCTGAACTTGAGTGAAGAGTACACAGGAGTCCTTTGTACTAGTCTTGCAGCCTTTTGGTAAGCTGAAATTATTTCAAAAGAAAAAGGAAAAAAAGGAAGAGAAAGTCTGAGCCAGCGGTTAGTTAGAGCCAGGCACAGAGCCTCTCGGCATTTGGCCTGGAGTGTGAAGCACAGAGAGCCCTGACTTGAAGACGAGGGTCATACTCTGCCCTGCCAACTGCTAGACACTTAACATCCCTGAACGTCTGTCTTTTCACTCCAAAATGTAGATAATAATGTCTCTCCCTTCGGGTTGTCAGGAGGACTAAATGAGGTAGTGTGAAAAACTGCAGCACAGGCCAAAATATCAACTCACATATTCTACAAGTATATGCTGCTAAGTGTCTAGAGGTGAAAAATGCAAACAGAATTCTTGCCCTCGGGTAGCTTATACTCAAATCAAAAAAGGTGGAAATGAAAATCAATAAGGTAACACAGGCCCTGAATGAAGCATTAGATCAGATGGACTTAATAGATATTTATAGGACATTCCACCCAAAAGCAACAGAATACACATTCTTCTCAAGTG
Source organism: Catagonus wagneri (assembly GCA_004024745.2). Lineage (NCBI taxonomy): Eukaryota > Metazoa > Chordata > Mammalia > Artiodactyla > Tayassuidae > Catagonus > Catagonus wagneri. The sequence continues at coordinate 13,256,429 of PVHT021183518.1, read as the reverse complement.
CGCATGGAACATTCTCTAAGATTGATCACATCCTGGGTTACAAATCAAGCCTCAGTAACTTTAAGAAAATTGAAATCATTTCAAGCATCTTCTCTGACCAC
>PVHT021183518.1:13240488-13252996 GCA_004024745.2 Catagonus wagneri | reverse complement strand
TATGGCAGGAGAGCCAGGGAGAGATGGGGAAGCCTACGGCTGACAGAATGGTCAGGAGAAGCCTGACTGAGGAAGTGCCATTCAAGCTGAGCCTGAAAAACAAGAAGGAAGGAGGGGTTGGCGGTGTGGTGGTGGTAACAGCAGGAGCAAAGGCCCTGAGGTGGGTGAGAACTTGGTGTATACAAGAAATGTGACTTTGTCTCCTCAGCCAGAGCATTTTCAGCTCCTTGTATATTCTTTGAGGGAAGAGCTGCACGGCACCCAGCACAGACTGGGCACTGGTCTGATGTATGAATAAGCAAATAGGTGTCCTTTGGTTTCAGTATTTGCCATGAGACCTCCCCTCTCTCCGCCCTTAGCTGCACTATGCAGTGAAAAGGAAAGAGGCTTCTGAACTGGAGGCTCTCGAGTTTTCCTCTCTATGGGCAACTTGCTTAGGTCACAGAGCCGCAGGGGACCCCAAAGTCCCATGCTCCCACCTGTCATGGTTAAAGGAAGAAGCTCAGGACAGATTTGCCGGAACCCATGGACCTGGTTGGATGGGGGCCCGCGTCTAGTGCTTTCCTAGCCCTGAAGCCTGCCTTGTTTATTTGTTCAACAGGTTTGTTCAGCCATGGCACAGCCTGTTCTGACTCTGGAATATTTATAAGATGAGCCAAAAAATCACAGAAAAATGCTTTGCTCTTGGAACTAAAGGGCGGGGCAGCCAGGGTGGGAGATTTTTGGCTTGTCCTTTGCTGTCTTTTTCCCTCCCGTCCTCAGAAACCAAGGGGATTTTAATGGGGTTTCCTGCCTCAGTCTCTCCAGACCAGGATATGACCAGACTAGATTATTCAACTGTAAGACTCCTGGTTCTCATCTGCACCCTCATTAGCTCTGTTCCAAACCCCAGCTTCCGCCCTCTGAGTTCAAGCCACAGCCCGATGCAGCTGACCGGCCCAGGTATGGAGGCGCTGGGCCCAGCACCTGGATCCTCTGCCCCTCTGCCTGCAGCGACCTTGCACCCTGCTTGTGAACTCCTGTTTATCCTTCAAAACCCAGCTGTTATGTCACCACCTCTATCTAAAACCTTGATCTGACTCCCCAGGTAGTCTGCCAGCTACTTTAAAAATTTTTTAAAAGCTCAATCAAGATAAACAGGATAGCTACAATGCTGAATTATTTTGCTTTTGTCTGACTGGATACTAGCTCAGTATAGTAAAGTTAGCTATTGATCAGAAGCACTTATTTGCAGTTACAAAAATGTCTGGCTACAAAAATTTTGGAAAGGACCATCTTAAAAATGCATTTTGTCTGGTTGACAAAATAATTTAAATCTTAATTATTCATTAATTAAGGATGGTAGAAGGGCTGGGGTACGGATGACAAAAGAAATTCCAGTGGTAAAAAGGTGACTCTGAGATGCTACACAGCCTCTGGTATAGGTGCTGGCTGCCTCGTTTCCCCAAAAGGCTTAGTACACAGCAGGTGCTCAGAAAGTACTCATTGGATATCGTGTGTGAAGATGTAGGAGTATGTGAGATGATGATACTGAGGTCACCAAAGTTACTGCCAACCCTAGCTGGCTGTCCCATAGGCACTAGATTCAGAACAACTCAAAGCTGTCCTGGCCCCAGGCTCTTTTTCCTTAACCAGGAGACATGCCAGCACTTAGCACATACCCAAGTAGCATTAAGATTGGTCAGAACCTGGGGACAAGGCTGTGTACTCCGGAGCCCTTGGGGAGCAGGGGTAACAGCCTGGATTCCGACACCCACTGCAGCCCCCTCTGCCCCTTTGCTCTGGGCGGCTCCTCAAGAAGCAGAGTCTGGCCAGTTGTGGGAGGTGCCATTCTCCTTCATTGCCAAGATTAGCTCAGACCTTAGAAGTCACAGCCCGGCGCCTGCTCTTTTCATGACAGGGGAAAGAGTAGATGTCAGAAGCCTCCTTAGGTGTCTGGAAGAGAACAGCTCCCTCTGCTCCCTCCCTTCCTCGTATGAGGTCACTGAACCAGGATGACAAAGCAAACAGTGATGTGCTGGGACTTGTTCCCGGACAGATTCCAGGGTTTCTCCAGCCCCTCCCTCCCTCCCTCCTCCTCCTCCTCCTCCTCGCAGAATGGCAGACCCAGGTGTGGACAACAAACTGAACTGGATTTGGTCCTTGGGATCTGGGAAACAGACCCTAGTTGGGAGGCATCCTCTGTGATGGTAGACAGGAGGTCCTGACAGACTCTGGGGAACTGGGAACGGCGGTATCAGCTCCGCTGGTCACCTGCACAGGCCTCCAGGCTTCAGTGTGCTTCCATTTATTCCCACGTGAGTTAAGGAGGGCAAGAATTCCTTTCTGACTTTACAGATGAGAAAGCTGAGACCTGCTTATGGTCAGCAACTTAATCGGAGTTACATGGCTTGGGTCACAGAACCAGACTTAAGATTAGTTTTGTGGCTCTAGTTACAACATCGTCCCACCTCAATGCAGTTCCTTCAGCTTCACCTGCTGGTACACCTACATGACGCTTTGTTCCCTGTTGCATGCCACTGTAAATTATTTGCTTCATGTTCTTCTTTAAATAAAACCCACTTTAAAAATTGACCTAAAAAAAGAAAAGAAAGGAGCTCCCTTGTGGCTCAGTGGGTTAAGGATCTGGCATTGTCACTGCTCTGGCTCTGGTTACAGCTGTGGCACAGGTTTGATCCCTGGCTCCAGAGCAAAACTTCCACATGCCTCAAGTGTGGCCAAAAAAAAAAGAAAAAAAGAAAAGAAAAAATTGACTTCATTCTACACAGTACGTATATGTGTGTGTCTGTAAATATAGATTCCTATGTGTAAGTGCTAAAATCAAACATTTTCATCCTCCCCCCCTAAAGTCAACTCTCACACTTTGAGAAACTGCCCAAACGTCCCCCGCCCTCCCTGCATTGCTAACGATGGATCTTTATAGGCTGGTAGCCAAGTGGCTGCCCTTGTTGAAATGCTCAGCCAGTAGGATCACTCAGGGCCACCACTGTCATTGTTAGGGCTGTGCCTCCAAATCACAGAATAACCGAATCAGGAGGGATGAGAGAGCGAGATCATGGAATCGAACTCCTAAAGGGCAGAGCATTATACAGCACACCCACTCAGAGCCCCCAAGATTAAGGGAGCTCCATTCTGAGACAAAAAGAGGGAACAGATGTAGTCTTTGCTCTGGAAACTCACAAAGCTTACAAACATAAACTACTGAAAACTAGAAGGAATAAGCGAAGAATCCGGAATCGTGGTTCCACCATGAACTTGGCATGCCTTTGAGCAATTCACTTCAGGTTTCTGAGCCTCAGTTTCCTTAAACAGAGGTGATAGTGTCTCCTCTTTTTAAGTCTGATAAATAAAAATTCAGAGTTTGGAAATGAGGGATAAATCAAAATATCAAGTTGTACACCTTAATTAGATACAATTTTTCTCAATTGTTCCTCAATAAAGACAGCGGTGGGTGGGGGATGAGTGTGAAAAATCCTCTGTAATACAGTGTGTAGTAATAAATAGGCAATGCCTAAACTCCTCCATAAAATATCTGCATTGTGACTGGAGAAAGACTTTCTCCAGGTAGAACTAAGCACCAGAAACAGGCTGAGAAGACACTGGTGACCTGAGCCAGCCTGCTGCCCCGAACACTTTCAGAATCTTGATTTTGAAAGAGTTCAGGTTCTGACTGTTACTCTCTCTTTGGTTTGAAACGTTTGTCTACGGGCTTTGAGACCCACCTGCAAATTGACGCATGGAGTGATGGGTCTTTACTGCCCTCTTGTGGTCCCTCCTTGCCACAGTTGCATTGACTTTTGAAGGGGTGTGCGTGACAGCCAGAGGAAACCAGAGCCAACCCTCACGATCAAGATTTTCCAGGGCCAGCAGAGGACTTAAAGCCCAAATTAAAACCAGCTGCTGGAATCCAGAGCTCCTTGACGGGAACGGGTAGTTTTGCCTGATTTTGCCCCAAGTAGGGCAGGAATCCAAGCCTCTGCCTGCATTAACCCTGTTAAAACGGTCATGGCCTAGATTGTCCCGCTTGTCTGGAACAAGTTCTGGAAATGCAAGCAGCTCGAAGGTCCTTCCTCTGCCCCCAAAACACAAGGGTAGGAAGGCCCAGGACCAGAATGTACCCTCCAACCCTCACCCATATAAAGCAACAGTTAATGGAACACCTATTTTGTGAACTAGTAGGTGCCATGAGGTACAGGTAGGGTACAAAGTAAGATAGTTCCTGTCCCCAGGTCATAAAGCTCACAAACATAAATGACCCAAGCACAAAGCATACATACAATTAACATCTGAGTAAGGGCCATCACAGAAGTAGAAATAAAGTCCTGAAGGGCTAATGGGGAATAAGGGCTTCCTGAAGACAGTGAGACTCAAACTGAACTTTAAAGAAATGAGCAAGACTACGATGATACTAATAACTACATCTGGAGGAGCTAATTGTGTCAGCATGGCTAAAGGTTTGAGAGCTAGCTCAGTGATTTAACCTCCACAACAATACTAACAATACTATTATTTTCCCTATTTAAGAGACCAGGAAACCAAAGTTCAAGGCCGTGTACAGCAAGTCTTGATGACAAATATGGGAAAAAGTAAAAGCAAAAGTTGTGTTTGGGACGAACTACTATTATTAGAGTATTGGGTACACTTGGTCAGGTGGCAGAAAGGAAAAGACATATGGGGGTGAGTTACGATGATCAGAAATTATAGGAACCCTGGAGTTCCTGTTGTGGCTCAGCAGAAACGAACCCAACTAGTATCCATGAGGATGTGGGTTTGATCCCTGGCCTTGCTCAGTGGGTTAAGAATCTGGCATTGCTGTGAGCTGTGGTGTAGGTCACAGATCGGGCTCAGATCTCATGTTGCCGTGACTGTGGTATAGGCCAGCGGCTACAGCTCCGATTAGACCCCTAGCCTGGGGAGTTCCATATGCCACAGGTTCAGCCTTACAAAAAATTAAAAAAAAGGGAACCCTACGATATGGGACTTTAAAGCCTCAAATGAATTTGGACTTAACCCTTTGGATAATGATTCTGAGATTTCAAAGCAAAGGATTCTGCCCAGTGATGTACTTTAGGAAAATTGAGCTGTGTGAAGAGAGCTCCATGAGGCAGACACAATGGGCAGGGAGATCTACGAGGAGTCCTGAGGCAAGGGGAGCTTGGGCAGGGGGCAATGCAGAGGAATGAACCCAAAAGCCTCTACCCGGAGAAACTGTTAAGACTGACCTGCGGTAGCTCAATCTTAAAAAATGGTCATTAACAAGGACCTACTATATAGCACAGGGAACTCTACTCAATATTCTGTAATAACCTACGTGGGAAAAGAATCTGGAAAGAATGGATATATGTATAACTGAATCACTTTGCTGTACACCTGAAACTAACATGACATTGTAAATTGACTATACTCCAGAATAAAAATTAAATTTTAAAAAAATCAAAGAAAAATGTACTTCAAGTGGCTGAGCAAAACAAAGTCACAGTGTTTGGCTTCAGACAAAGACCTCAAGAGATTTAAGTTACGCTTCATGATCTATAACCCCCAACTGCAAACATTTATGCATGATGGTTATAGAATCCTCTTCCACTAAAAGTCTTACGAAACCTGCAGAAATGCTTCCTCAAGAGATATGACACACATTAATTTACAAGATGTTCTTTCTTTCATGGGTTAGGTGGCAAGAAAAGCTGTCCTCTACAGGAGACAGACTTTCACTTTTAAGGCTAAAGACAGACTCTAAATGCTGCATTTAAAATTCCATATCAAATTGGCAATTAATACAGTCAGAATCAAGACTGTGGGATGAGTTCAAATGGAGTTACTATTAAATCCGTAAAAATTTCACACTGCGTATTTATTTTTCACATTTTCCAAATGAAATAGAAAATCTATTCAAAGTCATGTCATAATTTTATTGATATTTCATTAAAATGTGTTACAAATAAATTCTATAAAGCCTTGAAATAGAAAACAAAGAAACAAAAAAAGATTGGCTTGGGGGAAGAAGAAGGTGGAACTACATTCAGTGGGAACCACTGTCCCCTCACATATTCTGAGCCTTCAAACCTGTCATCAATGCTAGGGCCTCTTGCGGGGAGAAAGACTTTTGGTCTCCCATGGAATAGAAGTCTCAGTCGCACCCTGGACCGTGGTTGTGCTAAACCTCTCAAGCCAAAGCAGGGCAAAGTCCCCTCAGATTGCTGAAAAGAGATCTTGAAAATGGTTCTCAATGCCCACATCAAGCGAGGAATCTCAGCATCAAAAAGCAGCCTGTTACAAGAAGACACCATACCAGTTTGATGCCGTGACCCACCCTCCACAAAGGTCAAGGAGAGTTTTACATCATTTACCAGCAGTTCGTCAAACCTTGTTTGGTCCAAACAGGGTTGGACCAAACCTTGTAAGGGAACTCGGCCCCGCCAGGGGTTTGGATTCCTGCTTTTGATTGCCACAGGGCTGGCAGGCTTCCCTCTGGCTCCCACTCTCAGGAAGCCGTCCACAGCTGCTGGTCACTTGTCACGCCCTATCTGGGAGGTGGCAGCATTTCAATGGTAAAGCAAGAGATCCCCAGGCTAATTTGATAGGAATTGTGTTCACTTTCCCAAAGCGTTAACTCCATCCAGTTTCAGTTAAGTAGTAATGGGAAAAGGCTTGTAAAGGGTTATAAGGAAATAACAGGACTCCGTACTTCCTGTCCTAGATTAGGACAATTCCAGGGAAAATATTTATAGCAGGCCCTCAACAAATATTTATTACATATGCCAGGCACTGTGCAAAATCCTTAGAAAAGTTATAATGCATACAAAGCCACTTGTTTTAAATACACACCTCTGACCTTTTCTTTCCAGAATGCTGCTCACTGTGGTACTTACTTTACTTTTTCCCCAAATAAATGAGTACCGACAGCCAAGAAAAACCGTACCTAACACCAAAGATATGGAGACCAGTTGTCCAAGACTGGGGTCTGCCTGCAAAACCCATGCCTGCCACCTGGTCTTTAAAATCACCTGATTCTTAGGTTCATCTGGTAGAAGACCAAAACAGTTCTCGAACCCTCTTCTGAGATCAGACTTCTATATCCAAGGGCCTTCTGCACATTTTTACTTAGCTATCTTAAAGAGACATCAAGTTCAACTTGTCCAAAGTGGAATTTATGAACTCCTCCACCTTTACCTGGTCTCCCTCCAGTGTCCTCTCAGCTCAGTTAATGAGGCCATCTGCCATTCAGATGTACAAGCCAGCAATCCAGGAATCACCTTTGAGCCTCCTTCCCCTTCACTCCCAGAAAATCCACCACTTGGTCTCTGCCATTCTGCTTGTTAAACTATTGCAGGGAGCCCTTTGTCTTTGCATCTCCACCTCCACTTAGTTCAAGCTGCCGTAATCTTTCACCTGGGTTCGGCAGTGGACAGTAGACTTATGGTTGGTCTCCTGCACCCTCTTGCCTTCTTCCACCCTCCCCCCCCCCAGCCTGAGTGTTCTTTTAAAGACCCAAATCTGACCATTTCACCCCAATTCTGATCACTAACACCCCAGTGTATCCCCACTGTCCTTTAAATATGATACAGAACGCCTGGGGAGGCCAGGAGAGCTCACCAGGGACACTTGCTTACAGCTAACTGTCGTGTTCTTGCTGTAACAATATTTTTGGTAATAACTAATAACCCTGCTATTATTTCTGTGAAAGATACTAGATCAATGTGATTTCTCGCAACCAAAACACTGCAGCCAATAGTTTAGGAGGATCTAACTAGTCTTCTGAATGGAAACTTTTCAAATATCCTAAACACGTGATAAGGAATTTCTAGAGCCAGATGAGACCCAGAAGATGAATTAGCCTAGATCTAGGGTTAGGCCAAACCTGGCCTGTCACCTGTTTTTATAAGTAAATAGTTTTCATAATATTTATTTTTAAAAAACTTTTTGGCCACAACCATGGCATGTGGAAGTTCTTGGGCCACGGATCAAACCCCCACCACAGCCTTAACCCTAGCTGCTGCAGTGCCAATGTTGGATCCTTAACCCACTGCTCCACAAGGGAACTCCCAATAAGTAAGTATTTACTGGAACACAGTCACACTCATTTAGTTGTGTATTGTCTATGCCATTCACACTACAACAGCAGAGATGAGTAGTTGCAACAGATTATAAGGCTTTGAAAAGCCTAAAAGACCTGGTCATTAATAGAATCGGTTTTCTGCCTCTGTTCTAGAGGTGCTCCACCATGGGCTAGACGTGAAAATCCTCTGGAGTGCTTTTATTTATTTGGGGAAGGCCCACACCCATGGCATATGGAGGTTCCCAGGTTAGGGGTTGAATCAGAGCTACAGCTGATTCACATACAATTTTGTTTGACTGAAGAATTTCACCTTTGAAGACCACTGATCTGGCTCAGATCTTAGCCTGCTGTTTTAATCCAAGACGGCACGGGCACTCAGGCTCAAATTATGTCATCAGCAACTTCTTCCCGGTTAGTCTAAATGAAGTCTAAAATAATAGTGTTTCACAATACCAATACTGGTATTGTTTTTTGAGAAATAAAAGACTTATTTTCAGCAGATCTGAAGTTTCTCGTTGCTGCTTCCTGCCCCACCTCCTGCACCCCATGTGGTCCGTACTGGGAAAGCACCATCCTCATCCGCTTTGTCTCGCTGGGCCACGGCCTGTCTCCTGCCTGCTCACTGTGTCTTCTTCTAGCCTATCCCACAAGTTCTCCACCTTGCTTCCACTCTTAAGCTTTCCTTTCCTGGGGAATGGAGGCGCTAATGATGGGGGTGGGAAGACAAATTCTTGCATTTCTGTGTGTTTCCAGAGAGGAAGGAACTTTTATTCCCCTCTTTGCAGAGGTAAGAAGCCCCACAGTGGCCAGAACACATCCAGCTTTTGTTCTGTGACCTTACTTGCACCTTTCCACAGGAGGAGGAGGAGTGATTCACCTGACTGGTCAGAGACCAGGATATTCGAAGGGCCGAGTTTTATCCGCATTGGTGCCTGAGTACGTGAGGTGTTCTATGGTCCTGAACTGTATCCTGAAAAGTCAGGGGCTGTCCTCAAACTTGGCAGAAGGATTATAGTGGGAGGGAGTAGGAAGCCTCACTGTGTATCTATTTTTAATTCCAAGAATGACAGGGACACTCCAGGTCACACCCTCGCATGATCTCATTTTTTTTTTTTTTTGCATTTGTGTCTTTTAGGGCCGCAACTGCAGCACACGGAGGTCCCCAGGCTCGGGGTCGAATCAGAGCTGTAGCTGCCTGCCTACACCACAGCCACAGCAACACGAGATCTGAGCCGCGTCTGGGACCCACAGCTTATGGCAATGCCAGATCCTTAACCCGCTGAATGAGGCCAGGGATCGAACCCGAATCCTCATGGATCCTAGTTGGGTTTGTTACCACTGAGCCACGACGGAAATTCCCTGCATGATCTCACATTTTACCACTTATTTGAGGAAGCAAAATTATCAGTGACTCTACAGCCTAACTTCCAGAAGCACCCTACTGCTCAGGAAAAGCATAGTCCCTAAAGCTTAAGAGAGACTTTGTGGCCTTAAATAAACATGAGATATCTTCATCTTCTCATTTTAACAGAGTCAGGTCTCTCATTTTACTAATTCTCAAAATACATGGTTCCTTTTTACATACATACACAAACACTTTTAAATGTAAGTACCAAAGTCAAGAGAATCAGGGGGTAGATAAATTTAGGAAGCCAAGAGCAAGAAAAAAAGGCCAGTCACCAGATTTTACAAATGATCATCTGAACTCCTCTCTGGACATTGAACTTGATATATTATCCTAAATACCCCATGTCACATGGTCCACAAGGTCTTCCTTTAGGATTCGGAAGCAATCAATAGCCATACTTGTCATTAAGATGGGTCCTGCCATCTCCACTTTGGCCTAGACCAGAGCAAAAAGAAAAAAAGAAACACAGATATTCACGTTTCCAAGTCAGGAGGGAAAAGATATCAGTGGCCAAAAGGTAAAACAGATAGAAATTTGAGTTTTTGTATGCAATTTCAAAATACAGATAGATACAGTCTTCTTTTCACCTCTTCCCTAACATTTATTTATTTATTTATTTTTTGTCTTTTTGCCTTTATGTAGAGCCGCACCCGTGGCATATGGGGGTTCCCAGGCTAGGGGTCTAACAGGAGCTGTAGCCACCGGCCTTCGCCACAGCCACCGCAACGCGGGATCCGAGCCGCGTCTGCAACCTACACCACAGCTCACGGCAACGCCGGATCCTTAACCCACTGAGCAAGGCCAGGGATCAAACCTGCAACCTCATGGTTCTTAGTCGGATTCGTTAACCACTGAGCCACGAAGGGAATTCCGTTCCCTAACATTTATAAGCAGGTAAAAGGCAGACATTTTAGTGAGTTTAATTTCTATTAATTATTAGTTTATTAGAAACCCAATCCAAAGAAAAAGCAACCTGTGACAAGCATATGGGGAAACGGGCTCTCATATATTACTTTATGGATGTATGTATGAACATAAACTAGTATAATCCCTATAGAATGCAATTACAGTATCTTAAAAATGTTCATAGCCTCTGATCCAGCATGTAGACGTTTATGAATTTTTTCTATACCTTGACACTTGCAAATTTACATATAATAGAGGTTAGCTGTTACAAATTTGTAATCACAGATGACTGGAATCATAACAAATATTCATTGAGGGAACTGGTTAAATAAGTAAAGATAGACCATACCATAAAAAAGAACTATGCTACCATATTAGGAAAAAAAAAAAAATTCTAAGTAGCTATGGAAAGATTCCCATATAGTATTAAGTATTTAAAAAGTGGTAAAATATGTATTTAAAAAGTGGTGAAATATGTATTTTATTTTTTTACACAGGTATTTTACATACTACATACAGGAAGTCATAAGAAACTGGTACTTGGCTGTCTTTAGAGGAAAAAAACTGAACAGCTAAAGCACAGCCAAATCTTTTTCCCACTTTACAGATGATGTACAAGCAAAAGTAAAGAGAAAAATATAATGGCACTAGCAACCAGCTTTAACGATTATCAGCACGTGCTGAATCCTGCTTCATCTATCGCCCTTCCCCTATTTTCCCTCTTCCTCCAGCACTGGACTCTTTTCAGGTAAACACCAGGGATCATTCCATCTGTGTGCACCTCAGTACACACTCCTGGAAAAGACTTTTTCTAAAAAACATAACTCAATTTCACTCACATTTTTAAAAAATTAATAATGATTTCTCAGTGTCATCAAATACCTAGCTAGGTTTCAAAATTATCTGACTGGCTTATAATTTTTTTTAAACAGTTGTTTGAATAAGGATTATTCAAATTATATTTGGTTTATATATCTCTTTATTCTCTTTAGCTCTTTTAATCTGCTCCCTCAGAAGGGAGACTTTTCCACTACATATTCTTGTAACGTTCTTATAATGAACCTTAAACATATACTACCTATTCAAAAACCTAAATAAATATACTTTTCCTAGAGGAAAAGAAAAGTAAAAACCACCTACCTTCAGGTGGGACCCATACACAGTAATCTGGGCCATCTTCTGGATATCTGGAGGAGAGCGTCAGTGGAAGCTGCAAAGAAAAATCAATTATTTCAGTCAGAAGAACTTTATCTCTAGGAAATATTATCCCTATCACTGTCGGCAAACAAAAATTCAGAGAGAACAGCTTCCATTAAGGACCTTGACATAAGTAATCAAAAACGGGGGAGAATTCTCTTTCTGAACCTTGATTTTTTTCCAGAAAGCCTCAACAAACTATTTTCAGCCAGTGAGAGTGAAGTGATGGTTTTTTAAAAGGCGCCACAACACAGGTATAACTCCTAAATGATATAACCCCCACAAAAGGAAAATTCGACATTTGCCTTTTGATCCAGGTGCAGAAAAGAGTTTCAAAGGACTGCTATCCTGTGAAAGGCCCATTTGGAATTCCCTGGTGCCCTAGAGGTTAAGGACTTGGCATTGTCACTACTGTGGCTTGGGTTCAGTCCTTGGCCTGGGAACTTCCATGGCCAAAAAAATAAAGGCCCGTTTAAAAAGCCTATTGGGAGATTGGATTAAGATGGCGGAATAGAAGGACTGGAGCTCAACTTCTCTCCCGAAAAACAGCAAAACTACAACCAAATGCCGAGCAGCCTTCAACCAACTGGACTGTAAACTTCCAAAAAAGATATTCTGCTCCAGAAGACAAAGAGGAGACCACATCAAGAGTAGGAGGGGCAATTACGCGATAGAAGCAACCCCATACCTCCCGGGCGGGAAGCCCCACAGACTGGAAAGTAACTGCATCACAGAGACTTAACTACAGGACTGAGAGTTCTGAGCCCCACGTCAAAACCCCACGCCTGGGGATCGGGCACAGGGAGAAAGAGCCCCCGGAGCATCTGGCATTGAAGGCCAGCGGGGCTTGTGTGCAGGAGCTCCACAGGACTGGGGGAAACAGAGACCCCATCCTTGAAAGGCACACACAGACTTTCACGTGCACTGGGTCCCAGGGCAAA